>CM060902.1:211470000-212720000 GCA_030737815.1 Allium fistulosum | reverse complement strand
TATACAGTAACATATGATATTAAATAGATTATTAACTTTCACCAAAGCCTAATTGATACACCTAGAAATGTTGAACCCGATCACTCCTTGAATCTAGTCCTGAATGCAGCTACCTTCGGTGTATGAATCTTACTTTAATTTGTGTTTTAGAGACTTGGAATTTAAGGAGGAGGGGGCTATAATGGTTGGCCTTTACTGCTGTTAATGGAGCAAGAGAGCGCATAAAAAATAAGGGTTAGAGTAATTAAATAAGAGAAGATAACAAGAAATTAAATAAGGATCTGATCCCTTTTTCCCTCTTACCAATTCTCTACTTTTTAATTCAAAAACTCACCTCCTTTAAGCCATCATATGGCTAGCCCCATATAGCTACTCATAGCCAGCTACAATAGGTCCCATTATGTGCCTTCAAATCATCTCAAGTCCTATCAATAATTAACACATTTAAATCAAATTCGAATGGGTAACGATATCGTATATCAATAAGTGTATTTATAACTATTATATACAAATTATTTAAGATTAATCAACACCAATCAAATAAAATTTTGTAATTATTATTTCATATATATTAATTAATTTAATTAATATATAACAATTATAATTAATTCAATCAGATGGTAGTAGAAGTATTCAACATTTTGTTTGTGTGACTCTTAAGTGTAAATTCGATCAGCGGTTAAATGTCGAACAATTCAAATATTAATGTTAACACGTCACTTAGTAGGTAGTGTGACATTATGGCCAAATTTATCACTTACTTAGCTTTGGTAAAATCTAATTTTACTTATTTAAGCGTTACCTAATAGTGATAATTATTTGCACCAATTTTTTTCGTCAAAACTATACCACATAGGACTTATGGAATTTGGCAACGGTCAAAATTCCAATATCATTCGTATTTAACTTTATAGTCCAAACACAAAATCCTTGGCTCAATAATAACAATTTATTAACCGAATTACTCTAGTCAGAGATTATGACTTTGTGTTGACTTCGGTTGACCGTGATACTAACCTCATATAATCGAGAAGACGAATCCTCTCTTGAATAATGCTTCACTTCTAATACTTCCACTGGACCTAACTATAATCATTAGATGGACGCTATGCCATAATTTAACTATATTCAAAGTGGAGCTTTGATATTGAAGATCATTAGTATTCTAAAGTCAAGAGAATTGTGTAATATTGTCAAATCAATATTTTCTCTTTGACCTTGGTTATGTCAATCAATAGAAAACCATTAAGTGAGTCATTCCATTGTTATCAAATAACTACTGACACGTAACCTCTAGGTGCCCCCAACAGTCATGAGTAATACATTTCCCAACATTTGGAGCACGCTACGTACTTTACTCTCAACAGATGCATCAATATTTAGTCTCGATACATCTTGACTAAAAATATTTAAAATGACGTGTTTATTACATTGTGATAAAATACTCATGATTACAACTATTTGTAATTATTATCATAAACACATTATTTATGGATTTTCTGTTAAATATACTTAAATTAAATAATTAACTAATCATAACATATTTTAATAAGCATATAAAAGAAAGAAAACATCTTCCATTGCGAACGAGAATTGATTACAGAGTTAATAATTTACAATAAATTATGGAATTGCCCCTAGGGCATACCCCCAACTCTATCACTTTATATATTGGAGATTCATAATCCTTAATACATACATTTATTTAATGATATCGATTTAGGGAATAATGTGATTCTTATGAAATAACCTCGTGATTCAAGTGTCGGACACAATAGACAATACGGATGTATTTATTTCTTAAACCTAAGTAGGTTCTTATAGATCCACTTATATTATATATTTATATCATATAAGTTTAATTCATTTATAACAGTTTATAATTTCTTTAACTTATATAATATTCATGTGTATATTATTAATTCAATCATATTTAATTAATTTAATTTATTAATTCAATTAAAAAATTAATTAAATTATTTAAAAAACAAAATTTATTTTATTCATCCTAAATAATTTAAGATGAATATTAACTGTAACATTTACGGTTTTATATACATACATCATTCTAGATATATATGTATTTGTGTGTCCTTTTTAATTAACACTTTGTTAATTTATTTATCAATAAATATTTTATTTAATTAAAAAAATGTTATTTAAATATATTTTAATAGATTTGAGATATTATTTTGATGTACCTTAAACTATTCAACACACACATATAAAACTATAACATTTATAGTTATATATATACATATAACAATATAAGTATATATATGTATACGTTTATTTTGATTAATTAAAATTTTTAATTATTTATTTATTTACATACGTATGGAGGTGCATATAATATACACCATATTTCCACTAGTAATAAAAGTAAGTTTTCTTGCTTTTGGAAATCGATAATATAGCGTTATGAGATTTATAAATTAGGAATCGGTAATATGGTACATTCGGAGAATAACACGTCGTTCTAGCGTGATTATCGGATGTCGGTTATTCCATTTAAATTAGAATTTAGATAACTTTATGAAATTCATAATTTTAAAAATTGGTTGATTTTAGAAATATAAAGACTAAATTTAAATTTTACATGAGAATTTAGTTTTACTCGTGCAATAGTTGGAAATACTTTATCCTAGTTTAGTTTGCTTTGTGTTAAACTGGAACCATACAACATTGATAATGAAAATGAATCAAAATATGGTGTTGAGATAAGAGTAAAATACATATTCCGAACTCTTTTTTGAATTTCTAATTTTTTTAGGAACAAAGTCGAACAAATTTAAACATATTTGGAATGCTAATACTCCGCCCAAGGCAAAAGTACATATGTGGTTAATTATACATGGAAAATTAAATATTATAGAACTTTTAGAAAACAAAAATATAATTAATAATAATAAATGACTTTTTTTAGTAGTATAGGAATGGAAATTATTTCACATTTATACTTTGAGTGTTATATCACTAAGTATATTCTTGTAAATTGTCTTAATTTTTTTATTTTAATGTAACAAATAATGATCTTAGTCATGAATTATTTTGGAATATGCTTAGATTTTATTATACTGGATTTCACAGATTCATATTTAATACTATTTTTACTATAATATATTGGTATATATGGTTTGAAAGGAATCAAAGAATTTTTTAATAATATAAATACTCCTGTAGAAAATTTAATATATATATATATATATATAATTGCTTTATTTTCTTTCAATTGGATAGAAAAGATAAAAATAATTATTTCAATGAATACCTTAAAAAGTAAAATTTCGTATTAATTTAGATAAGGAAACTCTTATTTCTAAATTAGAAATAATAATAGCATCCTAAATATCTTTATAGTTAATATGCATGCTAATGTTTTTAATGACGTTTATTTTCAATAGGAAATTAATTAGACTATAAATGTTATTGTTCAAAATTTAACGTTCATTTAATAATTATCTATACCATAACATAATGGTCTTCATTTATTTTATATTTTAAACTTAACTTTTAAATTTAAAATATATTTTTAAACTGAATTTTGAAAATTAGCCCGAAGCTCAAATCAGTCTAGGCCTTTACAACTGGGCCAACCTTTTGGACTTATTTTACAAAGTTGGGCCAGGCTGGTAGCCAAGGAGGGAAGAATACTTAATTATTCACCCTTGAGCCTAGACACTGCTTTTCTAGATATCCAGTCGTATTGTAACGACCCGTAAATTTCAACTGTTTTAATAACGTAATTAGTTGAAATTTTACGAAATTTTAAACAATAAAATTTTGAAATATAAATTGGATATTTGGAATGCGTCTAGTTAAACATAGCAATCGGTAAATTTTCGTCCGAAAATATGAAAGTTTATTTCGCGTGTAAATTCACTTCAATTCAATCAGTTAAAAAGTAATGAAAATAAAATGTTTTCGAAACCTAAATATTTTTATATAGAAAAATTCTAAACCATCTTCTGAGCAAGATGTCAGTTGGTCGTTTTTCCAAATTCGGACATCTTTGGCTCCGTCGATCTTATTTTTCAGCGTTTTTCTTGCATTTTCCACTATTAGAAAATTCGAATTTTATAATTCAATCGAACCACTGAGATCTGTATACCGTTGTGATCGTCTCGTCATGCTGATCTCTGTGTTATATTTATCTCTATATTTTGAGGTCCGTTACGCGACGGAAACGATTAAACGGTACGTTATATCGGTACCATAAAATTGTGACTGTTAACTTTTCTTTGCCTTTTCAAATTTGAACGTACAGCCAATGAACCAAATCAATTGCCTTCATAACTTTCCCGAAATCCAACTCTATCTTTTGCTATTTTCTGACGTTTCCTTCTCTACCGGTCCACTGTTCCTTTTAATTTTATATAACAATTTAAATGTTTTACTTTGCCTTTCCTTTTGCTAGCTGTCAGGCACTTATTGAATATAAAATTTCATTTGAAAGGACGCTAGGAAACGTGTAGCCATCCATTGTATCCAATGCACGTTCAAACTTGAGATCTCATTCTCATTTTCAATTGTTGCCTGACTATTCATTTTTCTTATCCCTCCACATGTTAACGCCTCTTTATTTTACTGACCCTCCTCCTTCCTTCTTCCCATCTCATTCCTCTTTTCTCATTCCCACCTCCCTTCATGGCCGAAAGCAATGGCCGAAAGTAATAGACAGCAACAGACAACTGCAGACATCATCTCACTCGGCCGAGACCACCACTTCACCAAACACAAATCCAACCTCCCAGCTAGCAAGCCTCCATCACGCCACCTGACTCACCCCTCTATCCCCTCACCTTGACCAGCAACCCGACCCCAACCTCGATCTCCGCCCTACACGCAGGCCACGCCTGAACCGCCATCTCCAGGACGCTTCCACCTCCAAAACGTCGAGCCCGAGCCGCCACTGCCCACTACCAATCGGCTTCCTCCTCCCTGCTCTTGCACGCAAATAGAAACTCCACCGCGTTCATCCATCTCAGGCCGCGGCTCAGCCACCGCCTTCTCCTTGCTCGCCCAAAGCCTCCGCTCTCACCCATCACTTACTTACCTGCCTCATTCTCCTTTCCTTCCGCGTGTGTCCATGCATGCTTTCTATTCTTACAGGTAGTAATATGCATATAGCTAGATTTTCTTTGTGATAAGCTTTGCATTTTCCCCACTTTCACGTGTATATATATGTTATATTGTATATATAAACACGTAAGTATTTTACCTACATATTTTGAGAACTTGTATGTGTAATGTATTTGTAACAAACTAAGGTAGATTATTTCGTTTTCTTTTGGGTTCGAATATGTTGAATGGGTAGGGCGTTGATCGCCGTGGCATATATATGAGATTTACAAGATTTTTGGTTTGCAATTAGGACATAAATATAGTCGTATACACCTGACAAAGTATGCTTACAGCTTACATTTTTTAAGTGAAATTATATAAAAGATTATATGTAAGTTGTATACAGTATTTTCTATATATTTTGATTTCTTTTAGGATTCTAAAGTATATTCGAAAATCTGTTGGTATATTATTATTATTATACAAGTTATCTATAATAGCTTGCATAGCTTATATATTATATGTTAGTTTTAGCTGTGAAATTTTATGAATAAGCATATATATGTTTCTACTGTATATTTGAAAATAAAGGAATAGTTTGTATGTGTATGTTTAACTATTAATATTTTGTAGTTATATATATGTACTGTTTTTGTATAAGTTATATTTTATTAGATAGTAAAGTATATACACTGTTTATTTGATGACTGGACGTCTTATCTGTTGGGTGTTCATACATGCTATATAAATTCGTTTGAATGTTTAAAGTTTAGATATAGAGTTTATTAAATATTTGCATAGTTTATATATATTACGTAACCTGCATGTATACGTATGTGTTAGTCTACACACTTTACATCATTCGACTGCACATGTATTTGTATATTTTATATATAAGTCTGTGCATAAAGTGTTATATATATAATGGTTTAATGTACATAAGTTATATAAGTGGTTGTATATATATAGTTATATAGTTCATATATATATATATATCAGTTTGATTTTGAAGATAAAGCAGGGGTTTATTTGACGTTATATATATATATATATAGATTTTAAATATGTATTTTATTTGAATATTGGTTTTGGGAAAATTTATAATAATATATATATATTTATTGGCTGTTCCTATCAAATTGCTCTAATTGTTCAATCGATTCCTTATCTATCAGCTTTATTCGTCGATCCGTGTCAATCCTGCCTTGCTTTGGAAATCATCATTCGGATTTGGTAAATTTCGCAATTCAAATCGTAGCCTGTTGTGTTGTCTATCTTCTTGTGTTCTCTAGCCTCGAAAGGTGAGCAATCACTCACGATTAATGTTCTTTTATTTATTAAATTTGATTTCAATTGAAACGACAATTGAAATATGCTGTTGTTTGATATTTACACTGTTATTACCTGTATCAGTTCACTTGTGACATCTGACACCATTATCTGTTATATATGCAATGATAATCCAGTTTGGTTGTTAAATGTTTATATTGGACGTTAAATTGATAATGATGTAAGTGATAAATAATTTGAAATTGGAATTGACGTAGGATAGTTAGATTTGATATATGTTTGTGCCAAAAATGGTCACAAACCCCAATTACAGTTGAAAGCACCAGTTCGCAATTACAAGTCTCAGATATCAAATATGTAGAAAAATAGATATGAAGAACACTCAGAAAATTCAAATGAAAGCAGTAAACAACACAGGATTTATAGTGGTTCGGCGATCTTGCCTACGTCCACTCTAAAGTTGATGATTTTATTGATGTTTACTTGAGGATTACAATTTCTTCTGAGATAGTACAACTGATTATATGATTACAATCTGAATCTAAGGAAGCAATGGTGTTCTGGAGTAAATCTGGCAGAATCTGGGCGCTCTTCAGTACTTAGAATTCTCCGACCCCCTTTCTGAATGACCAGGGGCTCTATTTATAGGTGTAGGAGGCTGATATTTCGCCTAAAATGAGGGGAGACCAGTTCTGGTACGTCAGGGGGCCCACACGGCCGAAATCTGGAGATCCGGGCCCACTTTGGGATCGATTCGACCCTTGGTTCGAATCGATCAAAAAAGAGTCCAATCGAGCTGAAATTTGGGGTGGACATTCTTCATTATGTGCTTAAGCTTCTGTGAAAATTTCATGGCATTTGGATGTGTAGATCTCAAGTTATGATCGATTCAAGTTGAAGATTTTCGTGTTCTTCGTCCTATGGATTCGTTCGAATCGATATCATTCGAATCCATAGGGTCGAATCCATGCTCCTGCATGTGAAGGCGGTGATGTGGCGCGCATCCCTCGTATCGATCCACTTTTCGCTCCGAATTGACTGGTTCGACTCCATGTCCTCTGCAGCTTTGACTGGGTATCCGCGTGATAATGGATTCGAAGATGCGGTCCTTCGAATCGATAGGAGGGATGTTCCTTCGTATCGATCAGGACAGTCCACAGTCGATCGATACGAAGACTTCCCAGCTGGATGGATTCGAAGTGCCTTACCTTGAGGGATTCGAAGAGAGGTCTTGTGCCGGATTCGAGTGGTCTTTGACTTGATGGATTCGAACCGAGGTTGGGTTTCCTGGATTCGAAGTAGTACACGTCTGATGGATTCGAAGAAGGGTCATGCTTCGTGGATGGATTCGAATCACTATGTGGCTGATAGATTCGAACGTTGAGGGTTTGCTCTGAGGGATACGAAGGGGATGGAGTCAATCTTGATGGAGTCGACCTTGATGGATACGAACCATATGGAGACGAACACAAGGCTATGTCCTTCACTTGCATCGATGATATCTTGGGCGTATGAACTCGGATTGACTCGAGATTTGGAATGCTGACTCCTATGGCTTTCCTTGACGTGTCTTATCAATTGTAGATTGATCCGGACTCGGACAAAATTCATCGATATCCATGGTGAACTTGTGATGTAACCGTCCTACAGGATGGACTGTCATTGATTTCTAGTCAATTTTTTGGTGTCACGGCCTTGCCAAAAGGCGGGATAACATTTGCCCCCCAAAACATGCCTTGCGATAGGGAGGTGTGTTTTGTAGTTCCATAAGTTGGATGTTCATATCCTGTTGATGACCTGTGGTACAACCTGCGAAGAGTTTGACAGTTTTATATGACCTTAAATGACGACCGTTCGCGATCTAGCCATTTGAGGTGGTATGCGACCGTTCGCGATCTAGCATTTTCTGTATAACCTTAAATGACGACCGTTCGTGATCTAGCCATTTGAGGTGGAATGCGACCGTTCGCGATCTAGCATTTCTACATGGCACCAAATGACGACCGTTCGTGATCAAGCCATTTGAGGTGAGGGGTGCCGTTCGAGGCGAGTTGTGATCGTTCGCGATCGGGTGCCGTTCGAGGCGAATGGTGACCGTTCGAGGTCGGGTGCCTTTCGTTGCGATTTGTGACCGTTCGTGATCGAATTGTGACCGTTCGCGGTCGGGTGCCGTTCGAGGCGAATTGAGTGTGCCCGAGGAGGGACTTAGTATCATCAATACCAGGTTTCACGTTCGGGTGAATTCCCGGATTGTTTGTTGCAATGGTTTATCGCCATCTCAGAGCATACCTAGGGACCGTTCGCGATCCCGTGCATGTGTAAGTGGCTTAGCCATTATAAAATCACAAGTAGCATTTTTTCATTGAAAATAAGTCTTTAGCAGAAATGTTAAACAAAATCAAGTCCAAATATTCAAATCAAGATGAAACAAAAGCAAAGCAAGGATGTCAAAGTGTAAACTACCACAACGATAGGGTTAATAGTCATTCAGAGCATGCCTATGGACCGCTCGTGATCTCGCACATGTGTAAATGACTTACCCGTGTTGGTGAGAGGTTTACGACTTGTCCATCGTTATTTCAACTAATTGATAATCATACGATGTCCCGGCTCGGGGGCACCCCTGGCTGATGTAGACGGTGGTCGCTCTGGCTCTACTGCTGGAGCTCGCCTTCTCACATACTGAAGTAGCATACCGTTCCTGATTTGCCCTTCCACCTCATCCTTCAGATGTCTACAGTCGTTAGTGTTATGACCATTCAGTTCGTGGAATAAGCAGTATCTGTCTGATTTCCTCTCGTCAACAGTGGGATCCCTTCGTATTGGCCTACGGTAGGGAACTTGCTCGCGTGTATCTTGGTAGATTAGCTCCAAACTCTCATTCAGCTCTGAATAAGTGGTGAATCGTGGCTCTCTCCGCAGTCGCTTTGACCTGTCACCATTGTCCTCAGCCTTTCGTTTTCCTTTATCCTTGCCTGAATCATTTTCGAGAGGCTTTTTGTCTTTAAGTGCATAAACTTCTATTCCCTCTCCTTCTTCTCTTTCAGCATTAGCGTCTTCCAATCGTAAAAACTTTTCTGCCTCGTGATAGAATTCTCCTAGATCCATAAGGGGATCCTTAGTTAATGAATTTTTGAATTCCGTGCCGTCAGCTATTCCGGTCACAGCTGCCATCATAACCATGGATGGATCTGGCCGATACACCGATGCTGCTGCCGCATTGAACCACGTCAAGAAATTCCTCAAAGACTCCCCAGCTTTCTGCTTTAGCGTTGCCAAACTCATCACATTCTTGGGTCTCGAAATATGAACTCTGAATTGCCTCATAAATTTCTCAATCAAATCGGTCCATGTCCCAATGGAGCCGCTCTCTAGCTGTCTGAACCATAAAGCTGCTATGTCTGTCAAATACAATGGGAAGCACCGGGCCATGACTTCCTGTGATGCCCCCAGCACTTCCATGTGCCTTATATACCTCGTTAGATGGACCGCAGGGTCCGTCCTCCCATCATACCCTTCTACTGTCGGCAGTTTGAATTCTGGTGGGTTCCTAGCCAACCTAATCGCAGGAGAAAAGGGACTCCTGTTCACATCTTCAAGATCTCTGTTTACCAATCCTCCTCTCATGGCTCGCCTGACCATCTCTGCCAATCTATCATTGTCTCCAAGCTGTAGTCCTTGTTCGCTACCTTCGATCTGCCCCCCGAGTCCGTGTGAGCTTTCGGGTGTCTGCCCCCCTGGCTGAGCGTTCATCCCTCTATTGCCGCCAGGTTGCTCGGATGTCCTTGTCTCTCTTCCCAGGTTCGGATCAACATGTCCTAAGTGTGTGCCCCCCAGCTCCGGCGCTGCGTTGGATGGTCTTGCTTCGTTCTGGGCCCTGGTTGTTCCTTGATTTTGCGCTTCAAGTTGTCCAATTTGTTGAAGCAAATTCTGGATCATTTCCTCCTGTCTCTTCATCATTGTCTCCATCTCATCCCTGGTGATGAAGATCGATGCTTGGTTTGCTCCTGAGGAAGCCTCTTGACTCCCTTCGTGCTGACTTCGCTCTGGTCTCTGCCTTTTACTAGTTTGTCTCGTCATGATTCTTCGGATCTAAATCTCTTAGCCTTCTGATTCAACTTTCAAATGATAGAACTCCTGAGTTCAGTTCTCAGTGAAAGCACCAAAGTGTTTGTGCCAAAAATGGTCACAAACCCCAATTACAGTTGAAAGCACCAGTTCGCAATTACAAGTCTCAGATATCAAATATGTAGAAAAACAGATATGAAGAACACTCAGAAAATTCAAATGAAAGCAGTAAACAACACAGGATTTATAGTGGTTCGGCGATCTTGCCTACGTCCACTCTGAAGTTGATGATTTTATTGATGTTTACTTGAGGATTACAATTTCTTCTGAGATAGTACAACTGATTATATGATTACAATCTGAATCTAAGGAAGCAATGGTGTTCTGGAGTAAATCTGGCAGAATCTGGGCGCTCTTCAGTACTTAGAATTCTCCGACCCCCTTTCTGAATGACCAGGGGCTCTATTTATAGGTGTAGGAGGCTGATATTTCGCCTAAAATGAGGGGAGACCAGTTCTGGTACGTCAGGGGGCCCACACGGCCGAAATCTGGAGATCCGGGCCCACTTTGGGATCGATTCGACCCTTGGTTCGAATCGATCAAAAAAGAGTCCAATCGAGCTGAAATTTGGGGTGGACATTCTTCATTATGTGCTTAAGCTTCTGTGAAAATTTCATGGCATTTGGATGTGTAGATCTCAAGTTATGATCGATTCAAGTTGAAGATTTTCGTGTTCTTCGTCCTATGGATTCATTCGAATCGATATCGTTCGAATCCATAGGGTCGAATCCATGCTCCTGCATGTGAAGGCGGTGATGTGGCGCGCATCCCTCGTATCGATCCACTTTTCGCTCCGAATTGACTGGGTCGACTCCATGTCCTCTGCAGCTTTGACTGGGTATCCGCGTGATAATGGATTCGAAGATGCGGTCCTTCGAATCGATAGGAGGGATGTTCCTTCGTATCGATCAGGACAGTCCACAGTCGATCGATACGAAGACTTCCCAGCTGGATGGATTCGAAGTGCCTTACCTTGAGGGATTCGAAGAGAGGTCTTGTGCCGGATTCGAGTGGTCTTTGACTTGATGGATTCGAACCGAGGTTGGGTTTCCTGGATTCGAAGTAGTACACGTCTGATGGATTCGAAGAAGGGTCATGCTTCGTGGATGGATTCGAATCACTATGTGGCTGATGGATTCGAACGTTGAGGGTTTGCTCTGAGGGATACGAAGGGGATGGAGTCAATCTTGATGGAGTCGACCTTGATGGATACGAACCATATGGAGACGAACACAAGGCTATGTCCTTCACTTGCATCGATGATATCTTGGGCGTATGAACTCGGATTGACTCGAGATTTGGAATGCTGGCTCCTATGGCTTTCCTTGACGTGTCTTATCAATTGTAGATTGATCCAGACTCGGACAAAATTCATCGATATCCATGGTGAACTTGTGATGTAACCGTCCTACAGGATGGACTGTCATTGATTTCTAGTCAATTTTTTGGTGTCACGGCCTTGCCAAAAGGCGGGATAACAATATATGTGTTAAATTTGATTAAATGACATTTGTATAATATGAACCCTTTAACTGTTAAATTTATTGACACGTAGGATTTGTTTAATTACACTTTGAACCACTGAATGTATGTTGTTAAATTGATGATGTATGAAATTGTAAATAGATGAAAAGTGAAGAACCGTAATGTAATAATCTTTAATCTACATGAAATGATAGTGTAGATTCTAGAAATAATTATATTAATTCGCACAAACAACAATGTGAATTAATACGGTTATTTCGGGATTATTTGAATTGATTATTGTATTGATATTGATTGTTGTTATTGCTTGTTTATTTACTTTGACACCATCCCAGTTATCACACTGCAAGTTCCCTTTGCTATGTTTTGATTTTGAATTGAATTGGAATCGGGTTGAAATGATAAATACCCAAATTAAACTTTGACCTAGGATAGAAAATTAAATAAAACCCGATTGGTCAATAATTTGATTTAAAAATAAAACGAAGATTTTATTTGAATAAATAATATGGTTTTGAAATGAAGTTGAAATTTGAATTTTAATGAAAGGAAAATGTTAATATTTAAAAATCTAAAACAAAATATTAACAATGTAATTGATGAAAGAATGTTGTTTAATTTGAGAAATGATTGAATTTAAGTTTGAAATGATTTATTGAATTAAGTTTGACATTATAATTAAGTTTGAAATTATTAAACTTTGAAATGATTTAATAATTAAGTTTGAAATTATAATTAAGTTTGAAATTATTAAACTTTGAAATTATTTAATAATTAAGTTTTGAATTATTTAATAATTAAATAAGATTGGATTATTTAATGATTAAATTGAATTGAACTCTTTAATAAGTAAAACTGAACTTTTGAATAAGTGAATTTTACTTCGTAAATAATTGAAATTGAGTTTTCTTGATTAAGTAAGTTTTTGGGAAATTATTTAAGTAAGTAAATAAGTGAAATTGAATTTCTTTAACAAGAAATAAAATGTGATTTATTGAAATTAATGTAAGACTTGAAGTTTAAAGAATTTGGTTTGATGAATTTAATTTAATCAAATTTGTAAGTTTTGATATAATGAAGTTGAATTTAAATAATGGGTTTAATAAATTGGAAATTTAATAGAAATTGTTTTGAATGGAAATTTACTTAATGAATATTGAATGAAATCGATAAATGAATTTAAATTTGATTTGAATGTTAAATTAAATTAATTTAAATGTTTTCGAAATGAAACTTATATACGAACTTGAATCAATATTTGAATGGTTTTAAATAAAGATTGAAATTGAATTATAAGGTTTTGAAATGATAATTTGGAAGTTTTGAAACGTAAATTATTGGAAATTGGTTTTGAAAGACAAATGAATGTTGATTTACGAATTCTATTTGAAATTGAAATTGATTTGGTTTTGAAATAAATAAACGACCAATCGGTGAAATAATTTCGAAAGTTATTAAAGAGACCGGAGTCGGTTATGGATATACTCTCTATCTAAACCGAAAACCACTTTAATAACTATACGCGGAGTGATGATCCAGAATGAAGTGGTTGGAATGATGTACGTATTGACTGAAGAAAGTGAACGATAATGGATAGCCTTGACACTTGTGTCAAATTGGAAATGACTAAAACAGGAGCTGTGCCGGGCCAATGGAGGATTAGCTACCTCAAGTGGACACACTTCTTCGAACTACTTATACTTGTTGTCGATTGGTGCACCCTTGATTTTGGGAGTGTTGTTTCACGGTGTTGCGGGCGCTGCGGCGTTGCGTTCTCACCAGTCCGGATCAGGCGAACGGTAGTATCACTACCTTGGGTATTGCCTCATGTGCCTTGTCATACTTGTATCCCTTTATTCGCGACCACTACGAATTTGTTTTGTACCTTTAGTATATGGATTGCCCTCTGGTGACTTCCGGTTTTGGGGAAACTACGGTCTTGTATATGCTTTTGGGAATAAAAATGTGTTAAGGGTGGGATGGGCCATGACTTAACGCTATTTTGATACCTTTATATTACTGATAGACATTATCTACTTATCGTACACTACTACCTAGTAGATAGTTTAACGGATCCTTAAAGGATGGTTATTCCAACATCTTTTGAGTTACTTGTATTTCAATTGCTATTTCACTTGAGTTGGATTTATTAATATAAGTATGTTAATCCTGACTCGAGTGTTTTGTGTTTTGCTTTACGCTCGGGTCAGACTGAGTGATCCAGTATTCGATACTCACCTTTGAAGTTGGAGCTTTGCTTGAAGATCCAGCCATCTATTCTGCTTCAGTATTCGATGATTCCAGTGATGTATTCTGATTTGTATCTGATGTATCATATTACTCTTCCATTGTATCTGGTTTAACTCTGATGTAACTTATACATTTATATAGTAGCTTCATGAACTACTATCTCTTTTATTTCCGCTGCACTTATTACTCTGTGTCTGTGATCTGTGATTATTTTATTTACTGTACATGTTCAGTTTTGCCAATTTAAATTAACAACGCGGTATTTTGAGCAATTCAACTCCGGCATGAGTGTCTACCTATACACTTATAATGGATGCGAAATGGTTCAAAATTCCGGGTCGTTACAGTTGGTATCAGAGCTTTGGTAGCTCTAGGCAAAACTTAACATATAGGGTAAATATATTTACAGAATCACTCGCATTCGAGTTTCAGTCCCTTCCTTTTGACTCGATTCTTTTGAATTTTGGAACGTCCCCTCGGTTCCGAAATTCATTCGTGTCCTTCACTATTCGTCTTCTTTCAATTCTGGAGCACCCTATAACTCCATTTGAATGATATCTATAATAGATTGGCGGTCTCGCCAATCTTCGAATGATTCGTGAAGGAGCAAAACTCCTTTACAACTGGCATTGATTTACCGGAGATTTCTGTATCCTCGGTTTACGATGCTATCTTTCTCCTACTATACCTGAATTCTATTTCTTGAGATCGGAAGTCGATTTACCTCGGAATTCCACATCGATCTTATTCTTGAAGCCACGGTCGACCGGTTATGGTTGCCCGCGATTTATGTAAGATTATCTATTTCCTTATTCGGTTAAATAATCATCTTATCTTTCGTTTCAATTTATTCTTAAATTAAAATTTTCTTTGATTGAATTCATCAAATTTGAATCTCTATCCTTGCCTTGAAATCCATTATTGTATCGTCGAGCGAGGAAGTGTATTTGTAAATTAATATTTAAATATTATTTTCAAATTTGGAAAATGAAATAAATTTGTTTGATTATATTGTGAAAATATAAGTAAAATTTTCTGGAATTTAATAGGTTAATTAAATTGTTTGTTTGAAATGATAATATTTGATTATCATTTATTGTTCTAAATAAATTTATAAATACGGTTTATAAATTGATTTGGAATTTGAAATGAATTTAATTCAGAAATTTGAGAATTTAGTTTCCGGTGATTTCGAACTTTGGTTTTAAAATTTTAAAGTATATAGCATTGAAAGTATTTTTGAATAGAAAGCGTTTTCAAAGAATTTTTAAAATGTTGAAATCAGTGCTCTTCTCTTTGTCGCTGGAAAATAATTTCGGTGATGGCGGCCGCATCATCGACATTCATTTTCGAGTTTCGAAGTGGAGAAACCATTCTGTAGCTTTGCTACGGATTTGTTTTGAGAAAAAAATATATTTTGATTTGAATTTCTTCAGTATATTTTGATTTACATATATATAGGTATCTTATTTTAAAATTTTAATTTGATTTGATATAAATATATTATATATATCTCTAAATTGTTTAAAGTAAATCAAAAATCTAATTCTTAAATTTTGTTAAAGGATGATTCTAATTATAAATAAAACCAAAATTTGGAATAAATATTTAAACTTGAAAATTTGAATTGGGAAAATTTTATTGTATATTGTTCAACTGCATTCTAATACAACTTACCTAAATCATTCAGAAGTTGAATATGTATTTGGATAATATATAAGATAAATTGAAATTATAAATAAATTTGAGTGTTTATAATAATTGTTATACACTAAATTTTGATTATAAAAATGTTAGTAGCGTTAGATAGGATAATAAGTAGAAACTCAGTTAATAATTAATAAATTTGTTTTGAAAGAATTAATAAATTGAAATTTGATCAACATATGAAAATACCTTGAATTTAAAAGCAATTAGTAGATGTAAATTAATTTAAATCGAAACTTTTATGGTTTAAATTAATTTATATGGTTTAAATATATGTAATAAGATATATTAAGTGGAATAAACTTAATAATAAATTGGAATAAAGAATTAACTTTGTTGAATAAAATATGAGTACAATAAGTGATTATAAAAATTGATGATTTAAAAATTATTAATTGATGATGACTAGATAATAAGATAATGAATTTAGAAATAGTTGAGATTGATTTTAGTGAAATCAAATGGATTAAATCAATTATTGAATATCAATTAATTTAAATTTGAATTTATATGGTTTAAATTAATTATTATTTTGTAATATAAATCTGTTTTCTTTCTGGTTATTTCTATTCTCCTACCTCGTTCCTTTTCGGGGACGAAAAGTTTTGAGTGGGGGAGAATGTAACGACCCGTAAATTTCAACTGTTTTAATAACGTAATTAGTTGAAATTTTACGAAATTTTAAACAATAAAATTTTGAAATATAAATTGGATATTTGGAATGCGTCTAGTTAAACATAGCAATCGGAAAATTTTCGTCCAAAAATATGAAAGTTTATTTCGCGTGTAAATTCACTTCAATTCAATCAGTTAAAAAGTAATGAAAATAAAATATTTTCGAAACCTAAATATTTTTACATAGAAAAATTCTAAACCATCTTCTGAGCAAGATGTCAGTTGGTCGTTTTTCCAAATTCGGACATCTTTGGCTCCGTCGATCTTATTTTTCAGCGTTTTTCTTGCATTTTCCACTATTAGAAAATTCGAATTTTATAATTCAATCGAACCACTGAGATCTGTATACCGTTGTGATCGTCTCATCATGCTGATCTCTGTGTTATATTTATCTCTATATTTTGAGGTCCGTTACGCGACGGAAACGATTAAACGGTACGTTATATCGGTACCATAAAATTGTGACTGTTAACTTTTCTTTGCCTTTTCAAATTTGAACGTATAGCCAATGAACCAAATCAATTGCCTTCATAACTTTCCCGAAATCCAACTCTATCTTTTGCTATTTTCTGACGTTTCCTTCTCTACCGGTCCACTGTTCCTTTTAATTTTATATAACAGTTTAAATGTTTTACTTTGCCTTTCCTTTTGCTAGCTGTCAGGCACTTATTGAATATAAAAGTTCATTTGAAAGGACGCTAGGAAACGTGTAGCCATCCATTGTATCTAATGCACGTTCAAACTTGAGATCTCATTCTCATTTTCAATTGTTGCCTGACTATTCATTTTTCTTATCCCTCCACATGTTAACGCCTCTTTATTTTACTGACCCTCCTCCTTCCTTCTTCCCATCTCATTCCTCTTTTCTCATTCTCACCTCCCTTCATGGCCGAAAGCAATGGCCGAAAGTAATAGACAGCAACAGACAACTGCAGACATCATCTCACTCGGCCGAGACCACCACTTCACCAAACACAAATCCAACCTCCCAGCTAGCAAGCCTCCATCACGCCACCTGACTCACCCCTCTATCCCCTCACCTTGACCAGCAACCCGACCCCAACCTCGATCTCCGCCCTACACGCAGGCCACGCCTGAACCGCCATCTCCAGGACGCTTCCACCTCCAAAACGTCGAGCCCGAGCCGCCACTGCCCACTACCAATCGGCTTCCTCCTCCCTGCTCTTGCACGCAAACAGAAACTCCACCGCATTCATCCATCTCAGGCCGCGGCTCAGCCACCGCCTTCTCCTTGCTTGCCCAAAGCCTCCGCTCTCACCCATCACTTACTTACCTGCCTCATTCTCCTTTCCTTCCGCGTGTGTCCATGCATGCTTTCTATTCTTACAGGTAGTAATATGCATATAGCTAGATTTTCTTTGTGATAAGCTTTGCATTTTCCCCACTTTCACGTGTATATATATGTTATATTGTATATATAAACACGTAAGTATTTTACCTACATATTTTGAGAACTTGTATGTGTAATGTATTTGTAACAAACTAAGGTAGATTATTTCGTTTTCTTTTGGGTTCGAATATGTTGAATGGGTAGGGCGTTGATCGCCGTGGCATATATATGAGATTTACAAGATTTTTGGTTTGCAATTAGGACATAAATATAGTCGTATACACCTGACAAAGTATGCTTACAGCTTACATTTTTTAAGTGAAATTATATAAAAGATTATATGTAAGTTGTATACAGTATTTTCTATATATTTTGATTTCTTTTAGGATTCTAAAGTATATTCGAAAATCTGTTGGTATATTATTATTATACAAGTTATCTATAATAGCTTGCATAGCTTATATATTATATGTTAGTTTTAGCTGTGAAATTTTATGAATAAACATATATATGTTTCTACTGTATATTTGAAAATAAAGGAATAGTTTGTATGTGTATGTTTAACTATTAATATTTTGTAGTTATATATATGTACTGTTTTTGTATAAGTTATATTCTATTAGATAGTAAAGTATATACACTGTTTATTTGATGACTGGACGTCTTATCTGTTGGGTGTTCATACATGCTATATAAATTCGTTTGAATGTTTAAAGTTTAGATATAGAGTTTATTAAATATTTGCATAGTTTATATATATTACGTAACCTACATGTATACGTATGTGTTAGTCTACACACTTTACATCATTCGACTGCACATGTATTTGTATATTTTATATATAAGTCTGTGTATAAAGTGTTATATATATAATGGTTTAATGTACATAAGTTATATAAGTGGTTGTATATATATAGTTATATAGTTCATATATATATATATATATCAGTTTGATTTTGAAGATAAAGCAGGGGTTTATTTGACGTTATATATATATATATTTTAAATATGTATTTTATTTGAATATTGGTTTTGGGAAAATTTATAATAATATATATATATATTTATTGGCTGTTCCTATCAAATTTCTCTAATTGTTCAATTGATTCCTTATCTATCAGCTTTATTCGTCGATCCGTGTCAATCCTGCCTTGCTTTGGAAATCGTCATTCGGATTTGGTAAATTTCGCAATTCAAATCGTAGCCTGTTGTGTTGTCTATCTTCTTGTGTTCTCTAGCCTCAAAAGGTGAGCAATCACTCACGATTAATGTTCTTTTATTTATTAAATTTGATTTCAATTGAAACGACAATTGAAATATGCTGCTGTTTGATATTTACACTGTTATTACCTGTATCAGTTCACCTATGACATCTGACACCATTATTTGTTATATATGCAATGATAATCCAGTTTGGTTGTTAAATGTTTATATTGGACGTTAAATTGATAATGATGTAAGTGATAAATAATTTGAAATTGGAATTGACGTAGGATAGTTAGATTTGATATATGTGTTAAATTTGATTAAATGACATTTGTATAATATGAACCCTTTAACTGTTAAATTTATTGACACGTAGGATTTGTTTAATTACACTTTGAACCACTGAATGTATGTTGTTAAATTGATGATGTATGAAATTGTAAATAGATGAAAAGTGAAGAACCGTAATGTAATAATCTTTAATCTACATGAAATGATAGTGTAGATTCTAGAAATAATTATATTAATTCGCACAAACAACAATGTGAATTAATACGGTTATTTCGGGATTATTTGAATTGATTATTGTATTGATATTGATTGTTGTTATTGCTTGTTTATTTACTTTGACACCATCCCAATTATCACACTGCAAGTTCCCTTTGCTATGTTTTGATTTTGAATTGAATTGGAATCGGGTTGAAATGATAAATACCCAAATTAAACTTTGACCTAGGATAGAAAATTAAATAAAACCCGATTGGTCAATAATTTGATTTAAAAATAAAACGAAGATTTTATTTGAATAAATAATATGGTTTTGAAATGAAGTTGAAATTTGAATTTTAATGAAAGGAAAATGTTAATATTTAAAAATCTAAAACAAAATATTAACAATGTAATTGATGAAAGAATGTTGTTTAATTTGAGAAATGATTGAATTTAAGTTTGAAATGATTTATTGAATTAAGTTTGACATTATAATTAAGTTTGAAATTATTAAACTTTGAAATGATTTAATAATTAAGTTTGAAATTATAATTAAGTTTGAAATTATTAAACTTTGAAATTATTTAATAATTAAGTTTTGAATTATTTAATAATTAAATAAGATTGGATTATTTAATGATTAAATTGAATTGAACTCTTTAATAAGTAAAACTGAACTTTTGAATAAGTGAATTTTACTTCGTAAATAATTGAAATTGAGTTTTCTTGATTAAGTAAGTTTTTGGGAAATTATTTAAGTAAGTAAATAAGTGAAATTGAATTTCTTTAACAAGAAATAAAATGTGATTTATTGAAATTAATGTAAGACTTGAAGTTTAAAGAATTTGGTTTGATGAATTTAATTTAATCAAATTTGTAAGTTTTGATATAATGAAGTTGAATTTAAATAATGGGTTTAATAAATTGGAAATTTAATAGAAATTGTTTTGAATGGAAATTTACTTAATGAATATTGAATGAAATCGATAAATGAATTTAAATTTGATTTGAATGTTAAATTAAATTAATTTAAATGTTTTCGAAATGAAACTTATATACGAACTTGAATCAATATTTGAATGGTTTTAAATAAAGATTGAAATTGAATTATAAGGTTTTGAAATGATAATTTGGAAGTTTTGAAACGTAAATTATTGGAAATTGGTTTTGAAAGACAAATGAATGTTTATTTACGAATTCTATTTGAAATTGAAATTGATTTGGTTTTGAAATAAATAAACGACCAATCGGTGAAATAATTTCGAAAGTTATTAAAGAGACCAGAGTCGGTTATGGATATACTCTCTATCTAAACCGAAAACCACTTTAATAACTATACGCGGAGTGATGATCCAGAATGAAGTGGTTGGAATGATGTACGTGTTGACTGAAGAAAGTGAACGATAATGGATAGCCTTGACACTTGTGTCAAATTGGAAATGACTAAAACAGGAGCTGTGTCGGGCCAATGGAGGATTAGCTACCTCAAGTGGACACACTTCTTCGAACTACTTATACTTGTTGTCGATTGGTGCACCCTTGATTTTGGGAGTGTTGTTTCACGGTGTTGCGGGCGCTGCGGCGTTGCGTTCTCACCAGTCCGGATCAGGCGAACGGTAGTATCACTACCTTGGGTATTGCCTCATGTGCCTTGTCATACTTGTATCCCTTTATTCGCGACCACTATGAATTTTTTTTGTACCTTTAGTATATGGATTTCCCTCTGGTGACTTCCGGTTTTGGGGAAACTACGGTCTTGTATATGCTTTTGGGAATAAAAATGTGTTAAGGGTGGAATGTGCCATGACTTAACGCTATTTTGATACCTTTATATTACTGATAGACATTATCTACTTATTGTACACTACTACCTAGTAGATAGTTTAACGGATCCTTAAAGGATGGTTATTCCAACATCTTTTGAGTTACTTGTATTTCAATTGCTATTTCACTTGAGTTGGATTTATTAATATAAGTATGTTAATCCTGACTCGAGTGTTTTGTGTTTTGCTTTACGCTCGGGTCAGACTGAGTGATCCAGTATTCGAGACTCACCTTTGAAGTTGGAGCTTTGCTTGAAGATCCAGCCATCTATTCTGCTTCAGTATTCGATGATTCCAGTGATGTATTCTAATTTATATCTGATGTATCATATTACTCTTCCGTTGTATCTGGTTTAACTCTGATGTAACTTATACATTTATATAGTAGCTTCATGAACTACTATCTCTTTTATTTCCGCTGCACTTATTACTCTGTGTCTGTGATTATTTTATTTACTGTATATGTTCAGTTTTGCCAATTTAAATTAACAACGCGGTATTTTGAGCAATTCAACTCCGGCATGAGTGTCTACCTATACACTTATAATGGATGCGAAATGGTTCAAAATTCCGGGTCGTTACACGTATAGGTAAGTTTTAGCCAGTTAGCCCCAAAGTTGTTAAGTTAGACCACATAGATCATTTGGACTTTGATACATTATTAGAACCAAGACTATTTTTAGTGGATGAAATGGGTAGATTCAATTTTGTTTTCATATTTGGATCATAGTAGCTTATGAAATCTAATGAGTTGTATTAGATTCAATCTAATTAATTTAAATAAAATCCACTTTTATTTAATTTTTATGATTTAATTTATTAATGAATTAAATTAATTAATACATACATGGTCCGTGAGTATATCATTATATACTCATGTGTGTATGTTGTGCATGTGAAACATATATAAAGGTGTACATAGTCAAGTTTATACTTGAGTAGGTATTAGGTTTTATATCTACCTTGTATATACTTAACAGCTTCATATATGCCTTTTGCTTGAATTAAATATTCGACGTGTATATATATATATATATGTGTGTGTGTGTGTGTGTGTGAAACTATAATTAATAATATATTTAAATTTAATTTTGAAAATACTACATGAAATTTTGACCAAATCTTTATTTTCAAATTTGAATTTAAAATATCTAATTTGACTTAGTAAACAAATTTAAATATATGGTAGATCTAAGATCTAATTCAAATTTTCAAAATATCATAATGTTGAATTAGTAATATTTAAAATAAATATATATACAAATTTAAAGTACGATAGCCAAAAATATTTTATACACACAAATTTATATACAAATATTTATTTATTGCTAAGGAATTCGATATTTAAACAAACATTTAACATGTATGTATGTCGGTGTGTGTATGTAATATATATTTCAACTAGATTTTTATATAACAACAAAAATTAATATATATATATATATATATCTAAATATGAATATGTATATATTATCAACTCCTCATTCAAAAATATGTATATACAATAAAACTACTATTATTTTTATTAGATAAGTATAATTCAATAGAAAAAATTATTCTTTTCAATTTTATTGCTGAATTACACACACACACATAACTTGAATATAATTTACAACTAAATGGTTTAATTAATAAACAATTTTTTAAGTTTAATTGAAATAACATTTTGCATATAAAATTAATTTGAAAACTTTTATAAAATTAAAATAGCTGAAAATAATTATTATTTTTCAATCAAACACATATGATAATATTAAGAAATACACAAAAAAATGAATATTAAATTTTCAATTGACATATAAGAAGGTTGGCATTGACATATGAAAGTGACACACACACATATATATGTATATATGTATGTATGTACGTACGTACGTATGTACGTATGTATGCATACATGCATGCATGCATTTATCATCACTTTCATATGTCAATGGACATGAACACATGTGTAATGTAAAAGGGTATAATAAGAGAAGTGGCCTTTGATTCACACGTCCATTCGTCTTTTAGATTTCCTAGAATCTTGTCCAAAGGTGCAAGCTTCAGAGTGTCACCACTTGAATGAATTTTGTATTTGATTTGGGATGAAATATTATTTAGCTATATGTGGGAAATGGAGGGGATGGTGGTGGCCAAGAGTGGGAGAGGTGGAGCAAAAAGTAAAGTAAAAAGTGGAGGCTTGGGTTCACTTATATATGAGATCTAGTAAAAATATCTTCCACCGTCTCCTGTTACCAAGTCATTCCTTAAAACTCCCTCTTTCCCTCATTTTTGGCCGACCTAGTATATAGTCTATAAGGGACCAAATGGACTTCAAACCCAATAGCAATTAATTCTATTTAAATCCAATTTAAATTCTTATCGATATCGTATATCGATACGCACATATATAACTTTTATATACGCATTCAATTAATTACTAATAGGACTCAAAACATTTCTCGAGGCTACCCCATTAACTAAATATAACCCAAATATTAAATACAACAATAATTAATATTTCTTAAATGTTAACGAATTTAATTAATTTATAAAGTTTTATAAACTAATTAAGTCGATTGGTGTTTCAGAGACCAAAATGAATTCAGTGCGATTCACAAATGTGAATTTAAAGTTAAATGTTTGTTTAAATATGACAGTATGACCAAGATTTAAATATGACAGTATGACCAAACTCATTACTTACAAATCTTGTGACGCCCTAGCTTTAGTGACCGAAATATCAGAGGGAGTTTACCATTCGATAATTCATATCAACGAGCACGGAAGGAACGATCTCTCGTATACACTGCTTTGGGTCAACACGGATGTGTTTCAATACCTGAATACATCTAAAATAATATATATCTTGTCTCGACACAAGGAAATGTATACGAGTGATAGACTTAAATAATACAGTATTAGAGATATAGATAAAAAAATTCCCAACTGACAGATTCAAAGTGAATAGAATACTGAATTTTATATCATATCTGAATATCTAATACATTATCTCGTATATATATAATTCGTCACACGAATACATCACATCAACCAATATAATGGAATCTTAATACTATAATTACGGACAAAGTAAATACTCTCCATCATCATCGGCTCCAACTCTATATCGCAACCCACAAAGCATATACAATCATATCAAACCTGTAGAACAACCTTGGTCTGACCTAAGGTGTTGTCATAAAATAAAACCTCGAGTCAGGTTAGACATTTAGCTGCGAGTGTAGCTGAGCTCAAAATATAATATGAGTGTGATAAGTTTAAACATAACCCTAGTTGGTTATGAACACAAATTTATTAGTATATTCAACACCCATAATTAATTTCATATACGCTCGGTAAAAAAAATCATTTTTAAAATAGATTTCCGAATCCTTTTTCTTTCAAATCATTTCCACAAAACCACTTCAAAATAGATTTCCAAATCACTTATATAAAATTCACAGAAATTCCATATATTCAGAAATCATATACCAGAGGTCTACTTTATAAATGATGTCAAAATACTGATTTTATATATAAATATTTTATCAAAATATTTCCCAATATGTTTAAAACCGATCTTTGCAAATATATTTCTCAAATCACTTTATAAATCTGATTTATCCTAACATATCTTTCCAAAACATTGTGCAAAATAGTATCTCCTCTTTCTTTTTTTAAAATTGTTACTTTCTATTTATTAAAACTAGTTCCAAAATATTCGATAATTTCATCAAAACTAGATTTCAAAATACAATACGGTTTCACCAAATATAGTTTAAATAAATATCCTTAAAATCTAAATGCTCGTCAAAATAGATCATAACAAATCATAACATTATTCATCTGCAATCGACGCTCAGGGAAGGAATCTTTTAATCCAACCCCTATGATCCAGGCTCAGGCATTACCTTCGAGCAATATAAAAAACAATAATATCCAAATGGAAACAAGTAGCAATCCCTTTTTAAAATGTTAAAATCATCAAAACCATTTCTATATAGGGAAATACACCAAATCATAATTTTATTCTTTCAAATTGGGGATTTTTAATAGTAGAAATACTTCTTAAATACCTCTGGTTTATTTATTATAAAATCCGTAGAAAAATCTTTAAAATAATTCTCCAATATTCCTTTTATAGAAAAACTTGTATATTTAAATCATTCAACCTTTGTGGTTTAAATTCAAATTCAAACTATTTAAAAATAAATCAATCTTTATTTTATAAAAAGCTTTTCTACTTCAAAATCCAAATAAAATATTCATATAGGATTTAAATTCAATTTAATTGAAATCCCATTATTTTCCATTTGAAAATAATTTAAGCTGAAATTCAAATTATATTGATGTTAAAAAGTTCAAATCATTTTGTACAAAAATCTTTATAGTAATATAATTTATCAAAAACTCTTTTCAAAGAATTTCAATATAAAATCTTCCTTCTTTATATAAATTCAAATCAATCAATTTTCAAAGATAAATTCGAATAATTCTTTTAAAAAAACATTATACTAACTTTAAATATTCATATCCTATTTTTCATATAAATAATTCAAATCATACGTTTAATTTATTTTATTTTCTTCCAAAATGTCAATATCAACATGTATAGCATACCATTCATCCATATTCATCCATTTCAAACAATCATTGATAAATTATCAATCAATCCAAATAATTCAATCAAGATAGGCTACCAAGCCATTATCAATCAATATATTCTCTTTTCAAACAATTCTACCATTAATTCCAAATAATTTTAGCATTAATTAACAAGATTATCAACATAATATTAATCCAAAAAACAAGTATCAAGTTCATGTACTTTAATTAAAAGCCAAAATAATATTTGATAATCTACTATTTGATTGATATCCTCATTGTCAAATTAATAAAAGGGATTGTACTCATAGCAGCGATTAAAATCCAATTGTTTCTTATTTTAATACTTCAATTCCGCAAGCTATAATTGTTTATATATTCGTGTATACGTAAATATATTAAATAGCTATATGCTATAAATTTATTAATATAAATTATCACTCATGGTATATTAAAAAGAGAGAATGATACTCACTTTCAGATTAATTAAAGGGGCCATACTCACTGTCTCAGCCAAGAACAACCGCTATCAACCCCATGACAACACATTGTCGCTAGCACCAAACTCCTTCGCCTTCAACCACGAACAACAGCACGATATGCACCTAAGCACCACCACATAGCCTCGGCTTTGTCACTCCTAGATTCGCACCAACACCCCGACACCGACAACGCGTCTGCTTCGTGTTAATCCTCCATCGATCGTTCGACCTCACCGCGCATGCCTCGCCTTCATGCATTTTTTTTATGAAATCGATTTTTTATCTTGTGATTTTTGGATTAAGGCTGGGACTTGGGAAATACTATTTAGGGAAAAGATAAGGACGAGAGGGGTAGGTTGAATATGATAAGGAAAGTATGGTCTAATAAAAATAAGCAAAGTGTTATCCCGTCTTTTGACCAGGCAGTGTACAGATAAACTTGACGAGTCAAACTTCAAAGTTATTAGGGCAAAACGCCCGGAGAGACGACCGCGAAGCCCAAAACTCAAGTACAACCAAGATCATATGGCAAATGCAAAACATCTCAAGGAAACCAAAACTCAAAATCCAACTAAGAGTTGGATCAGTACCGATCCACGAGATTTGATGTGATCCAACCCCATTTTTGCCTATCTACTCTACTTGATGCTAGAAGCCTACTACAAGTTTAATTTCGTCGATCCCCATGCAATTCTCTATCGATCTCCATGAGCTCTTGAAATAACCAACTTCATTCGTCCATAAATCCATCATTTGGACTTAGAAACAAGCAAAAAATGATGCAAACATGTATTGAATCATGAAGTTAATCAAGAGTCAAGCTTAAACAAAGAGTCCCAATGACCAATTTGATTATTTCGTGGATAGGTATCAATCAACAATTTTTATTGAGGTCGCACTTATAGTTTCTGAATAACTAGTCTCGGGCGTGGAGAACGAGTTGGAGATATTCAGGTGAGATTCTAGACCTCCTACCTCTATAAATAGAAGGGTAGGGCTCATTTTTAAGGATCTTTTTGGCTCTTGCTTTCTCTTACTCTAATTTTTAGTAACCACTTACTGATTTATACCAATCCAAAATAGATTTATACTGATCTGTAAGAGCTGTACTTGAAAAACATAATATGATAAAAAAGGAAACTTGAAGTGGACGTAGGCCGGAGTACGCCGAACTACTATAAATCTTGTGTGTTCTTTTCTTGCTCTTTTTAATTTACTTCTCTTCACTTTTTATTTTCTACTTAATCTTCTGGATGTTTGTGCCATTTTTGGTTCAAACATTTTGGTGTTTTCACTGAGAGTTGAACTCGGGGATTTGAGACTTGGAAAGATTCAAAATGACAAAACAATCAACTAGGAAGGCCGTTATCGGAGGAAATCAACATGCGGGTAGCCAAGAGGTGTCCTCAGAAGCTAACCCTCATTCATCTATATAACCCGGGATGAGATGGAAACTATGATGAACGGATTGCAAGAAAGGATGATAGCTCGCCAAGAAGAATATTGGATAATTCTTTAGAAAAATAGGACAAATAGTAGCAGCTGGAGTTGCTGCAAACAAGAACCAGAGACCTGAAGCTGAAGCAAACGTACCTAGAAGCGAAGTAGAATGAACCGAAGCAAACCCTAAGCCAATCATACGGATCGGTACCAATCCACAAGTATGGATCGGTACCGATCCACAAGGACTCAAGGGCATGGGTCTTGCTGGACTAGGAAGAGATGATGTGCACCTTGAAAATGATACGAAGTGTTTGAATGTGAATCAGAAAGTAGAAGCACGACCGGAGGAGTATGTACCAAAATTCCTTCACGGAAATAGAGGGCAAGCTGAGAATGCTAACTTAAGAATTCCCTTGAATGACAATGACAGACTTACTGAGATGGTGAGATGAGCTATGAGGGGTGGACTGCCTAACCAGAGCTTGGAGTATGTGAATAGGAGTCCACTCACTCTGAATATTTGGTATGCTAGGAATCTACTTGATTTCAAGCTGTCTACGTTGGAGATGTATGATGGAAAGATTGATCCAACTGTTCATTCGATGAGGTACATCCATCACATGGAAGCGTTAGATGCGTCTGAAGAGGTCATGGAATGGTGTTTCCCTTTATACTTGACAGATCTAACAGCATTATGGTTTAAACAGCTGGAGAATGGTTCCATTAGCATTTGGGACGAATTAATAAACAGATTTTTGAAGCAATTCTGGGTCTATATCTCACGACCCAAGAATATAATGACACTAGTGAGTATGAAGCAGAGGGCCAAAGAGACCCTCAGAAGTTTTTCGACAAGGTTCAATGCGGCGACTGCTGCGGTCGATAAGCCAGAACCTTCAATAGTTTTGATGACGGCGGTTTCAAGAATAGCTGTTGAGACGGATTTCATGGTTGCTTTAGAATGGGATCCTCTGAGGGATCTCGTAGAATTTTATCATGAAGCCGAGAGATACCTACGTCAGAAGGACGCTAAGGCTGATCAGGAAGAAATCAATGATGTGGATGGTAGAGGACCACCCGGAGAAGGATCCAACGAAGCCAAGGGAAAACAAAAGATGGACGAGGGCTTTGAAGGATCAAAGTGGTAAAGAAGGGAACCAAAAGTATCTTCCTACATGGAGTTAAATGAAACCCAGAGCGGATTTATTTGGATACCAGGGGACAGATCCTCTATCGAAAGCCGGTAAGAAGAGAGCCCACGGACCGTAAAAGGACGTCTAAAAATATTGCCTATTCCATGAGCTGGATAGGCATAACACACATGATTGCAGACACTTGTGGGATCTGATCGAAGAACAAGTCAGAAAAAACAAATTACAACAATATGTGACAAGTCAAACTATGATGGTGGAACAAGAGCAGCCATCAACCACAACAAATGAAATAGCTCCAAATCAAGGTTAAGGATGGTCATCTCTTGATTGGGATGGCAGGGAATCTATTTCGATTCTTGCTCTCTATCTTCCCTTATAATAAACAAACACAATAATACAGTCTAGCCACTAACTCGTGTATGGGATCTTGATCAATCCCTAGGCACGCTCTGAGCTAAATGCTAGACTGTAACACCCGGGGAGGCTGCTACCTTGATGCTTGATTTTGTGTTTCTTATTATTGAATTCGATTCCATTAGATGAATCCTTGATTATTAAAATCCACATTGAGTGTGGTGATTGACATTCATCGCTCTAAAGTCTCATCCGTAGAGACGGGACTGATGTGCAAGGTGCAAATCCCCTCGCCGGAGAGCGAGCGGATGGACTTGTACGATATTGAACGCTTTAAGTCCCGTTCGGAGAGACGGGATTAGAGTGCAAGAAGTAAGCCCTCTTGCCGGAAAGTGAGTGGATGGGCTTGCTTGTCATTGAGTCCCCTCGTCGAAGAGTGAGTGGACTGAGCTTAGCAAGGGTCCGGAGAGACCATGGATTTGATTATCGACCTCGAACAGCTATAGATTTGATTATCAACCCCGAATGGCCATCGATTTGATTAACGGTCCAAAGAGACCATGGATTTACCTACCGGCCCCAAATGGCCACGACCTCAATTAACGATCCGGAGAGATCACAGATTTAATATCGGCCCTGAACAACCACAAATTTAATTAACGATTCAGAGAGATCGTCCCCTGAGCTGAAACATTAAATGATCTGGAGAGATCACACATTAAACTAAATATAAAACAATCTAGAGAGATCGTGCGTTAAATTAAATGTAAAACGATCCAAGTAGATCTAACCCAAAAATGGATGCAGATTTAATAAAAGAATTTGAACGCCTCAAAATTAGAACGAAACCGATTAAACCCGAATGAACATAGGACAATTTTTGATATGTGATGTAATAACTACGACTGAAATCGGAATAATAATGATGTAAATCCCGGATGAACACGGGATTATTTTGATATATGATGTAATAACTTCAAATGAAATCGGAATGATGATGATGTATAGGCTACACTTAGGCAAAGTCTAGAGTCTTAGGCTGTAACAGGTTTGGAATGACCCGTGATTGACAAGAGAGTCCAAAAGAACATGATGATTTGCAACAGCTTGATCGGCTAATATCCCATTGACTTCAACATTTGTTCTTGAGCAACACACATCTTCCATTCGCAAGGCGTGTGGGGAAGTGTTATCCCGTGTTTTGATCAGGCAGTATACAGACAAACTTGACGAGTCAAACTCTAAAGTTATCAAGGAAAAATGCCAGGAGAGACGACTGTGAAGCCCAAAACTCAAGTACAACCAAGATCACATAGCAAATACAAAACATCTCAAGGAAACCAAAACTCAAAATCCAACTAAGAGTTGAATCGATACCGTTCCAACCCATGGATCGGTACCGATCCACGAGATTTGATGCGATCCAATCCCACTTCTACTTATCTACTCTATTTGATGCTAGAAGCCTACTACAAGTGTTATTTCGTCGATCCCATGCAATTCTCTATCGATCTCCATGAGCTCTTGAAATCAACAACTTCATTCGTCCATAGATCCATCATTTGGACTTAGAAATAAACAAATAATGGTGCAAAAAAGTATGGAATCATGAAGCTGACCAAGTGTCGATCTTGACAAAGAGTCCACAATGACCAATTTGACTATCTCTTGGATCGGTACCGATCTAAGCCCGTCGATCGACTAATCCGTGATTTTTGCTAAGGTGACACCTATATTTTATGAAGAACTAGTCTTAGAGGTGGAGAACAAGGTGGAGATATTTAAACGAGATTTCGGACCTCCTACCTCTATTAATAGAAGGGTAGGGCTCATTTCTAAGGATCTTTTTGGCTCTTGCTTTCTCTTACTCTAATTTCTGGTAATCATTCACAGATTTATATCGATCCGAAAGAACTGTACTCGAAAAACATAGTATAATAAAAAAGGAAACTTGAAGTGGAAGTAGTCCGGAGTACGTCGAACCACTATAAACCTTGTGTTCTTTTCTTGCTCTTTTTAATTTACTTTTCTTCACTTTTTATTCTCCACTTAATATTTTGGGTGTTTGTGCCATTTTTGGTTCAAACAGAAAGGTTTTTATCTTTCTTTTAAATATAAACAACTCTAACCATTTGTTACTCGAACCGTCTATTCGATATCCGATTAAAATTCCACTCGAGGCGTTTTAATCCAAAATTTATTTTATTTTTGTAACGATTTTTCTTTTAGTAAAATATTCCTTTTCAGTTTTCGACATTTATAAAATAATTATTTATTTCCAAAATAAATTTTTGGGCAACTTTTGGACCTTTTAAAATACAATTCGGATTCCAAATTTGAATTTTTAAATCGATGTTCTTCTTTTTAAATCCAAATTTTCAATTTATAAAATCAAATTCTATAAAATATCCAAAATAATTTTTAACTTTATTTATCCATATAAAGTACTTTTTCAACAATAAACTCAAATTAAATCCTAGTTCCAAAATTTATAATCAAATAACCAGATTTCAAATTTAAATATTCGATTAAATTCCTAAAATCTAATTTAATATATTTATTTTATTTTAATTTTGAAATGGGATGTTGCAAATTTCATTGGTAAAATCCACTTTTACATTTTAAGAGGTACCTTTTAGTAATGATTATTTACACCAATTCTCTTCGTCGACACTATACCATTTTAGAATTTATGGAATTTGGTTTTGGTCAAAATTCCAATATCATTAGTATTCAACTTGATTAGTCCATAAACAAACTCTTTGGTTTAATAGTAACATTTATTATAAACCGTACTACTCTGGTTAAAGATTTTGACTTTGAGTTGACTACAGTTGACCGTGATACTAACCTCATACAACCGAGGAGAAAAATTCTTAATTAAACAGTGTTTTACTTTCAATGCTTTAACTCAAACTCAACTATAGTCGCTTGATGGTTACCATGTCATAATTTAACTATAATCAAAGTGGAGTGCCCCCATTGAATTTCAATTGTACCTCAAGTCAAGAGAACCGTATAACATTGTTACTCCGAGATTTTATATTTGACATGGTCATTATTAACCAGTTAGAAACTCTTAGATGAGTCATTCTATAGTTATCCAATAACTATTAGTGCATAACTACTTGTTTCTCAATAACCATGAGTAATATATTATCCAACATTTAGAGAGTGTTACGTACTCCGGTCTCAATCGATCGATATCCTATCTCGAATCATCTCGCCAGGAATATTTAAAATAATATGTTATTTAATATTATGATAATGTAACACCCCATATTTTTATTAACATTATTTAGGATATTTAATTAGTAAATTAAATTAAATAATGTAAGATGATTAATGGATTGAGATTTGAATATAATTAAGGGTAGTCATGCCTTGTTAATATGTAAATCAAAACGAGATAGCATGAATAAGATATGTTAGGAAATAAGTAATGGGTAAAATAGGAAGAAGGGCTCTCTAATACCCTAAACCCTTAGCTATGAGTTCTCACTTGCATTCATTTACAAAAATTAAAAGTAAAGAGAGGTCGACCACCATTTTCAAGAGTAAGAAGAAGAAAGTAAAAGGGGAAGCTTAATCAACATCAAGTTTAATTGAAATATCACATATTTAATCGCAAATCTAAGGTGAATAATTACTGCATCTCATTTTTCTTATGTTTTTAGTTTTAAGGATAATCTGAAATGTTTTTTCATGAGAATGCCATGTTTTGATTGATTAAAAGTTTATATATGCTTGTTGATGACTTATGAATGTTCATATTGGTTTTTATGATATGTTCTGATATGAAAACCCTACTAAATGATATCCAATTGTCTTGCGAATTTAAATGTAGATCAGAAATAATATTTTAGAGATGGGTTTCAATTTTCATAATTTTCTGAATTAATGTGGATTTTATATTAATTTTCTAGTGAAAAAAATGATTTTTTTTTGGGTTATAAATTATTTACGACAAAATAATTAATTATTTGGGTCTGAAATTTATATATGTTAGAAAACATATAGAAAAGGATTTTTTGGAATTTTTATACAATTCTTGTAAGTGTTTTGATGAATATATAAAATTATTTTAGGTATGCGACTTAAATGTTTTATATATTTAATTAAGGAGAAGGGGTATTTTGTAAAATAAAATCATTGTTGATTTTTGAAAGTATTGGCAGCACTTTTGAAAAAGATATTTAGCAACTAATGAAAATTTGACAAACAATAGCTGGTTAGTTAAAATGTTTTCTCTTTTAAGTTAAAAACAAAAGTAACATGTTTTTAGCATGTTCCACTATTTTTGGCACCAGGGGTTCCGACTAGGACGTTTCGCCACTATGCTTTCGAAACCAATGTGCATGGTATCAAGTTACTTAGTGCGCAGCGTATTGGATAAAGGCGGAAGGTATATAGTCGAAACGATGGGTTCTGAAGGGGTTAGAGTATGCCTTTGTTTTAAATTGAAATAGCGCCTGCTTTGCTTTCGAAGGGATAGCTTTCGACACGGTTGGCTTGTGACTGTGTTAAATGCTTTTAAAGAAAAGGTTTCAAAAGGGTTGCGCTCTTCTGTTTTATGTAATGCTTTCGATGGGGTCGAAACCCCTTGTTGCCGCCTTCTACCTTTCGAAGTCAATGGTTTTGAAAGGTATACTTAGTTTTTAAAATTTGCCGCTTCTCCAATGCTTTCGAAAGGGTGGTTTCGACACCATCTCTTCTTTACTTAGGGATAGCTTTCGAAAGGTAGGCTTTCGGCTTAAATTAATTTATAGACCTTTATTGTTCTATTGAAGTATAACCCAATGGTTTCGAAAGAGAATGGTTTAGACTTAAATGGTTTCGAAAGGTGTTTTCCACATGTTTTAAATTGAACCCAAGTGCTTTCGAAAGGTTTGAGTATCTAATGGTTTAATGCTTTTGAAAGGTTTTGAAAATGGTTTCGAAGGGGTGGTTCCCTAAAGGGTTTCGAAGGAGTCGAAAGGTAGTGTTTTTCTGATGGTTTCAAAAGGGTTGAAATGGAAGGTTTTTCCAAGTGTTTCTAAAGGCAATGCTTTGAAATATTTTAAGATATGATGTCTAAGGTTTAAAGCTTTCTAAAGGAAGGTTTTCAAAGGTTTCAAAAGGGTTTTAAGAATGGTTTTGAAAGGAAGGTTTTGGCCTTTCGGCCTAGATAAATGAAGGGTTTTACTTGGTTTTGAAAGGAGGACTTTCAATGGAATCGATAGGGGTACTTTCAAGTGTTTAAATGTTTTCATCAACTAAGGTTTGAGTAAAGTATATATATATAACATGACAAGGTAATTTTGAGTAAAGCATAGAGTATAAATGTTTTCCTTGTTTAAGTTTGGTTTAAAAGGGTTTAAAACAATTTCAGATGAAAAAGGTTTTCAAGGAAAATTATGGGAAGGTATCCCTAAGTAAAATGACTCAGATATTAGAATACTAGATGGGACTGGTATAGGGTCGCACCCTATACATTAACTATTGGCCCCAGCTAATTTAGTCCAAAATTCCAGTGTGTAGGGCTTTGTCACAGGTAAGACTAAAATTATGATTACACACAGAAGAGAATATAAGTTTGTATACAGATAGGTTATTAGTGAGCCCGCAAAACCATTAGGATCGGGTGACCCTGAGAGATGTTAAGTTAGGGACAGACCATCTAGAAGAGAAGTATTTAACAGATAGTTAAGGATAGACCATTCAAAAGTGGAGTGTCTAACAGATGTTAGATAAATTTTGCTTATGTTGTTTGGTAGGCCCGAGTCAGCCAAAGGTTAATAGTTAGCCAAATAAAACTAAAGTGTTTGAACAGATAGTTCTTTTATTACCTGATATGTATGTTTACATAATGATACTTTACAGAATTTAACCAGTTTTGGTTGTAGGAAAAGACTTGCAAAAGATATATTTTAAAAGGATGTTAGTGAGGGGAAACCCGTTTCGCTAAGCGGCATGGTCTCACTTAACAATAATAACCGGGATGTATAGTATTATTCACACTAGGCTTTATGTCTGACTCGAAGTTTATGTTTTTCCCCTCAAACTCTCGAGTGCTAAAAATTGATTTGAGTAGGCTAAGGGTTGAGGCTTTTCAGGTTCTTAGTAGGAAGATGAATAAAGCTTCCGGAGGCGAGTAGGAGGCTAACAGATAGCTATTTAGGAGTTGTAGTTCTTGTCTTGTGTTTATTTCCGCAATGTATTAAGTTAGATATGACTCCGGTTAACCAAGGGGCATCTTCATATGTCGCTCTTGGCGTATTTTGTAATAATTATAATTGATCTTTACTTGGGAAACGTTTTGGGATTGTGTAATTTGAATATGGAACATATGTTTTGAAATGTAATGGAAAATTCTTTTTTTAAATCTGTGATTTGTTTCATATTCAAATGCTTCTGATATTATAGATACATTAACATAGCCATATTTAGTCACCGAAAGTTAATACTATAGATGACTGCAGCATCTGTAGCGCTTACTTTTGGGCCTCTAGATAGGGGATGTTACAACTTGGTATCAGAGCATAGGTTTATGAAATACTTTAACTAAAAATTATTTTTGAAAACATAATCCTTAGGAATTAGAGTTAAGATTAGGGTATTGGATAACAGTATAGTAACGTGCTTGTATTTGCTATATATAAGTATATGCTTTATCTCTAGACTCCTATCTTTGTTAGGCTATTCTTCTGTATCTCACGAAGCTTGAATACAGATATGGATGGAAGAAGATGCAGAGTTAACCTAGGAGGAGACAGCACCACCACAAATGGAAATGCCCGACCGAATGTTAGAAGAAGTCAAGGTCAGGCTCAGGCTGAGAATGTTGGTGTTGGGGTCCCACAAGTGGATATGGGAGTCATGTATCAATTTTTCATAAACATGATGCAAGTTGGGATCGCTGCTAGGGTTGTTGGAGGAAATGCTACTAGAGGAGTTCAAGAAGCTCCAGTAGTCAAGCACTATGCTAACTTGAGTACAGACTATGCTAGGCTTGGAGGGAAGTCGTTTATTGGAACAGAGGATGCTATAGAAGTAGAGAACTGGTTGTTGCACTGTGAAAGGATATTTGCTAACTTAAGGCTCAATGACGAGCAGAAGAGGAGACTTGCCTCGAGACAGCTTCAAGGGGCAGCCTTATTTTGGTGGAATAGTGTGACAGCTGGTGTAAACGAAGAGGAGATGACGTAGGCTGAGTTTAGGAGAAGATTCCAGGAGAGGTCATGTCAGTAATGGCGCAGTATGTTTTGATTAAGTAGTTCGCTGAGTTGGAAAAAGGAGAAATGTCAGTTCTGGAGTATGCTAGCAGGTTTGAAAATTGGCTAGATATGGGTATGCCACTGTTGATACAGCGATGAAAAGGAATGAGAAGTTCATTAGAGGTTTGAAGCTGGAATTGGCTAGGGCTACTTTACCGCACATTAGAGATCCATGTGATGTAGTTGTGGAGATGACATTGAGACACGAAGAGATGTTAGATTGTTTGGAGAAGAAGAAGGAAAAGGAGGTCCAGGTTGGATAAGGCCAAAAGAGGAAGTTTTTCCATAAGAAGAATGCTCAGAAAGGAGGAGTAGCGAAGAAAGGAAAGTCTGAGGTGGTCTGCTATAAGTGCGACAAGAAAGGACATTATGCTCATGAGTGTCGTACTGGAAAAGGAAAAGGAAAGGAGGTGATCGGAAAGAAGAACATCATGTGTTTCAACTGCGATCAAGTTGGGCACTACAAGAACCAGTGCAAAGAGCCAGCTAAAGGAGATAAAGGCCAAGTGCTTGCATTGGAGCCTGCTACTTCAAAGCCGTCAGTGTAGGAGAAAGGAAAAGTAGTATTGGGAGGTACGCTTCAGATCCATGATATATCTGTTAGCGTTTTATTTGATATCGGTGCATCGCATTCTTTTATATCTCGATGTTTGGAAGATAAACTTAACCTAGAACCCACATATTTAGTTACTTCCTTAGGAGTTGCAAATCCGATAGGAGGGTATGCGACACTTGGGATGAAGTGTGACCACTTAGAGTTTGACTTGCTAGGTTACACCTTTGTTTGCAGTTTGCATGTATTTGACTTTGTAGGGTTCGGAATTATATTGGGCATGGATTGGTTAAGTAAATACGATGCTAGGATATTTTGCCTAGATAGAAAAATATCACTTAGATACCCAGATTGTAGTGATTGGATAGTTTATACCGTAGAACACCCTAGTTGTGAGATGAATGCCTTGTTGGGTGTTATGGAGTTAGAAGATGAGTTGAATCGCGTTTTCGTGTTAGAGAATTCTCGGATTTTTTTGAGCCGGTAGTTCGATTACCACCGAAATGAGCCATTGAGTTTCGGATAGATTTGGTGCCTGGGGCAGAACCGGTAAGTGGGCCGCCAAGTAGGATGACACCTACAGAGATGAAGGATTTGAAAGCTTAGTTGGTAGATTTAGAAGGCAAGAGTTTTATTAGACCGAGTAGTTCGCCTTAGGGAGCAGCTGCATTATTTACTAAGAAGCCGGATAGATCGTTAAGGCTATGTATCGATTATTGTAAGTTGAATGAGAAAATGATAAAGAACCAATATCCATTGCCTAGGATTGATGATTTGTTCGACCAGTTGAGTGGGGCCAAGATATTCTCTCAGTTGGATCTGGCAACAGGATTTCATCAGCTCAGAGTAGCAGAAGATAGTATACCTTTGACGGCGTTTAGGACAAGGTATGGGTCATACGAATGGTTAGTTATGACGTTTGGATTCCATAATGCATCGACATTCTTTGTGGATTTGATGAACCGGATTTTCTGAGAGCACTTGGATAGGTTCGTGTTGGTTTTTATAGATGATATTCTGATATACTCTAAGGATGAGAAGGAGCATGAAGTTCATCTTAGAGTTAAGCTTGAAATGCCGAGGCAGCATCAGCTAAAGGTAAAATTTTCGAAGTGTCGTTTCTGGAAGAAGGAAGTAAAGTTTCTTTGTCATGTGGTTTCGGAGAAAGGATTATCAGTTGATCCAAATAAGATTGAAGCCATTAATAATTGGAAGAGACCAGAAATGGTAACTGAGATAAGAAGTTTCCTTGGATTGGCGGGGTATTATCGGAGGCTCATAAAAGATTTTTCGCAGATAGCCGCGTTGATGGCTAAGCTAACACGAAAGAATGTGAAGTTTGTGTAGACCGATAAGTGTGAGGAAGCATTCTAGAGCTTTAAACACTTATTAACCCATGCACCCATGTTAGTGGTTACAGAGGGGAATCAGGACATGGTAGTTTATACAGATGCGTGTGGTACTGGGTTAGGAGATGTACTAATGCAGAGGGGTAAAGTGATTGTCTACGCTTCTAGACAGCTTAGACCGCATGAGGTTAGATATCCAACGCATGACTTGGAGTTAGATGAAGTTATATTTGCATTAAAGGTATGGAGGCATTACCTTTTGGGAGAGAGATTTGAGCTTTATACAGATCATAAGTCGTTGAAGTACTTGTTCTCTCAGAAGGAGTTGAACATGAGACAGTAGAGGTGGTTGGAGTTTTTGGCCGCTTATGATTTTGAAATAGAGTACACACTAGGGAAAGGCAACAAGGTTGGAGATGCTCTTGGTAGGAGGCATCAGAATGTAGTGTTAGCTATGATACAGAATGGAAAGACTTGGAAGCATTGTTAGCTTGTAGAGTGCAGTATAGTTCTGAGGCTGGTTCTAGTGAAGAAAGAGTTATGTTGTCTTGTTTAGAAGTTCGACCAGTAATGATTGAGAAGATTGCTTCTAAACAGAAAGAGGATCCAAAGTTAGCTGAAAGGATCAGGAAATTAAGGGATGGAACGGAGAGCGATGACTTGAAAGATTTCAGTCTTGACCAAAGTGGATGGTTGAGAAAGAAGGGTAGATTATGTGTTCCAAATGTGGGAGACCTAAGGAAAAAGGTTTTGGAGGGATGCCATCGTTCGAAGTTCACTATTCATCCAGGAGGAATGAAGATGTATCAGGATATGAAGAGAAGTTTCTTCTGGGAAGGCATGAAGAGGGATGTTGGCTTATGGGTGAAACGGTGTTTGAACTGTCAGTAGGAAAAGCCGAGCATCAGAAGCCAAGTGAATTGCTTCAGCCATTGGATGTTCCAGTATGGAAGTGGGATTCTATTTCTATGGATTTCATAGACGAGTTGCCGAGATCTAATAGAGGGAATGAAAGTATATGGGTCATAGTGGGCAGATTGACCAAAAGTGCCCATTTCATTCCAGTTAAGTCAAATAGGACGGCACATGTGTTGGCTAAGTTGTTTATGAAGAATGTAGTTAGACTTCATGGAATTTCTAGTAGTATTGTTAGCGATAGAGATTCTTTATTTACTAACAAATTTTGTAAGAGTCTATAGGAAAGTTTAGGAACCAAGCTCAAGATGAGTACCGCCTACCTTCCGCAGAGAGATGGGCAAACGGAAAGGGTTAACAATGTGACTACCCACATTTCGAAAGGTTTAAATCGACAATAATCTACACATGTCCAACTTAAACAATCCGAAACATAGATAATCATTGGGGTTAATTAAGAAAAATAATAAAAGATGAAGAAAACAAACACAGAATCTCGCAGCGGAATGATAAAATATAATAATCAAATAAACAGTTCATGAAACTGTTTATATTATACATTTGATTATAATTTATACAACATTTATCAAAATTATAGATACAACAGGGATGAATAAATAATGCAGCAGACACCATGATGCAGGAATAATAATAGTAATAATATATCAAATCTTCGTCTTCGTCCTCTAGAAAATGATCTTCAATGCGCTGAAATACTCAGGGCTGACCCGAGCGTAATGAAAAGACAAAACGCTCGAGTCAGGACTAAAATATCCTTATGTGAGTCAAATCGATATCATATAACATGAGTGTAATAACGTCAGAGATATTTACGGGATTTCACATCTCATATCTAGTGTATAATGTGCGTGTAATAACTTAAGAGATGTTACGAGATTTTCCTTCTCTCAAGGATCCATCAAAATATTTATATGTAGTAGAATATGCTACATATATAATGTCTAATTGTTAAAACAAATATTTTTCTTAGCGTTAAAGCTTTACATTAATCCCCCTTAACGTGTTTTTAAGCATTGTCGTACAGTTTGCATATAACGCCCTAGTAGAACGTCGTGGGATAGGGATGCGCCATGATACGACAACACTAAACCAAAATCGTAGGGATCTCGTATAGGGATAAAAGTATGACAAGGCACATGAGGCAATGCTTAAGGTAGGATACTACCAGTTCGGGTCACAGGGCTGGTGGTAACGAATCGTAGCCACGACTGCCCAACCATCCTCCCATATCGAGTCAAAGGGAGGCTATCCTAAAATCAAGGTGCACCAATCGAAACCAACAACAAGGTAATAGAATGGACCAGGTCCAAGAAGAAAATTGAGGAACAAATGTCCGCTAAAGGTAGCTAGCCCACTTGGCCCTGTCAAGCCATCCTGTTTTAGTCATTTCAAATTGGCACAAGTGCCGAGGTCTATCCATCATCGTTCTCTTTCTTCAAATCCAGCAAACGATGCCAAATCCAACCACTTCGTTCTGGATTCTCCTCCGCGTACACAATTGTTAAAGTGGTTCCAATATTGACAAAGAGTATGCCAATAAGAGGCCCCGGTCTCTTTAACAACCAAACATTGTTTTGCACACCGGTTGGTACTTTTACATTTCGAAAACAGTCCATACTTGATATCAAAAAATCATATTTGCTTTCAAAATCAATTTCGTTTCAAAATATCATATTTACTTCGAAAACAATTTTATATCAAAAATCGTTTTTCACTCGGAAACCATTTCATTTCAAAATCACTATCCATTTCAAAATTAATTTCATTACCAAATTATTTTATTCGTTTCAAAACCGTTTCGAATTCCAACTTAAGTTATAACTTCAATTTAATCAAATTCATATTTAAATCCATGATTTAAATATAAACAATTCCCATCTTGAACAGTTTGAATTTTTTAAAATAGTTTGAATAGTTAAAATAGTTAAAAATAGTTAAAATAGTTAGATATAAAATAGTTTAAGTATTAAAATGGTTTATATAGTAAAATAGTTTGGAAAATCAAAATAATTTGAATATTTAAAAATATATTTCTAAACAATTTATATTAAAATAATTTACTTTAAAATAGTTTCAAATCAAACTGTTTCTTTCCATTTCAACAATTCTGGACCCAGGTCCAAATTCAATCAAATCGATTCAATTTCAAATCTTTCAAATTAATTAATTTCATCTCACTTCCAATTTGGATTAATTCCAATTGAATTCTCAATTTTTAAATCATTTAAGTTTATCGATTTCGTGTCCAATTTCAAAATATCGATTTAAATCATTTAATTCAGATTAAACTTCCATGTTTGAATTTAAATTCAAATTTCCCAAAATAATTCAATTTCGAGCTCAAATTTGAAATATCGACTTATATCACTTTTACTTAAATAACTTCAAAATTCACGTAAAAGTTCAAGCCCTTTTAAAACAATTCAATTTTTATAATTCGAGTTATATATTTCAATCATAACTTCAATTGCAAACTAATTCTTTTAAAACAATTTATGTTAACAATTTATATTCAATATTTCAAACTCAAATTCAAAATTAATTCAAACTTCATAAATTCGATTTTCATTTCTCAAAATCAAAATCCTTTACAAAAAAAATTCAAAATCAAGACTTTTAAAATTATTTAATTTAACCAATCCGGTGTCCGTATAAAATTTCTATCATATGGCCAAGAGATCATTTATTTTTATTTTTATTTCAGGGATGGATATATGTCATTTCAATCCAAAATAAGTGCCATAGGTATATATCATTTCAACCTATTTCTTAATTTATTCGAAATAATTCAATTTACAGTTTATATACTATAAATAATTTATAGCGTGATAGCAGGATATATAAAAATAAATAAACATCCAATCATCCAAATATCAATCAATTGGCATCCATCACAATCAATCATCCAAACAGCCAATACCACAACAATTTTACTGGTTATCAACATAGGGTGCCTAATTGGCAATTTAATTTCAATTTCAAATCGAACTGTCAATTTAAATTCATATTAGTTCAATTCAGGTGTCAATTTAAATGTTAGTTAAATTTTCAAACAACAACCAATAAATTTAAATTGCTTCACAACTTCAATTTAACTAGCATAAACATAATTTAGTCATTTGTGAGCGTTAAAACACTCACCTTTATTTGAAACTGAAAATATTTTCAGCTTCAAACAAATACCACTTCGATTCCATCTGCAGATGACGTCGATATGATCACACCGCAACTCGTTTCGTTCGGAACGGACCTCGAATGACAAAGTTATGAAATTATAAACATAACGAGATAATTAAAATTCGATTAACAAAAATTAAATTAAATTAAACATAACCTTCCTCTACCTCCATCATCAGTCCGCTCATCCAGGCCAAGCCTCTAACTTTTCCGTTCGAACATAAACCACGCGCCTACTGTGCTCCAGCCCACCGCCGGTCATTGGCATTCGAACGCCCTGACTCCGCCAATTACCCAGCCCTGGCCACGCCCCCAGAACCTTCGCCAATCGATGTCGAATGAACCCAAATTGCCGGTCATTCAACTCCACTTCGCCACGACCACATTCATCCAATCGACACCAAACTTCGGCCAAGCATAGCCCAAAGCATCCTCTACAATTTCTATTTAGGCGCCACCATTTATCGACGACCGAGGTGGTCGTAATCGTCAACAATAGATCCAACAGTTATAGACAATTTTCGGTTGCCTCGGTGCTCCATTCGACATCACCACCGGTCATCTTCGATATCTCGATGATACGAACAAGTCTCATGTTCGGGTCGAGGTCTGAAAATGCACCAAATGGTAGCAATCATCGTGAACCATTGGATGGATTTTGTTTATAATGGCGACTGATGTTTTTAGTTAGCAAATGAAAATAGGTTAAGGTTATATATAGGAAATTTCTCCCGGCACCGTTCATCCATGAAATTTTCGAACTCCAAACGAAGCGTGCCGCCTGGCGTTCATAATATTTTACCCCCATTCCGAACACAATGGAACTAGTCCCGAGGCCTAATTCGATCGTATTCAGAAGATAGCATTTCAAAATCAAATTATTTTAATTAAATTCCTTTAATTAATTTATACGCGTTTCAAGCTCGCACGGCCAAATGATATGTCTGATCGCTACAAAACTTGAAATCCTACGATAATTTACTATTACGGATCCGATGAAATTGGTTTCGTCAAAATCTGAGACAGTGGCCAAAATGGCTATTTTTACCTGTTAATTTAAACAAGAAATTGCCAAAATCAAATTATTCATTTTAAATTTAATTTTAAAAGTCACTAAACTTTATTCTTATTCAATTAAAATTTAAATCAACTTTTGAAACCATTTCATTCATATTAATTCAAGATTCAATTATTTAAACAATTTCCAATATTAAATTCAAATAATTTAATTATCTAATAAATCTCTATATTTCAGATATAAGTTATTTAACTTATAAAATTTAATTTTAAAATGAATTCATATAATAAAACAACTAATTTAATTTTACATTCATTCAATATTCATTATTCAATTCCAACTATTGATTATAACCCATTCAATATACAGAATTCCATTTCAATACTGATTATTGCATAAATCATCAAAATTGGTTATTTCAAAATTTTATACAAATTCAAATTCAATAAATTACATAAATAAACATTAAAAGTTTTTGTTTTTAACCATTATTATTCAACCATCATATTAATTTAATAATTTAAAATAGTTAAAAGTATGGGTCGTTACAAACAAAATCTTGGAGGACTTGTTACGAGCTTGTGCATTAGACTTCGGGGGATCATGGAAAGACCACAGTAACATCCCCCTACTTGAAGGCCCAAAATTAACGGCTATGGATGTTGCAGCCATCCATAGTTATTAATCCTCGATGACCAAATACAGTGGTGCTAGATTCATTGATACACAGATCACAAGAATATGGAAAAAAATTAACAATACAAAAACATATTTCCACATTCCATTCAAAACGTTTCATGTTCATTACATAATCCCAAAACGTTAACCACATTCAGCAAAATATAATTATTACACATACGCAAAAGAGCGACATATGAAATGCCCCCTTTATTGATCAGAGTATATAATAAGGCTAATAATTTTGCCTTTGCATCCAAATACATAGCGGAAAAAGAAAACTCTAAATAACTAACTACCTCCTACATGCGTCCGGAAGCTTTATTCGTCTAAAAAGAGAACCTGGAAACCTTAAATGTCAAACTACTCAAAATCAATTGAGTACCCGAAAGTTTAAGAAGAAATCAAAAACTTCGAGTCAGACATAAAGCCTGGTATGAATAATGATCGAACATCTCAATCCTTTTAGATATCTAGTGAGACCACGCCGCTTAGCGGAACGGGTTTTCCCCTCACTAGTATCCTAAAACCTTTATAAAAGCATATACTGTGCTCCTGCATTCACAATGGTTAAATACATACATTTCAAAGTACTATGATGATATGTATACATATAAACATTTGGACTTCCCATCCCGAGTTTAAATTGATACCCTGTCATAATTATAGTTTCCGGGGTCACTATTGACCTATTAGTTTTCATGGGTTTACTAATAACCTTTTTCATTACACATGGACACTAACTTAATCAGTTCATGGGTCTCCCGAACCCATTAGTCATTCCAATTACTAATGCCTTTATCCTAGTTTTCATGGGTTGACTAGGAAACCTATGGATTTATCCAGTAATTAACTTCTCTTCCTAGTTTTCATGGGTTGACTAGGAACCTACTGATGCTTTCCTTAACTTCTTTCTTATCCTAGTTTTCATGGGTTGACCAAGAACCTATTAACTAATGTCAATTCATAATCCGGATATAGTTTTTATGGGTTCACTACAAACCAATTAGCTCCTGCCAACTATCCTTAATACATAGTTTTCATAGGTTTACTATGAACCTGTTGGTTACCTCCAAAAACTACCTTATCATAGTTTTCATGGGTTTACTATGAACCTATCTCCTGGACAACTTCAAATTTTAAGCATCCTATATTTTTAGTCTCCCTGACTCCCTGGATTCAATTCTACTCATTCAGGATTTTAATCAATTTATATTCACTACTGGATAAACCTAGCTGGTTCTTCTACCCCTTTTTATCCCCAAAATACAGTTATGGGTTTGCATGTGAATATATTCATATTTGAAGAAGCAAACATAACAATTTAACAATACCACTCTTGTGGGTTTAAGGTCCTTGAAATACATTTCATAAAAAACATAGTTAATCCCATTAACTTATATTTTTATCAAGGCAATACTTCTTCAAATTTACTTACTTAAAGTCCTTTCAAAACTCCTTTATTTACCCATGGGTTTTACCTTTAAAATTTGAGTTTGGGTTTTAAAAACTTTTGACACCTTCGAAACCTTTGCTTTCGATCTCATAGGATGACCTCTTTCGAAAGCCCAAAAATCCATCTTTAAACAATAAGGCCCATGCCTTTCAAATACTTTAAAACATCACTTTCGAAACCTTTCGATCATGTTAAAGTATTATCATGTAAATATAGAAGCATAGCTTCAAAACCATTTGAAAGCGCTCTTTCGAAACCAATGAAGGTTACCCTTCGAAACCATTGAATGTCCCTCTTTCGAAAGCATTGGGTTTATACTTAAAACATTCGTATTACCAATCGAAAGATGGTCGAAAGAAAAAATCTCTATTTGATGGAGCTTCTTCCTATACCTATGAATTCCATTGGACCCAAAAATGAGACATTGGAAGAATCTTTTTGGTCTTCCAATATCAATAGATTGATTGTTTCACTCCTGTATCTTCCAAAAGAGAAAAAGATTTTTGAGAGTTGTTTTTGGGTCAAAGTGAACATAAGCGAAAGCGTCTCTTTTGAAACCATTCTTTAATTCAAAAAGTATTGGGGAAGGTTGATGGTGTCGAAACCATCCTTTCGAAAGCATTAAACATCTGGGTAAAACAATTGAAGGTTAGCTATGAAACCCCTTCCGAAACCGTTGCCTTCGAAACCCCTAATCCCTTTCGAAAGCATTAGGAAGTGGCTTGTATTTATAAAACAACTGAACCTTTCGACAACATTAATGCCTTCAATGCCATCGGAAGGTCACTAATTCACAAAAGGGTTTTGACTTGGTCGAAGCTACCCCTTCTGAAAGCTTTAAACAAAATCTAAGTAACTCCTTCGGAAGCTACTTCTTTAAAACAAAGGCGACGGCTCACTTTCGAAAGCCTCTTTGAAATACCCTTTCGAAACCTTAGGTTTCAACTATGCCGAAACCCCTTTAAAAATAGGCAAGCGCTTTTCTTTTAAAACAAAGTAAAACAAAGGAACCAACACATCGAAAGCTACCTTTCGACACCCTACCTCCCGCCTTTCTCCAATCCACTACGTACCGCTTAAATGATACCATGTGTATTGGTTTGCTGGTTTCGACCAAGAAGGTTTCGACTAGGTTGGGGGTGGAAGGTCTGAGTCGAAGGGTCCTTCTAAAGAAGGCAGAACCCTTTTTTTCTGACCAAAAGGCTGTTTTTTCCAAACAAAGTAAACTTTTTGTAACTAACTTGCCCATTTATAAACACATGATTGGTTACATTAAACTTTCAAATTATTTTACTAAAATTTGCCGCATTTTCTTAGATCTAAAAATGTGCTAACTTTTAACAATTAAGCCATTCCTATTAACAAAGCAATTAAATCATTTAGGTCCTACTTTCAAAATAATTTAATTTCCATACTAAATCACTTAGTAAAAATCCCTAAAAATTCTAGAAATTCATTTTAATCATGTTATCTAACATAACAAAATTTCAGACCCAAATTATTAATATATTTTCCAAAATAAATTTATAAACCCAAATAACCATAATTTCCTTCAAAAATTCATAACTAATTCTCTACGGTTTAGAAAATTATAAAAATTGAAACCCAACTCCAAAATCATGTTTTCCATAACATATAATTTTCCTATGGCGTTTAAAAATCATTAACTTCGATTTTACCCTAAAACCGTGTATATCTCCATTTAAACATCCTTGTTTAAACCATATAAATTATAAACCAAGCATATCATCATTCAATATATCATAAAAACGAATTTATCCTTTAAATCCGAAACCATATAATTTTAATACCAAAAATAGAGATGTAGTGATTATTATTCATCTTAGATTGGATAAGGAAATTGAAGATTGATTGGGATTGATTTCTTCTAGCTTGAACCTAAGCTTTAGATTGATTTTTGCCTTCTTCTCTTCTTCCTAATGGCTGGCCTTGCTCTTTCTTATGGTTATAATTTTTGCTTATGGAAAATGAAGGTGTATGGATAAGGGGAAATAGTATAAGGATGGGAAATATGGACGGCTATTTACCCTAATGCCCTTATATTTAATTAGCTAACACTTAACCATTTATAAGTTCATTTAATTTAATAAGCACGGCCACTTAGTTTATTAATCAACCTCAATCTCCTTATCTACATTATTTTATTTTATTTATTCTAGTTAAATCTCCTGAATAATGTCCATAAAAATTAGGGGTGTTACAGGCTCCCCTCCTTAAAGAATTTCGTCCTCGAAATTCAGTAAGGACTAACTAGCAAACATATCGATCATCTGTAACAACTCTTAACATGCATACTAGCCTACCCGACTAGCAACTAATCTATATAAATCTAATATAGACATACCATCAAAGCAGATGAGGATAAGCATCTTGAATCTTGTCCTCTATCTCCCAAGTACAGTCCTTCTCGTTGTCGCTCCACTGAACTTTCACCAACTTGACTGTCTTGGTCCTCAATCTTTTCTCATCCCTCGCTACAACTCGAACTGGTTGTCTAACAAAAGTCAAATCAGGCTCTACTACCAAGTCCTCCAACTCTGTCTGGGGAATAGTAGTCTCTAGATCATGCACATACTTGCAAAGATGAGACACATGGAACACATTATGGATACCTGCCAAACTGCTCGGCAACTCTACTCTATACACGAGCTTTCCAATCCTTTCTATAATCTGAAATGGTCCTACGTATCTCGGGGCCAACTTTCCCTATTTCCCAAACCGTACCACACCCTTCATCGATAATACCTTAATGAAAACTCTATCTTCCACTGAGAACTCTAGGTCTTTACGCCTCTTATCTGTGTAACTCTTCTGCCTGGATTGAACTTCCTTCATCCATCCTCGAATTAAATCAATCTTTTCTAATGCCTCTCTTACCAAATTTGGACTTAAGACCATTTTGTCTCCAGTCTCCAACCAACATGTGGGGGATTTGCATGGCCTTCCATACAAAGCTTCAAAAGGCGTCATTTCTAAACTAGTCCGATAACTATTATTATAGGAAAACTCAATCAAACGTAGGTGATCTTCCCACGATCCACCAAAGTCCAATACGCAAACTCTCAATAAATCCTCGAGTACCTTATTGACTCTCTTTGTCTGCCCATCTGTCTATGGGTGATAAGTTGTACTCATCTTGAGCTTGGTACCTAATACCTCTTGGAGACTCCTCCAAAATTCGCTAGTGAATAAAGCATCTATGTCACTGACTATGCTACTAGGAACTCCATGAAGTCTAACTATGTTCTTTATGAACAACTTAGCCAAAACTGGTGTCGTCATGGCTGTGCAGTTAAAGCACTCGGTAGACTCAATGCGGCGGAGGTGCAAAAAGTCATAGCGGGGATACAGCTAGGATATAGCGGGATATAGCGGATGACTCTAAAATAGCATATAAACCTTGTACTTGATGTTTTTACAAACATATAAATGGTAATTAAATGAAAAATTAACATTCAATTGAATTATAATTAATACATAAATAATATTAAATAAAAACATGTACGAATATATTGTAAATAAACATAAAACTGTTATATAACATAATTGAATTTAGTAAAATATTAGAGTATTTTCATTTCTGAAAATATATTAAAATTTCAATTAAATAAATTAATTTCATAATTTTTATAATGTATATATGACATTTTTCAATTCATTTCTTTTAAAGAAGATATAGCGGAATATAGCAGGAATAACGGGATATAGCGAAAATAGCGGGGTTTAAAGTGGAAAGGCTATATTTGGGGCTATATGGAAAAATCGTAGCGGTAGAAATCCGCTATGAGATATAGCAGGGTTATAGCAGGGTAATAGTGAGGCATTAACTGCACAGCGTCATGGTCGACTTTACTGGAATGAAATGGACACTCTTGGTCAACCTGTCCATAATAACCCATATACTCTCATTTCCCCGGTTTGACCTTGGCAACCCGTCTATAAAGTCCATCGATATCGAATCCCATTTCCAGACTGGAACATCTAAAGGCTGAAGCAATCCACTTGGCTTTTGATGTTCGGCCTTCACTTGTTGACAGTTAACACACTGCCTAACCGACAAGCCAACATCCCTCTCCATGCCTTCCCAATAGAAGCTCCTCTTCATGTCTCGATACATCTTGGTTCTTCCAGGATGAATCGTGAACTTCAATCGATGACACTCTTTCAGAACTTCCCTCCTTAAGTTCTCTACATTCGGAACGCATAATCGTCCCTTCTTTCTCAACCATCCTCTTTGGTCAAGACTAAAGTCCTTTAGATCATCGACCTCTAATCCTACCTCAAGCCTTATAATCCTCTCAGCTAAAACTAGATCCACCCTCTGCTTAGAAGCTATATTTTCGATCAATACCGGTCGAACTTCTAAACAAGATAACATGGCAATGCCCTGATTAGAACTAGCAGTAGATCTCAACTGCACACCACAGCTGGCCAAGGCTTCTAGATTCTTCCATTCTGCCAACATCGCTAACACCACATTCTGATGTTTTCTACTGAGAGCATCTGCTACCATATTTCCTTTCCCAGGAGTATACTCGATACCGAAATCATAAGCTGCAAAAAATTCCAACCATCTCTGGTGCCTCATATTCAACTCCATCTGAGAGAATAAATACTTTAATGACTTATGATCGGTAAACAACTCAAATATCTCCCCTAAGAGATAATGCCTCCAAATATTCAAGGCAAAAATCACAACAGCTAACTCCAAATCATAAGTAGGATATCTTATTTCGTGCGGTCTAAGCTGCCTAAATGCGTAAGCAATAACTTTTCCCTTCTACATCAACACTGCTCCAAATCCAGTCCCACACGCATCTGTGTATACTCCCAACCCTTGGTTACCATCTGGAACTACTAACACTGGAGCATTGGTCAACAAATGCTTTAACTTAAGGAACCCATCCTCACATTTGTCGGACCAAACAAACTTCACAACTTTCCTGGTCAACTTAGTCAAAGGCGCTACTATCCGCGAGAAATTCTTAATGAATCTCCGGTAATAGCCAGCAAGTCCAAGAAAACTCCTGATCTCGGGTACCATCTTTGGTCTCTTCCAATTATTGACAGCTTCGATCTTAACTGGATCAACTGACAATCCCTCATCTGAAACCACATGACCAAGAAACTTAACCTCTTTCTTCCAAAAATGACACTTGGAAAACTTCGCCTTCAGCTGATTCTGCCTCAGCGTCTCCAGCACCACTCTAAGATGAATCTCATGCTCTCTTTCATCTTTTGAGTACACTAAAATGTCATCTATGAATACCAACACGAACCTATCCAAGTGCTCTCTGAAAACCCGGTTCATCAAGTCTACGAAGAAAGCAGGTGCATTGTCAATTCAAATGGCATCACCAACCATTCATACGAACCATATCTAGTCCGAAATGCGGTCAAAGGAATACTATCCTCCGCCACTCGCAATTGATGGAACCCCATCGCCAAATCCAATTGAGAAAACACTTTGGCTCCACTCAACTGATCAAACAGATCATCTATCCTCGGCGCAGTATCTATTCTTGATCGTCCTTTCGTTTAACTTACGATAGTCGATGAACATCCTTAACGACCCACCTGGCTTCTTTACAAAAACTGCGGTCGCTCCCCAAGGCGAACTGCTTGGTTTAATAAAATTCCTTTCCTCAAGTTCACTAACTGCACCTTCAATTCTTTCATCTCTGTCAGTGTCATTCTACTAGATGGTATACTGACAGGTTCAGCTCCCGGTACAAGATCTATCTGAAACTCAAAAGCTCGTTTCGGTGGTAATCCCGTAACTGGCTCAAAAACATCTACAAACTCTCTTTCCACTCGAACCTGACTAAGCACTTCTCCAACCTCCATGGCACTTAACAAAGTACAAACACTCTTACTGGAATTATCCACTGAGAAGATGATTCGGTTATGACTATCTGGGTGTCTCAATGATATTTTCCTATCCTAGCAAAATATCCTAGCCTCATACCTACCTAACCAATCCATACCCAAAATGATCCTGAAATCTAAGAAATCAAAACCATGCAAACTGCATGCAAACTTATGACCCAACAAATCAAGTTCTAACTGGTCACATCTCATCCCTAGAGTTGCATACCCTCCTATTGGATTCGCAACCCTTAAGGAAGTAACAAGGTATGTTGGTTCTATGAATAACCTATCAACCAAATACTGTGATATAAATGAATGTGATGCACCAGTTTCAAATAGTACCCTAACTGGTATACTTTGAATCAGAAGTGTACCTTCCATCACAGTTTTCCCTTTCTCTGCAGCAGTAGGCCTAGAAGAAGATGGTGGTCCAATAGCAAACACCTTCCCTCTTTCCATGAATAAACCTCTCATTCCTTCTGATGTCAGTGTCTACGAAAGCATATCCATATCGAGACAACTCATCAAAATTAGCAGTGTACTCGATCATTGACATCTCTCCCTGGACAAGATCCATGAACTTCATTATCAATGCCGACTTGGCAACCTTAGACAAGAACCTCTGCTCAAACCTTCTCCTGAAATCAGCCCAGGTCAGCTCTTCCTCTAGAACTCTGGTTGTCACACTGTTCCACCAGTGAAGCGTTAACCCTTGTAACTCTCTAGAGGCTAGCCTTCTCTTTTCTCCATCATCCAAGCCTAAATCGGTAAAGATCCTCTCATATTTCAAAAGCCAACTCTCAACTTCAACAACATCCTCTGTTCCAACAAAAGCCTTTCCATCCAAACTAGTGTAATCCCTGCTCAGCCTAGCATAATTATATCCAGCTGGAACTACAGGATTAACTCCACCAACATTACCAGCAGCTCCTTCTTACAAAAGATTAGCCAACAACTGATACACCATCCCCGCATCTACTGGCGGATTTCTAGCGCCTACATTGGCATCAACATTTTGGTTAGCACTAGCCTGTCGACCTTGGTTTCTCCGGGTATTAGGTCGAGAATTTCCATTGGTTGTGGTGCTTCCTCTACCTAGATTTCCTCTTCCGTTTCCTGCCTTCGTATCATCTTTCTCGTAAATCTGCATACGAGCCTTAGCAAGATACAGAAGAACGGTCTAAGAGAGAGGGGAACACATACTTAGGATATATACCTATATATCAAATAAAAGTACGTTACTATAGCATTAACCCAAACCCCGATCATATTTTCAAATTCTTTGGATTATGTTTCAAAAAGCCATTAGGTTTTACTTTTCTTTTAAAGTTTCATAAACCTATGCTTTGATACCAACTTGTAACATCCCCTTACTTGGAGGCCCAAAACCAACAGTTACGGATGCTACAGTCCTCCATGGTTATTAATCCTCGGTGACCAAATACAACGGTGCTAGATTCAATGATACACAAATCACAAGAATATGGGAAAATTTTAACAATACAAAAACATATTTCCACATTCCATTCAAAACGTTTCATGTTCATTACATAATCCCAAAACGTTAACCACGTTCAGCAAAATATAATTATTACACATACGCAAAAGAGCGACATATGAAGATGCCCCCTTTATTGATCAGAGTATATAATAAGGCTAATAATTTTGCCTTTACATCCAAATACATAGCGGAAAAGAAAACTCTAAATAACTAACTGCCTCCTGCACGCCTCCGGAAGCTTTATTCGTCTAAAAAGAGAACCTGGAAACCTTAAATGTCAAACTACTCAAAATCAATTGAGTACCCGAGAGTTTAAGAGGAAAACAAAAACTTCGAGTCAGACATAAAGCCTGGTATGAATAATGATCTAACATCTCAATCCTTTTAGATATCTAGTGAGACCACGCCGCTTGGCGGAACGGGTTTTCCCCTCACTAGTATCCTAAAACCTTTATAAAACCATATACTGTGCTCCTGCATCCACAATGGTTAAAAACATACATTTCAAAGTACTATGATGATATGCATACATATAAACATTTGGACTTCCCATCCCCGGTTTAAATTGACACCCTGTCATAATTATAGTTTATGGGGTTACTATTGACCTATTAGTTTTCATGGGTTTACTAATAATCTTTTTCATTACACATGGACACCCGGTCCTATTCCATAGTTTCATGGGGTCACTAAGAACCCATAGCCTCTTACCAATTAACTTAATTAGTTCATGGGTCCCTTGAACCCATTAGTCATTCCAATAACTAATGCCCTTAATGGATTTATTCAGTAACTCACTTCTCTTCCTAGTTTTCATGGGTTGACTAGGAACCTACTGATTCTTTCCTTAACTTCTTTCTTATCCTAGTTTTCATGGATTGACTAGGAACCTATTGACTGATGTCAATTCTTAATTTGGATATAGTTTTCATGGGTTCACTATAAACCAATTAGCCCCTGCCAACTGTCCTTAATACATAGTTTTCATGGGTTTACTATGAACCTGTTGGTTACCTCCAATAGCTACCTTATCATAGTTTTCGTGGGTTTACTATAAACCTATCTCCTGGACAACTTCAAAGTTTAAGCATCCTATATTTTTGGTCTCCCTGACTCTCTGGATGCAATTCTACTCATTCAGGAGTTTAATTAATTTATATTCACTACTGGGTAAACCTAGCTGGTTCTTCTACCCCTTTTTATCCCTAAAATACAGTTATGGGTTTGCATGTGAATATATTCATATTTGAAGAAGCAAACATAACAATTTAACAATACCACTCATGTAGGTTTAAGGTCCTTGAAATACATTTCATACATAAAACATAGTTAATCACTTTAACTTGTATTTTTATCAAGGCAATACTTCTTCAAATTTACTTACTTAAAGTCCTTTCAAAACTCCTTTATTTACCCATGGGTTTTACCTTTAAAATTTGAGTTTTGGTTTTAAAACCTTTTGACACCATCGAAACCTTTGCTTTTGATCTCATAGGATGACCTCCTTCGAAAGCCTAAAAATCCATCTTTAAACCATAAGGCTCCTGCTTTTCGAATACTTTAAAACATCACTTTCGAAACCTTTCGACCATGTTAAAGTATTATCATATAAATATAGAAGCATAGCTTCAAAACTATTTGAAAGCGCTTTTTCGAAACCAATGAAGGTTACCCATCGAAACCAATAAAAGTCCCTCTTTCGAAAGCATTGGGTTTATACTTAAAACATCATTTTTGGGTCAAATTGAACATAAGCGAAAGCATCTCTTCTGAAACCATTCTTTAATTCAAAAAGTATTGGGGAAGGTTGATGGTGTCGAAACCATCCTTTTGAAAGCATTAAAACATCTGGGTAAAACAATTGAAGGTTAGCTTCGAAACCCCTTCCGAAACCATTGCCTTTGGAACCCTTAACCCCTTTCGAAAGCATTAGGAAGTGGCTTGTATTTATAAAATAATTGAACCTTTCGAAAACATTGATGCCCTTAATGCCATCAAAAGTTCACCAATTCACGGAAGGGTTTCGACTTGGTCGAAGCTACCCCTTTTGAAAGCTTTAAACAAAATCTAAGTAACTCCTTCGGAAGCTACTTCTTTAAAACAAAGGAGGCGGCTCTCTTTCGAAAGCCTCTTTGAAATACCCTTTCAAAACCTTAGGTTTCGACTATGTCAAAACCCTTTTAAAAATAGGCAAGCGCTTTTCTTTTAAAATAAAGTAAAACAAAGGAACCAACCCCTTCGAAAGCTACCTCTCGACACCTTACCTCCCGCCTTTCTCCAATCCACTACGTACCATTTAAATGATACCATGTGTATTGGTTTGTAGGTTTCGACCTAGAAGGTTTCGACTAGGTTGGAGTGGAAGGTCTGAGTCAAAGGGTCCTTCTAAAGAAGGCAGAACCCCTTTTTTCTGAGCAAAAGGTGTTTTTCCCAAACAAAGTAAACTTTTTGTAACTAACTTGCCCACTTGTAAACACATGATTGGTTACATTAAACTTTCAAATTATTTTACTAGAATTTTCCGCATTTTCTCAGATCTAAAAACGTGCTAACTTTTAACAATTAAACCCTTCTTATTAACAAAATAATTAAATCATTTAGGTCCTACTTTCAAAATAATTTAATTTCCATACTAAATCACTTAGTAAAAATCCCTAAAAATTCTAGAAATCCACTTTAATCATGTTATCTAACATAACAAAATTTCAGACCCAAATTCTTAATATATTTTCCAAAATAAATTTATAAACCCAAATAACCATAATTTCCTTCAAAAATTCATAACTAATTCTCCACGGTTTGGAAAATTATAAAAATTGAAACCCAACTCCAAAATCATGTTTTCCATAACATATAATCTTCTTATGGCATTTAAAAATCATTAACTTCGATTTTACCTTAAAATTGTGTATATCTCCATTTAAACATCCTTGTTTAAACCATATAAATTATAAACCAAGCATATCATCATTCAATATATCATAAAAACGAATTTATCCCTTAAATCCAAAACCATATGATTTTAATATCAAAAATAGAGATGTAGTGATTATTATTCACCTTAGATTGGATAAGGAAATTGAAGATTGATTGAGATTGATTTCTTCTAGCTTGAACCTAAGCTTTAGATTGATTTTTCCTTCTTCTCTTCTTCCTAATGGCCGGCCTTTCTCTTTCTTATGGTTATAATTTTTGCTTGTGGAAAATGAACGTGTATGGATAAAGGGAAATAGTATAAGGGTGGGAAATATGGGCGGCTACTTACCCTAATGCCCTTATATTTAATTAGCTAACACTTAACCATTTATAAATTCATCTAATTTAATAAGCACGACCACTTAGTTTATTAATCAACCTCAATCTCCTTATCTACATTATTCTATTTAATTTATTTTCTGAATAATGTCCATAAAAATTAGGGGTGTTACAACCACCTACACCTAGTCGAGTTTCCGTATAACAATAGTTATCAAACTAGTATAGGTATGGCACCATTTTAGGCTTTGTATGGAAGACCATGCAAATCCCCATCATGTTGGTTAGAGACCGAAGATAGATTAGTCCTTGGTCCTGATTTGGTAAGAGAAGCAGCAGAAAAGATTGAGCTGATAAAGACGAGAATGAAGGAAGCTCAGTCTAGGCAGAAAAGCCATGTAGATAGAAGACGAAAAGATTTGGAATTCTCTATTGGAGATCGTGTTTTCGTCAAAGTATCACCGATGAAAGGTGTTATCAGGTTCGGAAAGATAGGAAAGTTAGCACCAAGATTCGTAGGACCATTTCCTACTCTAGAAAGGATCGAGAAACTAGCATATAGTGTAGAGTTACCGAGTAGTTTGGTAGGAGTCCATGATGTTTTCCATGTTTCTCATCTGAGGAAGTATGTTAGGGATCCATACACTGCTATAGCACTGACCGTGTTAGAAGATTTAGTAGTGGAACCAGACATGACTATAGTTAGGAAGCCTATCCGGATAGTCGTGAGGGATGAGCAGAAGTTAAGGAACAAGACAGTCAGATTAGTGAAAGTCCAGTGGAGTGACGATTCTAGATACTGTACTTGGGAAACTGAGAGCAGGATTAGAGACGCTTATCCTGATTTGTTTGATGGTATGTTTTACCTTTGATTGTTTTGTTGTGTATCTTATCGTAATTTTGAGGACGAAATTCTTTTAGGAGGGGAGATTATAACACTCCATATTTTTAATAACATTATTTAGAATATTTAATTAGTAAATAAAATAATGTAAGGTGATTAATGGATTGAGATTTGAATATAATTAAGGGTAGCCGTGCCTTGTTAATATGTAAATCAAAACGAGATAACATGAATAAGATATGTTAGGAAATAAGTAAGGGGTAAAATAGGAAGAAGGGCTCTCTAATACCCTAAACCCTTAGTCGTGAGTTCTCACTTGCATTCATTTACAAAGATTAAAAGTAAAGAGAGGCTGGCCACCATTTTCAAGAGTAAGAAGAAGAAAGTAAAAGGGGAAGCTTAATCAACATCAAGTTTAATTCAAATCTCACATCTTTAATCACAAAGCTAAGGTGAATAATTACTACATCTCATTTTTCTTATGTTTTCAGTTTTAAGGATAACCCGAAATGTTTTTGCATGAGAATGCCATGTTTTGGTTGATTAAAAGTTTATACATGTTTCCTTCCCAAAAAAGTTTATACATGCTTGTTGATGATTTAAGAATGTTCATATTGGTTTTTATGATATGTTCTGATATGAAAACCCTACTAAATGACATCCAATTGCCTTGTGAATTATAATGTAGATCAGAAATAATATTTTAGAGATGGGTTTCAATTTTTATAATTTTCTGAATTATGTTTATATTAATTTTCTAGTGAAGAAAATGATTTTATTTGGGTTATAAATTATTTACGACTAAATAATTAATTATTTGGATCTGAAATTTATATATATTAGAAAACATATAGAAAAGGATTTTCTGGACTTTTTATAGAATTTACCTAAGTGTTTTGATGAATATATAAAATTATTTAAGGTATGGGACTTAAATGTTTTATATATTTAATTAAGGAGAAGGGGTATTTTGTAAAATAAAATCATTGTTTATTTTTGAAAATATTGGCAACACTTTTGAAAAAGATATTTAGCAACCAATGAAAATTTGACAAACAATAGCAGGTTAGTTAAAAAGATTTCTCTTTTAAGTTAAAAACAAAAATAATATGTTTTTAGCATGTTCCGCTATTTTCGGCACCAAGGGTTTCGACTAGGACGTTTCGCCATCACGCTTTCGAAACCAATGTGCATGGTATCAAGTTACTTGGTGTGCAGCATATTGGATAAATGTGGAATGTACATAGTCGAAACGATGGGTTCCGAAGAGGTTGGAGTATTACCTTTGTTTTAAATTGAAATAGCGCTTGTTTTGCTTTTGAAGGGATAGCTTTCGACACGGTTGGCTTGTGACTGTGTCAAATGTTTTTAAAAAAAGGGTTTGAAAGGGTTGCGCTCTTCTGTTTTAAGAATGCTTTCGACGATGTCGAAATCCCTTGTTTTTGCCATTCTACCTTTCAAAGTCAATGGTTTCGAAAGGTATACTTAGTTTTTAAAATTTTCCACTTTTCCAATGCTTTCGAAAGGGTGGTTTCGACACCATCTCTTCTTTACTTAGGGATGGCTTTCGAAAGGTAGGCTTTTGACTTAAATGATTTTATAGACCCTTTTTGTTCTGTTGAAGTATAACCCAATGGTTTCGAAAGAGAATGGTTTAGACTTAAATGGTCTCGAAAGGTGTTTTCCACATGTTTTAAATTGAACCCAAGTGCTTTCGAAAGGTTTGCATATCTAAAGGTTTAATGCTTTCGAAAGGTTTTGAAAATGGTTTCGAAGGGGTGGTTCCCCAAAGGGTTTCAAAGGAGTCGAAAGGTAGTGTTTTTCTGATGGTTTCGAATGGGTTGAAATGGAAGGTTTTTCCAAGAGTTTCTAAAGGCAATGCTTTTGAAGTATTTTAAGATATGATGTCTAAGGTTTAAAGCTTTTGTAATGGCCCACCTTTTTGGATGGTTCAAATCGACAATCAACCACCAAACGGATGGCCGAGAATGTTTTGGCCAATTTTGGACAAACCAAAATCCGATTGCAAAAACGAACAGCGGATTTGAGTTGCGCTCATCGAGAGCTTCGAATCGGTATATAATATGATGGGGTTTTGAGAAGTTTGATTTTTTTGAAATTGATTTTGATTTGAACTTGAATTGGGATTTAGAATTTCATATTCTGTCGTTTGAGAAGAAGAAACTAGTAGAAATAATAGTACGTACAGAAATAAGAAATGAGAAACAATTAGGGTTCATAACAGCATAAATATAGGCAGAGCTGAAATAGAAAGGATGGACCAGATCGATTTGGGCTAAAACGATAACAACGACCCGAAAAGCCCGTTTCGTTCCCGAAACAAAAATGGGTCATCGAATATATCAAAATAGATGTTTTCGATATTTGTAAACTCAATGGAACAGATTTCAAGTCCTAATTTCATTGTATATATAAGTTAGCTTTTAAAATCAGCTTATTCCAATTGAATTCAATTAAATTGATTTCTACGCGTTTCGAGCCCGCACGATCAAACGACAAGTCCGATGGCTACTAAACCTGAAATCCTACAATAATTCACCATTACGGATCCGATGAAACTGGTTTCGTCGAAATCCGAGACAGTGGCCAAAATGTCTATTTTCACATTAATTAAATAAATAAATTAATCACCTTTAAAATTTAAATTTAATAACTAACAATTTTTATCATTTCTAATTTCATAGAATTTAACAATCATTTTAAAACAATTTCCCATGTCAAATTCAATGTTAATTATTGCATTAATTACAGTGTTTAATTTCAATTGCAATAAACCCATTAATTATAATTTAAATTCCAATAAATTGATTAGATTTGATTGCAATCATTTTATTCAATCAATCATTATCTAATGGATATAATTAACATTGGTTTACATTTTATTACATCAATATTCTACAGTTATCCTCTTAATCCACATTAACTGCAATATTTAATTGCAATTGATTTCCAATTTAATTCAGTAGATAAATAAATAGGTAACAAATAACAATTGTCACCTTTTACTTAATTTAATCATATTTATAAGTTTATTATCTACAAACAAATGTTATAACTATTTACACAACACTGATTTTATCCAACTACAATTAATTACATATTAATTCACCAATTAATACAACATTTGGTTTATTTCCTTATTTGCAATTTATAACCAAATTTTATGTTTACAATCATTTCAATCAATTGAAATTTCATTAAAATAATTATCAATTGCCTTAAATTAACATTATTACATTTCATTACAGTTATTTTCTCATTAATAAATCACAAATTTTAATTTCTTCCAATATTAAATTACAAAATTTTATTAAATTTAATATTTTAATTATCGGAAATTGCGGATCGTTACACTCTCCCCCACTCAAAACTTTTCGTCCTCGAAAAGGAAAAAGAAGGGAAAAGAAGGAATTAAGGAATTAATATATCTTATTCAAAGTATTCAATTTATAAACAATTAATTTACATAATTAAATAATTTAAATAAAATATATCAATTAATAAACAATTAAATCCTTCCATATTCAAGTTCAATAAAAGATTGAAAAACATTTCCACTTTCATAAAATTTTCTAAGTCTATAATTCAGGGAAAATATCGGCAGAGTCTCCTTTGTACGGAGAGGTCCGAGAGAAATAATAATATCAATAATAACCATATATATATATATATCATATTTCAAAATGAAATATCCCAAGCCACGAGAAAAACAATATAATATCGCTATAAAACCGTAATCCGAAAACGTACCTATTTATCGGACAAACAACGCTTATTTATGAAACCAAAAGTAGTAGCTATTTCTTCCATAAACCTGTATTTCACTTATATAATCCAAAGAAGTTAATAATTATATAATAGAGAAATTTAAGTTGTTTCAATTAATAACAAAACAAATCATCACAACATAACAATAGTCACTTGCAAACAAAACCATACAATCATCACATGCAATCAAAGTAATCAACCATCCATCCATAACAACCAAAACAAATGGTTTGTTCGGGTTCAGAAACTTTTAATCGTATAAAATGATAAATAAACTACTAAGTATACCCTACACTCAACAGTCTTAGATAAAACTTAATAGATTATTTATACATCTTTATACAGTTAGAAGTATTCTTTCCCAATCATCCCATAAGCCAAAGCAAACAATAATTTCAAATGTCATTTAAGTTTATTTTTATTAATCTCCTTTCACATCATTTACTGTTGATTTCATTTTTTTTCTTCTTTCATTCATACAATGATTATTTCCTTTAATTTACATTCATTACTTACAAAATCCATTTCCCATTCATTCGTACAATGCCATTTTCCATTAAATTTACATTCAATTACTTACATAAGTTATTTCCGTTTAATTGTTTAAAATAATCAATGAATTCAATATTGAAGGATTACATAAAATAACCAATGAATTCAATATTGAAGGATTACATACATTTTTATTTCATTTTACTTCACTTTTATCATTTACTTTGATTTCCTTTTAACATCAATATTTATTTATGAAGCAACTCATACTTAGTTTTCCATTCCTTTTCTTTTCACTTTTATCTCTTTAATATATAGTATTCACTTTTATTGTTTACTTGAATTATAATTGGCTTCAAACATCACTTAAGTTTGTAATCCTTTACTTATAGTATTCACCTTTTCATTAATTATAATTACTATCATTTCAAATTAATAACTTAAGTTTATAACATTCTTATACATCTTAATTCTTCATTTATAAACATAATTCCATTGAACACTTTCATTTCCTAAGTTTTACTTGTATAATATTCTATTACATATTCTCATTAACATTTCAACTTTTAAATATTTTGGTAAGTAATATATATATGTGTGTGTGTGTGTTTTAAGAATGCAATTGAATGTTACATAAGTTCATCTTATTCATTTTAGTTAACAAATGTTCAATAATTACATCTTTTAAATTTTCATTATTCTTTAATTTACAAGTTTCCAATTATTAAAACAGTTAAGATTTCATTCATTACAATAAATTGAAAACTACTAATTATCAGAAAGTTTAAGAACTAACTCCAGGTTACGTTTCAAATCATTTAAAATAATATATATCCAATCATATTTAGGAATTAAAATTCAAGATTTATTATCAAAACAAATGTGTAGTAAAACTACTACAGTGACCTTCCCACTTTGAAACTCGAAAATGAACGTCGATGATGCATGCACTCATCACCGAAATTATTTTCCAATGACAGAGAGGGGAGTATAGAGCTTATTTCTTTCCAAAATTCCTTTAAAACATTTCTTTCGAATCATATTGAAATATTTCTATCCGAAAATACTTCCAAATAATACTAATATTATATTCCAAAATCTTTTGAAAGAAATTTTCAATATCCCGGAACTTAAGTTCTCAAAATTTCAATTTATATTCATTTTATTTATAAACCCATTTTGCAGCCAATATTCTAAAATTTCAATTCCTAACAACAAACATATCACATCCAACTATATTATTTATAAAAGTTATTCTTTTATATACAAAATACAATACTAGGTAAAATTATTTCATTTACCCATATTTCAAAACAATATTGTGTCGGTCTGCCCTATTAAGTGTTTAGAAATCTCTATCGATGCCATAGCGTCCTGTATACCGACCAGAATTTATAAATACTAAACAGAACAAATTAACACAATACAAAACCTTTTATAATACTAATAAATACGCTCTCTCATATATATACACTCAACGACTCATTTTAGGGTATTACTACCCTATTTCTAATGAGTCAGACTACACAAAGCTAAGGTTATCGCTAAACCAAAGCTATGATACCACATGTAACAGTCCACCTTTTTGGATGGTTCAAATCGATAATAAACCACACATGTCAGACTCAAACCATTCAAAAAGGAGGATTGTTATGGGGTAAATAAGAAAAAAAAGAGAAGGAAAGAAAAACAAACACATAATCTCACAGCGGAATGACAAAATATAATAATCAAATAACAGTTCATGAAGCTGTTTTACAAATAGCATTTGGTTACACTTTACAATAAAGATCAGAGTACATACAACAGGAATAAATAAATAACAATGTAGCGAAACAACATGATGCAGTGGAATAAATAAAATAAATAATAATAGTACTAAATCTTCGTCTTCGTCCTCCAGAAAAGCAGTCTTCAAAACACTGAAAAGCTCAGACTGACTCGAGCGAATTGAAAAGACAAAACACTCGAGTCAGAACTAAAAGATCTTATATAAGTTAAATCAACAGTAAATAAATATGAGTGTAACGGCGTTGGAGATGTTTATGGGATTTGACATCTCCTATCCAGTGTCTGACGCGCGTGCAATAACTTAAGAGATGTTCAGGATTCCATCTCCTAAGAATCCATTAAACTATCTACATACATAGTACAATACGCTATTATAATAGTGTCTACAGTAAAGTAAAGTATTAAAATAGCGTTAAGGCGTTACTCATATCCCCCTTAACACATTTTATATATTCCCGTAGTCTATACACTACCGTAATTCCTCCGTAAACTGGAGGGCTATCAGAGGGCACTCCATAGGTACGGTACAAACCAAACTCGTAGAAGGCGCGATAAGGCATGTGACAAGACACGCGAGGCAATGCCCAGGGTAGGATACTACCGTTTTGCGGATCCGGACTGGTGGTAATGCATAGCAGCTACTACCGCCCACCTCGGAACACACTTCGATAATCAAAATCGAGGGGTGGCCACCAAATCAATCACAAAGTCATAATATGGTATCGAAGAAGCATGTCCGATCAGAGGTGCGACCTCACTTGGCCCGGCGTGGCTCTTGTTTTAGTCACATCAAGCTGACTCACGGGAGTCAGGGCTACGTAAATACTGTTAGTCCATGAGTTGATGGTTTTGATGACAACAACCTTAGAATAAGATTATAAAATATAAATACTAACATTATAGTTTAGATATATATGTATATGCAGGATTTAACCATGCAGGTACCAAGAATGAAGACTGTACAGTATAGAGATTCAAGATATCAAGATTGAAGACTCATGAATATCAAGAATATCAAGATTATCAAGAGTTCAAGATTTCAAGATAAGTATTGAGTCTAGAATTATGTTAAAACTTCATAATAGCACTGAAATCTTCATTCCGTATTTTCATTTGGGATGGAACCCATTTCTACCTTTTTAGTGGCTTACAAACCCACGACAAGTAGCTTACAAACCTACGACAAGTGGCTTACAAACCCACGAACATCCTGGTTTTGTACAAGTTCTCGAGTCCTGATGTGATGAGATATTCTACAGGAAGAAGCTTGCAAAACTACTTCAAAATGATTTTCAAAACTGCTTTTCAAAATGTTTTAGCCTTAAAAATTATCTTTTCAAATGATTTTCAAAAAGATGTTTTAGCCTAAAAAAATATTCTTTGATTTTGTTCTTAAATAAATTCTTGTTTTAAACTTCGTTTGTTTTAAACTATCTTTTAATATATTTAACTTTTAATATTTACTTAGATTTAAATATAAAATTATAGTAAAATTATATATATATTATTCTCTATATTTATCTATGTATTTTATCTATAGTCAAGTATATTAATAAAGTTTAAAATAGTTTTAATATAAGATAAAGATTATTTTCAAAGAAAAACAAAACATCAAAATTTCCTTTGGGATGTCAACATGCCCTAGTACCCAATGCGACATAGTGTCAGTTAGGACCAAAAATTTGAATTTCAAAAGAAGTGTCTATTCACCATAACCTTTCATGAATAGACATGGTTGTTGTTCTTCTACAAATAGGGGTTGGTTTCAACGAATTTTAGATCAGATTTTCTGGTTTTTCACTTCTCTTCTTCTTCCACATTTTTCTTATTCAAAATCCTATCATCACTCTGTCGAAATCAACATTGAATCTAACTAGATCATCTCTAGTTTGATTCTATATCACTATCTCAACAAGATCCCAGTGCTATTCAGAGTTATAGGCTTCTTTGTAATCTATCTAGCGAGAAAAGGTGTGATTGTAGCATTGGAAATCAATTAAGCGAGAAAAGGTGTGATTGTAGCCTTGGAAATCAATTGGGTGAACTTGTTGCCCCGGAAATCAAGTATCTCTACCCAGAGGATTGTGATTCTGGAGGGTGTACCTCGTAGCCTTGAAACCGAGGGTGTAATTGTACAATTGCTTTTGAAAGGAAATCCGTACTTAGTTGTGCGGGACTGGATGTAGGGTAACTCCGAACCAGTATAAAATCCGGTGTGTTCTTTCCTTTACTGCATTTACTTTATTTCTACATCTGTGTTTGATTCTGTGATTATATCTGTGTTTGAATATTTATACATTTGTGTACAAATCAACAGTAACTCAAAAAGATTTAGTAATTTCTTATAAACACTATTCACCCCCCTCTAGTGTTCATTCTAGCCTTAAGATCCGTATTCCGCATTCCTCACAAATACCTCATACATAATCCTTCACCAAACCATCCTACTTCGTTCTGGAATCTCCACCTTGTACACAGTTGTTAAAGTGATTTTCGATATTGGCAGAGAGTATGACAGTATCTGATCCCGGTCTCTTTAATAACCAAACGCTTATTTCACACCAGATGGTTCTTTTAAATTTCCAAATCCATTTCATAATTGATATCAAAATATCATATTCAATTCAAACCATATCACTTTAGAAAGTATATTCACTCAAATATGTCATTTCACTAGGAAATATAATTTTCAAATCTCAACTTAGGTTATAACATCATTTAACCATATTCACTTTTAAATACTTCCACTTTACACAGTCTGAAATTTAGAAAATAGTTTAGATCGTTATAAATAGTTTGAATAGTTTAACATAGTTTAAAATAAATTTTTAAATAGATAAAATAATCTAAAATAGTTTAGGTGGATTTAAGATAGTTTAAATAGGTTTAAAATAGATTAAATAGATTTAAAATAGATTAAATAGATTTAAAATAGATTAACTAGATTTTAAAATAGTTAAAATAGATTTAAAATAGTTTAAATATATTAAAATGATTTAAATAGATTTAAAATATATTAAATATATTTAAATTAGATTAAAACATGGGTTAATTAGTTTAGAATAGGTTAAAAGAGATTAAATTGGATTAAATAGATTAAGATAAATAAAATAGTTTAAAATATACGGAATTAGTCTAATAGTCTGAAATCTTAAAATCAGGATTTAAAATGATATTTTTAAACAGTTTGTATTAAAGTAATAATTTGAAATTTATATCAAATTAAACTATTTCTTCCATTTCAACAGATCTGGACCATATACAGATTTCAAATCAAAACCCAAATTCAAATCTTGAAGTATCAATTTAAGCTATTCCAATTTCAATAGATTTCAAAGTTACAATTTCAAACGTTTTCAATAACTTAATTTCGATAAATTTCGTTTATACTTCAAATCAACTTTAGAATTTCCATTTTATTCTTTTAACAAGTCATTAAACCAACTCCAATTTCAACATTTAAAGCTTGCACTTTGAAAATAATTCAGTTTATACAAATCAAATTTTTATTTCAAAATATCATTTAACTGAATTCAAATTTTAAGGATTTAAATCATTTAATTTAACCAATCCAGCGTCCGTATATAATTTTCTACCCTATGGTCAAGTGGTACAGACATATATCATTTCAATCCGTAATAATTTTAAAATTTATGGGTATATATCATTTTAACCTGCAATCCCAAATTTAACTTCAAATCAATGAAATCGCTCGAGTCTATCATTTCAACCCATAACGATTTCTTCCTAATATATCAGGTCGTTGGGGTATGTATCATTTCAACTCATAGGAAAATTGTAGTGTTATAACAATATAAAAATATAACATCCAGTTATCCAATATCAACAACCAACATCCATCACATTCACCATTAAACCAATTAATAAACAATAACAAGTGATCGATTATCAATAACGGGTATTGACTGGCGATTTAGAATTTAATATTAAATTTATGGCGATAATATTCAATAAAAGTCAGATTTAACTGGAATGATAATTTAAATATACCAAACATCAACCAATCAATTTCTAATCGCATCATAAATTCAACTTAACCAACATAAGACAATTTAGTAGTTGTGAGTGGGTTAAAACACTCACCTTTGATTTCAAATCGATTTGAAATCCAAATAAAGGCCCAAATCTAACAGTCTCAGAATTTGTCCAAACCTGTGCCAAAATGTCCGGAATTTCAATACGATCCCAATGGATCAAACCGCGCCCAAATTTGAATTCATACGCAAAAGTTATTAACATTAGAACATTCATCAATTAAAATTAAAATTAGAAAAAAATAAATAAAATAACAACCATTACCCCTCTGACACGTCATCTCCTCTGTTTACTCGGACCCTAGTGCCTCAACCCAGCAATCTCGTTCGCCTGAACATGAGACGCCGCCCAAATCGTCTCTTGCCGCACGTGCCTGAAACCACGACCACCAAAACTAACGTCACCGATCACCTCCGCTCCCCTAGCCGACCTCTCCAGTCACCCGCGACCCCATGCGACACAATCGCATTCGATCCAGGCCGAAGAGAATTTGCTGCCGCCACCATTATAAATGAACCCTAGTTCAATTTTTTTCGTCGATCCAACCTTCAGATGACCAAACAAACTACACCGATGGACTCCGCGCGTCCCTCTCCACGCGATGGTGCCCTCGATTCGACGATCCGTCGACGATCATCAACCACCAAACGGATGGCCGAGAATGTTTAGGCCAATTCCGGACAAACCAAAATCCGATTGCAAAAATGAACAGCATATTTGAGTTGTCTCGTCGAGAGCTTCGAATCGGTATATAATATGATAGGGTTTTGAGAAGTTTGATTTTTTTGAAATTGATTTTGATTTGAATTTGAATTGGGATTTAGGATTTCATATTCTGTCGTTTGAGAAGGAGGAACTGGTAGAAGTAATAGTACGTACAGAAATAAGAAATGAGAAACAATTAGGGTTCATAACAGCCTATATATAGACATAGCTGAAATAGAAAGGATGTACCAGATCGATTTGGGCTGAAACGATAACAACGACCCGAAAAGCCCGTTTCGTTCTCAAAATGAAAATAGGTCATCGAATATATCAAAATAGATGTTTTCAATATTTTTAAACTCAATGGAATAAATTTCATGCCCTAATTCCTTTGTATACAGAAGTTAGCTTTTAAATCAGCTTATTCCAATTGAATTCAATTAAATTGATTTCTACGCGTTTCGAACCCGCACGATCAAACGACAAGTCCGATCGCTACGAAACTTGAAATCCTACAATAATTCACCGTTATGGATCCAATGAAACTAGTTTCGTCGAAATCCAAGACAGTGGCCAAAATGTATATTTCCACATTAATTAATTAAATTATTATTAAATTAATTAATCATCTTTAAATTTTAAATTTAATAACTAATTTTTTTTATCATTTCTAATTTCACAGAATTTAACAATCATTTTAAAACCAATTTCCATTGTCAAATTCAATGTTAATTATTGCACTAATTACAGTGTTTAATTTCAATTGCAACAAACCCATTAATTATAATTTAAATTCCAATAAATTGATTAAACTTGATTGCAATCATTTTATTCAATCAATCATTATCTAATGGATATAATTAACATTGGTTTACATTTTATTACATCAATATTCTACAGTTATCCTCTTAATCCACATTAACTGCAATATTTAATTGGATTAATTGCAATTGATTTCCAATTTAATTTAACAGATTAAATAAATATGTAACAAATAACAATTGTCACCTTTTACTTAATTTAATCATATTTATAAGTTTATTATCTACAAACAAATGTTATAACTACTTACACAACACTGATTTTATCCAACTACAATTAATTACATATTATTTCACTAATTAATACAGCATTTGGTTTATTTTCTTATTTGCAATTTATAACCAAATTTTATGTTTACAATCATTTCAATTAATTGAAATTTCATTAAAATAATTATCAATTGCCTTAAATTAACATGATTACATTTCATTCCAGTTATTTTCTCATTAATAAATCACAAATTTTAATTTCTTCCAATATTAAATTACAAAATCTTATTAAATTTAATATTTTAATTATCGGAAAAATGTGGGTTGTTACAGCTTTCGAAAGGAAGGTTTTCAAAGGTTTTGAAAGGGTTTTAAGAATGGTTTTGAAAGGAAGGTTTTGGCCTTTCAGCCTAGATAAATGAAGGGTTTTACTTGGTTTTGAAAGGGGGGCTTTCAATGGAATCGAAAGGGTTACTTTCAAGTGTTTAAATGTTTTCATCAACTAAGGTTTGAGAAAGTATATATATAACATGACAAGGTGATTTTGAGTAAAGCATGGAGTTTAAATGTTTTCCTTGTTTAAGTTTGGTTTAAAAGGGTTAAATTAATTTCAGATGAAAAATGTTTTTAAGGAAAATTATGGGAAGGTATCCATAAGTAAAATGACTCGGATATTAGAATACCAGATGAGACTGGTATAGGATCGCACCGTATACATTAGCTATTAGCCCCAGCTAATTTAGTCCAAAATTCCAGTGTGTAGGGCTTTGTCACAAGTAAGACTAAAATTATGATTACACATAGAATGAAATATAAGTTTGTATACAGATAGGTTATTGGTGAGCCCGTAAAAACATTAGGATAAAGTGACCCTAGGAGATGTTAAGTTAGTGACAGACCGTCCAGAATAGAAGTATTTAACATATAGTTAAGGACAGACCGTCCAGAAGTGGAGTGTCTAACATATGTTAGATAAATTTGCTTATATAATATGGTAGGCCCGTGTCGACCAAAGGTTAATAGTCAACCAAATAAAACTAAAGTGTTTGAACAGATAGTTCTTTTATTACCTAATATGTATGTTTACATAATGATGCTTTACAATATTTAACCAGTTTTGGTTGCAGGAAAAGACTTTCAAAAGATATATTTTAAAAGGATGTTAGTTAGGGGAAACACGTTCCGCTAAGCGGCATGGTCTCACTTAACATTAATAACCGGGATGTATAGTATTATTCACACCAGGCTTTATGTCTGACTCGAAGTTTATGTTTTCCCCCTTAAACTCTTGGGTGCTCAAAATTGATTTGAGTAGGCCGAGGGTTGAAGCTTTTCAGGTTCTTAGTAGGATGACGAATAAAGCTACCGGAGGCGAGCAGGAGGCAAACGGATAGCTATTTAAGAGTTGTAGTTCTTGTCTTGTGTTTATTTCCGCTATGTATTAAGTTAGATATGACTCTGGTCAACCAAGGGGGCATCTTCATATATCGCTCTTGGCGTATTTTGTAATAATTATAATTGATCTTTACTTGGGAAACGTTTTGGGATTGTGTAATTTGAATATGGAACATATGTTTTGAAATGTAATGGAAAATACTGTTTTGAAATTTGTGATTTGTTTCATATTCAAGTGCTTCTGATATTATAGATACCATTAACATAACCGTATTCAGTCGCCAGAAGTTAATACTATAGATGATTGCAGCATCTGTAGCGCTTAGATTTGGGCCTCTAGACAAGAGATGTTACAAATAATTTTATCATGATTAAAACTCCATGTAATTAATATCACATAACATGTCATTTTATGATTTTCTATAAATATACTTAAATTAATTATTTTAATAATATATCATAATATGACAAGTATGTAATAGAAAAACACCTTTTATATCGAACGAGATTTTATTACAAATTTAATAATTTACAATATATTTAAGAATTGCCCCTAGGGCATATTCCTAACTCTCTGGGCCTTGTGATATATTGGAAGGTGTATGCGACATGCGATCATTGCCTTAAATATTGACATGGGGTATATGCAACATATGGTCATTGCCTCAATGATGGATAGAGGAATGTTAATTGTTTATGCAGTTATCTATATTTCTTAGTATTTACCATGGATATCTGATGAGGCCATGGAATGGTAAAGAAATTGAAATGTTATAAAGGTAGGCTAAATCATTGAAATAAGTAACTCTGAAATGATAAGAGTAATATTAGCCATTAGTGATACTTTATTAGTGTGATGATATCATATACTTTGAGATATTTTCTCACTCACCAAACATATTTCTGATCCTCTCTATACTTTCGTTTTAACTATATATCATATATTGGTAAGGGCTAAGGAATGCTGGATGTAAGATGAAGCCAATAGAGATCGCTCGAGACAAATAATTTAGTTACTTGTTTGTTATCTACCATTTAGTACTTTATGTTATGGAGAACCATGTATTCTGAAGTGTTATTTGAATTGATGTAATAATACCTATGGCCATTTCTAGTTTACTTCATATATTTATGATATGTGTTCTATTATATTCTATTCCTTTGGCTGTGAGTTCAAAAAGGATAGCTAGAGTAGATAACTTTGTATACTGTTTATATTATATTTTACACTAATGATCTGTCTTTTACGGTCCTTGAGATTTGAATGACGATCTAGACAGAGAATCAAAGGGTTGTGAATGGCGACTTGTTATAACTCTACTGTCGTGCTATCTTAATCGCAAGAAACTCGAGAAATAGAATTAGGAGGCATAAATCTACCTGAAACTCGATGTTGACTATTCCATTTCCAATAATACATCGAAAGAAAGAGTTTTAGGGAGAGGACGCAAACGAATTCAATTCGAGAATTGCTTGAAGATTTTAGGCGGTAAATGTTGTAGAGCGACCGAACACACTCATGTTAATTTCACTTGGTCTAAGTGCATGTATTAGTCAAATTTCTCCATCATGAAAACGAAGACACTAATAGCAATGATAAAGCAATGGTTCACATTTGTGTTATCGCTTGATTATAAGCATGTGCCAATTGATATGCTTACGCTACAACCACAGTTTGGACTTTAGGCTATTTTTTGTCCAATTAAGTATTTTTGAAATTTGAATAATTTGTTTGTATAACACTGATTTTAGAGTGAAAATTCATTCTTGTGTCTTCAATATGGATGAATTTGTTCGATCATAATTCTTACATTGTTAGAGTGACATGCAATAGCTCTATTTGGTTGTGTTTCCTTCTAACAAAATATGTATTGTAAATGTATATATAATATTGAATATGGAGTGATGACTCTATATTGTGCTACACACACACACAGGCAAATTTGTTGTTCGTACAACACAAAATGCTTTTCCTACACCAATGGTTTTTAAATTATCTTAAGGATAAAATTAACCTTCTTTGTTGCAATAATTACAAGATCTTTTCTTTTAAACATCTCTAATAAAAATTCTAAAAGAATACATAAATAAAACTCAAACAAAACTTATCATCATAATTGATCATTATCAAATTACACAAGTTAACATTCATTCCTCTTCATTTTTGAGTTCATTCCCTCTCATCCCCCAATGATGCATTATAATCCCCCGACCAATCCATATTGAAGCTATTGCCCCCAACATCTACCCGTGTGCGAATCACGTTCTTAGTTTATATAAGATTATGGAGACGATTTTTGCCTCATTTTTAATACTAAAGTTTATGGTCCGTTCTTTACGCAGCGAGCGGGGTATTTGAGCGGAGAAATTGGTTGAAAGAGGAATGTGTTTGGCGATACGAAGAAGTATTTGAGCGGAGTATTTAAATTATGATTTATAATTTAATTGATTTATAGTTAATTATTTTTATTTTTTATTTCGTAATATACGTTTACTAATCGCAAATAATAAGAAATAAATTGCGCAGTTTCATTAAGATAAACCAATATATTTTCAAATTCAAATACATTCAAAAACAAACTAAAACTACCGGCGACGACCACGCAACAAATCCAACTCATACGTTATAAATCCGGGTACTTCTTTATCACTCAATTTTTCTATATCTAAGTTTGTGGATTCATTGCAAAAATTAATATAAGCTCGCACTGTTGAACAGGTAGAATAAGAGCCAGTAAACCATAATATTGATGCACGACATTGTTGAAACGATCTGTATTCACGACCGACCCTCCAATGTCATGCATGCTCGGTATGCCTACCGCGTCTAGGACACTGAGTAACTGGAGTGTCGATGTCACGGGCTACTCGATCGGAGTAATAATCCGTATCATCAGCAGTAAAAGGTTGAGCGGGTGAGTTAGGAGATATCAGATATTTGCAAGTCTCCTTTCCTATGTGGTCTTCAAAAAGTTGATCCAACTGACTGAATCTGAAAACAGACTCTTTTCTAAATCTTTGTGCAGTCGTTTTCCATCACTCCTCAGGACCGTCCATGTAATCGTTCTTTGGATCTCAGACCTCTCCTTCTAGCTGTAGTAGTTTGTTCCAGTCCAACTAAGAACACTTCAGCTATCATATTTGTTCTTTATTTGTGTCTCAGACAATTCAAGGTTCAATATGTCGTAAAATGCGCTTATCACCGACGCATAAAATGAGCTGACAAAATTTCTTCTTTTCAGTAAAAATCCCATGTACAATTTTATGAAAACAGCAAACCTTTCAGGCATCCGCAAAGCAATAGATCAAGAGAAAGCAGAAGGTTCGTACAACATATTCTGAAAATTGAAAATTACAAAATATATTAAAAATTCATAGAAAAATGTATGTTATAAATAAACACAAAAATGTAAAAATATAACTGAAAAGATAATCAGATTGGCGTATAGAAATCGTTGAATTTTCGGATTTAGTTGTGTGGAGGTGAAAGTGAGGTTGGAGGAATAAATGGAAGAAGAGAGCTGTTGGGGTGGGGAAACAGCATGACGCATTGGACGCGTGCTACACGTCCGATGCCAACATCACAGTTCTCTGCTTATGCTCGAACGGTCCATCCAAAGCATTTGAACTGTTGAGGCATTGGATGCATATGATGCATGGTCAACGTTAACGTGGCTCAAATTGGAGAGGAACGGTGCCTTATAAATTCACTTCCTTTCATGTTATTGTCCCTTTTATTTTTTGCTCCACCAAGACCGAACTGTCCCGAGCGAATCAAGTAGGTCACAAAATCGGACCGCATACGTTCTAGCCCAGGCCCACGTACATTTTCAACCAGATTCCAGTCTTAGTCTACTCGCTGTTTCTCTTCCCTGGATTTAGGGTGGAAGACATTAGTCAAAATCCTCCAAATATTTCCATGTTAACATGATTTGATTTGATAAAATCGGAACCGAGATTTCACAAAATGAGTGCGGTTTCAATCACGATAATGTCTTTGAATCTATATGAAGGAGATCAAGGCAGTGAAAGCCCTAATTCTTGGGAGAAAAGGAGAGAAATTTGTGTTAGTGTCATCACAAGCTTCTCTCCTACTATTTTGTGTACACAGCAAGGTTCAATCTGTAATCTTTTGTTTCTAATTTGACAATACCCTATTGTGTGATGATTTTTATGGGTTTTGTTCCTGATTGTAGGGTTGAAGTGGCAGCTGGAATTTCTTCAGCAATGTTTGCCAGGTTAATTTTTTTATTATTATCATAATAAAATGAGAAAATAGGTGAAGCACTTTAATTGGTTGCTAAAATATATGTTAATGTTGGTAGCCGATAATAGCTGGACAAATAAAGGGCTGCTCATTAAAAGTTTGAAAGCATTCTCATCAACAGTTACATGTGCGTGTATATCTATATCTATACATACATACATATGTATACATACATGTGTATGTATACATATGTATGTACACACATGTATGTATACACATACATATATAGGGCAAGGATCGGCTACACCATATTTTCACTACACCTCTATTATTATATTATTTAAATTGGAAGGTGTGGTTGAAATCAGGGGGAAATAGAGGTGTAGCCGATCTTTGGCCATATATATGTGTGTGCGCGCGCGCACGCACGCACATTTATAGCACACATGTACGCGCGCTTGCGCACACATATATATAGGTTCCGCTTAAACTTTATTCACTACGCCCATCTACAACTCCACAACTTCGAGCTATATAATTCGAAATCAAATAAAAATTTGTAAACATATTCTTACATTCCATAAGATCATCTTTGCAAAATTTCGACTAATTTGAATAATCATAATATATTTGAAATAATATTTCAAATCGACGGTTAAAATATTTGTTTTAATGGTTAAAATTGACTTAACATTTTGAATATCCTAGAAGTTTTGAAATGATATAATTTTTTTGGACATGATGCTCCTTGTCTAGATTGAACATCCCAAAACTTCATTTGATTTTGAATAATGATGCATAAAAAACAATGGCGGTGTATAATGAAGTGTAACGGATCCTTACGCACACATACACTGACACACACATGCAATAGGACATTAATATACTACATATTGGATATTTGATATAGTTATAAAGTTGGTGTGAATTTTTGTCCTGTTTTATAATGGAACTTGGAAACTCAAATTTACAGAAATTGATATAAATCCTATTTCATAATATAGTGTGAAATGCCTGGCTACCACTCTTAGGTGGTACATTTTAAAATTTTATTTTTAGAGTTTCTCAAAGTTTGAAACTAACCAACTAACAGTTTTTAGTTGTTTAATTCTATTTTAACACTACTAGTTTTGTTTATTATCCTAAAAAATAATCAGTTTATTTTACTGGCTAAATTCCTATCTTTTCTAACCTTCAAGTTCTAAGATGTATAATCATAAAACATAAATGATTTAGGAAACAAATTAAAAGCATATATGAAATATCATTTTATGTGGAAACAATCTATAATAACATAACACAACATGCAAATTCAATCTCCATCGACAACACCAATAATAATCAAAGATCTTACATTGAAATTGAAATTTGAAATAAAACAATCTAAATTCATTCAAGCTGTTGAAGATCGAGGTAAAACATATAATCTTGTTACTAGTAAATGTATCAATGAATATTGATATTTGATTAATGTTGTAGAAATATGGATATGGATTTTGGTGTTTAAATCTCAAGAATGAATTGAAAGAAGAAAAATTAGATTGAGGGTATATAAAAAGTAACGTGGAGGATTAAAAGAATCGAAATTTGGATGTTAAAATTATGAGAAAAGCGAGGATTAAAAATGGGTTCAAATATAATTTTTCCCTTTTAGCATTGTTTCTTTCAGAGTAAATTATAAGCTATTAGTTGGAGCATTCAATAATCATGGTTTTAGCATAACCCTCGCTGGTAGTACTTCAAAATCTTGGTTTTACATTGTTGATCAATTATTTGGTAGTACTTGAAGAAAAAGAAGAAGAATTTAGAACTGACACTACGTATTCAAGCGAAATTCCTTATATAATGGAGGTATAAATCGGTAGACCATGACTTTATGTAATAACATAAAAAACACATATCACGAGTTTTTGTAATTAAACACAAACACATATTATGAGTTTTTGAAATTGAATACAAATACATAGTCTGTGTATTGAGTAAAATGCCCATCTTTATGCCTTTTTCGAAATTAATATAATGAGTTTTTATTTCTTATCACGACGAAAGAAACAACAATTTCACCTATCTGAAGCCTAAGAATAAGAGATAGTGTCCTTATTGAGATTGGAAATCAGTTTCTCGATACAACATTCAAATTTTGTAGAGAAGAGATTACCTTGGTTGGCTTAAGAAAAGTTGGATTGGTCCATTATTCGTTATAGTCGTTATCTACAAGGAAGAATAGGGTTGACAAGACCAACCATGAATAATGCAAGTATCTACTAATGATAGGGAGAAGGATCAAATGCATCTTGACAATATGATCTTCAATATGCCTCTTCCTAGCCCTTTGGAGCCCCAGAGAGATAAAGCAATGATATAATAACTTATTCTACTACCATAATTGATTGAGAATAAAGCAAGTGAACAAAAAATATGTATATTATTATCCAGTCGATTTTCTTACTTTTGCTATAATTCTCCTACTCCTTTAAAGTGAATAAGGGTTTATTGATATGATAACATTATATATACACACACACACACATATGATTCCATGCATGGTGGGATTTGCCTAATTATCCCTATTAGTTCGTTATATGTATGTGGCAACTTAAGTACCAAGTTTTATGCAATAAACCAAGTTTAAAAGATCAGTTTAGAAAAAATAAGTTTTATATAATAAACCAAGTTTAAAAAACAAGTTGTATAAAATAAACCAAGTTCAAAAAAAAAATTGGATCCACATATTCAGCATGGACAACATTCACCCTCCAATTCTTTCACAAACTTATCAAAAAATTCAAAAATCTTCTATCATGTTTTCACAAAAGATGATGCATCCACATATTCCATAAACATCTTTCACAAAGTTCAATTGACTAACAAAAATTAATTAGTGTTCCCCTCTTTTTTTTTGTCCACGCATATGATATTATAAAGCAATTGTATCTTTCCCGTTCGTCACAGTGACCTTTTATTAAATTATGCACATACCATAGCTCCTTGTTGGTAATGGAACCTTCAATTCATGATAACTATAAAGCTTAAATTAGGTCCATATCTACCATTGCCCCAACCATGTCTTTAAATATACCTATGTGGGACACAATGTGCAGTTAAAACGCTTATTGGTTTTATAGCGGTATATGTGCAAAAAGGTATAACAGAGATATATCGGAAAATAACAAAGGTGTAAAAATCTTTATTTGAGATAAAATCAAATCGTCAAAGTTGATTTATGCTCATTTCCACATCATTTGTTTAGAAAAAAGAAACATTGTTCACTGTTATATAACAAAATCGATGAATATCATGATTTATGCAATTCAGGCTTGATGAAGATAATAGATTTTTAATTTATGTTGAATGCTTATGACTTGAACTTAGACCTATACTCTAAATTTGTTGATTTGGTCTATAAAAGAGTTTGTCAAATTAATCTTTTTATATTAAAGTTGCTAAAGCGGATGCTAAAACTCTTGATTTGGCAGGTGTAGGAGAAAACAACGAGGCTTTAAGCGGATCTATTATTTAATAGTATTAAATTGAAATAGCGTAGCGATTGAAGTACACTAAACGCTTTAACAGGGCATTAGTGGAGCTTTAACTGCATAGGAGACACTTGAATGCATACTGATTTGAATAAAAACAAGAGCAATGTATTGATTGGTTCTTGCTCTCATTTCTCCATCACAATCATAATTTATACTTGTTTATTCGATATTAGATCCTCCACCTTGATCATTTGATCTAATGTTGCTTATGTACAAGGTTGTTGGACCTTTCAAATTATATCTCGGTGCTTTTATTGCCTTCCAGATCTCCTGTTCCCCGTTAAGAAGTTACACTTCCAAACAATATCTTCTTTATAATTTTTAGAGGTGTGGGAAGAAGAATCTTCTTGATTGCATATGTTTGGATCCTGAAATGAAAAAAAGAAAGAAAAGAATTAATTCATATTTAAGTTACTTGCCAATTTTTTTAAAAATCCCTGCATATATTTTGTTCTAGATGTTTTTTTTAATTGGTGCAACTTTATTTTATTTTAAATAAATGCAATCCATTTATTTGTAAAATCTAAGATAAAAGTTTGTGATTTAATATTGATCAATCTTAATTCTACATGGTAAACAAAGAAACTAACATCTAAATCAATTTTCAAGTTATTTGTTACAGTTTAAATATGCATAACACATATAATCAATTATGGTTTAAAACAAAGTAGTCAAGACGAAAAGGTGCAAAAAAGCGCATAGCTTGTGCTTTGCTTTTTTTGCACTTTGCGCTTTTCTATGTGCTTTAATTGTGATTTTCCCTGTTAAAACTGCAGCTAAAACTGCCGTCAAACCCAGTTTTTTAGCAATTAAAAACCGCATATACGTTCAATTTTGAGAATAAAACTTCATAAGTTCACAAACCAAAAAAGTAGTCGAAAAGTCGTTCAACTTAAAGTCCACAACAACAAAATATTTTATTTCCTTTCAAATAAAACAAGCACTTTTTTATAGCTTCATGCCTTGTAGGCTTTAGGGTTTTTTGCGCTTTTTTGGTGCTTCGATGATCAATTGCGCCTTGAGTCTCAAAAAAGCTCACTAGACTCGCTTTGCGCTTTTTTGCGCTTAGGTGCACGTCTTGACAACACTGGTTTAAAAATCAATTAAGTTAAACAATTTAACTTCAACGGATCCTAGTCAAATTAATTCAGAATTAAAACCACTTATATGTATTATACGCAAATTTTCAACTACGATAAATACTCAGAAAATAAGAAGGAAAATATATTACACATCAAAATCGGAAGGGAAGTTTAGGTTAGTGGGTAGTCATGGTAAGTAGTTAATTTCAGTATCGGTTATGTATTGGTCGATATCGATGTATGATATCTTAGAATATCAGAATAACATTAGATAACAATAGCAAAATATTGAACATGCCTTTAACAAGTTACACGTTATTGTACAATTTTATGACATCATAAATATATTAAGTTTTAGATATTTGAATCTGTATTGCCAAACTACTATCAAAGATTGATTGCAAAACTCCATATAGTTTATAGATTATCTACGGGGATATTTTACTAAACTACAAGTCATTAAATTAGCTCATAAAAACTCATAAACTATATATAATCAACGTCTTTGTTGTTTTCTTCATCTTTGTATCATTTTCTTCATTTATTCCATCATCCAAATCATCTCTAATATTTTTCGTATTTTTTCATATCAATAGTTTCTTCTTTTTTCATTTTTGTTCACATGATCAAACGAGTAATGTTGACTTAGTATTCGATTTATACTTCTAGCCCTTGGTTCATTATTGATAGGTTAAATATACAACTTCAATGATTTTTATTTCTAGTTCTTACTATTATACTAATAAAGTCAAAGAAGATGAAATTCTACAAGTTAATTTACCAATTAGTAATAATAAATAATAAATGATTATAAAAGAAGTTGTTCTTACATGATGTTGCTTCTAACGGTAAAGAGTTCACAAAAAATAAAACATATGAAATCATGAAATAAAAAGGGATTCCTTTGTTAGAAAATTTGATGATACAGTTACAACTTGAGAAATAGTACATCTGGATCTCTAGTAAAGTCCATATGTTGTCGTTTACTTTATTCTAAAAACAAATTTTAAGAATATAAAAGATACACCGGTTATTTTCTTTTATCTTCAAGATTTAAAATAGTGGTCGATATTCATTTAAATATCAGATATTTTGCGCTAAATATCGTAGCGATATATCAGAAAATATCAAATGATGCATCATTAACAATATCTTAGATGGTGCTCTAACAAAAAATCGATTAAATACCAATATATGATCAATATGTCGATGATATTATCCGATATTAACTACTTAAGAGTCAAGCTCAACAGCTAGAGGAGAGTCACAAGTTGAAGGGGTTGTTGTACAACTGCAGGTTGAAACAACAAGTCAAGATAAAACACGTTTTCCCCTCCTTGAACCAATTATTTATATTCGATTTTGGTCGATGTTGAGTTGAGGTTGGGGTTAGCCGTAAAAAAGAAGATAGGTGGATTGTGTTTTGGGTTAAAAGCTTGTTTTGTTTTTCACTCTTAAGTTGAAGTCAAAGGTGCACATTTTATCCCGTTTAAGTTGAGTGTTTTTGATATTTTCGCCACATCGAGCTACAAATGTGCCCCAAACTAGAAATAAGCACAACCTCTCTGCTTCGCCTTTCTTGGTGGGCATGCATTGACCTGCACCTCGACAACACCGGGTCATATAACCTAAAGGTAAGAAAATAAATGCAACAAGGTGATTACAAATTCAGAAAGAATAAGAATATAATGGAAAAAGTTATACCCATTAGACATTTGTAGAATAGTACAAGTTAAGATAGTGTGCGTGTGTGTATTTATTAATTTTAGATTTCATATTTATGACCTCATCTCATTAGTTGGATTGTTTTACTAAATTAACATGTGTAATAACCACTTTTAATTATTGTTTTTGGGCATGAATGCTTATAAATTGGAAAATAAAGAACCAAACTCATTTTGGAGTTGCCACATAAATTTATCATATTGGATGAATGTTAGGCTTTTGTATAATAGTATATAATTTATTAACTAGCACACAAAATTAATCAAAAGTCATAGCTTTTTACAATGAATATATTATGGTAATATTCATTTGTATGTGATAATGGATATTTAATGACAGTGGATACTGAAAAGGCTACGAGTTAATAATATACACTAATACACATTCGTAGTTCAAAATTTTTCCATAACGATATAGTCATTGCAGATTCTCAATGACTACACAGGGGAATAAAGGAAGGTTCATATTTGAGTACATCAAGTCGAATGTAGATCATCATCTTCATAAGGTTTATATCTTTTTCCATTTTAAATAAAAAATAATTTGTTTAAGTATTCTTCTGTTATTTTGCACAAGTCCGTAGCTTTTTCCGACAATTTTTATGAAAAAGTGTGGATTCTTCATATGTTAAGTATTATATTATTTTGTAACATAACTGAACTAAATATGGAAATGTAAATTATAGTTTTAATTTGTAATCTGGAAACAAAATGTTTGGCTGCGAAAACCTTGACTTATTTTTATCACAGCTTTTTAGGGATTCAACAAAACAAAAGATAAAAATATATTATTGAATCCAACTTCTTAATTTGTACCAAAAACTGTTTGAGAAGCTATCATAACAAAACAAAAGATTTTTTTCCTTTTTATCGAATCCAACTTCTAAATTTGTACCAAAAACTGTTTGAGAAGCTATCATTGTCAATTAACCAAATATTTATAATTCTACCTCCAACCATATAGGTAAATACTATTAGCTATATTATGAAATTATTATAATATTAACTTATGAACATTTAACCTCAATCGCCGCAAGATGCGAAATGTCAGTTCTCCACATATCTTTGTCAACATTGTTGATTTAATTAATTAAATTTGAATTTTAAATAAAAACCATATTCTGCAAGCTTCATGCTCCTCAACAGGAGTGTGAGGTTATATACTCCTCTTTATTGATTAGGGGGTTGATAGTTTGATACTATTTTTAAAATATATCAATTGACCGAAGAGAATACATGTTTCTAACCAATCAATGTGAACGCATATGCTCATACTTCTTAAACAGTGAGTTTTGCATCAGCTTGCTAATGGACATTTAGTACAAATATTTAAGAAAATGTCAGACACTATATATAAACAATACTAAATGGATAATGCATCAGCTTGCTAATGGACCCGACTCCCTGTAAAATCGATATTTTATTTCTAAAAACTAGTCGTACCAATAACAAATGAATTTTCTTTTTACCCTGTGTAAGATAGACCGGAAACAGCCTATTCACAATGCGAGGAAAAAGCTGCGTACATTATCGACCTCCCCAGAGCCTGCTATCGTACGGGAGCCTCGTGCACTGGGTTCCACCACCACCCGTGTAAGATAAGCAACTACTAGATTTTTTTTATATACAAACCTGTGTAACTTATGACGACAATAAAGGAACATGAATGAGATTTAACCAAAAGAGTTGAAGAATTCGATCAATTTCATTTTATTATGCTATAACTTATTGCTCAAGTTTGAATTACATCTTAAGCAACATTTTTAAAAAGCAATCAAATATCTATCATATTTTACTTGACATTTCGATATAAACTTTCCTCGGTCTACTTCATTTGTTAATGGAGTGAAAAACATTGATGTAGTACTCAAGGTTTGAGGGCCAATCAAAATCTTAAATTTCCAATGTTACGCTTCATTTCCTATTGGAACCAGGAAGAAATTGTAATCAGTATTTGCTTTTGTTTTGGGGTGTGAAAAAAAGGAAAATATTGATATTTTGATAAATGCATTTTATAACAACGAATGTAACCTAATTAATCAATATCCTATAATATTGTTGATACATCAATGAAGCATCGTACGTCGGTCTTTAGTCGATTTTTTAAATGTCACTCAAAATACCGGTAGCGATATATTGATCAATGTTTAGCATTGTTTTAAAACACGGAAGTGTATATGAGGCGTTTTTAAGTCCGTAAGCCGAGGCGTAAGTTTTTCGGGTAAAAATAAAATGCAAAGCATATAATGAAATTTGACATTTTAAATTAACTTATGCAAAAAATTAAGAACAAATCATTTAGGTCAGACTTTGAACAAGTATACATCTCTTATTTTCTTTTTAAAAAGATTAAAAATAAATAACTGAAATCCATATGATTCCAGTTTCAATTTCGCAAAATTTCAGCTTCGATTCCTTCTACCAATTCAAATCAATCTGCATTTATTTATGAAGTCTATTAAGAATTTTTTTTTAAATAACAATGAGAAAATCCATTACATAGCTCTTGATTGTTATTTCAGAAACAATTTTACTTAATCATGTCGATATTGATTGAAAAGTAAAAAAACACCAATATCCATTTTCTTAAATTTTGTCCTTTTTTGTTTTCCATTAAATAATCGAAGTTTAATAACTTTTGTTAGTGTTAATATTTGCAAATAAGGGTAAAAAGATTCTTAAGTCGCATATCTCAGCAGTTTGAGACATGCAAGGCATATGTTTTGTATGCTTCGTATGCCTCAAGTTGTTAAATAAGTTTTAGAGGTAAAAAGTTTTTTGGGGAAAGCCTCAAAACGTTTCATCTCTCATTTCCTCGAGTCGCTCCTCAAGGCCAGTATCGAAGCGAGTTTTTTAAAACAATGATGTTTAGTGCAGAGTATTGAATATATTTCTATGAATATCAATTACTATCTTAAATAATGGAAAAATGACAAATTAAAGTCTTTCCATTTTGTATGTCTTTCATACACAGCATGAGAATTATAGATTATAGATCACACTATGAATCCAATACAATCTTTCTTCAAACTTTAACCATGCTTCTCTTTTATTATTTCATATATGCTTGATTTTTTTATTTAAAAAATTGATAGTTAGAAACAACATCATGTAAGCTTGCTTTTCATTTTAATCATTTTCTTTGTATATTATTTGTAATTGATGCTTAACTCTTTTTTAATATTTATTAATGTCATGCCCTAAGGACTAGAAGTAGGAACCAAACAACATCATGTAAGTTCTATTTATTAATGTGTCGTCTCACAACATCAGCTTTTGATATCCGAGTTTCGTCTCCGAATACGTGTTCAACAGGGTAAAAGGGCCAAGACTAGTCGGACGAAATGGTGGAAGCTCAAAGGAGACGTCTCACGGGTATTTAAGGATAGAGTGATGGTAGAAAGGGCATGAAATATGGAAGGAGAAGCAAATCACATGTGGGATGAGATGGCAAGACGCATTCGAAAAGTGGCTACCGAGGTGTTTGGAATAGCGAAAGGAAATAAATACGAACCTAAAGATTCTTGGTGGTGGAACAATGATGTGCAAAAGGCTATCAAAGAGAAGGAATGATATAAGTGCTTACATCATCACAGGAGCAAGGACAACATGCAAAAGTACAAAGTGGTAAAGAAGAACACAAAGAGAGCGGTAAGTGAAGCAAGAGGTCGGACGTATGAAGATCTATATCATAACCTAAGTACGAAGGAGGGCGAAAAAATGTCTATAGGATAGCTAAGCTCCGCAAGAGGAAGACATGAGACTTCAACCAAGTTAAATGTATCAAAGATGACAATAATAGACTTTTGGTGAAGGACGAGGAGATAAAAAATAGATGGAGAGATTATTTCGACAAGCTATTTAATAAAGAAGGTGATGGCACTACGATCGAGATAGACGACTCTTCTGATGACACCTGTAGATATTTTGTTCGGAGAATTCAAGAATCCGAGGTAAAGGAGGCACTAAAACGGATGAAAGCAGACAAGACATTGTGGTCTAATGAGATCCCCATTGAGGTGTGGAGATGCCTTGGAGATGCAGGGATAGCTTGGCTAATTAAGTTGTTCAATAATATTTTCAAATCAAACAAGATGTCAGATGAGTGGAGGAGAAGCATACTAGTTTCAATTTTTAAGAATAAAGAAGATATCCAAAGTTGCACAAATTACAGAGGAATTAAGCTTATGAGTCATACAATGAAGCTTTGGGAGAGAGTCATTGAGCATAGACTAAGAAGAATGACAAGTGTTTCAAAAAACCAATTTGGCTTCATGTCTGAAAGGTCGACCACAGAGGCAATTTTCTTGATAAGACAACTTATGGAGAGGTTTAGGGAGCAAAAGAAGGATCTACACATGGTATTTATCAATTTGGAGAAAGCTTATGACAAGGTACCGCGAAAGGTAATGTGGTGGGCCTTGGAAAAGAAGAGAGTCCCAACAAAGTACATTACACTTATCAAGGATATGTACGATGATGTTGTGCCTAGTGTCAGAGCATGCGATGGTGAAACCAGTGACTTTCCCATTAACATAGGATTACATCAAGGGTCAGCTTTGAGTTCCTACATTTTTGCTCTAGTGATGGATGCGGTTATGAAGGGTATACAAGGTGAGATTTCTTGGTGTATGCTATTTGCTGATGATGTTGTGCTAATTGATGAAAGTAGGATTGAGGTTGATAGACAACTAGAGCTGTGGAGACAGACTTTAGAATCAAAGGGATTTAGGCTCAGCAGAACTAAAACAAAGTATATAAAGTGCGGGTTCAGCGGTATCAGATCGGAGGATGAAGATGTCACTCTAGCCGGACAAATAGTTCCCAAGAATGAATCATTTCGATATCTAGGATCAATGTTGCAGTATAATGGTGAGATTGATGAAGATGTTAGTTTTAGAATTCGAGCGGGATGAGTGAAATGACGACAAACGTCTGAGATTCTTTGTGACAGGAAGGTCCCACAAAAGCTTAAAGGAAAGTTTTACAAAACGGCAATCAGGCCTGCGATGTTGTATGGTGCAGAATGTTGGCCTACTAAAAGCCAACACGTCCAAAAGATAAGCGTAGCAGAGATGCGTATGCTACGATGGAGCTGCGGTCATACAAGAAGAGACCGAATTAGAAATGATGATATACGTGATAAACTTGGAGTAGCACCAATTGAGGAGAAGCTAATTCAACATCGCTTAAGATGGTTTGGACATCTTCAACGAAGGCCGCGCGAGGCACCTGTGCGTGTTGGAATTATATGCCGTGTTGAATGCTCAAAGAGAGGTAGAGGTCGACCAAATTTGACATGGGAGGAAGTAGTAAAAATGGATTTGAAGGATTGTGGTATATCCGAAAAGCTGGTGACGGATCGGAGCGAGTGGAAGTTAGCGATTCACGTACCAGAACCATGAGCATTGAGTTTTATAAGTTTTAGATTATAGAACTAGGGAACATGAGCCTAAGACGTAGGTTTGGTCTTTGACCAATATTACTATTAGTATCATTATCGCTATTAGTATTATTATTATCATTCCACTTATATATATACATATATATTTTTATTTTATTTTATTTTACTTAGTTATTATTATTAATTTACTTATTTGACTTTATTCTATTATTGTTATAACTTTTAAATTAATTTTTTTTCATTTAGCTTTGGGTTCCATCTCTAGCCGTCCCCAACTTGTTTGGGAATAATGGCTTAGTTGTTGTTGTTGTATGAATTGATCAAGAACTAGATGTAGCATCTCTTATTCAATCATTTAAATGAAGAAATTTTGAATATGAAAATTTTCAAACATTATTACATATGTTTTGAAATATCATATAAATGAAGAAGATGATGATAAAGATTTTTTTTTAAAAAGTGAAGACGTAGATTATCTCCCGTCTTTTGATTTTATGAACGAATTTTATAGCCATTAGCTAGTAAAAAAAATTCTAATTTATACAATAGATCGTGTAATTATAAACTATACGGTGTTGTACAATATGTATCTAGTAGTAAATTTACAACAAAAATATTTCTCTCTACACACACATGATTTGCATAGTTTTTATAGCATTCACAAGTTATTACTCTTTTTAACAGAGCTAAAATTTCAGATATCATCCCTTATTTTAAGTTTCACATATCTGTACTTAACAATAATCCCTGTCTGATCGGATATGAGGCCAAGGTTTAAAATTCCGTTTTTGTTATTCATAATTTTTTTTGTTATTCGTAACTTTTGACATTTTGGTTCTGTTTCAGAAGTTTTGCTTTAATTTTGATTTGCTAATTCCAGTATTTTTTTTCTAAATAAATACAATGTATATTCAATACTAACATAAATCTATGGCACTATGCTATCTATGATAAATATTTTGAGTTGTTAATTTTTTAATAAAGATTAATAATTGACTATCATATTTAAAATTGAACTAATTCATTTTATTAAATCTTGTACTAAAATTTAACTAATAACGTATTCTATATAGTTGTTACAATTGTAAGTATGGACCTCGAGAGTACAATACTGATATTATGATAGCATTAAATGGCCATTAATTATTTTTCTTTGGAAATGGTTACTTTATTGACAAAATGCATGGCTCAAAACAGAAAATTACAGAGATCATATGAAAGAAATACATTATAAAGCTCCAAGTGTAAAAGAAAACAAATGTCCAAATCTATCTGTGTAGCAATCCATGATTTGTTATCTGCCCTGTACAAAATCTCTCTGCCATTTATTCTTCCCAACTCATATTCCTGGCTTTTACCTTTTTACCTTCCTTTTTCAGGAATTCTAGGGTTTCAGCCGGAATTCCAGACCATGCACGAGACGCTCCAAGTTGTGTTTTGCCGATGGACATCTCCCTCCATGTAGCCGATAGCAATATTAACTATTTTAACATTTAGTTTTGAAATAGCAGAAAATTGCAGTTCTGTTGAATTGTTAAAAAAAATGATAATAACAACAAAGAAAGCAAAGTGCAAAAGTGACAGTTCAAAATTCAACTATCAGAATTTGAATAAAAATTACTTACCTTTAATCCATCTGATTATTTTTTGTTTCCTGTTTTCTTTCTTCATTGGTCAATGTTTTGTTTTTCTCGAGCTCAAGCAAACTAAAGAAGCAAGATAATTTACAGTAATCGCTTGAACCCAAATCCTAAACCCTAGCTCAGAAATTGACCCCAAAAGTGACGAAGTGAACCCCAATATATTGTGATGGAAGAAATTGAGAAGAAATGAAAAGAAAAGAAAAACAAGTTAATATATATAGAATCAGGTAGTTTAGGATACTTATTCTTTACTTGGCCCGATCCTTATCCTTGATAAAGGATTGACCCGAGTTTAATTACAATCGGTTAGAGAACAAATATAAATTGTTGAATTATGTGAGCTTAGTTCTTATATTTTCTGTTTATCTATTTCTATTTATATATCCTTTCCACTGGTTCAAAGTCGAATTTGTTCTGTCTATATATCTATTTCCAGTTGCACGCTTCGCGAATAATTACATTATCTTCACAAGCAATATCACATCATATCAGATTAGAGTTGGTTATATTTAATTGGACTAGGATTTAAACTGCGGAGTTTGGTATGGAGGGTTTAATATAGGAGATAATTAGATCAAGGTAATGAATGATAACTAATTTGTATTCTTGTGATTTGAAACTAAAATACACAATCTATTTGTAATATTTTTGTAATAATTTGAATTAACGTATTTTTATAGGATAAACAAACATTTGAATTCAAAACCAAAATGAAAATTTTCAAATTTGATTAGAATACCAGAAAAATCGAAATCGAGATTTGAACCTTGGTAGTAATTTATTTGACAATAACAAATAAAATGTATGGTGCACTGACCATTATATTTTCGATGTGAGGATCCTACAAACTGTAGCAATTGCAACAATCTCGCACGAACAAATGAGTCTAGTTTTTAGCAATAAGATTGAATTTCTATGAACTGTATGAACGTATGTAAAGAAATGATGAAATTATGTGAAAAATGAACGTATCACAATGGTTAGTCTTAACCAAAGTTTAAAATTTCGCTTCCCGTTCCGGTTCCTATTCCGTTCATTGGTAATTTTTGAAATTTCAGTTTTGTTTCGAAAATTTTGGAAATTCCGTTTCAATTCCAGTTTGTTAATTCCGGTTCCTTTTTTTAATAAGTACAATAATTATTCAATACTAGCATAAATCTACCGTACATTCTTTTATAAAAATACTATAATACATAGGTTCAACTGATTTTTATAAAACTTAATTATTACATGTCTTAAATTAAAGTTAAAGTATAATGCATTTTATTAAATTTTGCACTAAAAATCAATTGATGGTACAGGTTTAAAGTATAATACTGATGCTGTGAAAAGACAAATCAAGTGCATTGAATATACTATGAAGTTTCAGTTTCACCACATCTCTCTAGTGTCATCTCAATTCACTTCTCTACTTGCTTTTATCATTTTCACGTTTCTTCTCATGGCAGCTTCGAAATGTATTATAAAATTGCTACTGATTTGTTCATTTTTTAAACATATTTTACATGTATAGGGTCAAAACTTGATTTCAGGCCTGATTCCGTTCCGGTACTGATCGGAACCAGAACGGATGGCTGGAATCCCAGGGTTTGGCCGGAATCTCAGACCATCTTGCATCATGCGAACTAAATATCTAATACTTGTGGCTGTTTCAATTGATATTATTAGCACATATAATTACCCTTAGTTAGCACTTACCAATAATTGATTGTAGATTTTTTCCACATTTTTATTTACTTATGAAACACTGCGGAAATTTGTAAAAAGATGATATATGCCGTAGTATTTGTTCTTTTATTTCTTTATATAATGTTACTCTGCAAATTAGAAATCCTGCTACATGTGTGAAATAATACTTGGAGCTATCTTAATTGGTATCATTAGCACATCAACTGCACATAATTGTAAATTTCACCTAATTGTTATATTTTGATTATGTTAGAATTTCTACAACTAGATTTCTGAGCATTAACATGCACCTATAGGAATCAGAAATTATGGAAAATGAGAATTTATTTGATCAACCTTTGTCATTTGAGATAAAGGCAAAGATAATAACTATGCATATATAGGGATTAGATCATCTGTTTTGGTTGAAAAATAGAGCAGAAATTTACTCATACTTCTGGATAGTTAGATTAAGAAATCTAGTGGTCCAAATCATTTTCTCTTTCCTCTCAACTACTGCAATGGTAGGTCAGTTATAGGTACTGTACATTCGACGTTCAATCATGTATAGGTTGTTCCAAGGTTGGTCCAAATCAGTTGAAGCTTTAAAGCCACATTTTAATTTATTACATTAAAAATACACTAACTGATCATAATCATTAAACATTTGATCTAGAGGCACATGTTCATGGTTGACCTTTTGCTTTAGTTTTCGACTAGAGCATATGACCCAAATCTGCACTTCCAGGGTCGTTTCATGGCATTTAAGAAAAATGTTGATTCATATTTGAAAAGTGAGCGTGAAAGGCCAGATAGATTACAATTAGTGCTGGGTTAATAATGGAGTCTTTTGTTTGTAATATCTATAAATGCATTCTTTTAATGCCTGGCTCCTTACGAATGCACGAACATTTAAAAAAAAAATGGTAAAGAGTGTGATACTTAATTTTAAGAAGAGCACTTATTTTGATGTCTCAGGGGATCGAACCCAAGATCTTTTAAAGACAATCTAGAAATTTTACCACTTGAGCTGGTGGTCCTACACAAACAAAAAATTTACTTGATAAATATTTTACTTTTACGTTAAAAACAACGACGATGCAAAAATTTGAATTTAATTCTTTTTAGTAGCGCATGTATGGTAGATGCAACAAATTAATCGATGAGGTTATGTAGCTGTATATGTAGATATTCACTTAGAATATTTACATAATTCCGAGTTTTAATTTCATCAGTAATTTTAATTTGTTTACTGTTCATGCTATTCAACATAAATGTAAGATCATGAAAAGAATTCACAACCTGATGGTAAATAAAATTACTCTAATAGGCTTGAATTTTTTTTAGCCTTATAGTTTGTATCATAGAGATCACTGTGAAGTGAATTAAATATCTAAATTATATAGCTTGTGTTTGCTTATGGTACAATAGGTAAAGCAGCTAAATAACCACATCCTCTATGTAGCATAATGATAGGTACACGGACTTGCTTGCTCTACTTATCACATAGGTCAAATTTTGCAATTTTATTAGGTACTTGAACCAATTTTATATTTTATAAATACGAATGTGCATTTGGAGAAGACATCACTGTAATTGTTGAAGCTTGCTCCAACTTAAATGCTTTTTCAGGATACGGTCAATTTGGGGTTTCAAGGAAGGGGTCACAAGACACCTTGGATGAATATTGCATGATCTTCTATGACAAAGAGAAGGTATCAAATACTTCCTTGGTTTTTGACCCTTTGATGTATTCTTCCATAGTTCAAATTTTTAGTTATCTAATGATATCCTTTCCTTCAATGAAGGTGGAGCTTTTAGAAGGAGGTACATTTTGGCTTTCAGAATCGCCATCTGTTCCTGGAAGCATATCCTGGGGGTCAACAGAGCCAAGCATTGCCACTTGGGCAATATCCTTATGATATTTTAATTGCTTACCATTATGAATTAATTCTAGTGTTCATTCTTCATGATCTAATAGTTTGACCTTGACATTTTATCTACACATTTCAACTCCAGAGAGTTGAACCCCCTGGTTTCAGTTTCCAAGTTGTGAATACAAACCTTGATAAAGTCAACCCCCGTGCACGTAGAAGAAGTGCTTTGCTTACTTGGCAACATATTGCATCATTGCCTCCAAATTTACCAGTCTTATACTGTGGAGGATTTAATACACAGAAAGAGTCAACTACAGGTCGTTTTTTGCTTGGGAGATCTAGGTATGTGTAGTGATGGAAGAACAGTTGAACATAAGAACCGCTATTATTGCTATATACATTTGTCTGCTATACATTATGTGGAACCATATTTAGTGAACCATCAGTTTCCAACCATTCAACTAGTGAATCATATTTGTCAACAAACATTATGTTTGGCTTTTGTTCATGATATTCTTTCTCAACCATGCGATCTCAATCATTTTTCTCCCAACCATTCATTCTCAACTGTTTATATTTGAATATGATAATTATCGTGGCAATTTGTGATAAAAAAATATGAAAGTTATATAGGTTTTTTTGGGAAATAACGTATGTGTTTCATATATTATTATTTGTATAGTTTATGAAACTACAATATTATATGTTAATGTGTGAAAATAATTGTATTATAAAGAATTTTAGTCTATAGTATAACTGATTAAATGTATTTGTTATATATATATATGTATATATATATATATATATATTAGTTTTGAACATAATAATTTTAACTGTAGAAGAAGATAAAAAACTATACTTTGCACGAGGGACGTACATGCGCGCACATGTCAAATAACTGTGTATCAGTTTATATTTCTGTATAAACTAGGAATGCTGTAATGCTTCTAAAAGAGTAAAGATAGATTATTGTTTTCTGAATGAGTAAATAAACTAATGGGTGAAAGTATAATCAAAACAATTTTTAGATGATTATGAATTAAGTAATCCAAACTAGTTTATGCAAGTTTATTTTAGGAATTGGACAAAAACTTTAACATATTGAGATATTCCTTGATTTGTCCAGTAGTTTGACGCATGCAATACATGTATGTATTAAATAGATGTGTAAAATGTAGCTTTTGAATAAAATGTAAGTATAAGAATTCAGTAATTTGAAACTGTTTCAAAATAATTACTTAAAAAACTTAATTTCAGACTATTTAAAATATTCTAGAATTTGAATAAGAAAAAAAAATGATTTTTTTTGTAACTTTGAGACTCAGATGATGGCGAATTGAACTTTCAGTTATATGAATATATTCAAAAAAATAATAGTTTTAAACATATGTTAAAAAGCACTGGAAAATTTTAATTATGAATATAAGCATAGGGAATATCTTATTATGAATTATTATTATTATTGATTTGATTATAAAGATCATTTATATTAACTTTGAAAGTGTTCTGTAAATTGTTCGTTAAAAATATTATTCATTTTTCTTAAACTATTCTTTTAAGTTATCTTTAGTTTATAACTAACTTTAGATATCGTCTACAGTGCATCTTATATTTAAGCTTTGGATAATGAATGCTATTAATGGTCCTATCATGGAGACTAGTGTATTTTAGGTAAGCTACCATTTATAAATTGGAAATCTACTTAAGCATGGATGGTTGGGTAGAAAATTTATTGCAACACTTTAATAATTTGGAAGCCAATTATTATGTTAAAAGAAAGAATGAAAAAGAATATGAGTTATATGAATGCAGATAAAAGATGCGTATATCGTCGTCATCATAGTAATAAAGTAAATAATGCATTAACATGGTTACATATTTTGATGCACCATAAATTACATAGGGAAACACAAGCTAAATGAGAACATATTTCAAGTAGATGGAAACACGTATTCCAGTAGATGGAAATGTGTCAAACAGTCAAAGTAGATGTGAACTTAAAAATTATCAGGAATTTTTCTTTCTTTCGTTCTTTTTTTTAGTATAAGAGATATTTTATTCAAGCGGAGCACTCACTCATTTTGATGTTTAGAGTGTTCGAACGCAGGATCTTTAGAATCTCAACCTAAAGCGCGAATCATACCACTTGCCACTTGAGCTAGTGGTCCTTGGCAAAATTAATTATCAAGATTTTAATTGAGAGCACTTTTTTGCTAATTGATATGCATGTTTCTCATGTTGAATGATGAAAAGATTTTTTTTGTTCTCTATCAAATGGATTAGAAAATCATTATCATCCCAACATCAATAACTATACTTCAGTCACGTATTTTCAAAATGTTTAATATTTATGGAAATGGTCGGTATTTTTGAATAGAATGCTAGTACGCTTAAAATTAATTGCGTGTGCTAACTAATTTCAGCATTGGAGTGAAAAATGCTAATGCTATAAATTCTTATGAATATAAAAGTAGGAAAAAATCACAATATAACAAATATTGTATTTGTAATTATTTATTAGTTTCATAGGTGTTAAAGGATATCATAGCATTAAAAATTTATGAAAGAGCATAACACTTCTGATAAAATCATTAAAACATTGCTATGAACTACATCCTTTTATAAGTTACGTAAGGGTTCTGGGTCGGGAATGGTTTTATAGAAATACCCATTTCACCCAATCGAGCCTACCTGGCATCCAGACATGAACCTGCATCGAATGAAAGAATTAAATTGATTTGTTAACCGTGTAAGAAATATAGCCCACTAGCTGAACTGCTGGACAAAATGAAATCCATATTGAGTTTTGATTAGTCCTGAACTGTCAAAATTCCTAGAACAAAAGAGAATCTACCTATGTAAATAAAGCGTAAAGGTTTAAAGCTGGAACCAAGAAATGAATGTGCAGCATGTGCTGCCTTGTGGGTCTTTTGAAATTAAACCTATTGTGATTCGTTGCGGGTTTGGGTCAATTTGTTTCACTTTTTTCTTCTTCTTTTAGACCCGGTCTCTGGTGGGTCCAGTCAGGATGGGTTTGGTTGAATTGCTAATGATAAAGTTACATTTATCTGTTCTGTTCCTGTACTTCTTTGGCCCCAGACTTTAAGGACCATCTTCTTTGTTTCAGCCGCTCTCCCACTTTTGCATTATTTAAACTGTGTGCATCAGCAGATGCACACATGGCTCAGGCAGGATAAAATGTTGCATAATCAACCAAATTTATTGAAATGGGAAACATCTTAGGCCATTAGCGACGAAAGTGCAATAAGAGAATACATGATGGGGTTACGTGAGTCGCATTGCCTAGTCATTAGTGACAAAAGTGCAATTAGAGAATATATGATAGGGACTGTCAATGATCATTGGTTTAGTGGTGAGACATCTAACTTTGAGTTTTAGCTAGAGATATTGGGTTTGTACCCCCAAAGTTTACATAATAACCATGTTCAAAAAAAGAAAGTATGATAGGGTAATAAAAATACTGTAAAAGGCAAAGAAGAATAAATGAGGGTATGTTTCTAAAATACTTTTATAGTATTCAAACTCATGGTAGTGATTATTTCTTTATGATTCTACAGAGAACATGGCATGGTTGGGGATATGAGAGATGCCTGGCCCAGCGCACGTGTGCAAAAAAATGTCTCACTTGTTCACACAGATCACGGGTTCAGAGGTAAGGCTTTTATTTTAAAACATATATAAATGTAGGATATTTCACCTCATTTGTTTCAGCCAAGTTCCTAGAAGGGGTTAATTCTATACTTCATAATAAATTCAAATGGCATTCCTTTTATATGGTCGTCATTTGTAGCCTTTATGCCACATAAAAAAATATGTTTAGAGTTGGTTTGAACCACTTTGTGTATCTCCTTACTAACTGGGTTATTTCAGTCTGCTGAAATTGTACAATGACAAGAAAAACAAAATAATTGCGATCCTTTTCTTTCAGAGGACGAAAGGTGTTAAGATACGAAAAGATTTCTCGAAACATCTCATAATTTAGAACTCAAAACCCATGTTATATTATCTTTTACAGTTTACCTTTTTGAGTTATTCATCCCAGCAAGTCTAAACGTGAAATTGCAAACAGGTTGAATGATAATTTCTTGTTGATTATCATTCAGCGCATGAGTGCTATGATGTTATAAGTCATTTGATCTAGCTTAAGGAAAATTTGATAACATGGCAACTCAACTCCTGAAGAAACAAAAGAAATTATGCACTCTTCAAGTCTTCGCTACACCGTTTTCTTCATTTAATTCTCTGATGCATGTATATGTTTGCCAATTCATTCCAGGGGATGAACAAGGTGCTAGGGAATTCTTAAAACTAGTATTTAGAGCATTATGCTTATGCTGGGATAGACAGACACAGGATTTACATGCAGACTGGATTCTTTTCAGGGGGCGCAATCTAATTCCGACTTCGTGTGAAGTGGTCAATGATAATATTGATGGCCTTTATCCATCATCTCATTATCCCATCTTTGCTGAGTTCCTGCTTCCTCGCGTGAGACCGGTGGAAGATTCAACTTCTTGATTCGTGCTTTATATGCGTTCTGTTCTGATTTATTGCTTTATCTCTTGATTACATGATTTTGTTTCTTGGTTCTTGTTGTTAGGGGCAAGACTTCTTGTAATGTTAATTAGAGGACTGATACTTCGGGTCTTCAAAAATTTGAATTTATGTTTCATCATCCTGTTTTCATTTTGAGTTGTCCACATGATGTCTGTCTGAGTAAAATTTACTTGCTCATTTGTAATTAAGAATAACATTGTTTATACAATATATAGTGTGCTGATATTAACATCCAAAAAAATTACTTCTGCCTATCATGAAATTTTAAATACATATTAAATTTTTTATATGTTACATAACATCATATTCAATTTTTTCATTTGGCAATAAACAATCACAATCACGTGTCTTTAATTTTTAACGGTTGTTCACCGTCGTATGGAGATAAACAACCGTGCATCTTTGATTTCAGACGGTCGTTCACTGTCATACGTTTATAAACAGGCAAATAGTATTTAGGTGTTTATTTGATAAAACAAAATAATGTATGGTATTCGTAAGCATGTAAGCAGAGTTTGTATGGAGGTCATTAGTCATGGGAGGCACAAGTAATTTTTTGAGTGTCTATGGTACTACACTACATTAAGAATAGTAATACACTATATTAAGTAGTTATTTTAGAAAAGTGTTTTTCAAAGTTTTACAAGGGAAAGCTTCCTTTAAATCATGGTTTAAGTTTCCCTTTCAAGCATATTGGCACACGACTTAGCATATTTGAAGAAGGTTATAATGCTGTATTCTTCCCCTGAATTAGGGCATGGACTCCTAACGACCGTGAAGGGTACGTGAAAAAGAGGCATTTCATATATTTGTAGTTTGACAAGGAATATCTAAGCCCTCTACACCCGTGACATTGACTAATTGCTAGCTACGGGAGTTCAATGTTAATTTGTAGCTCAAATCGTATGTGTTAAGAGGTGGAAATTTTGTTTAAATGCAAGGACGATACAGATAATATTGGAAATTTAGCTTTATTATAAGCAATTGCTTCATTTGATTTATATATATGGAACGTGTTTTTTAGCGCATTGAGATTTTTAAACAACGTTAACGTCATAAGATAATCTTCTACTGAATGATCTTTTGTATGATTTAACACCACCATATAATTACACGATCAAAGATCAAGAAAATCGTTGATTTAAAAATCGCTGTTTTAAAAATCGCTGGGTGAAAATTAGGTAATGGGTTCAAATTAGACTAGATGGGGATTAATCAATGATCATCAAAGTTATGCCTTTTTGATAAACTCATGTAATTTTAGTGAAGTAATAGCTTTTGTTTTGTATTAATTGGTTCAAATCGAAATTTTAGGGCTTAAATGGAACTTGGAGCAAGAAATATTGGCGAAAACTAATACATGCTTAGACAATGCAAGTCCCACCTAGATAGCCATCAATATGCTTAAATGAGATGATAAACCCAACCTAACACTTCAGTGGGTGTTAGGAGGATGCCTAGGCGGTAAGGTTCACCAAACTCCTAGGTCAAACCTCGCCAACACCTAAATGGAGGCCTAAAATGATTTTTTACAATAATGAAACATACTATGGGTTATCCCTAGCAGATGAAGCTAATCCAAAGTAGAAGTTGTTAGTGCAAACTTTAGAAAAAAACTAATGATCGGAAGGAGAGGGAATCCACCCTAGGGCTGTTATGGTAATGGTTACCGTTACCATTTCACAAATACCGTTACCATACTATTTTTACTGGTAAGCGAAAATTGCTTACCGTTACCGTTACCGATAGGCTGGTATACCGAAGACTGGTATACCGATAATCTGGTAACCGTTACACTAGTAATGGTAAATTACCGTTTGTCTAAAAAAGGTTAGTAACATAACACGTATTCACACCATAACGGTGCTTCATTATATAATTTATAGTGTTACTTAATAAAAGACATAAATGAGAAAGAAGTGAAGTGTATTTAACATTATTTCACCTGGTTAATAAACTAAATTTAATCATTTGCTTGGTTCTAAATGCCTATAATAAAGCATGTTACATGAATATACATGTATTATAAATTGACTAGTAAAATTTCCGTTACCGCTGGTATTGAAGAAATGTTACCGATAATTTACCGTATAAAATGGTAAATTTACCATTACTATACCGATTAAACTGGTATACCGATTTCACTCGAAAATGGTAACCGATCGACTGGTAATGGTAAATTTACCATTACCATAACAGCCCTAATCCACCCAGCAACAAATATACAAAAAAACGAAAAAGGTACTTTCAAAGTTCTTTGAAGTAGGTTTCATATTTCGATAAAAGTACATTTCAATAATTGGACCATTTTAATTGATATAATGTATTGTTGTATTAATTTACATAAATTGACCTACTAAATACTTGCTAAGCAATCTTAATAACAGCATCATAATAATTGTAGTGTTTCTTTTTGATTTTCACACCCAAACATAGTTATAGCTTTTTTCTCAAAGGATGTGTAGTGTTAAAGAAAAGATAGAAACCCAACTACCTGTTTTCTAATCTTCAAAACAGCAACATACGCATGACTCGGTCATCATATATTAAGCCCCCACTTCTGACGATCTATACTAACATCCAAGTTAAATTGGTACATTACATTGCCGGCTTTAATACATATTCTCTTAAAAAGAGCTTAACTTAAAAGACTTGTATGATGTTCACATCATAACACAGCATGAGCTATATGCGCGCGCCTGCTCTCAACAAATCTGCGGTGAAAAGTTTCAAATTTGCCATGCCTGATTGCTTCTCTTATCAACCGGAAAAAGCCCATATAGTGGTGTGTATTGTGACTGCATTGAATAAAAGATTATTAGAAAAATAACACAGAATAAATAATTCTGAAATGTAATGAAATGACTTACATCTCCAGCAAAATCTGAGCTAGCATTTCATGGACATTAAGAAGGTGATTGATGTATGCTCGAGTGTGATTCTTACATGTGAAACAGGTGCAGTTTTGAACTATAGGCGATGTATCTCGCCTGCAAGGAAAGAATGAGAACACAAATTTCTTGTTTTGCCAAAGGCATTCTTTACATTTGGGTGCATTAATATGGAAACCTTATCAAATCTGGTAGAAACTTCATTATCTTTTACAAACTTGTTAAAAAGGACACATGTTAAAATAAAATATACGACTGTTAACAGTTGTAATCTTGCTTTGTCTGTGATTTTATGTTCTCTTCTAGCGTTGAAGTTGTTGCATAAAGTTAGTAGAAGTCACACACCTGTATATTGTTGCTTTTAGGTTTATTTTTGTGCAGTTGCCATCAGCACCACTGTTGCTCTCTATCATGTCAAGTGGGAAGACAAGGGCAAAGCCTTCAAGAGTAAGATGATATATGTACCTGATTAACAATTGAATTTTTTTTCACCGGTATTTAGATTAAATGGAATTTCAAGCAATAAATTTTAATGTAAGTTTAGATCATACGTGGAGTCAAAGATATCGATGCCAGAAGCCACACCTTGTAAGACCTCTTCTGTAAGGGAGAACACAACACAATCCATATTACTTGCTTGTAATGAATAAATTCAATAAGCATGCCATGAACAAGGCAAGTGTGGTGCAAGTACGGTAACTAAAACAGCGTGCCTGTAGAAATCATACATTGAAGGTTCTCGGCTAAAATAGGAAATAGAAATAACCATACGAAGAACAAAACCGAACACACACACACACACAAAAAGGAGCAATAAATGTTATTTTATGGATCTTGGATGATATATAATGAACGTAATAAGTCTATATACACACAACAACTTCCAGATGCCAATAAGTGGCATTATAAAAAAAGGGCAGAGCATTAAAACTTAAAACACCATTATGTGCTAGGGAGCTAAAGCTAAAAAATAGTCTAGGTGGGGCCATTGATAGCATGTCTAGGCCTAGCAAACGCATTCTTGCAAGTCTAACACTCTCCCTCAGTCAGCATGTAAGAACACAACAAATGTACTACTACGTTAACTGCAAGAGCAATTCTACCTTGCAGGCGTACTTTAATCTATTCGTCTATATTGTAGCAAACAAGATTTTCAAAATGAGATTTAAATCGTAAATCATAAATTTCAAATTTTAAATTGAAACTGGATTAAAATCGTAAATCGTAGATTTAAGGGATTTATTTTATATTATATTATATTATGTATGTATAAATACTCGTATGCAGTTTTGTTTCCTCTAAATAGAGACATTTGAGTATGTAAAAACCATTTTATCAAGGCGCGCGCCTAAGCTCAAAAAATAAAAACTCAGACGCTCGTTGTGTGCTTTTTTGTAGTTTGAGTGCACATTTGTGCAGTTTGAGGCGCATTTTTGCAAAATTCAAATTTTAGTTTACAAAATAGTTAAATGAATTATAAAATATGGTTTAAAATTTAGATAATAAAATATTTAAATAGTTGAATGAATTATAAAATATGGTTTAAAATTTAAAATTTAGATAATAAAATATTTAAATAGTTGAATGAATTATAAAATATGATTTAAAATTTAATTTGTAGTTAGTAAAATAGTAGATCAAATTTGTATAAAAGGCACGCAAAAAGGCCCAAAGCTCAAGGCTTGAGCCTTAGCACCTTAACTGCTATGGTAAAATCATTGATTTTTCTTTCCGTCTGTCCATAACAATAATTTATATGTTTAAAATTGATTTTTAACGTTTGAGTTTTCTACATCGAAATCTAAAACTTAATTTTCTCCATATTTCATCTTCCTTTTTTTTAATATAGAAAGCGATAAATTTTGAATTGTAGACTAAAGTGAATATCTTGATATTTTTCATCTCAACATGAACAGATAGATTTTCTTCAATTGTGGTTTCAGTTTAGTTTTAAATTAGAATTTGAGAATCAAACCATAGTATAAGACATTCAATTTGAAACGGCATGCATATTTTTAGAGTTTCAAAAATAATAACTGATAATAATGGTGGCAAACATTTTAACAGAGTATAGGTTGATTGCTAGCTTTTTTGCTCAATTGACAGAACGTGCATCATACCTCCTTATAAATGAAGATACATAGCCTCTTAGAAACCTCAAGTGGATTCCCCACAACAACCTCATAGCCTTTATTTCTACCTCGAAACCCTAGGTTGTATTTTCCTAATTAAGTAAAATTGAAGGAAAACATAAATCCAGATCAGTGTTAACACATATCATTCTCTCTCACTCCCAGAGATGAAAATTTTCTTATTTTCTTTACCCACTTTTTACTATGTTATTATTGCACATTAAACAACTTGATATAGCAAAGAACTGCACCTTCGTCGAGTTCTTGGAACGAATTTTCGTTAGAAGTCTTAAAACTTTGACAATCAACCTCCAAAATTACTTAAAAACTACGCTGTTAAGAGATCCGCAGAGGCGCTGCAGAGTGCCATTTAAGCGCTACTTAGCCATTTTGACATCTCATTTTTTTTAACTTCAGCCTTCCTATAGTCATGTCGCACGGCACGACAAACTGTGGGCACCTTTTTGCTTTACCGCCCATGTATTAAAAAAACTGTATATTATATTACACATCATAATTAATTAAATAAAACCAATACAATTTATATTTCTTTCACTCATAATTATCCAAAATCTATTTTAAATCATTCAGCAAAAATATCACCAAAAAAATGTCACAATAAAATATCATTTAATCATACATCATTCGTTGTTTGATCAGTTGTTTAAAACTTGACGTTGAATTAAAAGGTCATAGTTACTACTTAGAAATTAAATTTCGAAGTATACACTTGTAGCGTATTTTATAATTTGGTATCCATTTACATTTTCTTTTTTTACTTTGACTTCATAATATTTTAAACAAATATTTAATATATTTTAATAATGTTGAACTATGAAAGTCCATACCGTAGATCTTACATTAATTTATTATATCAACTTATGATTAAATAAATAACGCATTCAAACATCAATATTAGCTGTGCATCCATGCTCATTGTTATATGACAATTTGTTTTAAGCAAGGTTTGAAAACTCGGTTTTGGTCTCGATTTCGGTTATTTGAATTTTTCTTAGTTTTGGTCAATTTCGTAAAATTCAAAATTTTCGGTTTCGGTTTCGGGCATACTTTCGAATATTGGTATTTTTAATGAAATTAAAATGAACTTGATTAAACTAAAGTGAACTTGATTAAATCAAATATACAATTCATAATTAACTAAAGAACTTGTATATATTTAAATGTAACAATTAAACCCGAGTTTAGAGGAACTACCAATACAATCATACACATACAAAAAACTGGTCATTTCTTTTCTATATCTTTTCACTTGCTTATTAATAATATATGAAATATAATACACATATACAAGTCAAATGGAGTTAAAATAAATATAGTGCAATTATGCTAGCTTTACACATTTCTCTCTTTCTTCTCTTTTCTTTTCGTACCGTCGCCTCTTCTTCTCTCTTTTCGTTTCTCTTTTTCTCCTTTTCTCTTATCTTCTTCTCTCTTTTTTTGAACTTTAACATCATGTATCAAAAGAAGAAGAAGAAAACCAGGGTTTGCAGAAAAAACAAATCAAAGTTCAGCAAAGTGACTAAGAGTTCTTACTGCCATGATATCAGATATTTTTTATTTTATTTTTTGTGCTGGCTTCTTATAAATTTATTCATATTGCCCTCTTTTTTAGTATTTTTCTTTGTTTTGCTACTATTTTGAAGAAGTGCTAGTTTTTTGACCGATTCATGGTAGTAAAAGTAAGAAAATTAGACTTTTTGTGCATTTCACCAACGAAACCGAATTTCTTTCTTTGTTTCGTTTCGGTTCCCGCCGGAACCGAACCGAGACGGCCAAAATCTCGGGGTTCCGGCCAGAACCTCAAACCTTGGTTTTAAGAATATTACATATAAAAAGAATCAAATTTTCCTTATCAATAACTACATGTTTTGTCTTAAAATAAATAATTTAGGAAGAACCAATTAAAACGTAAAAAAAGATAAATTAGTTTGTAAACACAATCATACGATGAATACTAATTTTAATGCATTTTTGAACTATGAAAAAAGGTCATGGAAAAACAAAAGGTAGCAAAATTTCAAAAAGGCATGCCTTTTTTGCTCCATGTGCGCCGTTTAGTGCCCAGTCACCGTGCCTCACTGCCCATGGCGTTCCTTTCATAACTGTGGTACAAGCTCCACTTGAACTCTAAGGACATTTTAGCACCAAGGGCTCCGCTTTGTCCCAACAACATAGCTTAAAAATGTTAACATCTTTAGAGAACTATTTAGTTATTCACAAAAACAGTCGATCAATGTGAATAACAGACAATTGGTATTTGTATAGGATCATGTTTTGTTTATTTCCCGATGTGAAACTATTATATTTCATCGTGGCCCTTCACATATGGTATGTTTTGAGCCAATTACGTGATCATGGTATTTTGGATCGTGCGACGCACACTCTGATACCACTGTTAGAATTTCAGAGAATAAGTTATTCACAAAACCAATTGGTCAACGTGAATAGTAGTCTCTTAGTATTTATATAAGATATTGCTTTGTTTATTTTCCGATGTAGGACTATTATATTTCATCAAAAACATTAGAGCTACCAATCATAAATCAAATCTACCACTCTAAGATAGGAGCAACCAAATACTCAAGGTCACAATTTCTACTTGAAGGACTTCTTTTAGTTTTAATCTTCTCGTAATTGTAATATAAAAAACATTATGAAGATGGTGAAGTTCTTCAATGATTTTTTTCGCTTTTTTATAAAATATTTCACGTTGTTTGTGTGCGTTATTTACTTATTGGTTTACTCTTGCTGTTTGTTTACTGTTACCAGTTAGTCATTCATCCCCACTGCTACTGAAAACAATACTTTTGACATAACCCTATCACCAAACAAAGTCTTCTCTCCGACCTAAAATATGCTTTTACCTATCTGGGCCTCCAGAAACCATCAAAACCAAACCTTGGACATTAAAAATATTTACTATATTTTATACGAGCTGTTATGCGAACTAGTCGCACATGGATTCACAACCTAAACCGAGCATTTTATTTACTAAGACTCTCGGAGATCCCCATTTACGTTGTTGTTCTCTTTGGATGGTAATCTTTTTCTTAGCTATATTGAAATTGATATGGTCAGGAGATATTTAAGGATAGTTGATGTAGCAATTGATGATGGCTTAGCTTTGATTTTGAGATTCTTCTTCTGTTGATTTTATAAGCTTTTGACATGGAGTTGGTTTTGGGAGATTTTATGTATTCATGTTTCAAGCAATGTTTGAAACATGAAGTCATTACGCAGGGCATTTTTGGAACCACGAGGCAAAGAATAAGCCTTAAAGCGATGATGAGGCATAAGCTTTTCGTGTGAACATTAAAATATGACATGTCAAAGGATTACATGCTAAATAAGAAACACTAAACATACAGTAAATATACGTATCAAATAAAATTAACAAAATCCTAGTTTTCTCAATAAAATCAATCTTCACTCAGTAAAATCAGTTTTAAACTGAAATTGATTTTAAATTAAAATCAATTTTATCTTGGTCAAAATTTGTAAATTAAAATCATAATTGATTTTATCTTAGGTCAATTTTAGAATTTGAAATCCATTGTATCTCAATTCAATTTCAAAATCAATTTCAAATTCTAGGTTGATATTATCTCATATTATCTTAATTTTAAATTAATTACAGAATATCATATTCAACATCAATTTTATCTCAAATTGAGCTTGAACTTTATTTTTAGGTACTGATAAAATTGATTTAGGGTTTTCAACCGAATAATTTCAAACTAAATGAACATTTTAGGATTTGTATCATATCAATTTCAAAATAGGTCAGACCATGTTTCGACCAACGAGGTCACTGAGGTGTACATGTTGCTCACATTTGATGAGCAAGGCGTCAAAATGTGTGTGAAGCTGTGCAGTTAAAGCGTTTAGCGATTCCATAGCGGTGGAGGCGCAAAAAGTTATATCGAGGATAAAGCGAGGATATAGTGGAAAATAAAGAACGTGCAAAAAGCTTCATTAGATATAAAACCAAATATTTAAAGTTAATTTATTCTCATTTTCACATCATATGTGTAGGAAAAAGAAATATTGTTTAATCTTATATAACAAAACAGAAAAAATACCATGATTTGTGCAATCCATATTTGACGACTATAATAAATTTATAACTTACATCGAGTACTTATGCCTTAAAATTAGATCTTTATCCTAACTTTGTTGATTTGATTCAAACGAGAACTAGTGAAATCAACATTTGTATATTAATGTTGCTAAAGTGGATGCTAAAAAGTCTTGATTTAGCGGTTGTAGCGGAAAATAGTAAGGCTTAAAGCGGATCTATTATTTAATAACGCTATATTGAAAAAGTGTAGCGGTTGTGTTAGAACCTCCATTCTTAGTTTCAGTGACAACAACTATACAAACACACATTTACAATATAAACATCATCAATATGCAGGTACATGCAACAAGATCATGGCTAGAAGACAAGCAAGGAGAAACTTTTACTAGTAAGGTCGTAGATAAAATATGTAAAATCTCCTTGAGTGATTCACAAAACACAGTTCACGTTTTCAAATTAAAAAGAACTTATCTTCAGAAAACTGAATTCACAGACGTCTGTGAAAAACCATAGACGTCTGTGACATTACACGGGAAAATTAATCCCTATAATGACAGACGTCTGTGACGTTATTTCTGAAACATAACGGCTATTTTTATGAAAAATTGCTTCCTTCTGAATTTTTTCATTTACTCAAACACTGCAACTTTTTGAAAGGTAATGGTTGCTTCTCTTCAAGAAACAACTCTTGAATCTTATAAATAACACTAAATGATTGAGACTAAGATCCACCTTGATTTCTATACTCTTATTCTATATTCTTACTTTTATGCTTTCACTAATTCACTTTTCTCAATCATTCAAATAACCAGAATTTATATTTTGGGTTATATTGCTTCCTAAAAATCAAAGTGCACATAAACAATATCACTCAAAGGAGATTATAGGAAGAATTGTATTGTACAGTCAATATCCATGTTATCCAGAACACACAATTGTCAACAAAATACTTTTGTATTAAGCATGTTCCTCCGGGTGAAGTAATTGTTTTTGGTTAGTAAATACCGAAGAGGAGCTTCGGGACTGGACGTAGGACGGGAGGTCCGAACCAGTATAAAAACTCTGGTTTGCATGCTTTTTATACTTTACTATTTATTGTCTACTATAGCATTAGCTCATACACTTGCATATTATACACAAGTTAGATAATATACGATCCACTAGAGTTTTAGGTTGAAGAGTGCTATACGCTGTAGCAGAGAATTTGTGGGGTTTTAGCGGGGCTTTAACTGCACATGTGTGAAGCATACACCTCAAAGGCAAAATGCTTCAAGAATACACCTTGTTAGAAAATGTGAAGCATATACCTCAAGGTGTGCCTGAAGAGCATTTTTCTAAGAAGTTTTTTAAGACTATTTTATGCCCGTGTACTTTAAGCCTCAGACTTGCCAAGAAAGCCTTTTGCACAACTATAAATCAAATTCCAATGTGAATTTATGAATCAAGTTGTTTCCTTGTTTGCGTATATATTTTTAATACACATAGGTTATTGTTGAACAAAATATGCACCTGTGAATCAGTCATTTATTCCTATGATAAATTGCAATAATATAGCTGTAGCAAGAAGTATACAATATAAATCTATATTTAGTATCTAAAAATATAGGTCTCCCATCAAAATTTATTGATGCACCAGTTAAAAAGAAGTTTAGTTGGTCAGATGGAAACAATTGAGAAAACGACAAAGTACTCAAAATTACAAAAAAAGAAGAAGAAGAAGAAAACTCGAAATCATGATATATGAATAAAGTGCATGATAAAAAGCACAAACTTCATTAATACAGATACACTGATTTAGAAATATGAATTAGTTAATCCTATAAAATACATCAACTCGTACCTGGTATAGCAAGTCCAGAGACCACGCGCAGTTTTTCCTCAGGTAAATTATCCTAAAGCATTAGCAAAAATAGCTACATGATATTTAGATAAGATAGATCACAATAATATACTCAGAAGGTAATCCAAAGGAAATGAAATTCCCCAGAAACAAAAGAGCCAACTTATTTACATGTGAAAATCGATGATACTAGAAAGGATATTGCCAAATTTTACACATACAGTGCAAATTCGAGTATAAATAGCCTTAAAGTTTGAAATTTTCATGGAAGAAGTATTCAAATAGTATAGAAATAAACATGTATCAAGCCATCTCATATGTTAATGTGATAAAATGGTATCTAAATGTCAGTTCCAAAGGTATATTCGAGGCAGTTATGTTTAAATCTCTGTTATTTATCATTTATTCTCAAATCTTCTTGCCCTTTTCATGTTTCAAAACAGCTCCCTATTTTTATTATTAATACACACACACACACAACAATTCCTACTTTTATTTTCGAGATCGCAACTTAAAACATACAAATTTTCTTATTATTCTTCCGGATTACGTTCAAAGTTATATCATTTTATGAAAATATGGTAGTTTTATTGTGTCTTGCACACTAAGTAGTTACTATCGGATAATACCATCAATATGTCGGCGACATATCTCATTTCGATACTTAGGTGATATTTTTCTTGGAATGTTGCTTAAAATATGGTTATGATACATTGATGGATGTTTATCGATATATCACTCTGATATTTAGTGTAAAATACCGGATATTATCAATGAATATCAATCATTATTTCAAATGATGAAATAAAAGAAAATGACAAATAAATCACTTCATAGCAATACCATTATTTCGTATGTTATACATTGTGCGATTAACATATGAAACAATATCATGTAAGAATCTCATTTTGTTGGCATTTCTTTGTTTATTGTTTCTATTTGGTAATGTACTTTATAAATCTTTTTTTTTATTAACATCATGTACCATGGACTAGAAGTAAAATCAATGAAATTATATATTTAATCTACTAGTAATGAACTAGAAATATCTAGTCAACATTACTCCTGAGATCATGTAAACGAATATAAAGACAAAGAAACCATAAATATAAACAAACTCGAAAAAGGGTAGAGATGATTTGAATGACAAAATAAATGAAGATGATGCAAAGATGAAGAAAATAACACAGACAATCATTATGTACAGTTTATGGATTTTTTTATGAACTAATTTCATGATAACAGTTCAGTAGAGTATTCCAAATTTCCAATAGAAAGTCTGTCTCGGCAATCAATCTTTAGAAGTGTTTCGGCAATATAGATCTCAATCTTTAGAAGTCTAATATATTTATAATCATATCTTGTTATAGCTATTAACTACTTAGCTTGCACATTATAATGCAGGTTACTTGATAGCATCAAACTTATTTATTTTTGCCAAACCTCTTGCATTATTTTATTAAAAGGGCATGTTGTATAAAACAAATGGTATAAACTACTGAACTTTCAATCTTCTTTTTGTTGTACCTTACATTTCTACAAATGCAAGGTATCTTATATTTTCGTATTCTTATGTGACATGTTTCATATAGATAATTGATATAAACCATTAAATTTCAAATTCATGTCTGTTACTGTAATTTTGATAGACCTTTTTGTGCTTTACATTATTTATAATGCAAATCACATAAAAAATCATTTATTAAAGGCTAGAATAATTTGCATTATATCGTAGAAATAATATATTTTGTACATGAAAATGATACAAAATATTAGATGTTCAAAATGATGTCCACTTGTGCATTTTTTGTAACTTCATTGTACCTTTCATTTTAATAAGGTCAGTGATATGATATGATATAATCTTCGTCGTTGGATTTAATATGAAGGAACTGGACTAATAATTTAGATTATTAAATTTGGATGGTAATGAATTTGCCTTGTGATTTTATTATTTTTTAAATTTAGGCGCTAGATTTACAATATAAAAAAAAGAGGTTCCTGTCCACTAAAATGAAAAGCGACATGAGTTTTTCTCTCTCACAAATTCCATAAATGATAGGGACATAAAACAAAAATTTCCATATTTAAGACAATGGTTCGACAAATAGAGTACAAATTCCAAATAAAAAAGTGAAGGAAGCTTAATACATTCCAGAATCATTTTGCACATCCAAACTTACACAGATAATAAATGCCTTTTACAAATTAATTGCAACTCATGCAATGTATGAGTTGACCAGTTCTGCATGGATGTTATTATACACCCTAAGATTGATAATCAACTTAAATTACTTTACTGTTAAATATGCAATTCAATTGCATAAATTATATGTTTCCATGCATAAAGAGAGAGAGAGATATATCATTTCACTAGCCTAGAGCGTGTTTTTGCATGTGTGTGAAGAGGGATCCATAGCCCTTCTCTTATGTAGCCTCTTCTTCGTCTTTTATGCCAATTTTTGTTTCAAACGGAAACAACATTTTGTAGATAATATAATCAATTTGCAGTCCAGATCATGTACATAAAAAATTTGGATAATTTAAAACTTCTATCTTGTCCTAAATTTACATTTCAATCTACGGTTAGTATGTACAATTATTCAGTGACTTATAGCAAATTGATCATATCAACAAAAATCCACGTTGTTTCAAAACAATTTGGCATAAAAGACAAAGTCGGAGCTATGGAGGATCTATGTAAGAGAGGGGCTATGGATCCTCCCTCTCTCCACACACACACACGTACGTATGTATGTGTGTGTGTGTCTGTGTGTTTGCGCATGCATGTATCAAAGTCCGAGATCTCGGTTTCGATCTTTTGCAACTTTTGGAATTCCAATCCGATTCGTAAATTTCAAAAATTTAGATTCCGGTGCTATTTTTTGTTCGTATAACTACACATGTATTTGTTTAATTCATTGAAACAAAATGTATAATTTATTTTTAACTGAAAAATAAGATATAAACGAATAATACTGGTTAATTAAAAATATTTATAATAATAGAAAATGTTTATTCATTACTTCGTTTTCAACTTTTTTTACTTGCATCATTCATATCATTTGTGATTTTATATGTTACCTAAGTAAAAATTAAGATTTTGAATATTTAAATATTTGAAACTAAATTACTTCTTGTTTGGGGTTTCTTCTGTAAAATTTGAAATTCAATAAAAATTTTGTTGAACCGAAGTTTCCATTTCGTTTCGGTCCCCGTTGAAACCAAAACGGAACGATCTAGCTCTCGGTGTTCCGGTCGAAACCTCAAACTCTGATATGTACGTACGTACATACATACATACGTATATGTGTGTATCCATGTGCATTTACACCAAGATAGTTTTCTCACTGTAGTTCATAGTCATAAAAAAGAGACAAACACATAGTCAAAATTTAATTTGCTACTTTAGTATTTTTCTTGATTTGGGCATAAACTAAGTAATTTGATACATAGAGGACAAGATGATGTTCTACTCAGTCAACCAACAAGAATACACAAGAAAGCCCATGCCGTCGGGGGTGTGTGTGTGTGTGTATGCATATGTGTGTATGTACATACATACATATTTGACAAATAGTCATGCACATAGCCTTTCAAATATTTAGGGGTAGTATAAGCCATCAGAAAATCGAACATAGTAAGTACCTTCTCTTACCATAACAACATTCAGTAAAGCAGGACGTTCTTCCATGCTTTCCCCAAGCCCAAAACCACCAATCCAGTAACCTAAATCAGTTAATTAGTAATAATATAAATAGCAAATTTTAAGAGACAAACTGATAAGTAATGTCAAAATGAAAGTAATGACTGATGGACAGTGTGATTACAATCACATTATGTAGCCGCACAAGTACCCATTTATAAAGATTCAATAATGGAACACCCAATTTGAGGTTTTTCTGCATTATGTGATAAGAAGTCCATTTTTATCGTTTTATCTCTCTTTTTCTTTTATTTCTGATTTGCATATATTTCCTTACTGCAAAATCTTGTACGTGGTATATGATCCACAACTGCATATTGTTGAAGCCTTTTAGCACAAACTAAGTATCGAACATGTATGGTTTGTTAGTCATAACTGTAAACAACTTCCTCGGTAATCTAATATCTCATTATCCATAATGAAGTCAATACAAATGAAGACAACCCTGCAACAGGCCTTGTAACATGATTTACTGAAGGGATTGGATCCAGTGGACATGCTTAAAATGTATACGTCCTCTGATATAGGAGGTTTAAAGAGATGGAACTAAATTTCTAAAATGCAAAAAATGAGACATTCTCAATTGCAACAAAATGGTTAAAGGTCTGGCATAACTGCTGTTGACCGCACAGTGAAAACTCTAACTTGATAAATGCAGCAAAGATATACAAATTGAGATGCATAAAGAAAGAAATTCTAAGTTCCCAAAAAAATAAAATAAAATAAGATAAAAACCAGAGACAAAACTCTGCAGTTTCATTTGTAAAAACAGTACATATTTGAATAACTACTCATATTCTGCAAAGGATGAACATGCATACGGTGACGTCCCTAGAGGTTTGACACCATTTCAAACCTATCGTTGTTTGGTCCACAGTTATTTATGAGGCACGGTGCAAAACCTTTCTAAAGCCTTGGCAGATGGCACAGCAAACATCGCCAATCCTTTTGAATTATTGCACATATATTTATTATACATCATGAATAATTACATAAGATTAATGTAATTTTTATATTTTTATTAAAAGTTATCCAACAAAGTTCTTTTCGTTTTGTAAAATATATAGTTCAACGTAATGTTATAAGCATAGAATTTGAAGCACTAAAGTCATTTTAAAAATCAAGTTCTAAAATAATAGAATATATTGCTAATAAATTAGAAATTAACACATTTTCGATCTGAGTCCTATTAAATAATGCATATCGTAATGAAAAAAAAGTATGTATTTTAAATAAAACTCACGTAAAATCATTCAGTTATATTATCTTGTTGGATGTTAATCATTTGGGTAAAAGTTCAATTTCGAGTTAAAAGCTTCTAGGTATTATTTAGGAATTAAATTTCAAGTTATAAACTTGTTGTATATCTTAAATTAAAAAATAGTAAGATGTAATACTCCATTAGTGCGATGTTATTTTGGCATATTTATTTTGATATGTAATTTGTACTACATTTTTGTTTTTTGTTTTATAATTACTTGAACGGTCATTTAGTATATTTTATTCATATTGAACAAAAAATGTCTGCAAATTGAATTTTACATCAATTTATCTAGACATAACCGTATTTATATAAGAAAGTTTTATCGCATCATCATATGAATAAATATATAATATATTCAAACATCAAGAATAATGTGTTCATACATGATCGATGTTATAATACAAGATAAAACAATAAAGCACGATTTAAGATTCCGATCAAAATTTCGAAACTCCCGTTGTTTCGTTCCGGTGATTATTGGAATGAAATCCGATCTAAATTCCGGTTTAAATTCAATAATTGACTCAACCTTTTAAAGTGCATTACATATTTTTCTTTCATAAATACATATAGCATTGTTCATCAAAGTATTTCTATATTAAATAATACTAAAGTCCAAAACCGAAATTGTAACCAAATTTTCAAAATTACCTAATTCGAACGAAATTTTAAATGAATGAAACAAAAACGAAATTATGAACCTTGCAATAAAGTACATAATATTACTTAATAAGATATACAATCAATAAAGTACATATTTTATTCATCTGAGTCCTGCAGTCTTTTGTCAGTTCCAACCAACTCAGCAAAAAAGTAATAATAATAAAATAAATAAATAAATAAATAAAAGGGGAACAAAAAGGGAGAATAAAATAAAATCAATAATCGATTCAACTGTTTAAAGTAAATTACAATTTTTTTCCGTAAATACATTTTCACATTGCTCATCGAAGTATTTCTATATTAAATAGTACCAAAATTCAAAACCGACATTGTAACCAAAAAATTTCAAGATTACTGAATTCAAACGAAATCTCGGAAATTTCAAATGAATGAAACAAATTCGAAGAATAAAATTATGAACCTTGCAATAAAGTACATAGAATTTCTTACATAAAAAAAAGTTTTTCATATCGATTACTATATATGTTTGTCTCCAAACGAATGAATTTAATGAAAAAAAATTAAGCAATTTTGGATTTGAAAAAATGGAAAAAAAAAGGAGCGTTTTTTCTCGTCGTGAGACACGTGCGCCATTTGATGTGTGCTCATGTGCTCACCCCATAAATGCAAAAGGTGCAATCACCATGTCACGTCGCACTGTGATGCTTCTTTCATAACTATAGTCTGCTTCTAAATGATATATTTTGATTTCGATTTAGTGTGTAGCCAAGAACTCAGGTTGATACAGTTCGGTCCCACACCAAGACTTTGAAATTGTTATGATGCTACTAGTAGAGGACTAAACAGTAGCCAATCTTTTGTCTGGCATTATCGCAGATATAAAACACATTTTAAGAGGGATGGTCAACGACATTTCTTATAGTAAGCAACATACACATGAGAGTAATTTATGTAAAATTAAATAGACAGAATAAACCTGATACATTTCTCCTAGCAACTTCGGTTGCACATCGTTTCCTTTCTTTAATGTCTGTCCCACCAACAACATGTCCCAACAAATCTTCCCCACACGCCTGACCCCAAAAAAAATATTAACAGGAGGCTACTTGAGTCAAAACGACACAAGCATAACTCTCGAATAGTTATAAAATAACGTTACAATATAAACATTTGTGAAACTTCACATTTACAAAAATAACATGTTACTGCTATCGACATTTATGGTAAGGTCCTATTACCCATAGCATATGGTTAATGGCCCATAATTATACATTAAATACCCATTAGGTGATAGTTTCCACCCATATCAAAGGATAACTTATCATGACTACACATGTTTAACAATTTCTTTTGCAGCTCGAAAACCACGAAAAGGTTAGGAACAAGGATTTTGATTAGTGATATAAAAATATAAAAAACAACTATCTGAAAATTCAATGAAAATATGATTGGTTTCTACAGATAATGGTGTATGGTAAGTTTTAAAAAAAACAAATGGAATTTATTTTTGTGTATTATTTAGTATAGTAGCAGTGAGGATGCACACCATTGTATGACAAAAATAGAATATGAATATGGTCCACGGCAAAGGAAACTAGGAGGAAAATTGACTCAAAAAATAAACTTAGACAGTAATGTAGACTGGTCCCAGAATAAGTACAAAATTTAACTAGGTGTTATCCCTCTCCATGACCAAGCCATATTGGACGAGTCGGATAGATTAAACCGGAGAATGATGAAGCCATCGGCATGACAAAGACCTTCAAATTGCCTGCATGCCAAGTCAACTCAAATGTCGGAGTTGAAACTCAAGACACAAGAGAAATCCTAGATCGGCACCGATCCATAGCCATGGTTCGGTACTGATCCCTAAAATTGTCTTAAATGACCCCTAACCTTATGTTGCATCAAGCTATGGTGGTTGTTGATCCAAACAAGCAGTGCAAGATGGTTCGCTGGCGGCCCATGACCCAAACAATCGATGGATAAATCCAAGTTTCAAAGCAACTAAGCCAAGTGCTTTTGCCCAACCTTCGAACCAAAGAATTCACCCAAGGTCAAGCTTATATCGATGCATCCAAGTTTTGTAGATGAAGATACAAGTCAATCAAGTAACCTCAAGATATCAAAGAAGGTTAAACAGTCAAACCTATGGATCAGTATCGATCCATAAGACATCGTTCGGTACTGATCCATGAGATTTGCTGATTTGGCCACGATCTTTTCAGGGCAACTCCCTCTAGACGTGGAAAACGTGGGGAACGTAGGGGAAGAACGTGGTAGAGACAAATTCGGTGATCTTCGTCTACAAATAGAAGGTGATGGGCACTATCTCGAGATCCTTTTTTATGCACTCCAAATTTCTATACTATTGTTGTAATCTTATGGGTCATCACTGATCCATAAGATCGTGTTTGTAAAAACTTTGCAGAATCATAAACAAAGTTCAAGTAGACGTAGATCAGTGATTAGCCGAACCGCTATAATTGTTGTGTCGTTTTCTTCTTGTTTTCCATTTAATTTCATCACTTTATTCTCTTCTATAAATCTTTTTGGTGTTTGTGTCAACTTTTGACGTAAACACTAGGTCTCTAGATTTATTCTAAATTTGCAGACAAGGTGTTTTGTTCTAAAACATTTCTTTCAACTTACAATAAGATAAATTTCATTTATTATAATATATAAGCAATTGTCACGACTATTGTAAAAATCATTTTAGGCTTATGTTTAAACCCCGCTTAGACGTTAGGCAAGGTTTATTAGTCATCTGCTTACTGTCTCATCTAAGCATTTAAATAGGTATCTATGCATCGCTTAGACATCATTGAGGCTTAATACCTCATATAAGCATATGCATGTTAGTTTTGGACACTGTTGCCCCCTTAGCTACTCCTAAACTCATCCAAACCTTCAAATTTTTAGTTTGAATCAGTTAATACTAAACCAAATACTAAAAATTTATCCAAAATATACGAGTTTACAGAATGGCTAGTTTCGATTAATCTTCAATTAATCCCCGACTAAACGATTAATCCTTAATCCATTTTGTCGTGTATCAATTTTTACAACCTTAGCTCACGATTATTTGAATTCATGAAAATTTGACCAACCTTATGTTGTTTTTAGATGAAAGGCCTGAGTGATTTTTAAAGCAATGTTAGTTTTTCTAAACTCAAACATGAAACCGATTTATACACAAATCATATTATACCAAATTATAGATCTTTGGTTTTCTATGAATGAAAAAAAATTGGAAATCAAACAAAGCACAAAAAACGTCGCACGTCATACTCATTTGATGACAAGAAATTATTTTTACATTCAGCAAAGCAAACCACATTTTTGTACTTTTGACAGCTTCTATTTTTTTTATAGATTCAAAATGAATACGTAAACTCAGAATGACTTATCGCTTAATTCACTTAATTCGCATGTAAAAAAAAGGGAGGCATCATTAACATTGCTTTAATAGCACTTACTGTCTATTAGCAATTTAAGATCAGATGTGAAAAGTGAAGCATTGATGATGTGATTATCACTTAAGTATCTCCGTTCTGCTTAAGTATCTTCGTTCTGTAGACAAGAAATATGGTGCGTTCTTACGTGAAATGGAAGCAGCACGAGAAAAGAGTATTTGAAAGGGAAATGTGTTCTTGTATAGCGAAAGGAGTATTTGAAAGGGGGATTTAATTATTTTATTATTAATATTTATTTTTGGTTATTGTTTTTATTTTGTTTTGTAATAATGTAGTTAATTGAATTTAGAAATACTAGAAAAATTACAATAAAAAAGACGATTTTAAATAAACACTAATACATCGGAATTCAATACAAATACACTATCGCATGTTTCTCATGAAATTCCCTATTAGATAAATAAACAGCCGCCTAAGCTCCCCGGGCTTGTCCAACAATAAATGGATAACTATGTAGTCAGACTCCCAAGTCGTCAGAACGCAAGTGACTTCCCATTCGAAAAATGGGTCATCGTTCTGCCACACACCCATACAACTTTGCAATGGTGCATGTCATCTCCGCGCCACGTGAAGAACCTACATCCATAGTCGTGGCCGACTGGTGTGTCCGAGGTGCAGAAGCTGTAGTTGATCGGTCTGGATGTAAAGCAATCTGAGAAGAAGTGGGAAACTCAATAAAGTCGCCCATAAGAAAGTCCACGTACATCTGTGTATTGAAGTAAACAAGTGGAGCATGTGTCACTTCATACTTGTATGATAGAGTTTCGATGCAGCCATCAACATTTTATTAACTCCCTAAACTTCGAAAACGGGAAAATTTTAATTTTTTTATATCTCTTAACCGCCATATTCCACCAGTCGTGGTCTTCGCCAACCGTATCTTTTCGCACATTTCAATATCCTCCTTCAATCTGTAGCAAAAGATCCAAAGGTTCCAGGAGCGTTTCAGATGTTTTTCATTTGGGCAGTTGTATATACCATCCTATATCGTTATTGAACGCAATAGCAATCTTCTCGTACCAATATTCTACATGTCCAGAACAATAATCGATGTTGGCGTACGTTAACGTCCGTTTAAGGATTCGTCCGTAATGTTTCTGGTTAAAAGCCGGATGATTTGTTAGTAGAAATTTTGGAAAAAACCAAAAAAAATTCAAAAAATATAGATATAGCAGGTAAAAGCATAAAAAATATGTTTATGACATTAGTTACCTCAAATAGACGGTCGTTTAAACGCTACAAATGTTTGAATTCTCATATTTGGAGGTTCAAAAGAGAAGTTGGTGAAGAAATGGAGAGTAGAAATGAAAGAATATGGGGATTAAGCAGTGAACTGTTGGTGTCAGACATGTCTGACACCAACGGCTCTTTTCCACGGTTCGTTGAACGAAATAATTGTGCGGGGCCATACCATTGACGCGTCTGACGCAATGCGGACTAACCTCAAAATGGCTGCGAACGAACTCTAGAGCATAGTGCCAAAGAATAAAGAAAGTTATTTTTCCATATAGGAGATTGATAAAGGTAGCGTATTTAGTTAAATGGTATTGTTAGCATTCAATAACCCCTTAAGCCATAAAGTTTACGACAAGTGGAAGAGACCTAGCCACCTAGGTACTGTTTGTTTTGAGCAATAAGCACTTGTTGAAGTGCTTATTCAATTCAGCATTTATTTAAGCGTTTGGTTTAACATTTCATTCAGCATTACCAAGTCAAACCAGCATAAAAGTATTCAACGCATCTTTAGTGCTTTTTGAACTGCTGAATCGATACAAGGATATTTTCCAACGTCTACCCTTCATGTATTATAAAATAGCATGGTTTTTCCTTTTTTCATTCAAGGCAACTCCAAGGCATCAATTCCAAGGCAATATTTAAGGTTATGTGTGTTTTTTAATATAAAGCAAGTACATATGGTTTGATGTTTGTATTTTAGTGGGATGTGATGAAGTACACATTGTTTTGCAACGTAAACAAGTACGGCTGATATTCCATGCTATCGATGATGCTTTTTTGATCCTAAAAAGAAAATATACCACATAAACATGTTAATATTGCAGTCTTGTAACTGTGAGCTGGTGTTCTAGTGCTATATATGCTATATATGATGATACTTTATATTTTTGAAGAGGTCGCATGAAGTTGTCTGTAACATTTTTCCTACTCTTTCACGTGATTCACCACATTATTGCAATCAAATGAATGCTTGCATCATGATTTCTTTAACTAATTATTGCTACACTCAGATCGATATCTTAAAAGTTTTTCAAATTTCTTTTTGTTACTTTTTGTTACTTTGCTACATTTGGCACATACGATTGTCCAGTTTTAGGAATGCATATGATTTTAGAACTAAAAATTTAACTCATAAACAATTGCAACACATCCTTAGAGATTTGATGCATCTTATAACTTCGTTTCCGATAAATCTTGAATGAATGATTTGCTTTTGCAGCAAAATTTATATGCAACTCTATTTTCTCAACCAAATTTCAAGATGTACATATTGTTCACAATTATTTGTTTCGCTATCTTGTTTAGATCTTTTTTGCTCTTAGAATAATTATAAAACATAGAAAAATATATATCAAATTTGGCTCACCTCACATGAACTTTCTCTGCCTAGTTGACGATAAAATAAATACTTATGCTTGCATCAAATTCTGAAAATCAAACTAAGAACACAAAACCGAAGATTATTTATATGTTTTACATGTGTATTAGATTAATGGCTACATATTATTTATACGTGTATTAGATTAGTGACTACATTTTTTATATGTATATATTAAAAGTAACCATCCATTACATAAATTTTATATTAAGAGGATTATTTTCTAATACAAAATCTAAAGTCTAACTAAGATAGTTTGTAGGCTACATTTTTTTACATATATTAGATTATGAGAAGTAGTTACCATTTACATTAAGCATTTCAAAATGATTATGTGTTGCATTTCTAAACATGTATCTAAGATCAATAGGAATGACATCATGTAAAAACTCAAGTAAATATGTGGACAATGAAGCAAATGTAGCTTCCAAGAGTAGGGCCACTTTTGCAGAAAATCCTGAAATGCAAACACTTTCTTGAGTTATGTGTGAAAGAAGTCACCAACCATGGGGATAAAGGAGCTTCGTAGACTTTAGATTCATGGAGAAGATTAGAGAGAGTTTAATACAAAAAGGAATGTCAACTACGAACACAGACAATTTAAAAATCATTATACTTATTTAAGAGATGATTATGTGATTTGGATTAAAATGATTGGACTGTTTGGACATGGATTCAGCGGTGAGACGAATACCATATTTTGGTCCCCAGAAAAGTGGAATGAGGTCATTCGGGCAAGTTCATTACATATGTTTTATTTACAATAGTTTAATTAATTTTCTAATATTTGCGGATTAATTTTTTCATGTATACTTTTTGAACATCAACATCCTAAGCACGAAAATTTCAAAATAATCCTTTAGAAAACGTTGAAATGTTAAAGGTGATTTTGAAAGTACTTATGTAAAAAGAGAAAATGCATGGTCATCTGCATCATCTGATCCATCCTCTAATACAGATAACACCAAAGTGGAAGATGATATAGCAACATAAACTAATGCAGAGATAGAGGAGGAACATCATTTACCTACTTATGTAGAAGATGAGTTTTTTTGATGGAATTGCAATCACCGAAGAGCGTGATAATTCATTTAATGGGAAGACTGGTGATAATGATTCTACTAAGTTCAAATCTCATCCGTCCACTAAAAGAAAGGGTAAAAGTTCAAATGGTGAATCAGTAGAGAAACAAATTGAAGAATTAGTTGGAGTTCTAAAAGACCAAATTGACAAAGATGAGGGTGACGGAGACCTTCATTAGATGATGTAATTGTTGCTTTAAAATAATTAAAGAACATGAGTGTTATATCCCAACATGATTACATCAAAGCCAGAGTGTTATTTTGCAAAAAACCAGAGTTGATGATAACTTTCACAAATGAGGAGTATAGTTAATAAAATTGAATTCTTAAAATATGTATTATGCATTTAATAATATATGATTTGCTTATTATTGTGGAGAAGATGGATTTATTAGGTTTTGTTTTAAAATAAATAAATGTCAAAAGCTATGAGTTATGTATTTTCAGTTTGTATGTTGTATGTAGATATGTCTTTGCTATTTTAGTGAATAAATTAAATATTCATCTTTTTTCATTTTATACATATTTTATGTTAGATAGTAGACTCATATGCTAAAACATATTGAGGGTATTTTGATTATTTTGCAATTGACATGTATTTTACTTACGTTTTAAAATCGTCGTTGTAAACCTGACAATAGTAAGAATATATATAATTTGATCATAGATGGTTTTTTAAAAAATCAACACAAGAATATTAAGTAATACATCTAACTTTTATTTTTGATATTATATGATGATGTCAAAAAAAGGTTGTTGGTGATGTTTTTATCACTTTTAATATTGCTTAAGATGAAGAATCATAAAAGTGGTAGACAAAAAGTTTTAACTTCTTCCCTTTTGGAAAAGAATACATGCAAGAGCTCCTTATCGGTCCTTCTGTTGTGATGTATGGTAAATTTAGAATGAATAAATCATCCTTTATGAAGTTGTGTTGCTATTTTCGAGAAAAGAATTGGCTTCAGGACAGTAAATATATAGATGTTGAAAAGAAAATGACAATATTTTAATCCATCATAAGCCACAAATGTAGAAATCATATTGTTATATGTCGTTACCAATATTCAGATCAAACGATCAACAAGTATTTTCATGAATTTTTGATAGTCATGAGAGATTTCGCTCGAGAAACGATAATTCCACCAAAATTTGACAAATCTATTGAAAATATACAATCTCATGTACAACTAAGAGAATGTCCTTTAAAAGGTGCAATTGAGGCATTATACGACACTTTTGTAGACGCAAATATTCCAACACATGATCAAATTTCATTCAGAGGCAGGGGTCAGGGTAATTATTATCAGAACGTCATGGTAGTGTGTGATTTCGATATGAAATTTATATATGTCATGGCGGGATGGGAGGGAGTAGCTCATGATTCAAGCATGCTCAATGAAGTAATTCGTACTCCTGCTAATAACTTTCCAATCACTCCTTTATGTAAGTAAATTCAATAAATTTATTTACAAAAATCGTGCTATAGATAAGTATTACTTTTGTGACGCGGCATATACAAATACTAGAAGCTTTCTATCTCCTTATCACAGCATGCCTTATTGGTTAAAAAGTTACAGAAACAACACTATAACAAATAAGAAAGAAAGATTCAATCATGCACATGTACGATTAAGGAATGTAACCATGCAAATTTTCTCATCAAAGAGATATCGTTATTACATATACGGTGATACACAGTTTTCACTCGATGACAAGTTATTTTTGAAAGCGAAGCAAGAAGAAGATACTGCAAATGAGGAAACAAGCAATGGAATTGATAATCAAAAACCACCACAGGCTCCACCAAGTCATAGTGAAGTGTTTTCATCCGAGTCGTAAAATTTTAGGCAAATTTGCGCGATCAAATTGCTGATCTTCTCTAATTTGTGGCAAATTTAATAATATTGTAATAAACAAGTACAATTTTGTTTTAATTTCCTTTAGAAGACCATTAGATATATTTTGAATGTTTAATTTATAATAACTCATTCTATGTATATTAGTCGTACTATTCAAATGATAAATGATATTAACAATGAAAAGCAAATTTGTCAACTAACAAGCTATTACAATCAAATATATAATCAGCAACCAATTAAACAACATTAACCACCCACTATTCAGCATTCAGCCTTCAACATTCAGCATTAACCACCTATTATTCAATATTCAGCCTTCAGCATTAAGTCATTTTAACATACAAAGCCCAAGTCACCAACTAAGTTAGAAAACTGTCATTAAATGATTGATTTTGAATCGAACAAAGGTTCAGGAAATCTATGAATCAAAGTAAAAAGATGTATTATGCTTAGTTTAAGTCAATCATAGTCGATTAGAAGTTATCACAAATAAATAACAACTGGACTCTGCTTCTGTTTTTTCCAGCGAGAACTCTCTTGATAAGTTTGAAGTTGACTTGCAATTAACAATGTGTGAACATTCTATGCTTACTTACAAGTTAATCAAATGCAAGTTCTGTTGAAGCAAATTATATAAAGAAATCTAATGTAGCATACCATATCCAAAGAAAGACATTCATCTAGCCAACGCAAAGTTCGATCCACGGAAGCCCTATTTCTTTTTGCAGAAACCCAAGCAGGGACCTCATCTGCCAAACTAGCCCACAAGTTGGGTTTTAAAGATGTAATCATCTCCACATACAAAGAAGGAGTTACCTATTTTACAAAACTAGGATAAGTGGAATGAAAAGTAATAGTATGACAAATAAAATCTAATAGCTAAATTGCTGGAAACCCCTTGAATTTTTCTTCACAACTCAAAACCCTCATACGCTTCAAGTCACGCATTTTTCCACTTTTATTCATCTATATTCTAGTTGCAAACTTATATGAGTCTCACAATAAACAATCAATGCATTAAGATTGAATAGGATGCATCCAAATAAAAATAACTGCTATCATAATTCCTATTTTACAACCTTTCCCAGATTCCTTCTTTCATTAATGAATCTAAATAGTTAATATTTATATCAATCAATATTGACATGGAGCAATACGTGAGACATTGGCAATATCACTCAAGAGTGGTCTAGATAAGAAAGTGTTGCCTTAAATATTATTATATGTTGGTTTATGCTGTTTTGTGTTGATTCAAAATATGAATCCAGTGCTTTACCATAGTTGATGCAGTGATATTACTTTGTTTGGAGACAATTATATCGGCAAGGACACATATAAGTTTCAGAAGAACCACCCTTCCCCGTTTCTTATTACAATTTTCAAAGCAGGAAAATGAATATAGTTATAGCTAGGAATAATGATGGGTACACAGGATAACATCGTACTATAAGATTAAAAGTGAAGAATTTTCCTAATAATTTAAGATGTAGTTGTATGAATAAAACAGGAGCAATACCAAATGGCGGCCACTGGGTGTTTCAAAAGAAGCTCCAAATTTATTTGTTGCTCCACTTTCTGGAAGACATTCAATTGAATCTCTTGCAGAAGCAATGAAGATTGATTCATGCAATCCTACCATTCTGTGCAACCCTCCAATACTTGAAATTGTCTTCAAAGATGGGGATTCATAACTAGAATATTAAAATGCAAATACTTCATAACCCATAATAATTGTACATATCATCTGGCACTTATTGATGTGCATCTTGTAATTATAGATGAATAAAATTATATAAAATCTAAGTTAAAACATAATAAAAACAGAATTTTCATTGCAGTTACTACTTAAATCATACTTTCAAATTGTGACTATATCCCGATTGCGGTAGCTTATACTATAAAAATACACAGTGCATATATACCTATTAAATGCTTAAAACGTGATCTATTTAAGAAAAAGTCTGAATAAATCATCGCATGGATCATCATACAATACCCTTAGGATTAAATCACTCCACATAAAATTAACATTAAATCAAACACATCGCATTATAAAGATACATACAAATTAAGAGGGCTGACATGGAGGAGTGCTGAATCCGGATAAGGTAAAGAACTAATAATATCGGGGGGTATGAAATTAGGCAGCCCTTTTCGAGTGGAAATTAACAACGAAGGCGTTTCGATTGTCCAGCTGCCCACATACAGAGTGCCTGTCCGTGCTCTTCCGTTGGCATTACATGCTTTTGACGAAGCGGCAAATCTCATTTTGTCTAGTCTTTGTGATTACTACTTCTGGGGTTCGAGCATGGAAGACATCAAAAATGAGAAAGGAGGGTTTTGAATTGGAACCTCTGTTCAGGGTGCAACCAAGCCACGCTCAACCCCATCCAACCCGTGTTATCCCGCCTTTTGGCAAGGCCGTGACACCAAGAAGTTGACTAGAAATCAATGACAGTCCATCCTGTAGGACGGTTACATCGCAAGTTCACCATAAATATCGATGAATTTTGTCCGAGTCCGGATCAGGCTACAATTGATAAGACATGACAAGTAAAGCCATGCAAACCAACGTTCCAAGTTTCAAGTCAATCCGAGTTCGTATGCTCAAGATATAATCGATGCAAGATGAGGACATGGCCTTGAGTTCGAATCCATAAGCAGGAGCATGTGTTCGAATCGATCGGCCTCTGTTCGTATCCTTTGGTTCGAATCCATCCAGTTCGCAACCACAAGCACTCGTTCGAATCGGTCAGGATGTGCCGCTTCGAATCCATCAGGGGTCATTGGCTCGTATCCATCAGATTAAAGCCCTTCGAATCGATGAGACCAAAGTCTTTCGGAACGCTTCGAATCCACGAAGCCACTATACTTCGAATCCATCCGGTTGAGACGGCTTCGTATCGATCAACCGTTATAGGCCACGATCGATACGAACGCACCTTGCCTCGAATCCTTTCCCTCGAATCCACCAAGTCGAAGCAGCGAAAAATGTGGAGTCGACCCAGTAAAACTCGGAGCAAAAACTGGGTCAACCCGGGAAGCGCGCGCCACGTCAACGCCTTTGCTCACTAGGCCATCGATTCGACCCTATCGATTCGAAGGGGATCGATTCGAACAGAGCACATCAACCAGAAATACGATCTTGAATCGATCATAACTCGAGATCTATAAGTCCAAATGCTATGAAATTTTCACAAAAGCTTGAGCACATGTTGAAGAATGTCCACACCAAATTTCAGCTCGATTGAACAATTTCTTGATCGATTCGAATGGACTTCGAATCGATCCCAGAGTGGGCCCGGATTTCCAGAAAGCGGGCATGTGGGCCCCCTCACGTGCCAGAACTGGTCTCCCGAGATTTAGGCGAAATACCAGCCTCCTACACCTATAAATAGAGCCCCTGGTCATTCAGAAAAGGGGTCGGACAATTTCAAGAGCTAAAGAGCGCCCAGACTCCGCCAGGTTTACTCAGAATCACCACTGCTTCCTTAGATTCAGACTTAGCTCAGAAAATCAGTTGTGCTACATTATAAGAAATTGTAATCTTCAAGTGAACATCAATAAAATCATCAACTTCAGAGTGGACGTAGGTAAGATCGCCGAACCACTATAAATTCTGTGTTGTTTCCTGCTTTCATCTATTTTTTCTGAGAGTTCTTCATTTTTATTTCTTTACATATTTGATATCTGTGATCTGTGATTGGGAACTGGTGCTTTCACAACATTTGGGGTTTGTGACCAATTTTGGCGCAAACACTTTGGTGCTTCCACTGAGAATTGAACTCAGGTGTTCTATCATTTAGAAGTTGAATTTGAAGACTTAAGAGCTCAGAGCTGAGAAGATATGACAAGGAAAACTAGTAAAAGACAAAGGCCAGAGCAAAGTCAGCATGAAGGGAGTCAAGAGGCATCCTCGGGGGCAAACCAAGCATCGATCTTCATCACCAGGGATGAGATGGAGACAATGATGAAGAGACAGGAAGAAATGATACAGAATTTGCTCCAACAGATTGGACAACTTGGAGCGCAAAATCACGGAGCAACCAGAGTCCAGAACGGAGCAGGACCATCTAGCGCAGCGCCGGAGCTGGGGGGCACACACTTAGGACACGTTGATCCGAACCCGGGAAGAGAGACAAGGACATCCGAGCAACCTGGCGGCGATAGAGGGATGAACGCTCAGCCAGGGGGGCAGACACCTGAAAGCTCACACGGACTCGGGGGGCAGATCGAAGGTAGTGAACGAAGACTACAGCTTGGAGACAACGATAGATTGGCAGAGATGGTTAGGCGAGCCATGAGAGGCGGATTAGTAAACAGAGATCTTGAAGACGTGAACATGAGTCCCTTTTCTCCTGCGATTAGGATGGCTAGGAACCCACCAGAATTCAAGTTACCATCAGTGGAGATGTACGATGGGAGGACGGACCCTGCCGTCCATCTGATGAAGTATATGAGGCATATAGAGGTGCTGGGGGCATCACAGGAAGTCATGGCCCGGTGCTTTCCATTGTATTTAAAAGATATCGCAGCATTATGGTTTAGGCAGTTGGAGAATGGCTCCATAAGAACATGGGCAGATTTAACTGAAAGATTCATGGAGCAATTTAGGGTCCACATTGCAAGACCCAAGAATGTGATGAGTTTGGCAACGCTAAAGCAGAAAGTTGGAGAGTCTTTGAGGAATTTTCTAACACGATTCAATGCAGCAGCGGCATCGGTGGATCGGCCAGATCCATCTATGGTCATGATGGCAGCTGTATTTGGAATATCTGATGGCACGGAGTTCAAGAATTCACTAACTAAGGATCCACCTACGGACCTGGGAGAGTTCTATCATGAAGCCGAAAAGTTTTTGCGATTAAAGGATGCCCGTACGGAAAGAGAAGAAGAAATCGATGTTTACGCAATTAGAGGCGGTAATTCACCTGGAAAAGGTGCAGAGACTGGTAAAGGGAAGCGAAAGGCTGAAGAAAATGATGACAGGTCAAAGCGGCAACGGAAGGAGCCGCGATTTACCACCTATTCAGAACTGAACGAGGGTTTGGAGCGAATCTACCAAGACACCCGAGAGCAAGTTTCCTATCGTAGACCAATACGACGGGATCCAACTACCGACGAGAGAAAATCAGACAAATATTGCTTATTCCACGAGCTGAACGGACATAGCACAAATGACTGTAGACACCTGAAGGATGAGGTAGAAGGGCATATCAGGAACGGTAGGCTACTTCAATATGTGAGGAGGCGAGCTCCAGCAGTTGAACCAGAGCGACCACCGTCTACATCAGCTAGGGGTGACCCCGAGCCGAGGCACCGAATGGTTATCAATTGATTTAAATAACGATGAACGAGTCGTAAACTTCTCACTGACACCATCAAACCATTTACACATGTATGAGATCGCGAACGATCCATAGGCATGCTCTGAATGATTATTGATTGTCTCGTAGTGAGAATTTACACTTTGACATCCTTGCTTTGCTTTTGTTTCATGTTGATTTGGACACATAGACTTTGCTTGTTTGGACATTTCTGTTATGGAATTCATGTGAACCTTAATTTGATATTTGCAATTCTGTAGAAGAAGTTACTCGCGTATGCTTTGGATCGCGAACGGTCCACAAGCATACCTTGTATGGCGACGAACCGCCACGATCGCTGATTCAGAAATTCACCCGAACGTGAACCTGACATCGATAATACTAAGTCCCCCCCGGGCGCACTCATTTGCCTCGAACGGCACCCGACCACGAACGGTCACCATTAGCCTCGAACGACACCCGACCATGAACGATCACCATTAGCCTCGAACGGCACCCGACCACGAACGGTCACCATTAGCCTCGAACGGCACCCGACCTCGAACGGTCACAATCTGCCTCGTATGGCACCCGACCGCGAACGGTCACACTTCATCTAGTGTAACATTCGATCGCGAACGATCACATTCTGCCTCGTGCGGCACCCGACCACGAACGGTCACAATTCACCCAATATGACATTCGATCGCGAACGATCACATTCTGCCTCGTGCGGCATCCGATCGCGAACGATCACATTTTATCTCGTGCACCATACGACCATGAACGGTCACAATCCGTTGTAATTCGTCTAGAACGACACGCGATCGCGAACGATCACATTCTTCTTTCCACACCACTCGATCGCGAACGATCACAACTCGTCCAGAATAACATCCGACCGCGAACGGTCCTATTTCGTTATTTGCCGCGAACAACATCCGACCGCGAACGGTCCCATTCCACCATTTGCCACGAACGGCGTTCGACCACGAACGGTCACATTGTACCTCAAATGGCATACGATCCCGAACGATCATCAAGATGGAACCATCAAATTCTTTTCAGGTCATCGACAGGATATGAACATCTAGCTTATGGTATTACAAAACACACCTTCCCATCGCAAGGCTTGTTTTGGGGGGCAAATGTTATCCCGCCTTTTGGCAAGGCCGTGACACCAAGAAGTTGACTAGAAATCAATGAAAGTCCATTCTGTAGGACGGTTACATCGCAAGTTCACCATAGATATCGATGAATTTTTTCCGAGTCCGGATCAGGCCAGCTACAATTGATAAGACATGACAAGTAAAGCCATGCAAACCAACGTTCCAAGTTTCAAGTCAATCCGAGTTCGTATGCTCAAGATATAATCGATGCAAGATGAGGACATGGCCTTGAGTTCGAATCCATAGGCAAGAGCATGTGTTCGAATCGATCGGCCTCTGTTCGTATCCTTTGGTTCGAATCCATCCAGTTCGCAACCACAAGCACTCGTTCGAATCGGTCAGGATGTGCCGCTTCGAATCCATCAGGGGTCATTGGCTCGTATCCATCAGATTAAAGCCCTTCGAATCGATGAGACCAAAGTCTTTCAGAACGCTTCGAATCCACGAAGCCACTATACTTCGAATCCATCCGGTTGAGACGGCTTCGTATCGATCAACCGTTATAGGCCACAATCGATACGAACGCACCTTGCCTCGAATCCTTTCCCTCGAATCCACCAAGTCGAAGCAGCGAAAAATGTGGAGTCGACCCAGTAAAACTCGGAGCAAAAACTGGGTCAACCCGGGAAGCGCGCGCCACGTCAACGCCTTCGCTCACTAGGCCATCGATTCGACCCTATTGATTCGAAGGGGATCGATTCGAACAGAGCACATCAACCAGAAATACGATCTTGAATCGATCATAACTCGAGATCTATAAGTCCAAATGCTATGAAATTTTCACAGAAGCTTGAGCACATGTTGAAGAATGTCCACACCAAATTTCATCTCGATTGAACAATTTCTTGATCGATTCGAATGGACTTTGAATCGCTCCCAGAGTGGGCCCGGATTTCCAGAAAGCGGGCATGTGGGCCCCTCACGTGCCAGAACTGGTCTCCCGAGATTTAGGCGAAATACCAGCCTCCTACACCTATAAATAGAGCCCCTGGTCATTCAGAAAAGAGGTCGGACAATTTCAAGAGCTAAAGAGCGCCCAGACTCCGCCAGGTTTACTCAGAATCACCACTGCTTCCTTAGATTCAGACTTAGCTCAGAAAATTAGTTGTGCTACATTATAAGAAATTGTAATCTTCAAGTGAACATCAATAAAATCATCAACTTCAGAGTGGACGTAGGCAAGATCGCCGAACCACTATAAATTCTGTGTTGTTTCCTGCTTTCATCTATTTTTTCTGAGAGTTCTTCATTTTTATTTCTTTACATATTTGATATCTGTGATCTGTGATTGGGAACTGGTGCTTTCACAACATTTGGGGTTTGTGACCAATTTTGGCGCAAACAACCCGCATATAGACTACCCAATCCAGCATTCTATATAATAATCAAATGTGATATTTTATCCAACCCAATCCCTAACAAAAACTCATTCAATTTCAACCCATGTGAAATTGGAATAGTCAAATATAGAATAAAGTATATATGCTCTAGAATAAATATACTGGAAAAAATGTATTGTCATTTCAAGTAAAATTGGAACGGTCAAAGCACATAGGGCTGACTAAGTGATTTTGAGGAGTATTCAAGGGGTATTTTAATGTATTTGGAAATAAAACTCTTATTCTAATATATATATATATATAGTGAATCAATTCTATGTGAAACCTTTTATAATGAAATTTTAATAAAATATATGTTGTAATGAATCACTTATATTGCATTATGCTAGATAAAATATACTATTTTGAATTGAAAATTTTATTTTGATATTTTTCTTCAAATTCTCATTTTTTTTAATTAGGTTTACATAATCCAACCTAATCCCACTAAATCGATCCAACTCATACTTCAATCCAATCCATATTCAGCCTCATATGGGATCGGGTACAGGTTGAATTAACCCATACATATACGGGTTGGATGAAATATTTGGTCTAATCCGACCTAATCCATATTTTATGCAGCCCTTCCTCTATGCAAGGCCTGTTTGAATGTATGAGCATCGTCTAGCGGTTCATTTAATTTTGGCAGCGCCAAGTTGGCTTTTGTATGCTAACGCAGCTATGTACTATAGCATGTTAAATATTCAAAAGTCGCTTATGTACCGTAGCATGTTAATTAAAATGGTAATATGTTATGATTTCAGAAAAGGAGTCACTATATTATATTCTTTGAGTGCCATCTGAAAATTCGTGTGCGCATCAAATCTGCTCGTAACTGTCTCTTTCTTCCCTCATTCTAACTTTATCAAGCTTTGAGCAAAAAGTCCAAAAAAACATATCTTTTCAAAATTCTCATTGTTTTTACATCAAAATCAATCAAACGTAGTGTTTTATTAGATTAGTTGAAGGATATTATTATCTCTTTTCTTAACCCTATAAAGGTATGATTTTTAAACCCTATTTTTGCTAGATAATTTTTTGCTGCAATTGGCTATGAGAATCATGTAATGTTAGCATTCATCTTATCGTATAATGACTCATAATTTTGTTGCGAGCATTTAGACGGTGAATTGGTGATTGATGAACAAATGTGTAAAAAGCATGTAGGTGCATAACATAAACCAATAAAAGTGCATAAAGGTTGCAATTTAGAACAATTGAAAGAATCTGTTTTCAAAGGTACAAAGATAAAACCCGAGGAGATTGATATAAATTTAGTACGCAATTGGCCCAACGATTCAGGATCTAAAGCAATAAAAATAGGTGACGACGTTGAATTAATGTTTTTTGCTATACCAAAATCGATAGAGTTGTATATGGGAAAAGTAGAAGATTGTCAGTAGAATAACCCGTACTGCTACCCGTGATAAGTCATAGGATTGAAGAGTATTCCAGAATACTAGAGATCGTGAACACTGCTCAAGAAGTAGTTTCTCTTGGTTATAGTAATTCTCCATTGAATGTAATAAACTACAGTCAACAACAGAAGGTTTTTGGATTTTCTTCTTACATGAATTATCAACATGGTGTGTGATATATCTGTATCCCACACAATCCCACATAGGATAGCATTGCACAAACGAGTCAAAGGTAATGTATATTTTATATTGTTTTTATATTACGTTAATTATACTGTAACCGTTGAAAATTGAGTTTTTTTATGAAAAATTGATCCTTATTGCTAAGAAGAAAAGTCTACCAATAAGCCTGATGGCTAGTAATGCAAAGTGAAAATTAGGTTGAAGGGCTTCTTATTCCGGGATAATAAGTTTTTTTATGAATTTATCATTTTTCTGTATAACTTAAAAAGATATTTATCATTTTCCTGTAAATTGTCCTTGAAACTAATTATTCAGAAATGTCGTTCTTAAAACTTATTACCTTACACAAGGAAACCCTTTGAGTGAAAATCCCATAATGCAAATGCGTGTAAATGTCCAACATGCTCAAAGTTGAAATTAGGTTAAAATATTACCAAATTGATAATCAAGCAAAAGTTCTAACCATAGTAAAGAGTCCTATCAACAACGCAAGTTTACACAAACCAACATGATAACACAAAGTTAATTGTTGTAGAAAAATATTCCTCTAATGTGCTATAAAATGCTAGACTGCCCTGAGGTATTCTATTGAAAATGCAAAGGAGTTGGGTGAGGAGGGAAGCACTGGCCAGAGAAGTGCCGAGGCAATGATTGCAGGCAGTTATCACTGGCAATGAACTGTAGGCTGCATAAATGTTCAGTTGAGAAGGTAGTAAGCAAGACTGAACTAGAAAATGAACTATCAAACAAACACATGCTAGGCTTTGTCAAGCAGAAAAGGAACTGAAATGGCAGCAGTCCATGAATTAAAATATACAACCTACTAAGCATGGTTTGAAAATTACTGAGAATAAATTCAAAACATATACTAATTTCAGACTAGATTGGTGGTAGTGTATGGAATAAAGAGCGGGTAAGCCGATGCATAGCAAAACTAGGTTGATCTTAATTGGAGATACCGGTTGAATGCAAGCTTAAAACTAGTTCTCAGAGTACAAGGGAACTTGGTCCAAATTGAGAAGGTCCTTATGCGATCGAATAGAAGCTTGGAGATAGAACTTTCAAGCTGGCTACTATGGATGGAATACTGATTCCACGGGCATGGAATAACGACCTGTTGTGATATTATTTCACTTAGTTTTATTTAATTCATTTTCTTCAAATAAGCCATCCTAGTGAATTGGAGACAATGTAATAAGGCAGGACTTGCCACATTTTTTGTTTATAAATAAATTTAACTTCTTGAACCAATGAAACTGGGTTCTTGTAAGCAAAACCCCGTACTGCAGGATTAGCAGTACAATTAGGTACCCAAAGATAGGTACCAACTCCTTTGGTCCAGGATCCAGACAGAGGATTATAACCATAGGGGTTCGAATAATTCAACCCAATTCATTTTGTATTGACTATTGCCCAGAGATAGGCAAAGCCAATAAGGAATATCAGAATCAGGCAACTCGAGCACAAGTTTCTGGAGATAGAAACTGGTATGCAATTAATCTTTTTAATGACCATGCTTGCGGCCTGGCTGGATGTTTCAGGACAAGGATAAGCGAGGATGGTCAAATGATACTCTAGGTCGACACCAGAAGCAAGGTGAGACCGAGAGCTGATGCCCAGAGATAGGCATCGGTTCCTAGAGTTAGGAACTGATGTATAACTAGGATTTCCACGACCTCACTTGCAACCCAGGAGGACATGCCCGACTAGGGGTAAGCGAGGATTTTCGTTGGGTGCTTTCGATCAATGCCCATTGGCAGGTGAGATCAAAGACGGGTACCTAGGAAATGTACCGCCAGACTCCTTCAGTCTAGGATTAGGACTGAAAGAGTATGGTCAGACTATGGGCAATCAAACAGTTTTCCCCATGTTATTAACCTTCGACCGAGGCCCGAAAGTGGGCACAGTCAAGGAGTTATGCCTGGATTTTAGCATTTGGAATGCCAAATCCTAGAAACCCTACTCGGTATATGGTGAAATTACCCAAAAGGTATGGTCCCACACACGGCCCATCTGGAATGCCCAGGTTCTTGTAAGCAAAACCCTGTACTATGGGATTAGCAATATAATATGGTACCTGAAGATAGGTACCGACTCCTTTGGTCCAAGATCTGGACAAAGGAGTATAACCATAGGGGTTGATCCGATAATTCAACCCAATTCCTTTGGTATTGACTATTGCCCGGAGATAGGCAAAGCCAATATGGAATATCAGAATCAGGCAACTCGAGCATAAGTTTCTGGAGATAGAAACCAGTATGCGATTAATCTTTTTACTAATCACGCTTACGACCTAGCTTGTGCCAAGCCGAGGATAAGCGAGGATATTCAAATGATACTTTGGGTCGACACCTTGAAGAAAGGTGAGACTAAGAGCGGATGCCTAGAGATAGGCATCGGTTCCCGAAGTTAGGAACTGATGTATAACCAGGATTTCCACGACTTTACTTACGACCCAGCAAGACATGCTCGGCTAAGGACAAGCGAGAATTTTCATTGGGTGCTTTCAATCAATGCCCATTGGTAGGTGAGATCAAAGACGGGTACTTGGAAAAGGTACCGATAGACTCCTTCGGTCTAGGATCAGGATCGAAAGAGTATGATCGAACTAAGGGCTCAAACAATTTTCCCCATGTTATTAACCTTCGACCGAGGACCGAAGGTGGGCATATTTAAGGAGTGATGCCTAGATTTTGGCATCTGGAATGCCAAATCCTAGAAACAGGACTCGGTATATGGTGAATTTACCCAAAAGGCATGGTCCCACTCATGGCCCAGTGGGGCACGCTTGGTCGAGGTCGGGTGGCAGAAATAAATAGATAATATCGATCATGCCCAGTTATTGGCGAGATCAAAGACGTTAGGATGTGAACGTCCAAACCACTATTTCCCAGAGATAGCAAACGACATAGAACTTGATCTATTTATAACTTGTTAATGGTCAAGGGAGACTCAACCCATGATAAATAGGAATAACCATGAAGTTGTTTCCATATTTGTTTTGTTTAACTAAACGGAAACCATTGGCTATAGTAAACAAAGCTAAATAATGGAATATAGTTAATGCAATGGCAGAAATTTTACTTATACATACAAAGTTACAGTAAGTAATGGCAGTGCACAGACACAGGCATGTATAATATGGATGAATTGCAGTACAAGCAATTATATTATATATGCAGACAGTTGTATATAGACAGAAGATAAAATAAAGTGCGGAAATGTAAATGGAATAGAAATTGAAACTGAAAGAACAATATTTCATTACATTCAATCTTTATATACAATGGATGCGGGGGTCGGTCCCGCATAAGCATGGCCTATATACAAAAGGGAAAACAAAGGTACAACCAAAAAGAAACAAAAGGAAATAGTCTCATCATCGCTCAATGCTAACTGGAGAGTTTACTTCTTCTGTGTCTTCTTCTTCTTACCACCTTTGCCACCCGAACAATCACGGGGTCTCTTCTGGCTTTTTTCATCCTTAGGTGTGCTTCCTTCGAAGAGAGTAGTGTCCCATTCGGTAATAGTGATGGTAGGATCTTCAGGTCGATCAACAAGGGGCTCAGACATCTCTAAAATGGCGTCGGTGCTCCTGCCCTTAGGAGGCCTAATGGTTATATGGAGGATTCTTGGAGAAGGATTTGGCTCTTCGGCACCGATACAATTTTCAAGTCCTAGCTCGGTTTTGATTTTCACCTTGGAAACATCGATCTTCAGCCTCTATGCCATAGAAATGGGACCAGTTGGGCCTGTGGCGCTTGTATTTGTGATGTCTTCCTCCAGGGACTAGAAAGTGTCATCCAATACCTCCAAAGCTGGTATCTTTTCTGAATTAGGACTAGGAATGAAGTTGGAAGGGAGGATTGGAGTGACCAGTCCCATGGAAATGGAGGTTGACTTGGTAGCGATTGTAATGGGGTTGGAGCCTTGTGTAATTTGCGACGGAGGAGGTGGCCGAAGAGAAGGATGACCTATGAGTTCACAAACGGAGAAATAAAGTTTAGTAACAGTCTTGGGAGAGAACAGAAGTTTACCGAACATTGGAGAGACGAGAGAAATACCTTCACTCGGACTCGATTCTTGAGCAGGAGATTTAGTAGTTTGCCCTTCTTCTATTATGTACTGTAGTGGCTGAGCGACAAAAGGAGGAATATAAGGTTCGGTAGAGGTAACCTCCGTAGAAGCTAGGATAATCTAAGTATCCTCGGAGCTGGTTCCCTCGGATATTGGAGTCTTCACTACAAGCTCTTAGGTTTTGGGAGATGATGATTCTGTATGGCCCAATGCACTTGGACCAGCAGGATCTTCAGTGGCGGCTTCAGTAGTAGTGGCATCCTTAGCGGCGAGGATCGCCTTTCCCTCTTCTAGATTTTCAATGTCTTCGGCATCGAGGTACCTGGCTTTCAGTTCATCTTCGGTGTGACCTTCACCGGACGCTTCTGCATAATGCACCACCTCTTCCCAAGCATCGACAAGAGTAATAGCATTGGTACTTCCAAGCCACTTCAGGTTCTTATATTGGATGACATTAGCAAAGAACTATTAAAGTGTGGAATTCACCTCTTCTTTCTCCCGCACCACCTGCTTTTTTAGTTCGATCATATCGCCCGCTGTTGCGGATGGTTAACTTGAGCTTCTAGAGTTTTGGTTTTTCTAATAGCAAGGTAAACTCAAGCTTCTTGGCATTAGCTCGAAGTTTCTGGAGCTCAGCTTCTTTGGCCTCAAGTGCCTTGTCTCTTTCGAGGTGGGCCATGTCTTTGGTTGCGAGTTATGTCTTGAGATTGGCATTCTCTTCATGGGCAGTTTTCACTTGGTCTTTCATCATAATCGTGGCTTGATTGTGAGTTTTTATCATCTCATCGACCAATCTTTTGTTATTCTTAGCCGACATTTTAGCTGCTTCTTTTTCATCAATATCCTTAGCCACATCCTTCTTATACCCTTTGATTATTCTTTTATAACCTTTCTTCTCCGACTCAAATGGCTGAATATTAGTTTGATGAATTCGGTTGATGTCAGGAAGGGCAAAGTAAAGTTTCTTCCATTCGTACCCCTGGTCGATCAGCTCCTAAATCCCTCCAACCCTACGGTTGGCCTCTTTCATGGGAATGTCCTTAAGTTCACAATCGAACTTAACCCCAGCCGGGAAGAGATTTGGGAAAGAGGCTTGCATTTTGCTCGGTAGGGGTGAAGTTGGATGAATAGAACCCCCTTCGGATTGGCGGGGTAAAGGAACCGTGGTAGTTAAAGGAAGAGATGCTAGAGATTGTTATTAGAAGGAAAGATGTGGTTTAGATTGAGGTAGGAGAAGATCAAAAGAGGAACCAGGACGGTCATGCGAGTCCTTATGTCTTTTTACCCAATCACAGCTTTTGTTCTCCTCAACATGCCTCTTTTTCCTATCTCTTTCCATCTGATTTTTGAGTTCCTCTTGGCGTTCTCTATCTCTTCTCCGTGCTCATTCTCGTTTGTTTCACTCTTTATAGGTGCTGGAGCGAGGAGGATATGGCTTGGGGGTTACTCTCCTTTGCTCAGAGACGTTGGAGTGGAGATATCTAAAACAACCTCATCCCATCATACCCGAAATGAGAGAAAGGATCATATCATTTTTAGAACATTGGAATGTGAGTGAATGCAAGGTATGTATGTTCGTGATCCTAAAAGTGTGTGAAGTGCTGGTGTCCCCCTAAGTACTATATGAACCGTGTTGGAAAGGTAGTAAAGATGGAGTCTCGCCTCTTTCAGCTTGGATGCCTTCAAATGGGAAGCTGAAACCAGGAGAGCACTCCTTAGGAAGATCATCGATAGGAATGTCGAGATCACTTAGTGCATCGAAGATGTTTTCTGTGCGATCGGTTGGAGGTGGCCTCGGTTATTGGCATCGTGCTCAATTTTGCAGATTGCTAAGAGATCTTGACCACAATTCGCTTTAGGACCGGTGTGACATGAATTTTAGTGCCCTTTGGAGACGTCTCTCCATATGACTAATCTCCTTCTTTATTGAAGTCATTATCGTCGTCGCTTTCTTCATCACCTTCTTCTTCTTCTTCCTCTTCTTTCTTTCCTCCTCCTCCTTCTCTCCTTTCTCCTCCATCGTGGATTGTTTCCATTTCAACTCTTTCTTCCTCGTTGTAACAACTTGTACCTTAATGGGTCTGATTTTTTGACTAAATCGAAAAACCCAAGTTTATTAGGATACATGTCATTGGTGTTGGTAACCTGTAATAAACATAAGTATATCAGAGAGCTATCTATACAAACTCATGGCGAAATAGTGAAATATAATAAAACATATATACCGACTAAGGCTACTACCTTGGATATCTAGTCGCTTTGTCGGTGCAGAGCATGATTGAGAAGACCTGTCCACTTACCGTTCCTGTTATGTAATAGAATCATGTCCCTCTAAATCTATCACGTGGGTTGTAATGAGGAGGGGTCAGAACAATATTCTGGTGATTGGTAAACATACTTTATCCATAACACTATTTATGCCAATTGGTTTTCATTTAGGTGTTTTATGTTTACTATTCATGAATTAGTCATTTAATTCCATATGCGTGTACGATATGTCTAATCTACTCCAAAGTATAGGTATCTACATGCGTACTCCTCTTTGAGATATAAGTATCTATATATGTACATATATAGGTGTGTCACTGTACTTTCCAAAAGAAAACCTTGGCCACTTAATACTTCTTAAATAGGAAAAAGGAAAACCCAACAGCCATTTAATACCTCAATCATGAAGCAGCCCCCTCCTCCCCATAACTATGGGGTATATTGGATTCAATGACCCATTTCACATCCAATCATATCATAACGATGGGAGAAAAAGTACATGAGTCACTTAAGACCTTTTAAATGGGAAATTGGGAGACTTCAGCCACTTAATACCTAGACCCTAGACAAAACCCCGCCATTTAATACTTAGACCCAAGGTGAACCCCTCCTTGATACTTCCTAGCTGACATCGTAAGAAATACCATAAGGCCACTTAATACTTTTTAAATGGGGAAGAGGCAAACCCTCCAACAACTTACCTCAACCCTGAAGCGGACCCTGTCCAGAGATTTCTACTACTGCACCTAAAAGATAATCCTGACCATTTAATACTTCTCAAATAGGAAGTGTTAGACCCTACAATAGCCATTTAATACCTCAACCTCGAAGAAGGTCCTTCCTAGAATTACTCCAACCCATACTCGAACGTATATCCCCATGGGTCCTACAGTTGGAGATGTCCCACATCAGTAGTGCGTATACACAACTACTGATAGTCCCTTGCGGAGGGCAGACGTTCATTATGTAACTCTACCGACCTCGCATCCCAACCCATACTAAACTAAGTCATTTATAATTTATCTAAATATTAGGCTAAGCCCACTAATTCACACCCATCGCAAACATATTATTGAGGCCATATAATTTCAACTATAGAAATTACTACGCCTCTTAAGTTCGTTGTTTATTCATATTTATTTATTTACTTTCTATGACTTCTTCTTATTTTATTAGTTTACTGTCTTTATTTCTCCTTTCCATTAATGTTATTAATGACATTCATTTATCATGCCTATTTAATTTCTTTTACCATTTCCATATTTGGTCTATGTAATTAAATTCCTTAAATGGCTTACTACCCATATGGACTTCGATTACAGTAACTTCCATTTTACTCCTCAATTCATTACCTTGTTTGTATTTAGAATTTTATTTAGAATTAATGTGATAATGTACAATTAATTGCTGTTACCATATGTATTAATGTTGTAATAGACATTTATTTATTTATTTCTTAAACTTATACGTTACTTTATACACACACACACTTAATTAGTAAACATGATTATTTATAATTCAATTTATAACTTTTTAGTTTCTACTTGTGGAAATACACTTATGTGTAAATTTCCTAGAAATATTTATTTCTACATTTTAATGCATCAGAATTGTATATTTTTCAAGAAGCAAATGTTATCATTGCAACTTTCCATAAACTACCAAAATTGGGATTATGTTGTATTTGTAATTACAAGAAATTATCTTTTTATTTTTATTTTTATTGAAATAGATAGTGCAAACTATGAAAAAACACCCTTACTTTGCATATCTCTTTCCTTTGGGATATGAATGTTCCTTATTATTTCAAACGATGCATTTTTCATATATATAACTGTGAAGTTGGACAGTTTATGGAAATTCACATGGTAATCAATACAATTAGATTGTACATTCTATAATTTCAATGAATTAAAACATAGAAATTTAAATTTTAAATCAAATTAAATAATCTTCAATTGATGATTTTCAAATTTAACAATTTACACTCCAAATAACAAAAATATGGAATTAACTACCTAATTCTACCAATATTATATTTCATAAATATTTAGAGACTATTTTTCCCTAAATCCCGAATCCATGGTGTACATACCATTTTATCAAAGTTATTTAATTCATTGAATATGTAGACAAGGATTTCAAATTAGATCTATTCATTTAGACCTACAATTCAATGGTTTTCACATAGGCATAATAATAAAAATAGAATTTCAATAATATAAATGTAGTATTATATAAATTACATAATTTCCACTCACCTTATGGCTTTCAAATCTCCAGATTCAAATCCATTCTTCTTCCTTGACTCCTTTTTCTTCTCAACCAAAAATATGTATGTATATATATACCATTAGAATTACAAATCCGAGAGGAGATTTAAGTTAAATGGAGTTTAAATTTAAAATTTCTTAACTTACCTATTTCGTAGAATTGATTCACTCATTCCTTACTTATCTTTTATTTTCTGTCCTTCTCTAATGTGTGTGTATGTGTGTGTGTGTGTATAATATTTTTATAATTTCTAGGAATAGTGGAGAAGGAGAAATGACAGAGCTCCACTGCTCCATTTAGAAAATATGAGAAGAAAAGTGAGGGGCTGGGCCTGTATTTATAGGCGCTCGAATGAATTCTATCCATTATATTAAAATATATTAAATCGGGACCATCATGCTGAGGTTCAATCTACGTCGGCCCTAACTTAGCCAATTGACCGGCTATAGCAAGCGGTCGACCGGTAGGGTCGGTGATTTATTTTCTTAGCGTTATCCTTGCCTTGTTAATATTGATTACCATATTCTACGTTAGCCTTAAATTTATTACCTTATTTCGCTTTGAATTATTTTTGATTTAAAATCTTCAAACGTCAATAATTTCTTCGTTCGAACACCGATCGCAAAGCTTTACATATGAAAGTTGCTTAGAAAATTGCTATGAACATAATTGTGCAAGCTTTGTAGCCAAATTTTCACATTTGCTCAAATTCCATTTTTGAGCTTTAATAATTATTTTTAATTAATTACTATTTATTTTATGGGGTGTTACACCCTTCCACTTGTACCTCATCGACAACGTTTACTTCCACCTCTCTATCGATGGATTTGCTGACGTTTTCCGTGCTGGATGGGCCTTCAGCACCCCTTTGTATATCTTCGCTGGAGCTACGAATGGAGGCACAAAACCTGGTTGGCATCTTGGAACTTCTTGGTGAAACTTCAGTAAGAACGGAGAAGTGTTTAGGATGAAGAAGATTGCATCGGTGAAGATTCTCATTCTTCAGTAGGTAGGCGGTGGTACGGAATTGAATATTGAGTCGCTTAAGCATTTGTAGTGTCTCGGAGTGCTCTTCCCTAATGTCTCGAGCCGGGATATCTATAAAGAAAGTGGAGAACAAGTCAAACACTTGGATGGTGAACATCCGAGTATGGGAAAGAATGGAAAGGGAGAAGTCTTACTTCCAGAAAGCCAAAGCCTACTGAAGCCATACTAAGATCAAACAAAGAAATATTCATTCTTGAAGTACGAACATTTGTTGTGGAGCGCTTCAATGACCTTACACCAGAACCAGGCTTCGTTGATCATAAGAGAAAGCGATTCACTCTGTTGTTTGAAGCTTAGGTTATGTGTGAACTCCCCAAAGGTTGGAGGTCGTTGGAATTGGTTCATGAGTAGATTGTACAGAGAATGCAACTGGGCATGGCCATTGCAATGGATTTGAGTGGGAGCGAGCCCGAGCTCCTAGAGGAACATTTAGAGAAATGGATTAAAGTGCGTTACAGCATCACCTAGGCACATGTACTTATTGCAAGCTGTGTAGCTCATTAAGGGATTGTGCACCTGTTGGTCAAGTGTCGGAAGCAAGACATCGCTCTTTGGTATGCCTTGCTCAAAGCATATGGTCCGAAGTGACTTGATAATTAGAACAATTTGCATTTGTTTTGGAGGATCACTTAGAACTCTTAAACCCACTTGTACATTAATCGGGGGAGGTTGGTCCTAGATTGGAGTTGGTGGAACTATCATCCCCTACAGCTCTGAGGTAATTAATCATTTGGTTCCAAAAGGCATGGACGTGGAAGCTTGGGCAGTGGTAGACCCGACTTCAGGAGGCGTTGACGGCCCAACTTCAACATTGAAACGTGGAGAATGGCTTGTCATTCTGGACAGGAAAACTCAAAGTTGAACATGGTAAGTAAGTTTTATTTTGGAATTCTATTTTAGATGTGAACCCGAGTGACTAGCGCTTAGAATCTAATAGATGTCGATGCGTGTTGACCAATCAGATTCTGAACGTTGACCGGGGCAATTGAAAGTGTCAATCTATGTAGTGTGAGTCCTATGACCCGTACATGACGACAGACCATTCTATGTAGATTGCTCGCTCATGCTGGAAAGCGATCCCAGTTGCATGATAGAACTATGCCTCGGATCTTTCATGTTATCTTTGGATAATCATAACTGAAATGCTGTTCGGAGTGATGTGGAGCATTCTTTCCATGAACACAAAACAGTGCAGTGATTGGAAATGCTATGTAATGGAATTATGCGAATGCTGGAGCACGTTCGATGCGACCGTTCTTTGGAGAGAACCGTCTTGGTGGAATTTGAAACAATAATCGGTGATCAGCCAAACTTTGGAAGGAAGTAGATCAAGTGCATTGGTATATAATAGTGTTGCATCATGGCAAAACGTGGGCTTCTTATAGGTAACCCGAAGCGAATGAAGGTTCAACTCGAATTTGTCTCTAAGTCAATGAAAGTTTAGAATTATGGGGTTTGCTATGGGCCAGCCCCGAGTCAAACCTTAAGTTGCCTTAAGTTTTGCCACCCCCAATGCTTGGAAGAAAGTCAATCATTAGTTAAGCCGATCACTCTCAAGTCACAAGCAACCATCGGCAATCAACGATGCTGCAGCCACAAAAGCCACAGTGGCCTAAAACTTCGTCAACCCACCTTTAGGCCAAAGCGAGATTTGAACTTGAAAAAGGGTCATAGTCGAACTGTCTTAAGAAGGCGATGGCTGTAGAAGTGAAGGTATGATGATGGCAGTGGTTGAAATAAGGTAGTGGCGGTGGTAGTTGATCAGCAGTAGTTGATGAGCGGTGAGAGGTTCGAGCTTAGGAGATTAAATTGCAGGAATTCGGCACCGTGATCTTTGAGAAAGCAGAAAGGCCGAAATGAAGATGTGCTCGAAATGTTCTAAATATGGGCTTATAAAGAATTCGGTGACTCTGTAAAAGTGGTCGGTACCGATATGAAATTTTTGCCCAAATTGAGAAAGGAAAAAGAAGGAGGGAGTATATACCCGTCTGAGGCATAGAACTCTAGCGTGTAAGTCTTAATCTTACCACGAAGAGTGGTACTACTGCTATTTAAAGCATTGGAATGGATTCCCTTCAAATGGAGATGGCACTTTAAATCAACTATTGGATAAAAAATAGATTTGTATGGGTAATGGTATATGCTTGTCTTGTTCCAAAGCATGCTTTTTATCCAGTAGAAACGTACTCTAGAAGGCAAGTGTTATCCGGCTTTTGGATCAAGTGGCTTTCAGTCGAATATGGACGTCAGGATGAAGATGAAGTGGTTCCGGGACTTGGGAGCATGCTTGGAAGGATGGTGGAAGTGGTTTCAAGAGTTAAGAGTGCAAAAGGAACCAAGAAAATAGGTCGATACGAACCTCTTTTAAGTAGGTACCGAAATCTTTTCATGCACTCTGAGGGGCTCTAAAGTCTTGGTCAGTGGATAGCTGGTTAGAGTGATCATCCTGGGGCCTATTTTTGAAGTAGTAGGTGAACAACTCCAAGGAAGCTCTAAAGAAAAGAACAAGTGCTGAAGATGTCAGAACCTTTCAGCAATGACTAGATTTCTAAGGAAAAAGTGCTCGAAGCTTTATGGATCGATGGTAGAAGACCAAGTAGGGGAAGATGGCACGATCTTCTATCATAAAATCAGGTTGGTACCGATCACTTTTGGTCAGTGTCGAGATGATTTTATTGGTTAGGGGACTTCGTCTCCCCTCCTACATTCTCAAATCTAAAGTTAGACTTGTTATTTTGAGATTCGAATTTTGTTGGACGATTTCTTTATAAATAACAAGCATATGGAAACTCAAAACAGACTTTTTGGCACTTTATCTTCTTCACTCTCTCTATATGACCTTATCACAAAGGAAGCTACCTTTTGTTGTTCTAGGCTGTTAGATCAATAAAACTCTTATACTTGTGACCAATATCTCTAAGTAATAACATTACAGTGGATGTAGGCCTCAAATTTGCCGAACCACTATAAAAATTCAGGTGTACTTTTCTTTGTTCTATCATTTTATCGCTAGATTTCTCTATTTTAGTTTGTTTTGGGGTGTTGTGCCATTTTATAGTTCAACAATATACTTCCTTTGTATTCTGATAAAAACCAAACTGTTTGATTGCCTTATCAAAACACTTATTCCAACTCTTTGAAGCTGGTTTAAGTTCATAAATGGATCTTAACAACTTGCAAGAATTGTCCTTACTCTTACTGACATCGAAACCCTCGGACTGCTACATAAACAGTCTCTTCTATATCACCATTTAGAAATTTCATTTTCACATCCGTTTACCATATTTCATAGTCATAGAATGCAGCAGTAGCCAACATTATCCAAATGGACTTAAGTATTGCTACAGGTGAAAATGTTTCATCATACTCAGAGCCTTTAATTTGACGAAACCCTTGCACAACTAGCCTTGCTTTGTAAGTCTCCGCTTGTCCGTCCGCATTTAGCTTTTTCTTTAAAATCGATTTGCATCCAATAGGTTTAATCCCTTCGGGTATGTTTGTCAAAGTCCAAACTTTGTTTTCGTGCATGGAACCCATTTTGGATTTCATAGCTCCAAGCCATATTGTAGAATCTTTACTCTGCAGTGCTTGTTGAAATGAAAGAGGAGCATCTTCTTCTAAGACACAACCCTCTTTCTCACCATCCATGATAAAATCATAGTTTCTCATTTGTGCATGATTCTCTATTAGACCTTCTAATGGGTTCCACGTTTTAGTGGATGGGGAATTTGGTTCTCCCACTGGTTTAGCCTCTGTGTTAGTTTCTTGGATCTCTTCTAAGTCTACAACTTCGCTGTTAATTTCTTTTAATAGAAATTCCTTTTCTAAAAAGACAACGTACGTGGAAACAATAACCTTTTGTTCCTCAGTGTTATAGAAAATATTCCTATAGAATTCTTGGGATATCCTATAAACTTACATATGGTCGATCTTGCCTCAAGTTTGTAGGAGCCGACTTTATTAACATTGGCTGGACAACCCATACCTTCAAACAATTGAGGTGGGGTTTCTTCCCATGCCATATCTCATATGGCGTCTCAGGCACAGATTTTGTGGGTATCCAATTCAACGCATGCGCTACAGTTTTTAGCGCGTATCCCTAATAGGAAAGAAGCAACTCGGCTTACTCATCATGAAACGAGTCATATCTAATAGGGTTCGATTCCTTCGTTCCAAAACACCATTGTATTACGAAGTATATGTGGAGTAATCTAAGAGATAATCCCATTATCTTTTAAGTATTATTGGAGCTCTTGTCCAACATACTCACCTCCTTGATCAAATCAAAGTATTTTAATCTTATGGTTTTTCTAATTTTCAACCTCAATTTTATATTCTATAAATTTCTCACAAACATCGGACTTATTCTTCATAAGTTATACATATCCTAGTCTTGAGAAATGATCAGTAAAGGTTTCAAAATAAGAAGGATTGTCTTTGGTAACTATAGACATTGGGCCACATACATCAGTATGTACATGACCCAAGAGTTTATCAACTCTTTCATTTCTCCCACTAATGGGGGTGCTTGGTAATTTTTCTTTATGATACGACTCACACGTATCAAATGATGGTAGAATAACTTTGGTTTTCAATCTGTGTTGTCGTTTCTCATTATATGACCTGGCATACAATGCCTTAGCTAGTTATTATTAATGTCAACATTAGAAGGGTTATTCACAACACATACATAATTAGCATTAATAACATAAATGTCATTATCCAAAACACCATTGCAGACTTTATTTCCATTCAACATAATGTTCATAACATTATCCATAAAATGAAAAATATCTCCAATCTCAAAAAACATAGATTCTGAAATTATTCCACATGTAAATTTTTTCACATAATAGAAATTATTTAAAATTAAAACTAATCCATCTGGCAAATCTAGATGATAGTCTCCGACTGCGATTGCATTTACTAGAGATCCATCGACAACTTGAAGTGTCATCTCTCCGTTTGCCACATGACTTATGTTCCTAAGTCCTTGTAACAAATTACAAATATGAGTTCGAGATCTAGTATTTAAAACTCAAGGTAATTTATTGATTGTAAAACAATTTTAAATCATAAATACACCTATAGAAGCATCATAACTATTCTGTTTTTTCTCTTTGACAATCTTTACGTACTCCATACAGTTTCATTTTTAGTGACCCTTCTTGTGACAATGATGACACTCACTCTTATCAGTTTGAGAAGTCTTCTTATTCTTCTTATTTACCTGTTTCCTTTTCTTCGAACCATTCGAAGACGATGCTTTAACCTTAACTTTGAGCATCGCGCATTGATCCTTGGATGAAGACTCGATTGATCTCAACATATTGAGCAACTCCACGAGGTTTACATTCAGTTGATTCATATTATAGTTTAATATGAACGGCTCAAACTATAGATTCAAAGACCCTTAGATCAAGTCCACTTGCAGCTCATTCTTATCGTCGCGTCTAATTGAGCAAGTCTATCAGTATAGCATTTCATCATTAAGACATAATCGTCCGCTTTCATGCCCTTCGATATCTTCATATTGAACAGTTTCTTTGTAACAATGTACCTTGCTGAATGAGATTGCTCCCTAAACAAAGCTTTGAGGCTATCGAAGATTTGATGGAAATTCATGTTTTTGTGTTGTCTGTACAATGGTTTGTCTAACGTAGACAACAAGTAAACTTGGGCGATTTCTTGGTCCGCGGTCCATTTATTATGAAATATTAGTAGTTCGGGATCAGCATCTTTAGTAGGTCTAACCCTTAGAGGTTCAGTTATCAACGACCATAAGCGTTCATATGTGAGTGCTATCTTAATCGCTTTTAGCCAGTTCATGTAGTTAGGTCCGGTGAGTTTGTCATTTTCAGGAAACAACTTTGGCATAGACATTTTTCTGCAATTTAATTTAGTAGATTATGACATTTAATTCATATTAGGTGTTCTTAATTTCTTATAATATTAGTAGGGTTAAACATTACATTTTACTTTACTAGTAAGCTCCCGCTAGACTTTTATGTTTCTCAGAACCTAAAGACGAAACATAGAAGTCTTTCGACTTCTCTAGCGGGGTTAAGATTTGTATGTCTTAGGATTCTAACCTTGAGGAAAGCTCAACAAATCATAAGCCGACATATGATGGATAATGCCTTATAGATTATATCACATACAACTCCTAACCATGTGGTATTTGTTCTAACTCATCTTTTTCTTGAGGAAAGCTCAACAAATAAAGAGAGATTATTCACTCGTACTGACCATTTCACGGTGGTTTAAGTATAGCGCATACCTTGAGGAAAGCTCAACAAATATGTAAATGTTTCTTACATCATCTATTCTATATATTATATGTAATAGTACTACACATTACATCCCTAGCTTGAGGAAAACTCGATAATTAAGGAGTATGCAAGCAATCTATCAATATATAAATGGTAGAGGACAACATTTATATTAAAGATTCATGATCTTTAATATATTTAACTGAGTTATATCGACTTATGTAATAATGTATTTCTTATGAAATAGCAATGTGATTCAAGTGTCGGACGCATCTAAAATCATGGTATACGTACTGTATGTATTTATTTCTTAACTTTAATTTGGGTTTCTTACCGTTCCACCTTTTCTTACACATTCATATTATATAATTTTGATTCATCTATGACATTTTATAATTTAATTAAGTTATATAATAATCCTATGTATAATTTTATGTTAATTAAATTAATTAATTGATTAAATTAATTAATTAACATTTTATTTTATTTTGTTTTATTCATTTTAAATTGAATATGTACGCTATAAAATTTATAGCTATACACATGTATCTTATGCACAAGTATTATATTATTTATTAATTACCATTTAATTAATTAATTTAATTAAAACAATTTTAATTAACTATAATTAATTATGAAAGTTATATGTATATTCATCTTACCTAACTTTTGATTAATTATTCAATTTTAATTTGGGCGGCGCTTAAGAGCATGTCTGACGACAAGGCTCCTGGCCCAGACGGATTCGGCCCTCTATTCTTCAAACACTATTGGGAAACAGTCAAATTCGACATCATCGAAATGTGCTCTGAATTTCATGCCGACCCATCATCGAAATGGATTTATCCTCAGGTCTAGGAACAAGTTCCCAAACATCATTTCTGGTGAATTGATTCAATTCTTCTTGCATAGCAAGAATCCATGAATCATCAGTTGATGCTTCCTTTGGATTTTTAGGTTCTATTGAGGATATAAAAGCAACATGACTCATACTGTTTAATTGATTCCTAGTTTTAACAACAGATTGCATATCTCCTAGAATATTTTCTACAGGGTGATCTTTTAAAAGCCTAATCTTTTTATTTGGATGAAAAGTTTCATTTGTAGCATCTACAGATTCATGATTAGAAATAACTAAGTCATCCTCATCATTAGTCTGATCAACTTCTTTGAAATTTTCATCAAAGGAAACATGTAAAGTTTCTTCAATAGTGTTTGTTCTTAGATTAAAAACTCTATAAGCTTTACTCCTGTTAGAATATCCGATAAAGATTCCTTTGTCGGATTTAGGATCAAACTTATCTAAATTATCTTTTGTATTTACGATAAAACATTTACTTCCAAAAATTCTGAAATAAGATACCTTAGGTTTCTTATTGAAAAGAAGTTCATAAGGTGTTTTATTGGTTAGAGGTCTAATTAAAATCCTATTCAAAATATAATAGGCTGTTGCAACTGCTTCAGCCCAAAAATGTTTTGGTAATTTACTATCAGAAAGTAGAGTTCTAGCACACTCTTGAATCGTCCTATTCTTACGCTCAACTACTCCGTTCTGTTGTGGAGTTCTTGGAAACGAAAAATTGTGAGTAATTCCCTTCTGATTACAGAATTCCTCAAACTTCTCATTTTCAAATTCACCACCGTGATCACTACGAATAGTGATGATCTTGGAAGAAAGTTGGTTTTGAACTCTTTTTGAAAAACTTTTAAAATAATCAAAAGTATCACTTTTATGTTTCAGAAAGATTGTCCATGTATATCTGGAATAATCATCCACAATTACAAAGACATATTTACTATGGTTGATTGATTGAATCTGAGATGGACCAAATAAATCTAGGTGAAGTAACTCAAGAGGTTTTGAAGTAGAGGTCATATCTTTAAGTTTAAAGGAACTTTTTCTAAGTTTTCCTAATTGACATGCATCACATATACTATCTACTTTAAATTGCATCTTAGGGAGGCCTCTTACTAGATCAAGTTTGGATAGTCCAGATAAGAGTTTAAAATTCAAATGTCCAAATCTCTTATGCCAAATCCAAGGGTCACTTGTATTGGCCAAAAGACATAGATTATCATTTGAAATTTTCATACTAAGAATATAGATATTCTTTTTCCTAACTCCCTCAAAGATAATATTAGATTTATTATCTTCGATGTGACACTTGTCTTTTTCAAATTTAATCATATATCCTTTATCACATAACTGACTAATACTAAGTAGATTATGTTGTAGATTTTTAACTAACAAAACATTTGAAATAATAGGGGTTTCAGAATTACCTACATTGCCGATGCCAACCACATAACCTTTTGAATTATCCCCAAAATTAACCAATCCTCCATCCTTGTAAATAATGTCATTGAGTATCTCTGGATTTCCTGTCATATGTCTTGAACATCCACTATCAAGTATCCACTTGTTTTTCCTTATTTGCACAGCTTGTCCATTGTGAATAGATTCATTTGTCGCCATGAAGCAAGATTCCTGCACAGTGAGCAACTTTTGTAGACTACCTGATTCTATATAACTATCATGCATCAATTTATGAGACCACAATGATTTGATTATTAAAGAAATATTTTTAGGAAACATTTCAAACTTAGCCATGAACTTTTCAAAAATCAGATTATGAATACTTTGAAAAACTTGCTCTGATACCAAATGAAAGGGACGCGGAAGATGATCTTAAGGCTATTTAACACTAGAGGGGGGGGGGGGTGAATAGTGTTTTAAGAATTTCTTTAAAACTTCTTTGATTTAAATTGAATTAACTAACTTAATGCAAATACACAATCACAGATCAAATCACAGAATCACAAACAAATGCAAATATAAATAAAAAGCAAGTAAAGGAAAGAACACACCAGGAATTTTATACTGGTTCGGTGTTACCCTACATCCAGTCCCGCACAACCCGTACGGCTTTCTATTCAACAATAATCTAGATTACAATCCCTCGATTCCAAGGCAACGAGGTACACCCTCCAGATTCTCAGGTCTCTGGGTAGAACCACTTGATTCACAGGATACAAGTTCACCCGATCGATTTCCAAGGACACGATCACACCTTTATAACCCCACACAAGTTTCTTTGAGTACAAATGTATCTATAACTCTGATAAGCACTGAGATTCTTTGGAGAGAGTGGCAGAGAATCAAACTAGAGATATTCTGGTTTGATTCACTTAAGATTTCGGCAAAATATGGATAGGATGATTAGAAAATAAGATAAGAGAGTAAAGAGGAGAGAAAATAAAGAAAGTAGTTTTTTTTTGGAAAACGTCCATAACAGTCTCTATTTATAAAGAATGAATGGATGTGTCCATTCGAAGAGGTTTAAACGAATAGACACTTCTTTTGAAAACAACCTTTGCTGTAACGGGAAGCATGTCGACATGACAGGTAAATAGGATGTCGACATGGTCTAGTAAAAAGTGATGATTTGCTTTACTTTGAAAATGATGATTTAAAACATATGCAACTTTATTCAAATGGACTCTATGTATTTGTAGAAGGTATTTAGAAGTAGAAATACTTATGAATGTATATATGTATATATACTAAAATATATTTAAAATCAAAGTAAATAAACTAAAGTAAATATAATATTAAAATAGATTTTGAGGCTAAAATATCAAGGACAATTTTGAAATCAAAATATAACAAAATGATAAATATGATTTTGAGGCTAAAACATTTTTGGAAATGTGAACGAAGGTTTTTCTTTTGAAAAGGAATATTTGAAAATCATTTTATAAAACAAGAGATAATTTTGAAAATCATTTTGAATCAAAATTAGTGAATAACAAAATAGGGCTACTATTCGTTCCACTAGATATTTCGTGAGTTCCATCTCACTAGGGTTCCATCCCTTTAACAAGAACGAAGTGGATTCCATTCCACGAGTAAATTGGATAAAAAAGAATGATAGTGCTTTCAAGGAGTTTTAACAAATATCTAACCTAACTATATTATTTGTCTTGAACTCTTGAATATCTTGAATCTCATGAGTCTTCAATCTTGAACTCTTGATCTTTGTCTTCATCAATTTTGTTTTCTTTACTGTACAGTCTTCTTTTGTTGATACCTGCATATAGATTTCCTGCACATATATATTTTATAACACTTCTATAGTTGTTGTCATCAAAACCACTATCCTATGGACTAACACTATTAGTCTCCTAAACACAACCTTCAAGATCATAACCAAAGTCCTAGCCAATCGCCTTCAAGCCTTCATCGCCCCTCTAATTGGAAGTGAGCAATCCGCTTTTATCTTGGGCCGTAACATCATGGACTGCGTAGCGATGACCCAAGAGGTCATCTCCTTCTGCCACTCTACTTCAACACCAGGTATGCTCCTCAAACTAGACTACTCAAAAGCTTTCGACTCAGTCAACTGGCAATTCATCTTGGAGCTTATGAAACATAGAGGCTTCCCCACAAAATGGACTGCGGCAAGGAGACCCACTTTCTTCTCTGCTTTTCATTCTGGTGGCCGATGTGTTCAACCGTATGATCAAGCTAGCGATTTCGAACAACATCTTTCAAGGCATCAAACTTCCCAACTCAAATCTGGTCATATCCAACCTTCAATTTGCCGACGACACCATTCTATTCGCATCACCCATGATCAACCACATCCACTGCCTCAAAGTAGCTCTATACTCTTTCGAACTCATCTCAGGCCTATCCATCAACTTTCGTAAAAGCTCTATCATCATGCTCGGAAAAGCTGACCATCTCGGGCAAATCTGTTCCAGCCTGCTTAACTGCAAGATCGCTCACTTTCCTATCTCCTACCTCGGGGTCCCCCTCCGTCCAACTAAATTACACAGATCTGATTAGTTCCCCCTCATCGCCAAAATCGAAAACAGACTCCATTCATGGAAAGCTCACTCCCTTTCCTCAGCCGGGCGCCTAGTCCTTGTTAAATCTGTCCTATCAGCAATCACCACTTATTGGATGTCACTGTACAAGCTTCCATCCTGGGTTATCAAAAAAATTGACTCGATCAGAAGCTCCTTTCTTTGGAATGGTAGTAAAATAAAGAGACTCGTGAACTTGCGGACTGCTTGCCTGCACTCGAAAAACGGCGGCCTCGGAATCGTTAATCTTCATGACTTCAACATCGCGCTCCTCGCCAAATGGCTCTGGCGGTTCCTAACTCCTGGCTCCTACCTCTGGAAATCTTGGATTACCTCTCTTCACTACCACTCAAACCCTCATCTTGTCCTCCATGCCCCCACCAAAAACATACCATTCCCCTTCTGGTCCGGTGTCTTATCAACCCTACCACGCGTCATACGGCTCTTCCACATCAACTTGGGTAATGGGGGCTAATTGCCTCTTCTGGTTGGATACATGGCATAGCCAGCTTCCCCTCTCCTCCACCCTTCCCAACCTCTTCTCTCACACAACTAACACCTTCGCTTCCACTCTGGACATTTCTACTTCGAGCCCAGATCATCTTCTCCCGACCTCCTACTTCGACCTCGCCACCCTTGCCGAGCTTCACCTTGCCGCCTCTATCCTCCGTAGCATCCATTTCAACCCCCGGCCAGATACCTTCACCTGGGCCCCTAACCCATCAACCGGCTTCTCTGTTGCCTCCTGCTATGCTCACCTGAACAACCCCGGACGCCTCTTCACCTTCCCCAGACTTTGGAAGTGCCGGATCCAGCCCCGCTTTGCCTTCCTGCAATGGTGCCTTATCCACGGGCGCATCAACACAAGAGACAGGCTCCTTCGTCATAATATCGTAGTTGACCCCTGCTGTGCCTTATGCTCTACCACAACAGGAAGTTTGCAGCATCTATTCTTCGAATGCGATTTTGCTGTCAGGGTTTGGGTTGCGACGACTGTTCATATTCTTGGTCACATACCCACATTTAACTCGTTTTTCGACCACTGGCAGTATAACCCCCCCAACTACCACTTAGACCTCGTTGTAGCTATATTCACTTGGTGCATTTGGGCCGAGCGAAATGCACGGGTGTTTTGCAAGCCCGTATCAAACTTCGATGGAACTTGTAGACGTATTATTCACTATTTCTCATCTGTATCAGGACACAGCTTCTCCGCGCCGTTCAGACTGAGATTGCCATTCCCCAGCTCTCCACCAGCTGAATCAACAGGCAGCACAACAGCAGCTCCTTCTGATAGGCATCGAGGACATCAGTAACCGCTATGTAGTTCTAGCCTTTTTTCATTTCTGTTGTTTGCACCATGTACTTTGTATATAAAACTCTGTCTCGTAACGACTAGCTTGCTGTTTCCTACTACTTTTTGGCCAGCGATCAGGCTTGTTGATCGCGCTATTTACCTATTAGTATGATATCTAATCGGCTGTGTAGTATCACGCTACACAACCGTTTTGCTCAAAAAAATTAATCTAATTAATAATTTTCAAAATAATTATTTAATTTTCAAAACAATTTTGAAAATAATTTTATAACATTTATAAAATATTTATTTGTTTTAAATTTAAACTTTTAAATTTAAAATATTATTTTTAATTTCAAAATATTTTAAAAAAAATTAGCGCATGGCCCAAATCAATTTGGGCCTTTATATTAGGGATAATCTTTGGACTTACTTCATCTTTCGGGCTAGGCCAATAGCTAGGTAGGATAGTGTGCCTCCAAACCCAGCCTAAACACTACTTTTTTTAGACACCCTATTTTTTTAGACACCCTACTAAATGAGTATACTTTAATAAGTCAACCAAAATATTACTAATTTGGACTGCATAGGCTATTGGTTTTTGATACTATTGTTGAACTGGGCTAACGCATAACAGGTAAATGAGTGAATTTCAAGTTTTTTTATTATATATCTTATTGGGCCTATGAAGTCTAAATTTATTTAGATCCAATTTTGAATTAATTTTAAATATTTTTTTTATTTTTTTAATTGATTAATATAAAGATTTAATTTGTTTATATATGTGAAATATAATGTGTACATGTGTATCAAATACACATAGACATGTATGTGCACGTATAGCATATAATGTGTACATTATTTAATATACCCGTATGTATGTGTTGGGATCTTCGTTGCAATAGACACATTAGCCCATTTATATCCTTATTTTCTTTTTATTATTATTTTAAAATTAATATAATATAAAGTATACTTATATGTATATCACTTACACACACACATTAAAACAATTGCATATAAATTCATTTTAAATATAAAACCAAATCAATGTTTAAAATATCTTTAAATAAATTCAAATTTGAAAATAAATCTAGACCTAAAATATTTTATTTGAATTAAAATTCAAGTTTAAATATTTTATATTTAATATATATATATATATATAGACACACACACTATATGTGTATTATATATATATATATAGTTACATAGAGTGTGTGTCTATATATATATATACACAGGTATCAAAAAAATTAATACATAACTATATATATTAAATTTTAAAAATTCTAATTTATAGATATATATATAACTAATATTATATATTTAAGCATAAAATAATATATGCACATGTATATGGTCAAAAATGATTTTGAAGAAATAAAAAATTAATTAATTAATTAATGTGTATTATTTTTATAAGTTTTCAAAACTCTGTACGGATTTACAAAAAAAAATTTCAAAATTTCCTAGAAGATTTTATTTTGCAAAATATATATTTATTTATATTTGTATATATATTAACATATTACAAGTTAAAACTTTAAATGTATATATATACATGAAATTTATATATATATATATATCTATGTGTGTATGTATATATTAATACTATATTTTGGTTTTAATATATATATATATATATAATTATCAAAATTATTTTTTAACATATATATATACTTATGAAATATGTATTGTTAATTTTTTTAAATAATTTAAAAAATATGTATTATGTATTTAATAATAATTTTAATTTTTTTTTAAATAATTTTTTTCATATAGACGAAAGCATGAATATGCATATAATACACACACACACACGCATATACATATATAGATTTGACATCAAACAAATATACAAATTCATGATATAGTTTTAACCTATATGCATATAATAGCATAAATGAATATATATAAATAAATAGGTATAAATTAGATATGTTGACCCAAAAAATGGACCAACACCCTGGTTTGGATTTGAAAGCACCAGCTCTGTCTTCACAGAGCAATATAACAGATCACAGAAATAAAAAATAATCAATAAAGGAAAATAGACAGAAGATTTTTATAGTGGTTCAGATGCTAACGAAGGCTACGTCCACTTTATAGTTTTATTATAAGCTGACCGCTATTACAAAGGTTGTTTGGTTACAAAGCTTTGGCTAATTCCAAGCTGAATTGGACCTCCAAAGTTAGAATCCACCGGAGAATCACGGTGTATTCCTTCTGAGATCGTTGTGGGAGAGGTTAGAAGTGAAGAATAATCCCAGCAGAGCTTCAACAATCAGCTTTCAGAAGATCCTTGTTATGTTGCAGGAGGTATGCTATTTATAGAGGTTGAAGGGTTTCTGGGCCAAGCCCGTCATTTTCAGGTCTCAAATATGGCACAGGCGACCTAGGGGGTTCAGTGGTCAAAAATTGTCAAACTTCATGGGTTGCTAGCGACCCATGGTGTTGGGTCGCTGCCGACCCATAGACTTAGTCTATTTTCGCCCGCTGAATTATTTTTCCTTTAGTCGTATTTCATAATTTTTTTATTCGTGGTTATTACGGAGTACATGAGTTGCTATTGATCCGGTCACAAAGGTCTATCTTGGATTTCGAAATTGGAGAGGTCTTCTCAGCCATTCATCATTGTAGTCGCATGCTGATGGCAAGTCGTTGGCTGCTTATACTTAAATACTTGTTGATCCGCAGAGATGCCGGTCTCTTGGCTTCTTTGACTCCTGTCGTCACCTTACTGTGTAGCTTGGTCCTTGTCGAACTCTAGTCGTAACATCTCCGGTTAGTCCTTGAATCATCCCACCGCTCAAGGTTGCCTCGCTTTCCGTTGGTATCTGCTGGGTTAAAAACCAAGATAACATTTGCCCCCCAGAGTATGTCTTTGTTGTAAACAAGGCGTGCTCTGGAAGTTATCGTTTTCCATATCCAGTTGTTAACTTTCAAGCGGTTGCATCGAAGCTCTACGCATAAAATAGCCCAATGTCATCGGTTATTTTCCTTTGGTTCTAGCTATCGTTGGTTGCCTCAACCTGTCATGTTGTTGCATGCGGTCTCCCTACATGTCTTGGAGTGATGAACAGTCGCGATTGACCAATTCTGAAGTGGCTGGACAGAGCTTTCCTTTTCGAGTACTCAAATATACAAGATATGCAAATTTTTATATACACTATTATTTTTATTTTTTATTTTTTTATGATAGGTCGCTAGCGACCCATGCGAGATGGGTTGCTAACAACCTATCCTTTTGAATATTCCTTGAACTGATGCTAGGTCGGGTCGCCTACGACCCATGATGGGTCGGGTCGCATGCGACCCAAGTACTTTGAAATTTTTTATCCCTTTTTTTTTTGCCTATTTATTTCCCTTTAGCCGACCCATTGTGGTTCATTCAACCTGAGCCTTTCCTTTACTTCCAAGCGATCATCCTCTAGCAATTCGAGCTCCTCCACGTCGATTTGACCTGCCGCCTGATCCCCTTGTCATCATCTCAACCGAGCATCATCTCGTGTTGCTGCCGACCTTTGATTCCAAGCCCTAACCGATCCATCACCGTCTTCGAATCCTAGCCGACCTGCTTCGTGCAATTTTAAGGTGTAGCCGACCCATTGCCTTATTGCACATGAGCTAATCCTCCACTAGCTCACTCGCGACCTAGTTCGTAGCTCGCCAAGTTCAATTTGTGACTTCTCTTGTTCCATTAAGCTGATTTGAGGTGGGTTCGCTTGGTTGAGTTGATTGCAATATGGGTATGATGATTTAACACCCAGCTTTGGCTTGTGATGGTAACTGCAAAATTTCGTTCTGATTGTGGTTCTTTGGAGAAAGATAGGAAATCGAGTCTGGAATCATTTCTTAGAATGACATTCGGGCTTGGGCCCGAGACTGGACGCGCTTTGCTATCTTCGTCTATCGAACCAGGATCAGCCAGTTACCAATCTGCGGACGTCACTTGCATAACGCTTCATCAGTTGACCTTGATTCTCCTGAGAACTTAGGCTTATCTCATTTTTCTTATTTCACGCTTGGTGTCCCTGCGATGAGAAGAGTTTCTCGTGTCGCTTCAGACAACGAATCCGTTATCGATCATAGATCAATAACGGGTAAGCGTGCAAGCAGTATAACCATAAGTTGGAAGCAGAATTTTACGGGAAGTTTTTCTCTACTTTCACTACAAGCAAACTATCTACACGGGATAGGCCGTTTACGGCATTTTGGACACCGAGCTTACCTCATATAGATAACACACTGCACTTGCCCCAGTTCATACTTGAAATCCGACATGCTAATCTCAAGTCAATGTTGCGCCGGGGTTCAAGTGTGATAGGGGAAATTCATAAGGATATGATAGATTTGTCAATAGAATTACTTGACCTTTTATGGACGCGGGTTCTATCATATATAATGAAACAACCATCCACACGTCGCAAGCCGAGTGGACAAAGTCCGACGCTTTCTGAGGCTGAATCGTCATTCACTTCACAAGCCGAGTTTGGTCAACTAGTTTCGGTTGGGCCGATCGTGGATCGCACGCCTCCCAACTTCCGAGTTTTACTCAATCCGCCTGAAAAAGCCCCGTCGGTGATCTCTGCCAAGGTTCTCCATAACATATGTTTACAACACGGGATTCCCAAAGTGGACGTGCACCTTCTAGAGAAAGATGAGTTCACTCACATGCCTCCCTCTGGGTTTACAGCTTGCCATCGGTTCATGTGTTTGAATGGTGTTGTGCCTCCTTTTAACAATTTTCTTCGTGAAACGCTATCGAACTTAGGAATTGCCCCATTCCAGCTCCACCCGAACGGCTATGCCATCCTCACTTGCTTGCATATCCTTTTTATGTGGACATTTCATCGTGCTCCGAGTTTCGACGAGTTGCGGTACTTCTTAGCATTCAAGAGGAGAGACGATTGCCCCTCCTTGATTATAATCATGGCCCAACGGAATTGGAAGATCATTCTGCATCTGCAAAGCAACTTATCTCAATTCAAGACGTAATACTTCATCGTCAGGTGCCCCGAGGGATATTATCGTCGATGGAGGATAGGGGATAAGTTTCCTTATTCTCCGTTTGCCGAGCTTTGAAGTGGTGTGATAGAGTTTCTAATTGATTGCTTGCTTTTTACAGTTATCCCAAGGCCAAACAGAGAAACGGCTCTTAGTGAAATTTGTCAGACTCTGAAAGCTATTGATGTTGAGGGGTGGAGCGTCAAAGTCTTGCTTACTGACGAGAACTTGCGCCAATTCGGGTTGTTAGCTCTGGGCAAATATGTTGCTCAAATTGAAGCTCCCTTTCCCAACTAAGCCAGAGTTCGCGTTTTCTTCTTCACATGATTCTAATGAGGGTCGTGAAATCGGTGGCCCCTCTGAAAGTCCGCTCGATGAGACTTATGAGGAAGGTATCGCAGTCGGATTAAGCGGTTCTACTAGAATGTCCCCGATCCAGGAGGAATCGGAAATTGAGCCCGCGCATAGAGAAGAGAAAGCCATGATATACTCGGAGAAGGAGGAAGAGGAATTTGAGAGCAGCAGTGATGAATCCACAGCCAGCGACTATTATCTTTCAGAGTCCGAAGGTGAGGATTCAGAGTCATGTGACGAGACACCGGGCATGAGTCCTATTCTTTGGGATTCTCCCCCTTCCGATACTGATGACAAAGACAAGGCCCCAGAGGCCGGCAAACGTCATGATTCCCTCGGTAAGACTGTCGGGGTAGATTTTGGAGATATCAGCAATGTATTCGTCGATTTTGATGCCTTCATGAAAGTTGACTTCAACTTTGATGTGACGCCACCCTGTTCTGGCGGTATCGCACCATCCTCCAGTCCGACTCTACTTGCGACAATCGAAGTCAGCCCCATTCCCTCACCTACAATCGTCCGCTCCGGTTTGTGACGATGTCTTAGGCCCATTTTAGGAATGCACGACACGACACATTAGGATTGCACTTATATTTACTTTCCATTCTCTCGTATGTTTGCTCAATCCTTTATGTGTTTCTAAAGTTTCTCATGTATGCTTTATTTTAGGTATGACGAGAGGGCGTGGTCTTTACGACGACTTCGAGGATTACACTGATTCGCAACGGTACTCGAAGCTTTCTTTCAGTCCCACCAAGTCCGGGAGTCGGCTGAAGAATATAGGCGGAGGAAAGAACTTAAGGCGGAAACCCGTCGTCAAGAGGAAAAGGATAAGTATCGCTCGCATAGAGGCGGTTACGAGAAAAAATGGTCTCACGATGAAAGGGAAGAGTCATCGAAGAAGTCTAAACTCGATCATCGCTCCCACCCTTCCGAACTTGTTCCGAAACATACTTCGGTGGGACAAGAGATTGCCACTTCTTCTGCCCCCATTCCATTTCAACGCACGTCTCATCTTCTTCTGCTCTTGCTACTGCCCCTGTTCCTTCTCATCCCAGTTGGAGACCGGCCTACATTCTTCTTGCAGGCCCACCTAAGCTTGAGGCGACTCTTCTGGTTTGGTTTCTAAAAGGTGTTAAGTTTGGTATGGATATTCATCCCATTTGGAGGGACTCTTATATGCCGCGCCTTCAAGGCATTTAGGCTGATTTGGAGCAGGGTGAGAAGTGGGAGAGGCTCTGTAAACAACTAGCTGATACTAACAAGAATAACTATCAGGAGATCCTCTCCTTCAAAGCCAAAAAAGATGATTTCGAAAAGGCGCTAACCGAGCGGGATGCTAGAATTAAACAACTGGAGGAGGAAAAAGAGGCAGCGCTTTGGGACAGTACGAGGACTGCCAGCTTGATGCAGGAGATGAAACATGCGCACGAGAGAGCCGACATCGTCTGGAGAGACGAAATTAAGAAGACGCTTGTGGAAGAAGCCAAGCTGAAGGAAGATATAGTTGCCTGCAATGCTATTATCGAAGCCCAAAAGAAGACAATTGCCGACCACAATCTGGTTGTAGAGAGGCATACCAAAACAATCTCCAATCAAGTCAAGGCAATTGAGGAGTTGCAGGGGACAATTGCAGGATTACAAGCTCAGGCCGCATAACTTAATGTTGACAAAACTTCAATTGAGATGGAGAAGGCTGTGGTGACAGAAAATTATCTAGAGCTCCAGCATACTTTTGACCGGAAGATGGAGAAAATAGACTTGACAATCCTGAATTTCTGTGTCAACTCTATATTGCATCAGGGAAGTCTCTCTTATCTTGGCCCGAAGTTCCCACACACTCATGCCCTTGTTTGGGAGGAAATCCTATTTCGTTTTGCCTAGAATGACGACGTATATACAGATTAGGAGTTGCGGGATGCCTATCTTAATGAGCAATCCAAGAAGGCGTTGCTTGAAGGCCAAGAAATTCTCCGAGCTGAACAGGAGATGGAAACTGCCGAAGCAGCTCTGATGGTTGCCACTGATGTGCCTGCCAAGTCTCTAATCTCTGATGTGAGTGAACCTTCGGGGCAGCCTCATGATCAATCGACAAGTTTGGGGCTCGATGTTGTTCCCCATATGGCGGAGATTTCCAAAGGAGGTGAAGGAAATGAGTTTGAAGTTGTCGTCCGCGAGCCTACCTCTGGTGCAGGTAATGATCACTCCTCCCTCGAATTCGGGGGACTCCATCTTACGCTGCAGGAGCAAGAGGAGTTTAATGCTTTTCTTTTTGATCTTATAGGCCCCTCTACTCTTCCTATTGACGCACCCGTTACTTCAGCGCTTGTGCATACTGCTATCTTTACATCTTCTAAAATTATGTCTGTTCCTATTCCTGCCTCCACATCAACACCTAGCTCACAGCCGGGACCGGAGGCTGAAAAGATTAAGGCGCTTCATGGCCTGGACGATCCTTCGGCATCCCTTGAAGGCTACCGTTGAGGCCAAAGAGCAGGAGACACTAACAGAGCAGCCACTGAAGACTTCGCATGACTTGGTTGCCGTCAAGAAAGAGAAAGTGGAGGCAGTCAAGGCCTCGAGGAGTTCCTGGAAGCGGAGAAAGCGCAAGGGGTCGGGAAGCTCTACTGGAAAGCACTCGGAGGAGGAGATCGCTGAAGAAATACAAGTCGACATTACTGGCAGCGACACTTCTCCAGAAAAGAAGCAGAAGCTGCCCACCAGAGGCGGGAAAGGAAGCGGTGGCAAAAGGCGTTGAATGGCTTGTTCGAGGGGGGACTGCATTTTGTTATGTGGCTTGTGAGCGACTTGACTTGTTGTGTCTTTTTGTGTTCTTATGCCCAAGTGTCGGGTATGTATTTTGGGTCTTGATCGTGGAGTCTGTAATAATAATATTTTTTTCTTTATTGGCCAATGCTGTGTGGGTATGGCCCCCACAGTTTGATTTTGTGTTCATAAGATTGTCGACAATACAATGGCATTTTGACTTTATCCTTGTCTATCTTTTTATACATACTCTGTGTGCACGCGTACGTTTCATTTCATACTTTTGCTAACAACACTTAGAGGATTTTTCAATTTTTCATTTCATTTCATACGTACTCTTCAACGATGTTGTCTCTTGGAAATTTTCAAATTTTCCTTAGGAAGTTAACTCTCGCTTAGGATTCTTGTTAACTTTTGAGATAAAACTTATGAGTTTATTATCGTTTGAAGTGATAGGACTTGTGGACTCTTTGCATTCAGGTGATTTTGTTTTTATGCAAGTATATGCCCCCAGTTCACAGGGTTATTCACTCCAAACAAACTCCAAGTATCCGAAGCCTTCGAGCAACGCGAGAAGTTTCCCCTCGAGTGCACGGCTTCTGGGGTTGCTTAGCACTGCTTGTTCTCGGGCAGCATGAGTTATTGGGTTTCCTCGACGTTGCCTATCTACGGGCAACGCGAGAAGCTGGAAATCTGGTGTTCCTCGTCATTGCCTATCTCCGGGCGACGCAGGAAGCTTGAATCTGGGGCTTCTCGACATTGCCTATCTCCGGGCAACGTGAGAACCTTGCGTCTTGAGTTCCTCGGCATCGCCTATCTCCGGGCGATGCGAGAAACTCGAATCTGGGGCTCCTCGATGTTGCTTATCTCCGGGCAACGCGAGAAGCTTGCGTCTTGAGTTCCTCGGCGTCGCCTATCTCCGAGCGATGCGAGAAACTTAAATCTGGGGCTCCTCGGCATTGCCTATCTCCGAGCAATGCGAGAAGCTTACATCTTGAGTTCCTCGATGTCGCCTATCTCCGGGCGATGCGAGAACTAGAACCTGGGGCCCCTCGGCGTTGCCTATCTCCGGGCAACGCGAGAAGCTTGCATCTCGAGTTCCTCGGCGTCGCCTATCTCTGTGCGATGCGAGAAACTTGAATCTGGGGCTCCTCGACGTTGCCTATCTCTGGGCAACGCGAGAAGCTTGCATCTTGAGTTCCTCGGTGTTGCCTATCTCCGGGCAATGTGAGAAACTCGAATCTGGGGCTCCTTGACGTTGCCTATCTCCAGGTAATGCGAGAAGCTTGCGTCTTGAGTTCCTCGGCGTCGCCTATCTCCGGGTGATGCGAGAAGCTTGAATCTGGGGCTTCTCGACGTTGCCTATCTCCAAACAATGCGAGATGCTTGTGTCTTGAGTTTCTCGGCGTCGCCTATCTCCGGGCGATGCGAGAAACTTGAATCTAGGGCTCCTCGGCGTTGCCTGTCTCCGGGCAACGCGAGAAGCTTGATTTTGAAGTTTTTTGGCATCGCCTTATTGCTGGGCGATGCGAGAAGCTTGGGCTCATGGCCCTCCTGATGCAGTCGGGGCGGCATCATTTGTTAGAGGGCTAGGATCGGGTTCCACCGATCCAACGATTTGAGTCAGTTTACTCCCGCCGGCTCGTTGGGCAATTATTAAGCACATAATTTGAATGATTCAAAAAGCAGACTTTATTAAGAAAGGCATGGAAGATTCTTTGCCTATTTACAACGCTATCGGCATTCCCGTAATGGCTTATTTGCTGAAAAATAAGAAAATACATAAAGTTGCTTTTAAATGAAATATCGACGGAGAAATTCGCTATTCCAGGCTTTGGGAATCGCGATCCCATCGACAGTCATGAGCTTGAAGGTCCCATCACCAAGCTTTTGATGAATGACGAATGGTCCTTCCCAATTCGGTCTAAAGACTCCCGGGACCGGGTAAACTCGCTTGAGTATGAATTCGCCAACTTCGAAGGTTTGACTGTGAACTTTGGAGTTGAAGTATCGTGCAACCCTTTTTTGGTGGGAGGCGATTCTCAATTCTGCTTCCTCTCTCTTTTCATCGACCATGTCAAGTGATTCGAGTAGGAGTTGCTCGTTTTTTTTTGGTTGAAATTCAGCCTTCGGTGAGAGGGGAGTTCTAGTTCGACAGGAATCATCGCCTCTGAACCATACGCCAATGCGAATGGAGTGTGGCCGGTAGTAGCTTTGTGTGTTGTTCTGTAAGCCCATAGTGCGAGTGAAAGCTCATCAACCCAGTTTCCCTTTGCTTTTGTCAATTGCTTTTTGATGGTGGATTTGATGATCTTGTTTATTGCCTCCACTTGCCCGTTTTCCTACGGATAAGCCACTGCGGAAAAGCTCTTCTCAATCCGGAAGCGCTTGCAGAAGTCCTTAAACTTGGCGCTTTCGAACTGCTTTCCATTATTCGTGATGATTTTCTATGGCACGCCAAACCTGTAAATGATATTTTTAGTAACGAAGTAAATAACTTTCTTTGTGGTTATGGTGGCCAGCGGTTCCGCTTCGGCCCATTTTGTGAAATAATATATGGCCACTATTGCATATTTGGCTCCTCCTTTTGCCATCGGAAGGACGCTAATCAAATCGATCGTCCATATCGCCAACGACCATGGGTTGACCATTTGTGTTAGCTCTGTTGATGGAGTTCTCTTAATCTTGTTGAATCTTTGACAGCAATCACATCTCCATGCATGATCTGCGGCATCGTGGTTTACTGTTGGCCAGAAATACCCATATCGAAGAACTTTCTTTACCAGAGTCTACCCCCCAGTGTGGTCTACGCACTCGCCTTCGTGCACTTCTTCCAGGATTCGGTGTGCTTCATCTTTGGTCACATACCTGAGAAGAGGGGTCGAGAATCCCCTTCGATAGAGTATTCCATCCTGTATCATGAACCGCGGCGCCTTCCTAAGTAATTTCTTTCGCTGGTTTCGGTCTGCTGGAAAAGTTCCTGCCAGAAGATAATCTTTTATTGGTGTCATCCACGTGTTCGGTTCCAGAGTGGTCTCGAGAATCCATTCTACATCCATTTTGTTAATGCTTGGATTGGTTAGGGTTTCGACTTGGACAACTCCCAACGACTGGGCTTCTCCGGAGCTTGCCAACTTGGCCAAAAAGTCTGCCTTGGTGTTTTGCTCCTGCGGTATGTGGGTTATGGTGTAATGTTCGATGTCGCTCAGTAGCTCTTGCACTTTGGAGACATATGGAGCCAGATTCTCACCGCACGCCTGATACTCTCCTTTCACTTGACACACAACTAGCTGGGAGTCACTATATATATGAACGGACTTTATTTTGAGTTCCTTCACAACCTTCAGCCCTACGATCAGTGCTTCGTATTCCGCCTCGTTGTTCGTGGCAGGGAATTCCAAACGTAGAGCACAGCTAATGGCCCGCCCCTCGGGGGATTCAAGCACTACCCCTACGCCCGAACAGGAGTTGTTCGATGCTCCATCGACAAAAAGCTTCCATTGTGTGTCTGCTTGTGACTGAACTTCCTCTTCATCATCCCTTATTGTGAACTCAGCAATAAAATCGACCAGCTCTTTCCTATTGATTGCCTTCCTTGGGTAGTAAGTGATATCATATTGACTCAACTCTATGTTCCACTTAAGTAATCGCCCGGATGTTTCTGGTCGGTATAAAACTTGTTTTAATAGCTAGTCGGTCAATACTATAATTGCATAAGCCTGGAAGTAAGGCTGCAATTTTCGGGATGCGATCAAAAGGCAATATGCTAGCTTCTCTAATTTCGAGTAATTCTTCTCGGCTCCAATGAATCGCTTGTTAATGTAGTACACAGGTCGTTGGATCCTCGCTTCTTCCCGTACGAGAGCTGCACTCAATGCATGCGGGGAAATTGCTAAGTAAATGAATAAGTCTTCTCCATCGACTGGTTTTGATAAGACTGGAGGAGTTTCCATATGTCGCAGCAGTTCCTCGAAGGCTGTTTGACAAGCTTCACTCCATTCAAAGTTTTTCTTTCCCTTCTTTAGCGCGTCGAAGAATGGTATACACTTGTCTGTAGCTTTTGAGATAAAATAGCTTAGTGCTGCGACTTTTCCATTCAAACTTTGAAGTTCTCGCTTATTCTTAGGGGATTGGACTTCACATAATGCCGTTATTTGCTCCGGATTTGCTTCAATGCCCCGGGCACTCACTATGAATTCCAAGAATTTCTCGGAAGCCACCCCGAAATGACATTTAAGTGGGTTAAGCTTCATTCCATACTTACGGAGTATCTCGAACATCTCAGCAAGATTATCTAGGTGGTTAGTGGCTACTCGGGATTTGACTAACATATCGTTCACATAAACTTTCATAGTTTTCCCGATCTGGCGCTTAAACATAGTATTTACTAGTCTTTGATATGTGGCCCTCGCGTTCTTCAGACCAAACGACATCACTCTATAGCAGTATAACCCTAAGTCGGTGATGAAATTGGTATTTTCTTGATCCGGTTCATGCTTTAGGATCTGGTTATAGCCTGAGTATGCATCCATAAATGACAACAATTCATGTCCCACTCTCCTGTCCACCAGTTGATCAATCCTGGGTAGTGGGAAGCTATCCTTTGGACAGGCTTTATTGAGGTATGAAAAATCAATACAGGTTCGCCATTTTCCATTAGACTTCTTGACTAGTACTGAGTTTGATACCCATTCGGGGTAGGTTGCATCCCGGATGAAGCCATTTGCCATTAGCTTATCCACCTCTTCTCTCAATGCCTTGGACCGTTCAAGGCCCAAGCTATACCTTTTTTGCTTCACTAGGATGAATTTGGGATCAATGTTAAGGGTGTGACAGGCAATTTCGGCTGATACTTTACACATATCAGCATGCGTCCAGGATAAAACATCTAATTTGGCGTGAAGGAACTTAGTCAACTCTGATCGCATCTTGTTTCCAAGCTGCGACCCGATTCTCAGAACCCGCATGGGTTCATCCATACTAACTGGGATAGACACCGTTAGTTTAGCTGGTGCCGCCCTATCCTCCCCTGAGCTCTTCTTCTTAGGGTCCAAAGCCTTGTCGAATCGGCTATGATCCCTAAGCCAGGGGTGATTCTATAGTTGCTATTCAGAGGGTTCACGAATGTGGAGAGCTTTTCCCACATCCTTTCCTTTCTCCCTTCTTTTAGATTCACATAATTATGCAATATAACACTCTCTAACCATGCTTTGGTCTCCTTTTACAATCCCGACTTCGTGCTCGGTAGGGAATTTCATCGTGAGGTACCATTGAGCCAGTGCTATCTTGAAGTCAGCTAACGTAGGCCTTCCCAGAAATGCATTATATGCTGACATCTCGTCTACAATCACAAAAGTCTGACTGAGGGTGACTTGTCGTTCCCCCTCTCTGAGCTCTATAGGTAGGTCAATGGTTCCTACTGGTTGCTTAGGTTCTCCGGTAAATCCCTGGACCTTCGTTTGGCACACAGATATACTTTTCATACCTATCTTCACCTGATCGAAAGTATGCTTGAAAAGTATATTAACCGAGCTTCCACTATCAACCAATACCCGTCGGACAACTATGGCGATTCCTACTGTTATCACCATTGGATCAAGAGTTGGTGCCTCAATTCCTTCGGTATCACAATCGTGAAATATTATATCATTGCTCAGCACCTTTTGCTGCTTAACCAGAGTTTCACCATCTATTGTCAAACACGACCCCTTCGAGACATGTTTTAACGAGCTTGCGTTTATCTCCATCTCCCCTCAACGTCTTTGTGCAGGATGCGGTCCCTCGGATATTGTTCCGATAATGAGCCTTTGGTCAGTTCGTTTTGACCCTTGGTCATTAGTTCCAGCCTTATTTCCTTGCTCCTTAGGTGGTTGAAGGACTATAGCCTGGCTGGGTTTTCATGGTCCTTTTACATATTGCTGAAACTTGTTGTCGCGGATCAATCCTTCAATGAGGTCCTTGAGGTGGCGGCATTCATTTGTGTTGTGCCCATGTGTCCCATGGAAGCGACATAATTTCCCTGAGCGCTTCTGTTGTTCCGTTGCCTCTTTTTGAGGGGTTTCCTATACTCTTCAGTTTCTTGCGTTGCGAGATAAATATTTTCTAGGGTGTCATTCATGGGGATGTAATCTCTTGGTCCAAACTCTCTAAACCTTTTGTTATGGCCACTACCATTTTTCTTGTCAGAGTTCTGATTTCCTCTCTTCTGGTTTCCATTCTTCCCTACGGCCCCATGGCTATTCCTGGGGTTGCGTGTATTCTGATTAGAAGCCGTGCCATTCTGTTTGGTGTTCGTCTGTTGTGTTCCAACAGCCTTTCTTTCCAGCTCCTGCACCACTTCCAACCTCAAGTATTGGCTTGCTTTATGGTTGAAACCTTTCCTATTGGTGGGCTGTTTCAACTTAATCCATTTCCCAAACTCCGTCTTTGGATGAATAACGCGAATCAGTGCCATAAAAACATGTCTTCATTAGGATTACTCACCTCTGTTACTTCCGTGTTGAATCTGTTCATAAATAATCTCAATGACTCGTTGCGCCCTTGAACTTGTCCTGATAGAGACATGACGTCTTTCGGTTGGGCGGTATGAAGTTTGAACTTTTCAAGGAACTTTGTTGCAAGTTAATCAAAAGTAGCGATAGATCTTGAGAGAAGTCTGGTAAACCACATGGATGCAACGCCTTCTAGGAAGATGGGAAAACATCGGCAACGTATGGCCTCCGAAGCGTTGGCTCCGTCCATGTACCAACTATATTTATACAAATGGGGTTTTGGATCCTTAGTCCCGTCATAGGGGGGATGGTTGGCATGGTAAACTTGTCTGGGTATCTTTCATTCAGGATATCGTCGGTAAAAGGGGTCCAACTTGGGGCAGATCCCCATTCATCGTCTTTCTGACTCTTACTCTCGTCCATCAGCCGCTTGACCATGTTTGCTATGTATGCCTCTGATATTCGGTGGTCCTGGGGGCGGCAGTCAGTCACTGCGCCAAGTGTTTGATTCAACAAACGATCTTAGCGCGTGGGTTGATGCCTAGGCACTCCTGTCTTTGGGAGAGCCATTCCCATGGGACTCCATTGGCTTCCATTTGGCCTAACTGGGGTAGTTTGGATGTTTTTAATGTTATCAAATGCATTGTCATCTTCCTTTACCTGATCACCCTGCTCTTCGCCCTCCGAATCAGAGATGTTCACAGCCACTTCCTCTAGTGGGGTTTTAGCTCCTTGATTCGAATTCAGATTTGGTTGTCTTAGGTCAAGTGGGGTGTTGTCATTCTCTTCCAAGTTATACCCCGTTGTCACCCTTCTCAATGGCTATTTTTCGTTTCTCCTGTGTAAGCCGGAAACAGAGGAGTTTTCATGTTCTATGGCAGTAGCTGGTTCAGGAATGGTTCTTTGAACGAGATTTGACTGAAGAGTTATCAGGGCGTTGAGCTTCTCCATTAGAGCCTTTTGACTATCTTCCATTCTTTGGTTGATTTCTTCAGCCATCTTATTTAACTCATCTTTGGTAACAACTTCATGCAGACTAAAGGAGCCTGGTGCTTGATTCCCTAAGCCAGTAGCATTTACTTCAGCCTGTTGGATACTAAATCCTTCTGCGGCTATTGCTGCCCCTATGGACCTTCTAGAGGCAGTCCTTTTCCTTTCGGGAGCCATTGACTTTTGAAGATAGTAGGGTCCTTAAGCAGAGATTGGGGATCTAACTTCTGGATCTGTGCAATCCAAAGTAGATAGCTAGATCTGGATTCTAGGTTGAAAATGGAGATCTAACTTCTGGATCTATGCAATCCAAACTAGATAGCTAGATCTGGATTCTGGGTTGCAGTTCTCAGTGAAAGCACCAAAATGTTGACCCGAAAAATGGACCAACACTCTGGTTTGGATTTGAAAGCACCAGCTCTGTCTTCACAGAGCAATATAACAGATCACAGAAATAAAAAAGAAGCAATAAAGGAAAATAGACATAAGATTTTTATAGTGGTTCGGCTATTAACGAAGCCTACGTCCACTTTATAGTTTTATTATAAGCTGACTGCTATTACAAAGGTTGTTTGGTTACAAAGCTTTGGCTAATTCCAAGCTGAATTGGACCTCCAAAGTTAGAATCCACTGGAGAATCACGGTGTATTCCTTTTAAGATCGTTGTGAGAGAGGTTAGAAGTGAAGAATAATCCCAACAGAGCTTCAACAATCAGCTTTCAGAAGATCCTTGTTATGTTGTAGGAGGTATGCTATTTATAAAGGTTGGAGGGTTTTTGGGCCAAGCCCGTCATTTTCAGGTCTCAAATATGGCACAGGCGACCTAGGGGGGTTCAGTGGTCGAAAATTGTCAAACTCCATGGGTCGCTAGCGACCCATGGTGTTGGGTCGCAAGCGACCATTGACCATGGGTGACTGGCGACCCATAGGCCATGGGTCGCATGCGACCCATTGACCATGGGTCGCTGGCGACCCATGGACTTAGTCTATTTTTGCCCGCTGAATTCTTCTTCATTTAGTCGTATTTCATAATTTGTTTGTTTATGGCTATTAAGGAGTACATGAGTTGCTGTTGATCCGGTCATAGACGCCTATCCTGGATTCCAAAATTGGAGAGGTCTTCTCAGCCATTCATCATTGTAGTCACATGCTGATGGCAAGTCGTTGGCTGCTTATACTTAAATACTTGTTGATCCACAGAGATGCTGGTCTCTTGGCTTCGTTGACTCGTGTCGTCACCTTAACCGTGTAGCTTGGTCCTTGTCGAACTCTAGTCGTAACATCTCCGGTTAGTCCTTGAATCATCTCGCCACTAAAGGTTTCCTCACTTTCCGTTGGTATCTGCTGGGTTAAAAACCAGGATAACAAAATATTATCTAAAAATGGCTTTGATGTAGCAACTTGAATCTTGAATAGGAGAAGCTCCTTTAAACAAATTCAATCCATTCCAGAAAAGCTACTAATCGAAGAGATCACTACACCTTGAATATAATTCAATTTGATTTGATTTTTTTTAATATAAAGAGGGGGAGGCAAATATTTTTGGCCAAGGTAGTGTGGATGGAGTTAGAAAGAGTAACCTTTAAAATTAAGGAGGTGCCAAGTTTATATAGGAAAACAAAAAGGAGAAAAGAGGAGATCTAGATCTCACTTTTACCTTTTCTTTTTAAAACCATTCAAATCTATATTTTCAAATAAAATATCACACCATCCTCCCCTCTTATCATGCCGACCATACTAGTAGGCCAATGGGCCTGCACATATTTCCAAACCCGGCTAGTATCTACACATTTTAAATCCAGTTTAAATGGACATCGATATCATTTATCTATGCGTACATATATAACTTTTATATACATACTATATTAAATAGCGATTTAAATAAATCAAACAAAATTTTATAATTAATATTTCACAGATATTAATTAATTTTATTAGTTTACAATAATTATAGTTTAATAAATTTTGTGGTATTCGGAGTATTCAACATTGCAGTTGTGTGACTCATAGGTCAAAATTAGCGAGGTTAATATCAAACAATTCGAATTACACAATTTTGGTAAAAAATCCAATTTTACTATTTTAAGTGGTCCCTGGTAGTGATGATTATTTACAACAATTCTCTTTATCAAAACTATATCACGTTTAGACTTATTAGATTTAGTATTGATCAAAATTTCAATATCATCCACATTCAACTTGTATAGTCCAAACATAAAGTCTTTGGTTCAATAATAATAATTATTATTAACCGAACCGCTCTTGCAAGAGACTTTGACTTTGAGTTGATTGCAGTTGACTGTGATACTAACCTCATATAACCAAGGAGACAAATTCTGATCTATTGAATAGGGTTTCACTTCCAGTACTTCAACTCAGAACCAATTATAGTCATTCGATGGATGTTGTGCCATGATTTAACTATAATCATAGTGGAGTGTCCATGTTCAACATTATTCTCAGGTCAACAGAACTGTGTAATATTGTCACTTCTATATTTTCTGTTTGACCTTAGTTTTATTAACCAACAGAAAACTATCGAGTGGATTATTCTACAGTTATCCAATAACTATCTGTAAGTAACCCCTTGTTGCCCCTAACGGCCATAAATAATACACTGCCCAATATTTAGAAAGCGTTACGTTCTTTAAACTCAATGGATGTATCAATATCCACTCTCGATACATCTCGATTATGAATATTTAAAATGATATGTTTATTTATATTGTGATAAATTTCTCACGGTTACAACATATCATAACTACTATCACAAAATATAATATTTATGGATTTTCTATCAAACTTAAATAAAATAAATAATTAAGATAACATATTATAACTAGTATATAATAGAAAGAAAAAACACCTTTAATTTCAAATGAGATTTTATTACAGAGTTAATAATTTACAGCAAATTACAGAATTGCCCTTACAGCATACTCCTAACTCTAAAAAGTAGGAAAAATCAGGTTGGCACAGACATGGTTTAAAGGGAAAATTTATCAACTAAACTATGAATCTTGAAGACTTGAAAAAAATACGAAGAAAAAGTAAAGAGGCAAGATGGAAAAAACATGTCAGTACCGACGTGATCAAATTGATATCGAGAAGTGTCGGTTGACAATTCCTACACGTTCTTTATGCCTGAATGTTTAGATCTGACTTCTTACTTGTTCCTATACAAGCTAGCAACTTGGGAGGAAGGATTCTACTATATATATGCATGATTCAGCAATGAAAAGAGGACTTTCATATCTTTCTCTTGATTTTAAGCAACAAAGCTCTGCCATTTTCATTTTCAATCATTTCTTCTATGAAATTATTATGTAATTGGTGGAATTTTTAAGATCTAATCAAAATAAAGTTGAAAGTGGATGTAGGCATTCAAATTGAGGTCGATCCACTTTAAAAATCTTATCTTTCCAAGTTTTCTATTTTAATTTTTGATTGATTTATCTCTTTTTTATCCGACTTGGGTTGTTATATCAATTTTTTAGTGCAATATTATTGATGCTTTCACCTCTAGGAATCAGTCTCAACTGTAGATCTTTACTTTCACTTTGGATTTAAAGAGACTAAAAGTTAGATCTAGAGTTTCTTTGTTGTAGATCCGTTGTTACTTGGATTTGGAAGAATCTATTATCAGATCTGAAGAGAGGTTGCTCTTAGAAAAGAGAAGAGTGCCAGAATTAGAGCTATTGTTGAAGGAGAAAATAAAGGATCTTGTCATGAATAAGAGATTATCCCAATTGGCTGCTCTACCAGGATCATCATCTCAACCAACTGAAGTTGTGACGAGAGCTGAAATTTAGAAAATGATGTTTGACATGAATGCAAAGAAATTTGAGCAGCAGAAAACTCAAATGGAACCAATGAGAAGTATGTAAGAGCAACTGACGGCATTGGCTTAGCCCTGAAAACAAACTAAATCTCAAAGGCGAAGGAAGAGTAGAAGGGATTCACCATCTTCTAAGCCAATGAAGAGAGCTTGCCTTCAACTGAATGAGATAACAAACTAGGAAAATAACCAATGTAGAGAGGGACCGGGGTAGCACAAAAGAAGGTTGTAAATGAGGGAGTCACTTTGCCAGCATCAAAACAACTTGGTACCAAATGATCCAATCAAGTCGGCTGTGAGAGCTTTTTAATGTGCTTAATCTCTCTGATAGCAAGGAGACTTGCAGGATGGTTGTGTTGGTGGAGATAGACGAGTTACCAGTATGTAGGATGGTGAAATTCAGGCCAATGTTATAGAGCTAGCTAGAAGGGAACTACAAGGTCAAGATGAATGGTTCTTCCAAAGATAGGGGAGCATAGACGTCATGCAACTAACCGAGACTATTTGCAGAGTCAAACACTCAGGGGCGTTCCTGATGATCGCCATCTAGCCGCCCAAAGCGGTGAGGAGTACATTGTAGATATGGTAAAAAGATTGTTGAGTTAGAGTCAGTAAGCATGAGACGATGAGTGGGGTGATGCCATAAGTCGGACCCCATTCACTAAAGGTAATCTAGAAGTTAGGTATGCTCGGGAGTTCGTGATCCAACCATGCTAAGTTATAATAGTGTAATAGGCTCTGGGCAGCACCTGTTGAAGTACGGATGCCATATGGATACTGCCCCTGCGATGGATGGTGTTAGATGCAGATGTTTTCCAATCTTTCTGGAAGGAATAATGACCATGTGGTTTACTCGGCTCGTACCAAAATCAATAACATTATTTAATCAGCTGGCTAAGAAGTTTATGGAGCAGTTTTAGGTTCACACTGTACAACCAAAGGACATTATGTCATTGTCCAATGTGCATCAGAGGTCCGGAGACCATAAAAGTTCTTTTGAAAAGATTTAACATAGTTATGACTGAGGTGATCAACCCTAAGGGGGAAATCATGTTAATGGCACCGATGAATAAGGTTCACCCGAAGAGTGATTTTGGCAGCTGGCTCAAGAAAAAAGAACCACTTACCTTGAAGGAGTTTTACCATAAAGCATCTTAATTTTTACGCTTGGAAGAGGTAGATTTGGCTGCTGGATTAGCTATGGTCAGAAAGGGCCTAGTAGCACAATACAAAGCAAAGTTGATGTCAAATAGAGTGGTGACACTATTGGAAACATTGCAGTGAATGTTGTCAATAACAATAAGCTGAAAAATCATAACGCTGGTGGCAAGAAACAAGACACCAAGAAGCACACTAGGTATACTTGTCCTAGAGATTACACAGAATTGACTCATTCTATTGAAAATATCTTTCTTGCCAAACAAGGTACTGAGCATTATAAGAAGCCACCTCTGAAGGAGCTTAATGAAGAAGAGAGATGCTTGAGAAAGTATTATCGTTTTCGTGAGATCTATGAGCACAGTGCGAATGAGTGTAGACATTTAAGAGATGTCATTAAAGAATTGATTCATAAAAAGAAGTGTAACAGTATGTGAGGAGCCCACAAGTTGGCGAGTCGTCGAACAATCAAACTCAAAGGTAGTCTACCTAAGGGAGTCTGGATAGATCCAATGGAGAGGGATTTAGATAGTCGATTGGAGGAATTTGTTGAAATTGGACCAGCCTACAGCGGAGTTAAAGGGTAAATTTCAAAATTTTCTTCTTTGGATTTATTTGGACTATGAAGTCTAAAGGGATTTAAATCCAATCTAAAAGGTGTTTTAAATAAAATCTTTTCTTTTATTTGATAAGTTTAAAACAATTTGAATTTGATATAAATTTAAATGAATGAGTGTATCAAATACACCCATGTGTGTGGTAGTTACTTATTAAAATTAATTTGAGATGGAAATCTTTTATTTCCTTCTCTAATACCTGTGCAATCAATTAAGTGAATAAATAGCTTTAATTGGAGAGAGAAACATTTCATTTCTCTCTCTGATTAGATTGATGGTTTTTTAAATGTCATTTATGATCAATTTAAACATGGCACGAAATATGAGTATTGTTATTGACTCAATTTGTGCAATCAATTAACTCAAACACTCCAATGTATATTCTTTAAGTGCAACATATGAGATGTGTGCATAGATGACGTTTCCTTTATATATGCCTTTGTTGTCCATAGTATTATTTAAAATACATACAAACATGTATACACACACACACACACACATATATATATATATATATGTATATATAGTAGAGCATACACACACATATAAATGTATTAAAATTAAATTTCACTGCTTTGAGTTTGAAATTAACAAACAATTTTGAATCTAGTTTCAAAGTTAGGAAGGGTTTAAGATTAAAATTATGACTTTACACAAAAGTCCATTTTATAAATCTTAAGTTATATATATGCGTGTGTATGTATATGTATATGTAAATATGTACATATACACACATATACAAATCATTGTAAATAATGTTCTAAACTTAAAACAACATCTATGTGATAAAATTTATAATTTAGCATACACTTTAAAATAAAGCAAAAAATTAAAGTCTACCTTTGATTTAAAAGGAAATCCAATGGTTTGTGATATTTTGCATAAAAGTCCAATTATGTTTACAAAGTTTTTTGAAGTTTCAAACCGAAGTATGCAATAACCAAAAGATTATATTCAAAATAACAAATATAAAACATATGTCTATAAACATTAATAAACTACACATAGTTTCTATTTGAATCGGTAATAAAATTATATTATTAATTAAAACTTAGATTTCAATCAAAAAAAAATTATTTAAAAAGAAAATTTAAAACAACAACAAAATAGATAGGGCAAACCAGGCACATATATATTTTGCAAAGGTTTCAGATCTAAAGTAGATGGACAACATGAACAATTAATTAAATGTGAAAACATATGATGTAGATCTAATGATGATAAGATGAATTGGCAAGCAATTCAAGTATATCTTAAAATGGATCCAAATCAAAATATCATGGAGAACATATATAATTAATTAAGATGCAGCGAAAGGGGATCTAATCTATGTAACCAAATAAACAAATATTCAGGTGAGATGAAATATGTGACGGGTCCAAACCATATGAATAAGGTGAATGATTAATAAATGAAATTAGAATTATTACCTTGGGATGTTGCAAAGAGATGCACCTTGAATGATGAAATCTCCTTAGAACTCCAATATCCACACTCGATCCTTGCAAGAGATGGATGAACCACATGTCTTTTTTTGATGTTTTTTTAATTTGAAGTTGAAATATTTTGGAAATTACAGTTCTCTTTTGCTAATTTAACATTCCTATTTTTATAAATATCAACTTCACTATTTAAGATAATGTTTTGAGATGTTAAATTATCTCAAGATTCTTGCGATTTAGCTAGTTCTTCTTCTAAAATTGTCTTTTCATCTTTTAATAAGTCTACTTCTATTTTTGTTCTAATTAATTTTCTTAAGGCTTCTTTATACAATCTTTTAATTTATCTAACAATTCTGAATTAATTTGTATAAGATCATCAAAAGAAATATCACCTACATCATCATTTGAGGCCATGAAGCAAACATTTGCTTGTTTCATATCACTTTCACCTTTTGAGGATGAAGATGAGTCTAAATCATCCAATGTGACTTGAAAAGCCTACTTCTTCTTTTTGAAGAATCTTTCATTTTTATTCTTGAAGCTATTTTTCTCCTTGTTGAGATTCGAACAATCCTGCTTTATATGGCCAAATTTCTCTCATTCGTAACATTTGAGTGATGTAGATGATGTGTTGTTGTTATTGTTATTGTTGCCAAACTTCGTATTCTTCTTTATTTTCAGGAATTTCTTGAAATTTGTAGCTAGAAGCACAAGACCATCATCATCAACATCAGATTCTTCTTTTTATGCTTGAAACGATATTGTTCTCCTTTCTTGAGCCTGATCTCATTTGCCAGCAAATTCACTTCGTATGACGTGAGATTTCCTATCAACTCTTTGGGTTTTATGGTAGAAAAATCATTAGTTTCTTTGATACCTAAGATTTTTCGCTCCCCACTCATTTGTTAAAGTGATAAGGATTTTTTAAACAAAATCGAAATCTATAAATTTCTTGCTTAGTGATATTAGAGCGTGCTGAATGTCTTGAAATCGTGAATACATATCACTAATATTTTTTATTTTGCTTCATTCTAAAATTCTGAAACTATTTTTTCAACATCAAAATATCACCTTGTTTAACTTTATTTGTTCCTTCATGGGTTACTTTCAAAGTACGCTAAATTCATAAGCAGATGTACACACACTAACTCTATTGAATTCATTTTTGTCCAGAGAGTAAAATAGCATGTTCATAGCTATAACGTTAGTAGTAGCATATAGTTTCTAGGTTTTTGATCCTTGTGCATAATCAGTGGTAGGGACAATGTATTCTTGTTGTGTAATATTCCAAGTGTCATACCTATTAGCCTGCATTTCTCATTCTAGTTGACCAATAAGTATAGTTTAATCAGTTAAATAGTGGTGGTCGTGAAGTAGACTGTCCTTCAACAAAAATAGAAGTAGTGTTGTCCATATTACTTGAATAGTATTCTATAAACTTTGTTATGGTTATATGGATGTCTCGCTCTCATACCAAATGAAAGTGGTTATCGATCAAGTAATATGAATTGTTCTACTAAATTAAAACTTATATATAATAGCAGCGGAAATAAATATGCTCTAAAGCAAAGTGCACCAGAGATATTTAGACTGGTTAGGATTTCTCGTCCTACATCTAGTCTCAGATTCCTTCAGTATTTAAACAATTACCCTCATTTAATTCAAAGGAATAGGTATCTTATAAAAAACCGCCTAAGCAACCGAACATGATTTCATGCCTAAAGATCTTCAACAGGACTTCAACTACAAAAGTAGTAAACAGTTGACTTCGTGTGCTCTAAATAACACAAATGAGTCGATATAGTACAACCTTCCTATAATCTTCTCTATAAGTGGTATATTTTATATTTGTGGAAGAATGGAAGTAGATGATCACTTAAATGACATAACTTGGATGTTTAAGTGATCAAAAATTGCAATTTAAGCCATTGAATGCAAGAATAGGTTTCAAAGAGAATTTGAGAATAAAGTAGAGAAATTCTTCTTCTTTTTTGAATCTTGAATCAAAGTGTTATTTATAATGTTTGAAGAGTTGTATGTGTTCATGAAAAGTAGCAGTCATTGGATATAGTTACAAATCTTCATAGAAGGAAATGCCTCTTCATTGAAGAAGAAGAAATCTTCAGAAAATTAAAAAATATAGCAGTTGTGCTTAACCAGTCAACTAATAAAGTGCAAGTCAGTCGACTGATTAAAGTCGAAAACATGAATTTTCAAACAAAAATGAAACTATGTATTTTTGCACTTAGTTAGTCAACTAAAACTATACAAACAGTCGACTGGTTGGGTCATTAGTCGACTATTTATGTAGTTTTACTTGACTGGTTGTCTTATATGTATTAAAAATACATTGCATATGATATCAGTCGACTAAAATTTTATGACCAGTCGACCGGTATTGTTTTAGTCAACTGGTTTAGGAGTTTTAGGCGACTGAAACCGTGTAATCTTGTTTTTTAAATAGTAACGCAACTTTGATGATTTTTATGTGTGTATACCACTTTGAAGAGATTTTAACAACCATATACTTCTTGATACAAAACACTATAACTAATATAACTATGTTTGTCATCGTCGTCTTGGCTTCGTTATTATATCTCTTCATTGGTCAATATATTTTCTTACAAAGTTAAAATATACAGAAATATTTCTTGTGTAGTTATCACCACCAAAGTATCAAACTATGAGGTTCTAACAACAAAAGAGGTGCGGTTAAAACCATAACGATCCACTTCATTGAACGAAGAAGTGGTATGCTAAAGGCAAACAACTTTATACGCGATGGTTTATACCCAATGGAATTCTAGGTTAGTCAAAAAGGTGAACGGGAAATGTCGAACATGCATTGATTACTTCGATTTGAATAAGGCATGCCCGAAATACTACGTCCACTTGCATAGGATCGACTAATTTGTAGATGGAACAACCAAACATGAACCGTTGTTCTTCATAGATGCATACTCTGGCTATAATCAGATAGCGATGCATGTCTAGGATCAGGAGCATACTTGTTTCATTACAGATTTGGGGTTGTATTATTTTCGAGTCATATCATTACGTCCGAAGAATGCTGGAGCTACTTACCCGCTCCTGGTGAACATAATGTTTAAAGACTGGATCACATAGACTATGGTGGTCCATGTGGATGATATGCTGGTGCAGTCACAACAATCGGCGGATCACATAGGCGATCTCTTAGAGATGCGCAATGTACTTTGGAAGTATGGAATGAAGCTCAATCCACTGAAGTGTTCTTTTGAAGTAGCATCGGGCAAGTTTTTGGGTTTCATTGTAAACTCAAGGAGCATTGAAGCTAACTTGAAACAGATTAAAGCGTTGAGTAAGGTTACTTCCCCAAAGACAAGGAGGGAGATGCAAAGCTTGAATGAGAAGGTCACCGCACTGAGTCGATTCATTTTGAAAGCAATGGACAAATGTATATCATTCTTTGATGCCCTTAAGAAAGCGAAAGGAAAATTCGTTTGGACGAAAGAATGTAAAGATGATTTCCAGAATTTGTTAAACCATATGGAAAGACCACCAATTTTGTTGAAGCCTTCAAAAGGAGAAGATTTGTCTATCTATTTACAGTGTCTGCTCATGCACTGAGTGCAACCCTGGTACGCGAGGAGAGCAGAATCCAAAGGCCATTGTATTATATCAGCAAACATATTACTGGAGTAGAAAAAAATTATCCAAAGCTGGAGAAACTGGCATATTGTTTGTTAATAGATGCGAGAAAGTTTAAGCCATACTTCTAGGCTCATCCAATAAAAGGTGTTGACTGATCAGCTCTAAGACAAGTGCTGCATCGACCCGAGACTGTAGAAAGATTGATAAAGTGGAACATCAAGTTGAGCTGGTATGACAATTATAACCATCCTAGGAAGGTGATTTAAGGATAGGCATTGGAAGATTTAATTACTGAGTTCATCGTCCAGGATGATTAAGTAGAAGAAGATTTGGTCCAACTATCTTAATGGAAGTTGTACATAGATGGAGCCACCAATGAACAATGAAGCTGAATATGAAGCGTTGATTATTGGACTAAAGATAGCGAAGGAACTGGGGTCAAGACATTGCATATATTCAACGACTCTTAGTTGGTGGTCCACTAGGTGAAGAAGGAATTTCAGGCTAAGGGAGTGAGACATTCACCTTACCTAACCAAAATGTTGGAAGTACTAAATAATATTGAGATTACACGATAACACACATCCGTAGGGAAGAGAATATGAAATCTGATTCACTAGCAAAACTGGCTAGCTCTGGGGATGTGCAGCTATTGGGAATTCTAAAGGCCCCAAGCATCAAAGAGATAAACGTTGATTGGACATTAAAGGACGAAGAAGAGAAGGAGTCCTGGATGACTCCAATCAAAGAGTATTTGCTAAAGGGACTCTCCCAAATGGAAAGAATGAATGTCGAAAACTCCTGCTTAAAGTACCCCGGTTCATCATGCAAGGAGTGTTATATAAAAGAGGATTCCTAATACCCTTGCTAAGGTGTGTTACCAAAGACGAAGCTAAGAAATTTCTCCTGGATATGCATGAAGGAAGTTGCAGTGATCACACCGGAGAGCAAACATTAGCAAAGAAGATTCTTTACTATGGATACTTTTACCCGATGGTCAACTAGGGTGCAACTGATTATTCTGGAAAACTTAATAAGTGCCAAAGATTTGCAAACATACCAAGAGGCGCATCCACTAAGCTTATGAAAATGGTTAGCCTGTGGTCATTTTTGGAGGATGACATCATTGGTGTGCTGTCAATGTCAAGAGGTGGAGCAAATTGTGCAATAATAGGTGTGGATTACTTCACAAAATGGGCTAAAGAAGAATCGCTTACAATGATCACTTTGAAGAAATTGATAAACTTTGTAGTAAAGAACATTTTGTGCAGATTCAGAGTCTCACAAAAAATAATAATTGATAAAGAACTCAATTCGAAAGTGCCAAGTTCAAAGAATTCTATGCTCGGTACTGGGCTGAGAAAAGTTTCGAGGCAGTAGCAAACCCACAAGCAAATGGATAGGTGGAGGCAATGAACAAAACATCAAGTCCAACATTAAGAAGAGATTGAAAAGAGCTAAGGGCAACAGGGTGGATGAATTACCGTTAACATTGTGGGCTTATCGGACAACCCATTAGTCCACTATCGGCCATACTTCTTTGCTTTAGCCTTCGGAACTATGGCCATGATACCAACTGAAGCCAAATTCCCTTCTTATAGAATATTGCACTATGCTCCTAAGATGAATAAGGAACTCTTGTTTGAGTCCTTTGACTTGGTTGAAGAAAAATGAGAAGAGGCTGATCTTAGGGTGGCTGCTCATCGAATATGAGTAGCAATGCAATTCAATGCCAAGATCAGAAAAGATACCTTTGAGATATGCAACCTCATTGTAAAATGGGTCTTTCTTCCATATGGGAACACTTAGGATGAATTAGAAAGGTCTTTATGTAATTGCACAAAAAATTGGAGATGGACTTTCAAGCTATCGACTGTTTATGGGATCCCAATTCCCTAGGCATGGAATAGCGAGCACCTACGGTGCTATTTCACTTAAATTCCTTTCTACAAATAAGATGCCTTATTCATTGGCATTTAATGTGATAAGGTAGTGATTGCTTTCCTTTTGTTCATAAATAAAGTTGACTTTTAAAATTAATGGAACCATATTCTTAAAGTCTGACTTTGTGCTACATGATCAACAACATAATCAGACATTCTATATTTCGAAAAACTATGTGTCTAGGTACAAGGAGATAGGAACCAATGACCTCCTTCGATCCATGATCGGGTCGTGAGAGTATAATTATACCTGGTCGAGTGGGCAATTTGTCCTTACAGACATCCATTCTTTGACCGACATCCAAAGATAGGCAAGGTCGGGGATCGATGCCCGACATTTAAGACACCGATTCCCAGAGATAGCAATCGAAATGGAATTGAATCTTTTAAAGGTATCTGTTGAAATATATCAATGTCCATGTTAACATGATAATTGAGTTGTATTTTCGTAGCTATATCAATAAGACGACCTTATTTACGACCAAACCTAACATGTTTAGTCGATGATAATAAGGCCAGTTCATGTGAAATGGTTTTGTTTAGCTAAGCAAGATACGTTTGACCAATGATAAATAAAGCTAAATAATAGGGAAACAATGAGCATTTTCATTAATTTATTTAAATGTACAGAGGTACGATAGATAATGGCATTGCGTAGATCGTAGACGCGGGCATGTATAATATATAAGTAATTAAACTACAGATGATTATATTTATATGTGCAAGCAAGTATATAGGCAAGAGAAAGAAAAGATGCAGTAAAGTAAATAAGATGGAGTTTCTTTACCCCTACAAAGTTGGGGCATGTCGACAAATGGAAAGTCGAATTCAAGGGGATTGGATGCTAAAACATCTTCAAAGTTTAGGTTCCTGGGAGTAAAGTTTGGAAAACTTCCAACATTTCTCAAAGAGCCAAAGATGGCATCACTTTCACCCAGAGGGGTTGACTGTCCAGTAGAGTCTTAACATGGTTTGACCGCATGCTGGGAGGTCTTGATGATGATTCGCTTCAGTTTAGGGAGGGGGATGACCTGGGTGCCTTCCAGGGATATTTCCTAATATGATTCGTTTTCACATGCACCCTCGTTTTCCTCTCCATTGACATTTTCTTCGCCTATATTCTCTTTATCCCCCATTACGTCCTCATCTGCATTTCATTTCCTTCATTTCCCTCGTCTTTTGTGAGATCTTTGTCAACTTCTTGGTTCTCTTCTTCTCTAGATTAATCATTATCAAAGCTAGGAATCCCTTTAGTTTCCATGAAGACTACGGAAGATGGAGGATCATGAGCAGCTTGAGCTTCCGTAGGAGGAAGTGGATTTGGTTGAATGCTCCTGCCATTAGAAAGAAGCTGAAACTAACACATGTGAGCATTAGCAAGGAATATGAGGCATGCCTTAGATCTGGATTGGTTCCTTTTAGAAATTGAAGAGTCTTTGCCATAGCAGGGGTTGGAGTTTAATGAGAGATATCTATGAGAAACATAAAAGAAAAGTTAGTCATTTGGGTGGAGAAAATTAATGTGTGATGAAATAACCAAGTAAGAGAACTTATGTCCATAGAGCCAATATCGATTGAATCCTTCGAGGCATCAGACGAAGAAGTGTTCATTCTTGAAATAATTTCTTTTACTGTGAAGCCCATCGACAACCTTACATCGATTGAAAGTTTCAATTATCATCAGTGAAGAAGTCTCCTTCATGCTCTTGAAATTAAGCAGAAAAGATAGCTCCTTGAAAGTTGGAGGCCGCCTGGATGCATTATGAAGATGATGTAAAGAGAATTTACGAAGGCGTAGCCATTTGGATGAACTTGGGATAGGCTAGCCCAAGGGATTGGAGAAGGAACTTCAGAAACTTATTGAACGAAGTCACGACTCTAGAAAAGCACATGTATCAATTACATGCGGTATAACTGCTGAAGGAAGATGAGCCCTTTGGTGGGGCCCGATGAGTAAAACCTCATCCTCAGGAATTCTGTGCCACTGGCAGACTCTTCTCAATTATGCTATAGTGAGATTTGAAGGCTTCATGTTCGGAGGGTTATCTAGGATGACAAGAATGGGCCGGTCATCCTTTGAGATGAAAAGGCCATGAGGTCCTGCTAGAGGAGAAACTTGGAGTTGAAGTTCTTGGGTAAATGAATGCATCATCCTTTATGGCGTAGATGCTAGGGCGGAGGATAAACCTGCTTCCGGAGGCGTGGAAGGGCTATCACTAGTATAAAGATGAGGAGTTCGCTTTAGGTTAGCAATTTTGTACTAAAAACTTGATAGCGAACATGGACAGGTATGATTTATCTTGACATTTTACTTAGATTAAAACCTGTGCAGCCGGTGTATACTATCTTAAGGGGAGAATCGATAATAATTTCCATTTATAGATAGCTACTATGAGCTATGCCACTTGTGCTATGGCCATTAGGGACACTGTGGAGGTTTTGATCTTCATGTGCCAATATGGTTTCAGAGATAACTCTAGGCTACAACATATAGTACCCCACCTCTAGCCGGCATCCCTCTTATACCAATAGTAGGTAGGGTGATGCCTATTCCTCCACTGCATCCACCATCCATTCTTGATTTTTGCCAGCTTAGTAGAAATTACCTTCGTATAGGGGCAAGCCTTATTTGGTGATGAAGTCGTTTAGACTCAAGTGTGGCTCCACACTAGAGAGTGGAACTTTATAAAAATACCCTCAGGCTACAACATAGAGTACCCCACTATTATGCCTAAATATCTCAACAACAAAAATAGCAGTTATCTTCCCAAGTAAGTCCCAAACCAACTAACTATGTGCATAAGGAGAGGTTACGCCACCTAGACATATAAAACCAAGAAAGTCGACTTGTATCAAAAGGATAAGTTGGCAAGCCGAAGGACAAAGCCCATCAGTATGTCCAAGGCTCGAACTTCAGCTTAATATAGAAAGAATCAGCGGTCGAAGCAAATAACAAGATAATAAACGACTCAAATACAAGAGGCCATTTACACGGGAAACAAGTCACCAATCTACGCCTCCTAAGTATCATCGTTATATGTTCAGAGCAAGCTCTAATCTTAGCCCCTCAATAGGCCACTTCAGCAATCTAAGGAGAAGACTCTCCACTAATAGCGTTACGACATACTAGCTATAAATAAGCGGCAATCCCAAGGCACAAGGATCTTCTAGCACGAAAAAGAATTGAGACATAAAATAATATTGTACTTTCGTATATTAGAGCTCTATTTACAAACCCATTAATGGAGGAAATGCATAAGCTCAGTGTAATAATCCTCTCGGCTAGATAAGAGTGACTAAATAAGGAAAGTACAGTGGATATAGGGACTTTCAGCCCAAACCAATATAAAAGTCTCGGTGTTATTTACTTTCTGCACTTTACCTTCTCTGCATTTGCTATTGTGACTCTACGGTCCAACATTTTGTAACCTAAGCTTGATTAAATCACATCTCGATAATCTCTTCATCAGGTTCAATATTCCAACTTGCTTCTGGTGCTATACCTTTGGACCTCGGGGTGTTGGTGTAAACGAAAATTTGCACTAACATTTTTGGTGCTAGAAGGAGGGCGCGAACCTCCGTTATTTGTTCCATTTCGAAAAATCCACCGACATCACTCCAACCATGACTAACTTTGAAAATAAGGAAATAACCCTAGAGTTACCCCTCAATCTCCGCATCCAGCTCATTAAAGAAGACAATGATGAGCATCTGGCTACCTTCATCTCGGATAAAGACCAAGACCAGGAGTATGATCCCGTCTATGAGCTTTAAGCTCTCTAGATCAGACATCTTTCTGAATATCTTCAAGAGTACCTCCAAGAGTCTGCTCAACTCTGAGGGATGGATAAGGCTATGGCAAACATAATCAAGGACTTGAGTATCGTAATAATGACAAGTAAAAGTTCATCTCATCCTACTAAAAGAGCTTTCCCGGTCATCTTCACTCTCCAATCCCGGAAGAAGATCAAACGAGACCAAGCCCTTACTCCACTCAATCAAAATCTGTCTCAAGTCTTTCTAGAAACTCATAGAGAACTTCATTATCCAAACTATCCTCCATCAGCCAAAGAAGATCTGAAAGGAAAGAATTACTGTGTCTTCCATCAAGTAAATGGGCATGAAATGGATGGATGTCGAAGGCTTTCACAGGCCGTGGAAATCTTCATACAGAAAGGGAAATTGATTGAATTTCTTAAATAATTAGTTTAATATCTCATTTTTATAAATATCCAACTTTGGTTCCGTGTTTCAGGAGAAATTCATGTCAAGTATGCCCATTTGACATATATATATATATATATCCCTTCAAAGATGAAGAATACTTTAAGGATCTCAATATTTGAAGAAGTGTCCTATCTTTTCGAAATGCTTCTTTTGGGTCTAACACTTTTCTCTCTCGATGGGTATAATCCAATCTTGGTACCTATAACATTCTATCTTGTATGTCTCTCTTTTAGTTATTTTCATTTATCATGTCTGCATTTAGAGCCCAAGAGCCGAAACTCTTCTATTGTTCTGACAAGGTCAATAAAGAGTTTCCCTTTTCTAAAAAATATTAATCCTCTTAGCAACTCTCTTTCTCAAGCTTGAATCTAAAAAGTTTTCTACCTAACAATAAAGTTTACCAACTATGTGATTTCAAAAATCTTTTACAAAATAATCCGAAAGCACTCTTTTCATAGAATTCATATTTCCCTTTACCAGTTACAACTAGCATTTTGCATGATCGTTAACTTAAAATAGTTTTAAATGGCCGACACCCACCAAAAGTGGTTGTAGGTCGCCAACACCTGCCAAAAGTGGTTGTAGATGGCCAACACCCTTCAAAAGTGGTTGTAGATGGCCGACGCCCGCCAAAAGTGGTTGTAGATTTGGACCCAACTATAAGTTGCTAGACCTTGCCATAAGAGTACCCCATAGTGATGCACTACAAAATGTAAGACCATATCACATGGGTTTAAAAAGACGTCGAAAAGTAGAATGCATGTTAATAGTGAGTCATGGTCAAGAAGTACCATGCATTTGGTAGATCCCTAACTAGATTAGAATATTGGGTAGATTCCCAATAATAGTAGGCCATGGTCAAGAAGTACCATGCATTGGGTAGATCCCCAATTAGATTAGAGTGTTGAGTAGATTCCCAATGATAGTGAGCCATGGTCAAGAAGTACCATGGATTGGGTAGATTCCTAATTAGATTAGAATATTAAGTAGATTCCAAATAGTAGTGAGCCACGATCAAGAAGTATCATGCATAAGTTTAGAATTAGATAGATTTCCAATAAGATTAGAGTCTTAGGAGGAGAGTTCCTAAGCTAGAATGAGAGTTGGGTAAGAATCCCAATCAGGGCCATAAGGATGACATCAAACTAGTAAGAAAAGGCACCAAAGATATCAGTACGGTAAGACGCCAAGGGGCAAGAAGTGAAAGTGATTGAGGATCATGCAATATGGAATATTAGATAAACTATCTACTTATGCAAAATGTGAATGTAAAGTAATAAAGTGAATGACACCAGAGATTTTTATACTGGTTCAAACTTCCTGTTCTACATCCAGTCCCAGACTCCTTCTGGAATTTAACTATCAACCCTCACTTAACCCAAAGGAATAGGTATTACACCGCCTGAGCAACCGAACAGGACTTCAACCGCCTAAGCAACAGAATAGGACTTCAACCGCCCGAGCAATCGAACATGACTTCAATAATACGGAAAAATATTTGACTAAATGTGCTCTTTTAATAGCACAGATAAGTCTTCCTATAATCTTCTCCTTTGTGGTATATCATGTAATTCGTGAAGACATGAAGTTTATTAAATCACCAATGAAGTATTCTTGAATGAACAAGTGATTAAAATGAAGTTTTTAAGTAATGAATGCTTAGAGTTCAAATAGCAAGATATATTAGAAAAAAGAATAAGAATTGATCCTTAAAACAATGGAATTTATGGCTATTAATAGAGATTAAGAGTTGCATTTGTTCATGAAAGGTTGCCATGAAAAGATATGGAAGCAACTCTTGAATCAAGAGTTATTTCTGTTCATTGAAATGAAGTGTCTCTTGAAAAACTAGCCGTTATGAAAATTCAACCGTCTAAATGGAGCATCTCAGCCAGCTGAATTCATTTAAAATCGAAACAACAAAGAAATAGTGCAAAAATGACATAATTCAGCCGTCTGAATATTACTAGTCAGCCGGCTAAATGTTCATATAAATTTTTGAACATGCACAACATTCAGTCGACTGACAAGGGTCATTCAGCCGATTGAATGTTGTGTTTTCATGTACCTTCTTTGATATGCCGAGATTTTTTATTTTGAGTGCATGTATATACCACTTCGAAGAGATTTTAACAGCTATCTACATCTAGACTCAGACTCTATGACTAATAAAAAATATTGTAGCAACATTCTGGAATCTGAATCTGGTCTTCATATATCTTTGAGTATCTTCTCGTGCAATCTTGATTAGATCATATAATATTTACATATATAGTTGTCACAATCAAAACATCAAAATTCTAGTTTATAACATTCTCCCCCTTTTTGATGATGACAACTATGTAAGTTATAAAACAGATTTATACTCCTCCTATTGTTATGACGTACCTTTTTCTCCCCTTTTGTCATCGACAAAAAGGAAAACCTAATAGATAGGAGAAATATTAAAAATATACGAAATATTGATATGATTAAATGGACAAATTAGTCAACTATAAAGAAAATTTGTTTTAAAAAAAACTAAAAAATGGACAGCTTTGGAAATAATAATAATATGGTTTAAAAATCGTACTTTAGTTTGTGAAAGATTATTTGAAGCTAAAACAACAAATATGAAAATGAAAACAAAAACAAGCATATGTCTTAGTAACTTACATTCACGACGACAATATTACATATAAACTAAAATATTTAATCGAACAACACATGAATTGCACAATATATGCATTATATATCACATATCACTTGTAAGTAACTTACAACGACAAATTTGCATATCAGATATTCAAACATAAACAATTAAAACAAGAACGTAAACACAAACTAAGATAACACATTATCAAACAGCACAAATAAGTAATTTTAAATTGTTACATAAAAACATAATTAAAGATTCTTAAAAGTCACAAGACAATCCTACAAGACAAACATATTACATAATTGTTTTCCAAATAAAATAGTTCACGATAAAAAGAGTTAGAAAAAGCAAGAACTTACCAAATACTCCTCCCTCTCTTCGTCATCATCATTAACTTCTTCATCGGAAGGTCCATGTGAACAGCTCCGGATTCTCAATGATTACCATTGAGGTGGAAGTTGAACATGACACTTTCTCCCAAATTTTGTTAAAAAAGCCTTTAATAGAATTAAGCTTTTTGTTCATCTTTGTAACATTTTTCTCTACTATAGCCAATCGATGATTTAATTTGCTTTGATTTCAAGAGAGTGTTACAAGAGCTTGCTTAGGGCCAACATCGACATTTAATTCAGTAATCTCATCCTCATCGTCTTCTTTTTCTTCTGGTGGTTGAGAGGATGAAGCTATGTTAGTGTCACGCGGTTGCGGAATACCTTGGTTTCGATTTGCAACCCACTCTTGATAAATTATTATTTGTTGAGTCATGGGTCGTCGAGGAAGTCCAATGAGACTAAGCATCTTAGAGCGAGTTAACTTATTTTTGTGAACTCTGGTAAAGCAACACCAAAATTCTGCAAGATCCTCATGATATACGCTTCATAATGAATGGTTCGATAATGTCTTCTATTGTTTACACTCAAAAATTCATCCAAATTTTTTTACCCCCAATTTACTCGTTAAGAGGAGTAAATAGCGTACAGAGCTTGAAAATATCTCTTGTAAACTTTCTCATAACTTCCGGTCCGGGGCTGAAGAGACCGAATAACAACACGGTGGATAATTCTTGCCTTTGGACGTAAGGCACTAGACTTTAAGACGGTTAAATCGTCCGACAAGAATTGATGTGATACTTCATCGCGATTGTCCATATCTACATCAATATCCAACCCCTCGGATGGACATCTTAGAATGTCCTCTAACCTTTGAAGTGGTAAGTAAATTTTAACTCCACAAACTAATGTACATATATAATCATTTCTATTCTGTGGATTTTGATGATCAAGGTTCATGTTGGCATAGAAAAGTTTAATCAAAAGAGGGTAGATTTTAACGCTATTAGAATCATACCCAATTAGAGAATCAAATCCATGGGCTTCGGCTAACTCTCTAATCGCATAGCCATTGAATTCAGGAAATTTCATAAAGGCTCCCTCGAAAAGCTTGGAATTTTTCATGTTATTGAAGCGATTCACTACTGTATCATTATGTAGCCAGGCTTGAATTTGACTTTCAGATTGTCCAATTGTCGAATATCTCGCTCTTTTCGATCTTGGAGGCATTTTATTTTATGAAAAACGAAAAAAGATTGAATTTTTTGAAGAAGGTAATTTTTGTTTTTTGTTTTTCTGTGTAGTGAATAGTTGGGTAGATGATAAATGAACGGGTAGATGATAATAAGAAGGAGGTTAGATTGGATCCTTGCTTTAAAAAATGTGCATGTGTATTTAAAAAAACAGAAAACAATTGAACTAGCTGGCTGAAATGTTAAAGGCAGTCGGCTGAAAGTTGAAAATTTTAAACCCGCAAGGAATCAGTTCAAAATTGGCATGATTCAGTCGGCTGAATTCAGAATTTTTTTAAATATGCTTGAATATTCAACCAGTTGAACCCATAGATACAGTTGGCCGAATCTATTGAATTTTTTAGGTTAGCCTATTTCAGTCAATTCTATTTTGGTGAACAAACAATGCCATATATATATTTGTTTAAGAGCTTTATTCTCATGTTAAAAAGAATATATTTTTATTTCAACAAACGTATTATATATCCAAATTACAATATCAATTTCATGAACATAAAACTATGAACACGTGGACTTTATTGTTCAGAAGTCTTGGATTCGTCTGAAGAGGAAATTTCGAACGAGCTTGGTTCAACTTTGGTGTCATCTTGTAATGGATTAAGAGGAGACCAATTATTACATTGAGCACCTTGATCCTAAGAATTTGGAGATATGTGAGGTCGTTGAGGAGATGGATTATGCACACCTTGTTTGGGAGTCGTTCCACAGAATTTGAGAGCAATACATTTATTTTCTTATGTTGTATACTTAAGGTTTCACGCTGGTAGTAATGAATATCATCAATTTTCTCCTTGGTAGAACGTGATCCAAATTCTAAGTTTTTTCTAGCTCGTTTGTCGTTTGGTGTATATCCAACATGGTGATTAGGAGATGGAGCCATCTTTAATGGAACATACACCAGAGTAGATCTATTTAACGAATCCGAAGTTGAAGTTCTGAAAACAATTGACGAGAGGTCAGAATTTTCTTGAGACGACATTTTATAAGAGGATGGTTGTTAGTTTTATTTGAAAAATATTCTCTTCATGTATATATATATATATATATTGATTTCATTTTGCTATTTCTGAAGTTTAAATTTTCCGGTTAACATTAATCTCTAAACTTCAGCCAATCCTTTTATTTTAACTATATGTTATAAATAGATACAAGTTTGTAAGGTGAAAAAATATAAAAAGGTTATTACCATATATAAAACAGAAAGAAGGAATGGTCTTAATGCAATTAATAAAATAGAACATTGGCAAGTCATATGTCCATCTCCCATGAGTGCAGAGTTCGAGTGCCATCATCTTCAATTTTTGTCCAATTAAATTTTTATTTATTTTATAACTTTTTACTTACACTTGATTATTAAATTATAAATCATGTAATGACATAATTCTTAGTTCATGCCTTAATTTAAGAAAAGTATTTTCATTTAAAGTTTTAGTAAATTTGTCTACAACTTGATTTTCTGACGATACAAAATCAAAAGAGATATCACCTTTTTCTATGTTATCACGAAGAAAATGATGTCGGATGTCAATATGTTTAGTTCTTGAATGGTTTATTAGATTTTTCGATAAATTTATAGCACTTATATTATCACCATAAATTGTTGATTTAGATAAATTTATACAAAAATCTTGAAGTATTTGTCGTATATATATTACTTGAGCACATGCCAAAGCAGCAGAAATATTTCTGCTTCACACGTCGAAAGTGAAACACAATTTTGTTTCTTACTAAACCACGATACTAAAGATTGTCCAATGAAATGACATATACCACTTGTACTCTTTCGATTCATTCGACATCCTCCAAGGTCGGCATCACTATATGATACTAACTCAAAAGGACATTTTTTTGGGTAAAAGAGGCCGTAGTCTTTAGTTTTGCTTAAGTAGCGCAAAATACGTTTCACTACTCGCAAATGTGATTCTTTGGGATTTGGTTGAAATCATGCACATAAGCATGCACTCATCATTATATCAGGATGACTAGGAGTTAAGTGAAGTAAAGATCCAATCATACTTCGATATAGTTTTTGGTCCATACTTTTGCCATTTCCATCTCGATCAAGATGTACCGTAGTACTCATAGGTGTTGGTTTAGCAGAAGTATTTTCCATACCAAAACGATTTATTAAATTATTACAATACTTTTCTTGATTACTAAAAATTCCATTATTTAATTGTTTGATTTGTAATCCAAGAAAATATAAAAGTTCTCCCATATGAGACATTTCAAATTCTCTTGTCATAATATTCGAAAATTCTCGACATAATTTTTCGTTTGTGGAACCAAAAATGATATCATCTACATAAACTTTTATTATTAAAATACCCTTTTTATCTTGTTTTATAAACAGAGTTTGATCTACTTTTCCAATTTTAAAACCAGAATTCATAAGATAATTTTTGAGACGATCATACCAAGCACGAGGTGCTTGTTTTAAACCGTATAAAGCATTCTTTAATTTATAAACATGGTATGGAAATTTTTCATGTGTAAATAGAGGTGGTTGTTCTACATACACATTTTCATTTATAAAACCATTTAGAAAAGCACTTTTTACATCCATTTTATATAGTTTAAAGTTACGAAAACATGCAAAATCTAATAAAATACGTATTGCTTCTAGTCGGGCTACAGGAGCAAATGTTTCTTCGTAATCTATTCCTTCCTCTTGATTATAGCCTTGAGCGACTAATCTAGCTTTGTTTCGAATAATATTCCCTTTCTCATCGGCTTTATTTTTGTAAACCCACTTAGTACCGATGACTATTTGATTACTAGGTCTAGGAACTAAGTTCAAAACTTCGTTTCGTTCAAATTGATTTAACTTTTCTTGCATAGCTATAATCCAGTAATCATCAGTTGAGGCTTCTTTAGCATTTTTAGGTTCAATGTTCGATAGGAAAGCTACATGACCCATTTGATTTAATTGATTTCATGTACTTACGTTAGTATTTATTTCTCCAATAACATTTTCAATTGGGTGAATTTTTAGTAGTCTTGGTGGAGATGGAATCTCATTTTCATTAGCTAAATTGTTATTTTCAATTTCAGTATAATTTTCAATATCATCTTCTATGATATTTGATTTTGGAATTATTTCTTCATCTTTATTTTTATTATTAAGTTTGAAATTTTCATCGAATGACACATGAAGTGTTTCTTCGATTATTTTAGTTCTTTTATTATAAATTCTATATGCCTTGCTTCGTTTCGAGTATCCAATGAATATTTTTTCATCGGATTTTGGATCGAATTTACCAAGTTGGTCTTTTGAATTTAATAAAAAACATTTTGAACCAAAAAATTTAATATATGATATGTTAGGTTTTCTTCCATTAAAAAGTTCATATGGGGTATGTTTTGTTAATGGTCTGATGGAGACTCGATTTAAAACATAACAAGTAGTTGCTTCAGCTTATGCCCAAAAATGTTTAGGTAAAGTGCTTCTATTTAATAAGGTTCTAGCACATTCTTGATGTGTTTGATTTTTCCTTTCTATAACTTTGTTTTGTTGCGGAGTTCTAGAAAATGAAAAATGGTGAAAAATTTCTTTCTTATTACAATATTTTTCCAAAATATCATTATCGAATTCTCCACCGTGATCGCTTCTAATGTTTTTAATTTTTATATTTATAATATTTTGAATTCTCTTAGCAAAGTTTTTAGAATTTTCAAAAGTATCACTTTTATTTTTCATAAATATTGTCCAAGTGTATCTTGAAAAGTTATCTACAATTGCAAAAATATATTTATTATGATTTATAGATTGAACTTGAGTTGGTCCAAAAAGATCTAAATGTAATAACTCAAGTGGTTGTAATGTAGAAATAATTTTCTTTGATTTAAAAGTAGATTTGGTTAATTTTCCTAACTGACAAGCATCACAAATACTATTTACTTTAAAATTCATTTTTGGTAAACCTTTTACTAAATTATTTTTAGATAATTTCTTATTTTCTTTGAAGTTTATATGACAAAATCTTTTGTGTCAGAACCAAGGATCATTTTCTTTGACTATTAGACACATATTTGTGTTATGATTAATTTTCATATTTAAAATGTATAGATTACGTTCTCTAGTTCCTTCAAAAATAAGATTCTTGTTTTGATCAAATATATTACATTTATTTTTCGAAAATGATATATTAAAACTTTTATCGCATAGTTGGCTTATAATAAGCAAATTATGTTGTAAATTTTTAACTAGTAAAACATTTGTAATAATAGGTAAGTTAGATGTACCGTTATTGCTCACATCGCCTTTGCCGATGATATATCCTTTGGAGTTGTCTTCAAATGTGATAGATCCTCCATTTGAGTAGATAATGTTAGTCAGCATGTCTTTGTTTCCTGTCATGTGTTTTGAGCAACCGCTATCAAGTATCAACTTCCCTCTTTTCTTAGTTGGTACCTGCAAAAAATATAGAAATGACATTGGTACCCACCTTTTTGTTAGGGTCCTAAGAGTTAGGTCTTAGGAAACCAAACCCAAGAGGGTTTAGAATTCCCTTTATAAGTAAAATTTTCATTTTTATGAACTGTATTTATAAAAGTCTTAAAATACTTATTTCTAATCGAATTATTATTAGTTTTTGACACCCAAATCTTTATATTTTTTGTGTTATAACTATCCTTCTTTGTCGTGAAAACCTTTGGTTTTGGTTTTACAAAATTCTTATGTATTTTGAAATTTTTATATAGTGAGATGTTCCTCTTTGAACTAGATTTTGAGGAATTTGTATATCCTAAACCTTTCTTATTGAAAGAGGTTTGAGAGTTATTAATAATTCTAGAAAGATTTTCTCTACCTTTATTAAAGTTAGAAACATTTTTAGTAATATTTTCTAACTCGGTTTTGAGACTAGTATTGTTTAATTCAAGAATTTTGACATTAGATTTTAAATCGTGATTTCCTGCTGCTAATGTCATATTCTTTTCTTTTTGAACTTCAATCTCATTTGATAGCACACTGAGTTGAGAAGATACATTAGATAAAGATTTTGTTGTTTTGACAAGTTCTTATTCTAAGATTTTCTTTTCATCTCTGAACATATCAATTTCTATTTCACCCTCATTTAGTTTTTCTAAAGCATCTTTATATTTTCTTTTAACATCTTTTAGTTTATCCAATAACTCCGAGATTATATCAACTAAATCATCAAAGGTTTGATCACTTACTTCGTCAGTTGAAGCCATAAAGCACACATTGGCTTGTTCAGAGTCACTGTCAGTGTCACTGTGTGATGAGGAAGACGATTTTGAATCACCCCATGTAACAGAAAATGCTTGCTTCTTCTTACATTTGTCCCTTTTATTCTTGTACCTATCTTTCTTTCGATCAGGAAAGTTCTTCTTTATGTGACCCTTCTTGCGACATTCATAGCATTCGAGATTTGAAGCTGATGGTTTGTTGGTGTTCTTACTTCCAAATTTATTGTTCTTTCTAAATTTCAAAAACCTTTTGAAATTCTTAGCTATAAATGCCATGTCATCTTCATCTTCATCCGAATCTTCTTGTTTAGCTTGGAATGCTATGGTCTTTCTGTTTTGGGCTTGATCCCTTTTTTCCTGCAAGTTTACTTTATATGACATGAGATTTCCTATTAACTCTTCAGGTTTTATGGTAGAAATATCGTTAGCTTCTTCTATAGCTAAGACTTTCTATTCCCATTCATTCGTTAAAGAGTTTAGGATTTTCGAGACAATATCAAAATCAGTGTATTTTTCTCCTAGTGCCAATAATAAGTGATTTATGTCTTGAAATCCAGAATACATTTTCATTTATTCCTATTTCATTCTGAAATTTTGAAATTGATTTTTAAGCGTAGAAATCTTGCTTTGTTTAACTTTGTTTGTTCCTTTATGTGTAACTTTAAGAGTTCGCCAAATTTCATAAGCTGTTGTACACATGCTAACTCTATTAAATTCATTTTTATCTAAAGCACAAAATAACATATTCATGGCTATTTATAGAGATTAAGAGTTGTATTTGTTCATGAAAGGTAGCCATGAAAAGATATGGAAGCAATTCTTGAATCAAGAGTTGTTTCTGTTCATTGAAATGAAGTGTCTCTTGAAAAACTAGCCGTTATGAAGATTCAACCGTCTGAATGGAGCAACTCAGCTAGCTGAATTGATTTAAAATCAAAACAGCAAAGAAATAGTGCAAAAATGGCATAATTCAGCTGTCTGAATATTACTAGTCAGCCGGTTGAATGTTCATATTAATTTTTGAACATGCATAACATTCAGTCGGCTGACAAGAGTCATTCAGCCAGTTGAATGTTGTGTTTTCATGTACCTTCTTTGATTTGCTGAGATTTTTATTTTGAGTATATGTATATACCACTTCGGAGAGATTTTAACAGCTACCTACATCTAGACTCAGACTCTATGACTAACAAAAAATATTGTAGCAACATTCTGGAATCTGAATCTGGTCTTCATATGTCTTTGAGTATCTTCTCCTGCAATCTTGATTAGATCATATAATATTTACTTATATAGTTGTCACAATCAAAACATCAAAATTCCAGGTTCTAACAAGAAGTACCCCGAGATAAAATCAAAAGGGCAAGCAATATGGCTTAGATTGAAAGAACAAATCAACTAAAAGGACAAAAGGTCCTCGGTATTATAGAGAGATTATCCAAATGATTAGTAGTACATTTAGAATATGATAAAAAAAGGTGATGTTTCATATGCCTTCATACATATTTATAACCCTAGTTTCGGCCTCCTTAACGACCTTCTATAGGTGAGATTTGAAATGCTTCTCCATTCTATCATATGTCCTAGATATCCATTCCTTCTTAAATTTCCTAAATGAAATTCTTCGACTGTCCCTGGCACAAATGAGGATGTTTGATTCAATAGGCATCGAAACCATGGAAGAACTCCTTTGGAGATGAGGAGGTTGGGAACGAGACCCAGTATAGACAACCGTAGTCTTATAAGAAGAAGGAAGCCTCAAGACAGCATAACCTCTACCTCTAACTCTTTCACGAGCTCAAGGGGCTGTAAATGTAACTTCGTTTGTACGTTTATTTTCAATTTCAAGTTCTTGTAGTTTGATTACTGAAAGCTCTCGGCGAGCTTCGTCCAACTATTGTCTAAGACTAGACGCAGACTCCCATAGTATTGAAACAACTGATTCTAAAGCCTGACCAGTGATCGGCATTGCCTCTGTGATGGCAGACATCCTCTTGGATAGCTCCTCAAGAGTTAGTTTTAAGGATTCATTGTTTTCCAAGATGGCATGGATGTTGGTATTAAGATCGGGATTATATTTCGTTAGTTTGGTTATCTTATCATCAAGACTCCGTTGCACGAAGGCATGATCTCTTTCTAGTCTTAAGCAGTTGGGACATGATTTCCCCTAAAAAGAGATTCAAATTAAAATTAGAAAAGATAAATCATCATAAAATAGTTTAATTTTATTCCATAGAAAATTAATACAGATAGTGAAAAATAAGAGGGGCAGAATTCATTGTCCTCTAAGACAAGCAAATTTCTCCTTAGTAGCTAAAATAATCTTAAGGCCTCTACTCTTAGTATCAGCAAGGGACCCCAAAGGTCTGGACCTATTGGAGGAAGAGATGTCCTTCCCTAAACCACCCGTTGGTACAGAGAGTTCCAAAGGAGAAGAAGAGGCAGCCTAAGGTCAACTTCTGGAATACATTGGGGAACATATTCCGAAACAGGTTCACTTTCTGGAATCTCCCCCTCGGCAATGACTAAGGGGGATGGAGTTACACTCTAGTAACCAGGAAGAGCCTTCCAAGTTATAGTTAGATTTAGACCATAGAATCTTATGAGTAAAGATAGCATTTTGTTCTTTAACTGAGGGTCCCTCGGATGTAGTTTAGAAAGTTGGGAAAACTCTGGAAAGATCTCGTCTCAGTCATCAAAAGTAAGCTTTAATTGACCCTAAGAACCAAGATTTGATTAGTCAACCTAGAACCCTTAAGCCTGAGGGACTTAAGTGATTTGGCATAGGTTTGGTCATGTGTTTCCTGTACCTCCTCGATTTTATTGGACAAGACTACATTTCTTAATCTATTGGATTTTAGTTGGGTTTTAAAGGAACCTATGGTTTCTTGCAATCTCAAGTTTTTGGTTTGGCTCCTCTTCTAAATACTTCATAGTGAGAGGTGAAATTTGACTTTTGATGTTTAAACATGGCTAAAGAGAAAAGTACTTTAGAACAAATGCAACGAAAGCAGTAAGGAAGTAATTCATCATAAATCCAACATCAAATAAAAGTACCATAATATTCATCGGCTACCACAAGCAAAACTACAAAGGAGATGTATCAAAATTATTACAAATCAGAAGTTTAAACATCATCAGCAGAGTATTTCTGAGGTTCAGATTGATGGTGTACCTCTCTTATATATACATTCTCCTCCATTGGTACCAAGGATCCTAACCTGCCAAAGCTCATGCTTTTTCGTATTTCTTGGAGAAGTTCTCCTTAATGTTCTTGCCATTGGGATTAAAGCCTATAGAAAGTATCATGCCATTGTCTCAGTTATATTCATAGGCATTGTAAAGAATTCTAAAAACTTTGGTGGCAGCTATCTTTCAGCCTCTTTCCAAGTAACCAAACTCATGATATTCTCCTTGGCTTCTACTAATTCATCTTTAATCTTTTGATGCTCGGTCTACCGATCCTTTAAAGCTTTCTCTAAATTAGCGATTTTAGTCTTGGATGCCTTTATTTCTATAAGATGTTTTCCTTTCAACCCGATCATCCTTCTAGGCCTTCTTCTTGAATTCAACAAATTGTTTTTCAATAGTCTCAGCCTTCTCCAATTCTCTACCTAGCTTTTGAAACCATCGATGCAGAACCAAGAAGTCAACTACAACCTGAAGAAAGGAGGTTCATATGAAATCTAAAGAGATAGATATTTCATAAGGAAAAGAAGATCTATACCTTGAGATGATCCTCCATCCCCACACTCATCATCTTCCTGAAGCTGCCCATATCTTCAACTAACTCCACTCAAAAGTTCCCTACAACCTTGGATAAATGGGCATCAATAATGGAATAAGCCACCTCAACCACCCGATTCACCTGGTCCCTTAGAGAATGAGTTAAAGCAAGGGCATCCAGGGCAGGCGTGATTTTTGCTTAAGGGTTATTCTTGTGTTTCTCTGTTTCCTAACTTCGGACGGCTCCTTCAAAGCTGGTTTCGATCGAGTAAAGATGGAAGAGGATGGTTTGTTCAGTAGCAACTCGCCTATTTCAAGTACATCATTAGAAGACACTACCCCATAAAAAGAGAAAATGGGTTAGATGAACAAGTTTATATTTCATTAAAGTTACGTCCTAAAGTGCGTATTGTAATACTAAAACGGAGGTCTACCCTCGGGAGCAGCATCTTGTTTTTGGTCTCTGTATTTTTGGGATCAGAGTAGGTGAGCTCCTCAAAATCATATAGATTAACTATTTCTGCGGATATAGTTTCGGATGAAGGAAGATCATATCCATGGAACTTAGCAGAATATGGCAGTAGCCCGCAAGCCTTGATATTGGCCTCGGTAAGTACAGTGTGGTTAAGTCTTTCCCCTTTTGGGATTTTCATCACTTCCTCGTACCTCGAGTCATAAAGATGCTTGAGGATCGGGGTCCTATCCCTCTCGAGTTTAGCTGAGGGATTCAAAAGGGAAAAGATATTGAAGAATGGTATGATCAAAGTTTAGAAGCAAGGGCATTTTAAATGAGATAGGTTAGAAAATGTGCAAGTCTCTAGTAGCTTAGTAACAATGCAGGGATCATCTATTCTCATACGAAATCAATGGGTAGCCATCACTTTACTAAGTGGTTTAATTAGGGGCATTTTCTTCCAGAATCAAAGAAAATACAAGGGAACTGGTGACTTACTGTGTGACTTATGCAAATTGTATAAGTAATGAATATCGGAAGTGGTCATGCTTTGGTACCCTTTCTTCTAATATAAGATTGCTAAAGAGAATAGAGTACTATACGAGACAACCTCAAGATGGATTGGATTAAGTCCATAAAATTCAAGAATGTCGACAAACAAAGAGGCAAGGAGAAGCGATATTTTGTTTGCTAAGTGCTCTAATGTCCAAGTGAAGATTCCTTCAGGGGCTTCACTCCAGTCGTCATCTAGACTTGGAACCTTGGCCTCAACACCCTCAACTCCATAGCTCTCAATCTAGTTCTTTAACTCCTTTTGATCAGTCATTGGTCTATCCATTGAAGGGTCTAGAAAAGACCAATGTTAAGCCAAAAACTCAATAAGAACTTCGAATACTCTACTAAAAAAGCTTAAAGTTCTATAGTTCCAAATGAGTATTGGGTGTAAAATTGAAATTTTCAGGCCAGGTTCCAAATCCAGAATCCCCCCAAATAACCAATTCATTAATAAAGCAATTATCGACCCGAGTTAATGAAACATTTGATTTAGAGACAAAATCCTAATCTACGAACAACATGCATTATGGTTTGACTGATCGAATGATGTTTCAAATTGAAATCAAACACCGGTATTATGGTAGTAATCAAAATCGAATTTTTGCAAATTCAAAAATGCTCACAAATATTGATAGCGGTTGGGAATACTAATAAAATAATAGAAAAAAACTAGCACTTACCGTTTAAGCCAAGAACTTGCAGTAATTTGAGAAAATTTGCAAGCTTTAATGGTGAGCTCCGCTGTTGGTAATATGAGTAAGAAAGAAGAAGAAAAGAAAAAGGGTTTATTTAAATCTCAGAACCAACGGTGGAAATTACCTAGTCGGTTAGATCCTAACCGTAGATTAAATATGGTAGTATCAGAATGCGAATCATCCTAGGATAGAGAAAAGGAAGACGGTTTTCCAAAGAAACCGAGAGAATCATGACAATTGTCATAAGCATTTAATGCAAGATCAGGGTCCGTCCTTTCATAATAGATCTCGGATTCCTTTTTTATAGTTCTTGTAAGCAAGTGCCTCCTTGACCATACGGTCCAGTTTATCCTTTGCCTTTCGACACCAAAACAATTTCGCTTACTACTTAGCCTAGATGGCTTCAAGCGGCAAGCATAATTTTCAGAAGTTTTGACCTTGCGGTCTCAAATTAGATTTGCCTCTTGGCATTCAAACAATTTCGCTTACCACTTAGCCTAGATGGCTTCAAGTGGCAAGCACAATTTTTAGAAGTTTTGACCTCGCAGTCTCAAATTAGATTTCACCTCATGGTGCTCAAACAATTTTGCTTACCACTTAGCCTAGATGGTTTCAAGTGGAAATCATAATTTTCAGAAGTTTTAACCTCACAGTCTCAAATTAGATTTCTCCTCTTGGTGCTCAAACAATTTCGCTTACCACTTAGCCTAGATGGCTACAAGTGGTAAGCACAATTTTCAGAAGTTTTGACCTCACGGTCTCAAATTAGATTTTGCCTCTCGGCGCTCAAACAATATCGCTTCCCACTTAGCCTAGACTGCTTCAAGTGGCAAGCACAATATTTTGAAGTTTTGACCTCACGGTCTCAAATTAGATTTTGCCTCTCGGCGCTCAAATAATTTCGCTTACCAGTTAGCCTATATGGCTTCAAGTGGCAAGCATGGTTTTCAAAAGTTTTAACCTCATGGTCTCAAATTAGATTTCGCCTCTCGATGCTCAAACAATTTCACTTACCACTTAGCCTAGATGGCTTCAAGCGACAAGCAGAATTTTCAGAAGCTTTGACCTCACCGTCTCAAATTAGATTTTTCCTCTCGACGTTCAAACAATTTCGCTTATCACTTAATCCAGACGGCTTCAAATGACAAGCACGGTTTCAAAAAATTTATACCTCACGGTCCGGTTAAAACTAAGCCTTTCAGCCCAAAAATTAAAATTTGATTTCAAGCAAGATAGTCCAGTTTTCTAACATAAAATTAGATTTCTCCTTCCAATATTCCAGTCACTTTACTTGAAATCAATATCGTACCTCCTTTCATACACATAATGAAGACCAAACTTGAAAGATAAGCAAGGAAAATAAATTACACTCATATACTTCAAAGTCCACTCTATATCCAATATATGAAGTGAACTTGAGGGGGCATGTGTTACACCCAAATATCTCAAGAACAAAAATAGTGGTTATCTTCCCAAGAAAGTCCCAAACTAACTAACTATGTGCATAAGGAGATGTTACGCCACCTAGAGGTATAAAACCGAGAAAGTCGTCTTGTATTAAAAGGATAAGTTGGCAGGCCAAAGGACAAAGCCCGCCGGTATTTCCAAGGCTCGAAACTTCAGCTTAATATAACAAGAATCGGCGGTCGAAAGCAAGCAACAAGATAACAAACGGCTTAGATACAAGAGGCCATTTGCGTGGAAAACAAGTCATCAAGCTACGCCTCCTAAGTGTTAGAACCTTGCTTTCGATGACAACAACTATACAAGCACTTGCATTCAATATACATAGGTATATATATCATCCATATGCAGGTAGACTTTCGCGACCAAGACTTGAAGACCGACACAAGGATTATTATATTGAGAAATATTAGTACATTCTGTTAATGTTGTAAATAGATGATATGTACAATCTCCTTGAGTAATCTTTACAAGCATTTGCACATACAAATTACTTAAAAAGGAAGATAACAGAATATACATGTGTCAAACGTCTGGCGTATATGCTCAGACATCTGGCAACATGTTCTGATTTTATATTTTTAAACAGACCAGACGTTTGGCACAAATGGCCAGACGTCTGACCTGGGTAACGACCATATTTCTCCAAAAGTCATCTTCTTCTATCAAAGAGTTGCATCCTCCTGTTTTGGTCATAACTCTTTCTCCTCAACCATTGTAACTCTTGGACTGAAATAGAGTGAACCAAAAGTCGTTACTTCTCAAACAAACCCTTCACCGTCTATAAATAAACATGAAATTGAAAGTTACAACTAACTTGTTATTCTGAACTTTCTTTCTTTATATTCTAATATTTCCGTGATTTCCAAAAGCACTCAAAAACACACCTTTATCTCTTCCTTATATCAAAGCTTAAACCACATACTACTCAAGGAGATTGTAGGAAGGAGCTGTACTTATAGTCAAAATCAGTGTTGCATAGAACACACATTTGTCAAAGAAATACTGTTGTATAAAAGCCTATTCCTTCGGGCGAAGCGAGGGAAATTGGTTAGTGTATTTCCGAAGGGGAGCATCGGGACTGGACGTAGGACGGGAGGTCCGAACCAATATAAAAACTCTAGTGTGATTACTTTTAATTTTACCTGCATTATTACTCTGTGAAATTCATTTTATTATACACGTACTTGTCATATACTATATACATATACGATCCACATAGACTTTCACTGAGCAGCATCATTAGATGTTCAGAGCAAGCTCCAATCATTGCTGTAGAATACAAATGATTTATGATTTTTGTTTGATGATAATAAACATATATATATATATATATTCGTTAAATGTGTTAGTTATTATACTATTTTATTTTTATAGAATTAAATAAGTATTTGCAGAATAAAATAATTGAATCAAAATTTATTTGAACAAATATTTTATTCAAACAAATATTTTATTTCAATTTCAAATAGTACACATTATTTGCTTCCACTATATTTACAATTTTCAATTTCAATATAATTTTTCACTATATAAATTTCCACACTCATATACACAATTTCTCTACACACTCATATACAACAATCTGTTACCTCACTCACTCACACTCGATTTTGATCTTGAATTTCTTGCGCCAGCTTGTGTCCAATCGTCCACTATACCTATCAAATAAACAATGCAATAAATTGAAAAAAGAAATGAACGTAAATTGCATAAATAAAATTGAATTTGAACATCAATACTGCCTCAGTTTATGGGTTTATTTTTATTTTCATATTTTTGACAGGGACCAAAAATAAATGTGCATGAGCAACATATGACATGCACAATATCACTGCACATGCCATAGGGGTATACACATATGCAAAACGTGCTTGCATCGTTCAAATTTCAGGGCCAAGTGCAAAGGTCAAGTCTAAAGTCTCAACACAGTGCAAGTGTGCACAAGGTCAGGCCAAGCAAGTTTCAGCCCAACTCAGGCACATTCAAACCAGACTAAAGGCAGTAGAATATGCAACACAATGGTCGAGCTACAAGAAACATGAAGCATATGTATAATGGTACAGTTTGCACACATATACATACATATGTATGTATGTGCGTACATGGAATGTCAATCACACATAGTTAAACAACAACAAACTCAAGACCATATCAAGTACACAACATAGGTGAGAACATGCATATGTAAACAAGTCAAGAGTACCAGAAAGTGAAAGCTAAATAGGTTGCAGAATGACAAGCATATGCAACAAGAATATATCATCAAAGTAAGCATGTACATATATAAATACATATGTATATATAAAAGACATGAGCAAGTTAGCAAGGGTATACTACTGCATTTAGAAATCATCAACCATCAATGTCAACAATGAAATGAAAAAATCAAGCAACTTAGAGATGCACACAACAACAATGAAGCTCAGGCATCAATACACAGTGGTGAGACAAAAGTGCACACGTACAAAGACATGGCAATATGAAGTGGATCAACAATGCACGAACAAGATAAACAAAAATATGCAGAGGTCATCAGAAAACGTGCATCTTAGTGGTCAAAAATAGCAAGTAATAGAAATTCAAATGGACATTGAAATATTCAGCCAAAGTAGTGAGATTGATCAAGTCAAACCGTTAATGAATTCAATCAAGGGTCAAAATATATGCATCAATATATTCGTACGTATATCAAATGAATGAACGAGTCAAGAATCGGTAAATCATTCGATCAAATAATCTACGGCCAAAGTAAAATCTCAGAAAATTTCAAAGTCAAATTTATAAACGAAAATATAGGGAATCAAACCCTATATAAACCCAAATCATCGTCGGTAAAATCATGATTCGAGTTGAGGCAAAATCAGAGGGTAAAAATTCAAATAAATAACATACCAATTTTTATCCTGAAGCATCAGAAGTTGAGAACGCAACAAATCAAAAGAGGGAAAAATTATACTCTGTAATTGAATTCAAAAATTCTTGACAATGAATCAACCACAACTATAAATCGCCAACCATTCGAACAACGCGAGCATCAGGAAAGGAGAAAGGTGATTCAAAGCTTAAAATTCCAAGCGCTGGCTTCAATTTCATGAAACCCTAATTTTCAAATTGAATAAAGCAAAAGGGAGCGGCCTGGGTTGGGCCACTGTTTATTTTTATTTGAGCTGCATTGTATTTAGGGTTTCCATTTTATTTATTGTAATTTTATTTTTAAATTGTTAAACTCTAGTGTTAACTTGGTTACGAGTTACGGGGCATAGTTCGAGAATTCGCAACTCTGTGGTAGAATTATGGCAGGGTTTTGAGTGTAGGGACAGAACAATCAGGTTAGAGAGGGTCGTGATTTTACAGGGTCTGTAAGCATTAGATTATTTAATTCCTAGCAGAAATCTTAGGAGCAGCAATAGGCGGGTTTGCAGAAGCTGGGTAAACTTGTGCGTCGCTTTTAATTTCTGCATTTTCTCTGTTATTATTTCTGTTGTATTTTTTATCTACCTATGAATTTTTTTGATAAACCCTATTCACCCCCCCTCTAGGGTTAATTCGATCCTACAAGTGGTATCAAAGCCCGGTTAATAGCATAGACGTCTAACCCTAGTTGCAGATCAGCGAGAGTCGGTCTAGTGTTAGTCCCCCTATTTTGGATGGAACAGATTTTTTAAATTGGAAATCAAAGATGAAATTTTATTTAAAAGCTGTTAATTTTAAATTTTGGGATATTATTAAAAATGGATGTGATATTTGACGACCCATAATTTCAGTCATTTGAATTTAGAATATTTAATTGATTTTAAATATTAAAAAAGTACATTTTATAAGTTAAATAACTTAAATTTCAAATATAGCGATTTATTAGGTAATTAAAATTTTGAATTTAAAATAATTGAATCTTGAATTTGAAATGAATGAAAATGGTTTTGAAAGCTGATTTAAATTCTATTTTGATAGAAGTGAAGATAATAAACTTTTAAATTGGAATTAAAAGCGATTAAACTGATTTTTGAAAATATTTTGTTTTAAATTAACAAGTGAAAATAGCCTTCCAAGGCACTGTCTTGGATTTTGACGAAACCAGTTCCATTGAATCCGTAATAGTGAATTATTATATGCCGTCGAATTTCGTGGTGATCGAACATATTGTTTGAGTGTGCGAGATCGAAACGTGTAGAATCCTTAATCCATATCGAATTCATACGAGGTTCAAATCGAATGTGACGAGTTGTTTAGATCATATCGACGAAGGTTATGCTATGGAGTTGGATTGGATGGATTCAGAGCTAGTAGGAAGGAAATATATAAATATATTTTTATAAATATTGAAATGATTATGTTGAAACTTAAATGTGGAATTGTATAAAGGAAATATATTTATGTTTTTAAAGTTGTTTATTTATATTAATATTGTTTTAAAGTGTTTTATCAATATTTTAATATTTTGAAAAGTTAATTATTTAAATTTTTAATATGGTTTGGAATTAAATTTAATTATTTATCAATAAAGTTTTGGAAATTAAATATTAGTATTTATAAAAATGTTGAAGATAAATTATTATTGTTTTATTTAGGATGTTTTGAAATTATTTATTTTTATTTTAAAATGTTCTAAAGTTAATATATATTTATTTATAACGTTTACTATTATATAACAGTGTTTTAAGTAAATGATTAGAAATTATATTAGAAATGTTTTTGAGATTTATAAATGGAGTTTTATAAGCAGATGTGGATTATGAGAGGAATCTTATAACATGTTTTGGAAAACGTAAAGGAAGATTGATTAAAAAGATAAAAGAGTTTTATAAATGGTTTTAGATATTTATAAATGAAATTTTAGAAATGGGTTTATATATTTATAAAAAGGAGTTTTATAAATGATTCTAGAATTGAATAAAAAGGATATCTTTCCCAACATTTAGTGAATATACTTATATAGTTGAGATAAGCATATGGATATTTTTCCAAGTATTAAGAATTAGGGATTTCCGGGTATATATATAACTTTGTAAAAAGAATTTTGATTCAAGTATTTACAAAGTGAAATTTAAAATTTATGGAAGGTTAATCAAAAGGAGGTTAGTGGTTGCTTATGTGCTTAACCATTGTTGGTTTTCCCTATGGAATTAAATCCCCAATTGAATGTTTGTTATTTGATAGTTAAATAACCGACTATCAAATTTGGACCCAAAATGTAACTTTGGAAATATCTAGGAGAAACACGTGAGTTATATGGCAAAGTCATCTCCGATGATGATGTACTGTGCGTATAAATCTCGTTTCATTCTCCTAGGATAATGATAAGGAAATCCATCCACTAACGGTTATGAGGTGATCTCCGCTCTTATCTTTGACTGTTTATTTCCTAAAGAACCGGGGTTGAGTTTACCGGAAACCATCGAATGTTGTTTCGAAGAGACCGAGATCAGATATGTTATCTGAAAACCACTTCGATCCAACTTAAGCATTGCAAAGTGAAGACATCTTGAAGATGATGGAGTTGAAGATGGAGCTTTCAAGCATTTTGTTCAGTCCCAGAACGAACTTGTATGGATGAATGCTGATATTGCATTATTGCCTGGAGGGAAGTGTTAGCATTCCAGTGGGAATTCTATATAAAAGGTAAAACGTAGCCTCAAGCCTCATCAACCGGGAATGACTAAAACATGGAAGACATAGTAGGGCTAAGTGGGCCGCTCCCAAATAGGGTATGATCATCCCTAGCTAGAGTCGATATTATCTCTCAATTGTATGCTTCGGGGCCCATTAACGGAAGGGTGATCATATTCGGTACTACTAGTCAAGTGGTAGGACGGTTTTGTGTTGGCAAGGGATCCTGGCGAGGTCCTCGGTGTTATTTTATCTAGAGATGCACCGTGATGGGCGGTACCCCAGTAGCCTAGTCATAGTATGGAATCCATTCTCTGATACATGCCTATACAGTTTTGAGTGTAGACCTAGTATGTTGGAATTTAATTAATGTAACAATTTCGACTAAGATTAATAAGTATTTGTATCTTAGACACTATTATAATATTAGAGAATTTCATATGAAATGTTTTGGTTATCGTAAGGTAAAAAACCGTCCGTGTTTATGTGCGACGTAGTTTTACGAGATACTTTTGATTTTCAAAGGTTTCAGGAACTTTAAAATCCAGCTGGGTGTGTTTTCTCACGCTGGATTTCCAGACTGACTCGAGTGTTAATTTATTATAATGCTCGGGGTCAGACCGAGCATATTTATAGATTGCTTTGGATGCATTGGAGCTCAGGAGACGAGTTGGAGGTCTTCAAGTCGTATTCACATATATGTTTATTTTCAGCTGCTTTGTTGTTGAAATCATCTGCATTTGTGAGGACAGGTTGTTATAACAGTCCAGGCCGATGATTGTGATTTGTTGTTGTACTCTGATGGATATGTATGTATATAAACATTTCTCTTTGTAAAGATCATTGATATTATATTATATGTTGTTCCACTGCGATTGTGAGATTCTGTGTTATTTTCAGTTTCTTTTCTCTCTTCTTCTTCTTCTTCTTTCTTCTTCTTCTTCTTCCCCATAACTATCCATCTTTCCATTCAATTTGGGTCCGACATTTGTGGTTTATTGTCAACTTGGATTGTGCGGATTGGCGGGTTGTTACAGCTGGTATCCAAGCCAGGTCAAGCAACAACCTTGGCTTTAGTGGGGCAACTCATTAAGAGATAAGGTAACGAAATGCCTCATTATGAGTTTGAGTGTATATATATGAGCATGTATTTGTTAGTGATATAAAAATGTTTTATACCGTGTTAATTTATCTGTTGAGTGGCTTATAAATTTTTGTCGGTGCGTGGGATGCCACAATATCGATACAGATTTCTAAACCCTTAAACAAGGAAAACCGACGTAGTATTGTTTTGAGAATTGGTAAATGAGATAATTTTACCAAAATTATATTTTATATATAAAGGAATAATTTTTTAGAAATTATTATAGTTATATATGGAGTGTTTGGTTGTTAGAGAATGATAATATTTGATTTTCATCATTTGTTGTTTGTTGTTATAATAAAAGTTGTTATTATTATAATCTAAACAAAGATAAACAATTGTAAAATGAGTTATATTAAAAAGTAAATGTATAAGTATGAATTATAGAATATTGATTATAATTAAAATAATCGACTTTAGTGAAATAGTATTACATAAGAAGTGGGATTATATACATATAGTTTATAAATGTGATTTATAAATGGAAAGGAAATGAAATTGCATTCATTTATAAATATGATTTGAAAATAAAAACGGATATAAAACCAGAAATTTGAGAATTTAAATTCCATTAATTTTGAGATTGTTCCTTTTTAGGTTTTAGAAAAATAATAATAGTATTGTTTTGAAAATATTTTGATTAGAAATATTTTAAAAGGATTTAAAGGGAATAGGAAGCACTAAACTCACTTTAGTTGCTGGAAAATAATTTTGTGATGACTGCAGCATCATCGGCGTTCATTTTGAGTTTCTAAGTGAGGGATTGCTACCATTGAAGTTTTGTTTTGGTAAAACAAATTTGTTTTAGATTCCAGAAGTGTAATTTGATATATAAAGGAGTTATGTATATATATGATTTCAAAATGATTTGAAATAAAACCGGATGTTTAAAAATCCCAAACATTTTTATCTAAATGTTTTGAGAAAACATAAGATAATAAGTTTTTGAACTTTGAAAATGATATAGATAAGGAAAGAAAGTTTGGAATTGAGATATGGAACTAAAAATTTAACTTAAATAAAGTTAAATAAATTGAGTAACAGAATAAATTAAGTAAATTAATGAAACAAAGTAAGGGAATGAATATGAATTTGAGTTATAAAATGAAATTTAACTTAAGTGTAAAATGAATTGAATATGGTTTGGAATGTGGTTTGATAAAATCGAATATGAACTTGAGTTATGAAGTGAAAATAAACATTGGAAGTGTTGTATAAAATTTTATAATGAACTTAAGTAAAAATTTAATGGAATGGTTCCCAAGTGATATTAGTATTGAAAGAAATATACTAAGTGATAATGAAATAGAATTTAACTTGGGAGAAGTTAAATGTAACAATTTTATGGGATGGTCCATAAACGAATTAGTATGTTAAGAAATGTTGTTAAACATGAATTGAATTTAAAGTGAATGTAAGTAAAGTGAATGAAAATAAAGTGAATGTTAATAATTGAATGAAATTGAATGTAAACCAATTGAATAGGAATAAGTTGAGTACAAATTAATTTAAGGTAAATAAATGGAATCAATTGAATGTTACTAAGAAATGAAAGTGTATAAATATATGTTGACATTTAAAAATGCAAATCGATATGGTTATGAATTAATGGGATGGATACTATTTATTTGATGGTTTCTCTTGTTACATTTGCTATATATACATACATATAGTTATTGTATATTCTATATTATTTATTGATATTACTTCCCCTATACTTGTTCCTATTGGTTGTTGAGTGATTAGTAGGTGCGGATGGTGTATGCTTCGCATTTGGAGCTCGCTTTCGCATTTTGTTGGTTGTATATGCTTGCTAAATACTAAAATAAGGTACACATTTCGGATTACAACTCGTATTTTTATATTTTTCCCTACGGGATGCCTCATCCTTGAAGATGAAATGTATATTTGTGTTTTTTTATATATAGTAAGATTTTCGGATCGAGCTATGTAAAGGAGACGCTGGTGAAATTTTCCGTAAATTAAAGAGTTAGAAAACTTTGGAGAATTTTGAAAAAAAATATTTGATAACAAAAATTTGTTTTTTTATGTTATAACTTGGAATGATATTAGTTGGTATCGGTGAATGAAGTTAAAGACTTAAAAGAGTTTGGAAATCTATTACAACTAATTGGTTTTGGAAAAGTTAATGGGTTTTGGGGCATTTTTTTCTTACCTTGAAAATTTCGAGGACGAAATTCTTTTAAGCGGGGAGAATGTAACGACCCAGAATTTCAGTCATTTGAAGTGGAATATATATTTAATTGATTTTAAATATTGAAAAAGTAAATTTTATAAGTTAAATAACTTAAATTTCAAATATAGCGATTTATTGGGTAATTAAATTGTTGAATTTAAAATAATTGAATCTCGAATTTGAAATGAATGAAAATGATTTTGAATGTTGATTTAAATTCTATTTTGATAGAGGTGAAGATAGTAAAATTTTAAATTGGAATTAAAAGTGATTAAACTGATTTTTGAAAATAACTTGTTTTAAATTAGCAAGTGAAAATAGCCTTCCGGGGCACTATCTCGGATTCGACGAAACCAGTTCATTGGATCCGTAATAGTGAATTATTATATGCCGTTGAATTTCATGGTGATTGGACGTATCGTTTGAGCTTGCGAGATCGAAACGCGTATAAATTAATTTCGAAAATTTATATAATAATGGGTTTGAAAAGCTATCTTCTGTACATGATTGAATTACACCTTGAGACTAGTTCCATTGTGTTTGGAATAGGGGTATAACATGTAGAATGCCAGACGGCACGCCTCGTTTGGGGTTTGAGAATTTCAGATGTTTAAAAGCTAGATATTTTCCAATTAAAATATTATATATACACACCATTCTATAACCATAACTGGCCCATACACATGCCCATCGCGTTGTCCATACTTCCCCAACGTAGCCCATACCCCCCCCCATTCTGCTATATAGTCGCATTCATCAGAGAAAAATGTTCGCCATTTTCTTTTTTTTCAAAATTTAAACAAGCTCAATCCAACAGCCACAATTTGTTCACCATGCTAGAGGCCGAGATGCTCGGAGTGGTCAATAGAAGGAAGAAGCGGCATGGTTAGGGGAACCTATCCATGGTGGCAGATCATCGAATGGAGGTGCGTGGCGGGAGCTACGGTGACGCGACGTGGGGCAGAGTTTGGGCAAAATTCTGGTAATGGATGGCAAATGAGGTGACGCGATGGAGGCTGGAGGTTCGTCTCGAGTGGGGCGATGTTTGGTGATGGTCGCGGCAGCGACAGGCGCGAGGATGGCGGTGCGGCACGTTGAAATCGTGGTCGAAGTATGGGTTTCATGGAACGAGCGTGGGTTTGGGTATTAGAGGGAAGGTAATTTAAAAGGTTTAAAAGTTATTAATTTAAGTTAGTTATCAATTAATTAATTCAAAAGTTCGTTAATCTATATCGAATTCATATGAGGTCCAAATCGAATGCGATGAGTTGCGTTGCGATCATATCGAAAGAAGGCTACACTATGGAATTGGATTGGATGGATTTGGAGCTGGTAGGATTTTTGGTTAAAATTGAACGTCTGTTTAATTTTAATTCAAAACGGAACATTTGGCAACTTCTGAAATCAATGTGAGTTTATCTCACCTTTTTGGTTAATTAGAAAATATTATATAGTCGATAAAATTATTGATTGGATGTGTGAATATTTTATTGTTGACTATTATTGACTGTTTGGATAATTTACTAATTTTATTAGTTGGTTTGGGTATATTCCAGCCCCTAGAGCGGATGAGACCCTATTACGTTCCCGTGTAAGAGCGGATGACCATTTGTATACGATCCCACATCGAAGTGGTTGATTTTGTATTATTTGATTATATACCATATGTAATGTAGGGGGATAAGTTGGAGTGATCCAACAGGATTCCTTACACTGTTGATTTTATTTTTTATATAAATTGATATATGATCTATTGGAACCATAATTGATGACATGGATAATTTTCTCTAATTAGTGCCATGGTAACACTACACCATATTTTTTAATATTTTGAAATATTATAAAATGAGGATTTAGTTTTAAAAAGGGATTTGAGCAATTTCAAAAATATATATGTTTTTTTTAAATTCTTGAATTACTAAGAGAAGGAATTTAATTTAAGCAAAATTAAAAGTATGATTTTTGGAGATTATAAATTAATAATTTTATAAAATAGCTTAAAAATAGATTTTTGAAGTGCGGATAAAGATTTAAAAAAAACTCTTAAAATAAGTCCGTCTTTTATAATAAAGAGATATGGTTTTATAAAGAAAATAGAAATATTTTGATATAAATATTTATTAACCATTTTATATAAATTGATATATATATATATTTATATATAGGTACATATATTATAATTTATTTACAAATGTGAAATTTATAAATGTGATAATTTATAAAAGGGATATTTTACAAAGGAAGTGAAGATCTGTAAAATCGTATTTTTGTTAGTAAAAGTATGGATTATAAATGGTGTTTATAAATAAAAGGAAACTATTATCATTGGATAGATTGGGAAAAATAAACCAAATGGTGGATTTATTATACAATGTGGAATGTTGTTTTAGAAAATAGTTGATTCTATTTTGAAAATTGAAGTGAGGATAAATTGGGAGATGTTAAACGAAATCTTATAAATAGAAAAGAAATTTATACATATGGAAGCAACGTTGGAAATGGATTGAAATTGATGTTTAAATGGGACCTTTATAAATAAGCGAGATTTATAAGGAGACAGATTTTTATATGGGGTTTGTAAATAAAAAGATTTTATAAAAACAAAGTTCTATAAAATAGAAGGAAATTTATAAATATAGATTTATAAATATTGAAATGATTATGTTGAAACTTAAATGTGGAATTGTATAAAGGAAATATATTTATGTTTTTAAAGCTGTTTATTTATATTAATATCGTTCTGAAGTATTTTATCAATATTTTAATATTTTGAAAAGTTAATTATTTAAAATTTTAATATGGTTTGGAATTAAATTTAACTATTTATCAATAAAGTTTTGGAAATTAGTTATTAGTATTTATAAAAATGTTGAAGATAAATTATTATTGTTTTATTTAGGATGTTTTGAAATTTATTTATTTTTATTTTAAAATGTTTTAAAGTTAATATATATTTATTTATAATGCTACTATTATATAATAGTGTTTTAAGTAAATGATTAGAAATTATATTATAAATGTTTTCGAGATTTATAAATGGAGTTTTATAAGCAGATGTGGATTATGAGAGAAATCTTATAACATGTTTTGGAAAACGTAAAGGAAGATTGGTTAAAAAGATAAAAGAGTTTTATAAATGGTTTTAGATATTTATAAAAGAAATTTTAGAAATGGGTTTATATATTTATAAAGGGAGTTTAATAAATGGTTTTGTGGATTTAAAATGGACTTTATAAATGATTTTAGAATTGAATAAAGAGGAAATATCTAGGAGAAACACGTGAGTTATATGATGCAGTCATCTCTGATGATGCTGTACTGTGTGTATAAATCTGTTTCGTTCTCCTAGGATAATGATAAGGAAGTCTATCCACTGGTGGTTAGGAGGTGATCTCCGCTCTTATCTTTGACTGTTTATTTCCTAAAGAACCGGGGTCGAGTTTAACGGAAACTATCGAATGTTGTTTCGAAGAGACCGGGATCGGATATGTTATCCGAAAACCACTTCGATCCAACTTAAACATTGCGAAGTGAAGACTTTTTGAAGATGATGGAGTTGAAGACGGAGCTCTCAAGCATTTCGTTCAGTCTCAAAACGAACTTGTATGGATGAATGCTTATATTACATTGTTGCTGGGAGGGCAGTGTTAGCACTCCAATGGGAAGTGCTATATAAAAGGAAAATGTAGCCTCAAGCCTCATCAACCGAGAATGACTAAAACATAGGAGATGCCACAGGGCTAAGTGGGTCGCTCCCAAGTAGGGTATGATCATCCCTATCTAGAGTTGATATTATCTCTCATTTGTATGCTTCAGGGCCCATTAGCGGAGGGGTGATCATATTCGGTACTACTAGTCAAGTGGTAGGCCGGTTCTGTGTTGGCAGGGGATCTTGGCGAGGTCCTCGTTGTTATTTTTTCTAGAGATGCACTGTGACGGGTGGTACCCCAATAACCCAGTCATAGTATGGAATCCATTCTTCAATACGTGCCTTTACAGTTTTGATTGTAGAACCTAGTATGCTGGAATTTAATTAATGTTACAATTTCAGCTAAGATTAATAAGTATTTGTATCTTAGACACTATTATAATATCAGAGAATTTCATATGAAATTTTTTGGTTATGGTAAGGTAAAAACCCGTCAGTGTTTATGTGCGGCGTGGTCTTACGAGATACTTTTGATTTTCAAAGGTTTCCAGAACTTTAAAATCCAGTTGGGTGTGTTTTCTCACGTTGGTTTTCCAGATCGACTCAGGTGTTATTTTATTATAATTCTCGGATCAGATCGAGTATATTTACATATTGCTTTGGATGCATTGGAGCTCAGGAGACGAGTTGGAGGTCTTCAAGTCGTATTCACGTATATGTTTATTTTCCGCTGCTTTGTTGTTGAAATCAATAGTATTTGTGAGGACAGGTTGTTATAACCGTCCGGACTGATGATTGTGACTTGTTGTTGTACTTTAAAGGATATGTATGTATATAACAGTTTCTCTTTATAAAGATCATTGATATTATATTACATATTGTTCCGCTGCGATTGTGAAATTCTGTGTTGTTTTCGGTTTCTTTTCTCTCGTCTTCTTCCTTCTTTCTTATTATTTCCCATAACTATCCGTCTTTCCATTCATTTTGGGTTGGACATGTGTGGTTTATTGTCAACTCAGATTGTGCGGATTGACAGGTTGTTACATGATATGATAGATAAGAAAAATATTTCATTAATGTTCTTGCAATGCATATACTCTATTCTCAAATTAATCGAGATGAATTTAACTATATCTCTCATTATTTAATTGCACAGGAAATCTAGAATACTATCGATGCAATATATGGCAGAAAAGGCAAAAACGGCGAGAAAGCCTCCACAATTGACTCAATTAAAGAAATCTGCTTGACGGGATTTACAAAAGAATGCAGTGATGAAGACACAATAACTAACGAGATAAGTGATTTTTCATTTAAAAATATAGTCCACTTGTGTCAAAAATTAATTAAAAATAATGATAACACTACAACTTTAGAAATATTAAAAATAACTAGAACATTTTTTACTCTGATTTTAGAAATTTATGAAGTTCTAAAAAGCTAACTGATAGCACTACAATTTTACTGTTTTGAGTTTTCGCTGATTCGTTTTGGAAGATACTGAAAAACAGCAACCTTTTCGGCACATTACTTGAAAAGTATTTTTGATTTACACAAACAAGTTGTAATATTTCATTCATAACTTTTGATCAATTTATCATTTTGACTTGAAACTAATTTTGATAAGTGGAATTTTGAGTATCTAAAATTTTCATGTTTTGTGCTAAATAAAATTACAAACTTAAAGCTTTAAAATAGTGGTTTCAAATGGACTAAATTTTCAAAACAGGAATTTTCAATTGCTTTGGTAGAATTGTTATCTCTCATTGTCTTGTTCATGACTAACAAAATAATGGTTGGAGAAATGTTTTTTGCTTTTGCTTCAATATAAATGCCTTTGCCTTTGATAGGTATAAATGGTCTTGCTTAAAATTTTGAAAATCAATTCGAGTGATTTTGATAAGTAAAAGTTTTGCTTCTGTTCTTATATACCACTATATGTCTCCTTGGTCAATCCAAATACAAGTTGTATCAAACATCATGTTGAAATCATATTTGCATTTGATTGATTATTTTCGACTATTAGCAGACATTTTCACAAAACCCCTTGTAGAAATTAATTTTTGCATATTTTAATTTTTTTAAATAACTTGGGTTTTTACTTTGATAAAAATACTCTTGTTTATTTTGGTACGGGATTTACTCTAGAAAGATAATCGTTGACTAATTGAACCTTTTTGAAACTTATCGAAATTATTAATAGTGTTTGAGAAAGTGATGGATAATGATTAAATTAAATTTCATAACAAAAGGAAGTATAATTTAAAATTTCATGAAAATTAAACAAATCATATAATATTTTAAATTAGTACTTATTCCATGATCATTTCTATCACTATCACCTTTCTTTCAATCCATACACCAAAATTTATTGTAGTGTGCAGAAGTTAGTATTTCAAAATAAGGAAATATATTTTTTTTGTAAAATAACTCTATCACAAAGTATCCACTCTCATTTAAAAGTCCTCGTGGTTATGCATGGGTGAATCACTTTAATTTTTATATATGTTCTTCCATTCTAGTCTAAAAGTCCTCACGGTTATGCATGGATGATTCTCATATAATAAAGGGCTAAATACTCAAGTAGATTCTAATCTCATTTCAAAGTCCTCACGGTTATGCATGGTTAAAAAATACTTGCCATTTATTTTTAAGTAACTACTAACTTCATTTAAAAGTCCTAACGGTTATCCATGGTAAGAAAGTGCTTAATATTTTTTTGGGTATAATATTTAAAATGAAGATTCACAAATTACTCCTTTATTGAAAATACCAAATTGATGTCATAATATAAAATCCTAAAATCATAATCCTATCATTTCTCTAAAGTGGAATTTGTTTCTAATAAATAAAATATTATTATTTTGTTCGATCAATTGGAATTTGCGATATATATTCCCCTCTTGATTTGATTTTACAATTTTAATCAAAATTCATTACTATTTCAATTACTGTTATTATTCTTGAAGATAACAAAAGAGGGAGAGATGTTAGGATTTCGTTGACTGGGTAATAACCTTATTGATATTCGAGAGTGTTTTTATTATTTAAGAGTTGTTTTGAAATTATTTTTGAAAAATCAATTTTTGATTTTCAATTGCACGCATCTATGTAGAGGGAGTGTAGTTGTAGGAGGATCATCTAAATAAGCGGAGCTTTAACACATCATCCCAAACATATTTATTTAAAATTCAAAATCTTTATATTTGTTTGTTATCATCAAAAGGGGGAGTTATAGAATACTAATGGTTTATGATTTTTATTTGATGATAATAAACATATATATATATATATTCATTAATTATGTTTGTTATAGTACTATTTTGTTTTCACGAAATTAAATAAATATTTGTAGAATAAAATAATTGAATCAGAATTTATTTGAACAAATATTTTATTCCAATTTCAAATAGTACACATTATCTACTTCCACTATATCTACAAATTTCAATTTCAATACAATTTTTCACTATTCAAATTTCCACACTCATATACATCACTCTATTTCCTCACTCACTCACACTCGATTTTGATCTTGATTTTCTTGTGCCAGCTTGTGCCCAATCGTCCGCTATACCTGTCAAATAAACAACGCAGTAAATTGGAAAAATAAACGAACCTAAATTGCAGAAATAAAATTTAATTTGACTATTAATATTGCCTCAGTTTATGAGTATGTTTTTCTTTTCATATTTTAGACAGGGACCAAAAATTAATGTGCATGAGCAAAATATGACATGCATAGTGTGTCACTGCACATGCTATAGGGGTGTACACATATGCAAAACGTGCTTGCATCCTTCAAATTTCGGGGACAAGTGCAAAGGTCAAGTCCGAAGGCTCAACACAGTGCAAGTGTGCACAAGGTCGGGCCAAGCAAGTTTCAGCCCAACTCAGGCACATTCAAACCAGACTAAAGGCAGCAGCATATGCAACATAATGGTTGAGCTACAAGAAACATGAAGCATATGTATAATGGTACAATTTGCACACATATACATACATTTGTAAGTATGTACATACATGGAATGTCATTCATATATAGTTTAACAACATCAAACTCAAGACCATATCAAGTACACAACATAGGTGAGAACATGCATGTACAAACAGGTCCAGAGTATCAGAAACTGGACACTAAACAGGTTGCAACAATGACAAGCATAGGCAGCGAGTATATATAATCAAAGTAAGCATGTACATATATACATACATATATATATATATATGTATACATATACATAGGCATCAAAAATTCAGTCACAGCATCAAATGACATGAGCAATTTATCAAACACAGACTGCTGCATTTAGAAATCATCAACCATCAATGTCAACAATGAAATGAACAACTTAAGTGACTCAGAGATGCACACAACAAGCTCAGGCATCACAACACAGTGGTGAGACAACAGTGCACACATACAAAGACATGGCTGTATGAAGTGGATCAATAATGCACGAACAAGAAGAACAAAATATGCAGAGGTCAACAGAAAACGTGCATCTCAGTGGTCAAAAATAGCTAGTAATAGAAATTCAAATGGACATTGAAATATTAAGCCAAAGCAGTGAGATTGATCAAGTCAAGCCGAAAATGAATTCAACCAAGGGTCAAAATATATGCATCGATATATTCATACATATATCAAACGAATGAACAAGTCAAGAATCAGTAAATCGTTCGATCAAACAATCTATGGCCAAAGTAAAATCTCAGAAAATTTCAAAGTCAAATTTATAAACGAAAATATAGGGAATCAAATTCTATATAAACCCAAATCATCGTTGGCAAAATCATGATTCGAGTTCAAGCGAAATCAAAGAGCAAAAATTCAAATAAATCACATACCAATTTTTAACTCGAAGCATCAGAAGTCGAGAACGCAACAAATTGAAAGAGGGCAAAAATCATACTGAGTAATTAAATTCAGAAATTCTCGACAATGAAGCAACCGCAACTATAAATCGCCAATTATTCGAATAACGCAAGCATCGAGAAAGGAGCTAGGCAATTCGAAACTTAAAATCTCAGGCAATGGCTTTAATTTCACGAAATCCTAATTTTCAGATCGAATAAAGCAAAAGGGAGCAGCCTGGAAATAAGCTAAATCGAAAAATGAAAAGACGAACTGCATATTTCTATTTGCATTGCAATTTTATTTGGGCCGCTATTTATTTTTATTTGGGATACATTGTATTTAGGGTTTCCATTTTATTTATTGTAATTTTATTTTTAAATTGTTAAACTTTAGTGTCAACTAGGTTACGAGCTACGGGGCGTAGTTTGAGAATTCGCAACTCTGTGGCAGAGTTGCGGTAGGGTTTTGAGCATAGGGTTAGAACAATCAGGTTAGCAAGGGTCGTGGGTTTATAGGGTCTGTAAGTGTCAGATTGTTTAATTCCTAGTAGAAACCTTGAGGGAAATAGTAGGCGTGTTTTTCCAAAGATGGATAAACTTGTATGTCACTTTTAATTTTCGCATTTACCCTATTATTATCTGTGCTGCAATTTTTACTTATCTATGAATTTTTATAATAAACCTTGTTCACCCCCTTCTAGGGATAATTTGATCCTACAATAGCCGCTCAATAGGCCACTCCAGCAATCCATGGAGAAGACTCTCCACCAATGATGTTATGGCATACTGGCTATAAATAGACAACAATCCTAAGGCGCAAGGATCTTCTGGCACGAAAAAGAATCGAGACATAAAATAATATTATACTTTTCTATATTAGAGCTCTATTTACAAACCCATCAATAGCGAAAATGCATAAACTCAATGTAATAAGCCTCTCGGCTAGATAAGAGTGACTAAATAAGGAAAGGACAATGGATGTAGGGACTTTCGGCCCGAACCACTATAAAAGTCTTGTCGTTATTTACTTTCTGCACTTTACCTTCTCTACATATGCTATCATGTCTCTACGGTCCAATATTTCATAACCTAAGCTTGATTAAATCCCATCTTAGTAATCTTTCATCGGGTTCAATATTCCAACAAGCTTTCTAAGCTATACCTTCAGACCTCGGGATGCTGGTGTAGGCAAAAATTTGCACTAACACCCACCTCTAGCGGGCATCCCTCTTGTACCAATAGTAGGAAGGGTGATGCATATTCCTATACTGCCTCCACCATCCATTCTTGATTTTTGCTAGCTTAGTAGAAATTACCTTCATATAGGGGCAAGCCTTCTTTGGTGACGAAGTCATTTAGACTCAAGTGTGGCTCCACACTAGTGAGTGAAACTTTGATGATATGGCACTTGAGACTTTGGTGAAGAGACAATTTGCTTCTAGGAAACTTCAAGAAGAAGCTTTGTGTTGGTGGGGTGCTATAATCGGAGAGGTGGAAAATTGTCCAATGGCTTGGGAAGAGTTTCGAAGAAGGTTTGAGGCTTAATTTATTTTTAAGGCCAAGAGGGGCTTATAAGCCATGAAGTTCTTGTATCTCCAACAAGGTGATTAACCATGAAGGAGTACATAAACGAGTTCTCACTATTTGCGGTTTTAGGATGGACATGGTTAACATCATGCTAAGAAGTCCAAGAGATTTGCTATGGGACTCGATCAACCTCTTAAGGACCTTGCTCTTAGCCATATTCTCATGGGTGCTACTTTTAAGAGTCTTGTGGAAGTGCCTTTACTAAACTCTATATCTCAAGGGGCTTTTAAAGAGCAAGAAGTTAAGATGGAAGTCAAACTAAAGTTCCAAGGCAAGAAGAAATGCAAGTGGAACAAGTAAGATCAAGGCCAAAAGAAGAAGGAAAAGGTAACTCGTAATATGTGTCGTTTGAAGGGGCACTTCGCGAAAGATTGTCGAGTAAACCTCCTAGGAAAGAAAATTTTCAATTGCGATCAACTAGGATATTTCAAGATCATTTGTCCATCTCTTCTAAAGGGTGGGAAAATGGTCAAAACCTATGCTATCCAAGCAACTCAGTTAGAGCACTCCTCCAAAGCTTGACAAGGGAAAGGGCATCGTCATGGAAGGTATGCTTTCTATTTATGACTTTGCTATTCATGTTTTATTTGATATGAGAGTTTCACATTCATTTATTGCTAACCATCTCGTTGATAGTTTATGCCTAGTTCCCTAGGTTATCGATGACTCTTTTGCTGTGTCAAATCTCATAGGGGAATCAGTACATCTTTCTATGATATGTAGGGACATTAAATTGTATTAGGATAGGTCCAGATTTTCTTGTGTTGATTTTATGCTTGGGTTTTCGGTCTATGGACTTATACTAGGGAGGAATTTGATAAAAACGCATTGTGTCATTATAGATTATGATAGCCATGCAGTTCATATGAAGGATGATGGCAGAAGGGGTTGTAATGTGCACTGTGAGGCCGAAATTTCAATGATGTTGGGTTATTTATACTCCTTGGATCTCTCTTATAATGAATTGGTGCAAGTTGCAATTGTTGGGAATTTTTTGGATTTATTTGAAAAGGTTTCGGGTTTACCTCCTCATCGGGAAGTTAAATTCTTTATTAACTTAGAGGGAGATGCAAAGTCGATTGTCATACCTATTAGGAAAATGGCTCCGAAAGGAAGAAGAGAACTAGAAACTCAAATTTGTGAGCTTTCGAAAAAGGTTCTTATTTGGAGAAGCACATTAGAGTGGGAAGCACACATCGTGTTTGCCACTAAAGCAAATGAATCCTTGAGATTGTGTGTCAACTATAGAGAATTGAATAAGTTGATGAGAAAGAATAGATATTCTCTTCCTCATATTGATGGTTTGTTCGACCAATTCGGAGGAGCAAAGATTCCCTCTCAACTCAATCATGTTACGGGCATTCATCAACTAAGTGTAGCTGAAGATAATATTCTAAAAACCTTCTTTAGAGCTCCTGATGCATTTTATGAATGGTTGATAATGTCATTTAGCCTTACGAATGCACCAATATATTTCATTAATCTCATGAGTAGTGTCTTTTGGGATGAATTCAATAAATTTATGGTGTTCTTCGTAGATGATATTTTGGTATTCTCCAAGGATGAAGAAGAGAAAATTACACTTAAAGGAAGTGTTGGAGGGGTTGAAACGAAATTGCTTGAAGGGGAAGTTTTCTAAATGTCATTATTAAAGGAGGGAATTTAGATTTTTAGGTCATGTCATATATGAGCATTGGATTTTCTTGATCCAAGCAAGATTGCCATGATGCAGGATTAAAAGGTACCTAGTAGTGTGATCGAGATTCGTAGTTTACTTGGGTTGGCAGGAAATTATCGAAAGTTCATTAAAGAATTCACAAAGGTTACTACACCTTTGACCCCTCTAGCTTGAAAGAACCAAGTCTTCTTATGGGATGCACGTTATAGAGACTCTTTTATTATGATGAAATAATTATTGACTAGTGCTTGGGTTCTTGTTATTTCGGAGACAGCTAAACCGTTTACTGTATACACTGTTGCTTGTGTTATGAGTCTCAGCATGGTTCTTACGCAATAAGGCAAAGCAGTTGCATATGCGAGTATGCTACTTAACGCCCATGAGAAGAATTATCTGACTTATGATTTGGAGTGGGCAACCATTGTCTTTACTTCGAAAACATGGAGGCGTTATTTGTTGGATGAGAAGTTTATGCTATTCTAAACCTTTGAAGTACTTTTTCTAAAAAGGTTATTAATCTTAGCCAAAGGTGGATGGAATTCCTAACATCATATAACTTTGGAATTTCCTATACTTCCCGAAAGGGAAATGTTGTGGTAGATGCATTAAGTAGAAGGCATGCTATGTTAGGTTCTATGTTTGTTGAATGTAAGGGTTTATAGTTTATTGTAGAGTTTGATTTATAACCTTCCTATAATGTGTTCACTACAAGAAAATGACTTTTAACAACACTCAAATAGCGTTTTAGTATAATATGCCATTTTTTTAGAACTTAAATAATATAAATGGAATTTTTTTCAAGCACCCTTCATAAGTTTCATAATTCACTTCCATCCATAGTAAAAAAAAATTCACAAATAACCATTGTTGTTTTTTAATGAAAACATGCATTCTACACTAAACATATATTTATAGTATATACTGCAAATATTTGCATTTTATACTGCAAATATTTAGAGTTCTACACATTTTTATGGAATAAAAATTTGTAGTCTATATGGCAAATATGTACATTCTACACTACAAATGTTTATTTCACAAAATGTGTAGTTTGATCTATAAATATTTGTAGTATACACTGTAAATATTTGTAATTTATATTGCACATTTTTACGGAAAATGTAACAACCCGCATATTTCGTGATTGTATATTTAAATGTTGAAATTTAAATATGGCAATCGTTAGTCGGATTAAAGTCCGAAATGCTACTTTTTGTAAACAATCGAATTAGGACTCGAGACCCCTTCCATTGAGTTCAAAACGACGTTTACAACTTTGTTGAGTATAAACATCGATATGTTTAGAGTTGAGTAGAATTTTGCTAGTTTTCTATTGGGCTTTGGGTTTGGGTTTCAGCCCACTAAGAGAACCCAACTCCTTTACATAATAACTCCCACTCCACTCCTCTACTCTTCATTCATTTCATTTCCAATTTCCTAATACTCAAGCCCTAAAAGAAAAAATGGGGGAAGAGAAAAGAAATCAAAATTCCTAAGCCTTAGATTCTTAGGAAATTCCAATTCAAGCTCTAGAAATCAAGAAGAAGCTTAGGTAAGCATCCTCTTCATCTTCTCCATCTCAATTCCTTTCCAATTTTCAGAAATTCCTAAACCCTAACTTAGGACATATTTGCTTATGATCTTAGATTGGAGCTTCTAGAGTTGAAGTTGAAGAGAGAATGATCTTTCCTTTGTTTTAAAGCTTCTAACGTGTTATTTTTGGGTTTAAAGGTGAGTTCTTGAACTCACATCTATGTCTATAGCTATCATTGATGTTAGGTATGAATTCCTAACATCTATTCATGTTCATTTGCTTTCGATTTGAATTGAATTGGTGAATTATCCAATTTTTGGTATTTTGAAGTCAAAATATATGATAATCTTGTTATGGATGTTTGGACTTGTGTTTGGAGTGTATCGAAGAGCCTATAGGGCTGGGTTGTCACTTGGCATAAATCCCCAGCCTCCGTGCTCGTCCGATTGCTTCCAAACCAATTTGACCAACATTGGCCAAGGCAAAATATTGCCTGAGCTTCAGCTTAGACGTTTGGTATTAAGGTCAGACGTCTGGAGCTACGGGAATAAAATTCCAGACTCTAAGCTCAGACGTCTGAGCATATATCCCAGACGTCTGGGCGATCTGGAAGAAAATTCCAAAGCTTCAGCTCAGACGTCTGGGATAACCACTAGACGTTTGGAGCTGTTAAATGCAGCCAATTTGCCTATTTGGTGTGGATTTCTGTTTTAATCGATTTTTGTGGATCCAATTAGTTGTTGTCATTTATTATTGAATTCGATGACTTCTTTTCGGGATTTTTTGGATTATCCAATTGATGAATTTGCTATCGATTTTTATGGTTTTAATTCACGTCGTCGAATGTGAATATTTAGTGATCGATTGTTTTTGCAAATCGTTTTCTGTGATTTGTCACTTTTAAAATACAAAGGTTTCTATACTAGTAGTAAATAGTCAAACCCTTTCACATAAATGATTTCAACGCTACTTTTAATACAAAGCTCGTTTTAAAACCGTTTTCCAATCTATTAGTATATACAAACCTTTACCTCATTCGTATGAGAAATCTAATTAAACGGCTTAGCAAAACAAGTGGTATGAAACGCTTGCGTTTACTTCGTCAGTTAATTCTTGGAGTTGTTCGATTGAACTCTCGTGACAATTTTCGAGTGGAAATCTACAATTTGTTCGTAAATATTTAAGTTAAGCCAGTGGTTATGGGACATGAAGCTAAACTCATCTATTTACTGGCTTGGTGTAATTTACACTTTTATTGATTTATGATGATCATTTTGTGATTTAGACTAGCGATGTGCGATGTCTCTTTGTTTGTGTGGGGGACTAAAAACCCCGTTTGTGGAGTTTCGGTTCAAATTGGTGGGGTAGCGACCCATGGTCTTCGGGCCGTTTGTGGAGCTTCGGCTCAAACTTGATGGTTAGCGACCATGGAATAGCGTTCCGTTTGTGACACATGTGTTGGTGAGTTTTCGTGCTCCCGTTTGTGATAGGCCTCCCCTTTTGTGTTTTTCTGGATTTCTAATTGTTGATTTCTGGAATTTGTGTTTCACCAATTTTTGAGATTGACATTGATATGTTTTGTCAATATTTGGGGTGTCGTGAATAAGCTAAAGAATGTGATATTCTTTTTGGTGTATGAGAAAATTTGAGATATTATATGATTTTTGTTGTTATTAAATGTATACTTGGCACAGTATGACATTATTGTTATCATATGTTTTTGTGGTATCTCTTATCCTTTCTCATCTTATATGATATTTATAGCTAGACCGATCCGTTTATTATTATTTTTCTGAAATAATACTCGGGTCAGACCGAGGTGTTACAGGTGCTTCCACTTGACTTCTTATCAGGGTCCATCATCTGACTTTTGGCTAACCACTTTAGCTTAGTAGTTTTTCTTATTATACATTCGAGATAAAGACTCCTTGATGTATACATATTCTTTTGTCTAGCACTTGTACCTATTCTTTTGTGATGAAGTGGATCTTGTATGACCACTATTTTGATGTACACTTTTATGTGTTTTATTCATATCTGTTTCCGCCTTTATGATATGAATATCTTTGACTGCTTTGCGTTATGCTTACTTCTATATTTGTTTCCGAAGCCCACATAGCCATTGTGTAGTAGCTTTGAGTTTGTATTTGATATGTCGGATTTCCTTCTGAAATGTAATGCAAGTCATTCTATCTGACATATCGGTACTCGCACAAAGCAATTACACAGATGGTCGCTCCTCAATAGCCTTATTCTTCGTGCTAGTCGATGGCATTACCCCGTAGTGTCCTTGGCTAGTGTGAGTATAGAGGTGGGGCGTCACAGCTTGGTATCAAAGCCAAACTTCAGAACAATGTAGAATAATCTAGCTAGGATCATTGTCCTAAGTCTTTCTTAGGAATCATGCCTTAGGATTTAATTCGAGTCTTAGGACCCGTTCTATCCTATTTTCTTTTATGATGCCTTGTTTTATCAATCAAGTTTGTTTGATATTCATTCTGAGAATAACCTTTTTCCTCTTCTTTCTTTCTTTCTTAAAGAAGAGAAATGGTTAGACCTGGCCGTCCCAGCGCCGGTCAATCCAGTGCTACTCCTCAGGATGGAGTATTTATGTCTGCCCAGCAGCTTTTAGATCTTGTGAAGAATGCTCAAGCTGTCGGACCCATTCCAGAGCCTACTCATACTAAATATGGGTTTGCACGCTTGTGCAGTGACTATACCAATTTGGGTGGAAGGCCATTCAAGGGTTCCGAAAGCGTTATAGAAGTCCAAGCTTGGCTTAGATCATGCGATCGCATCTTTTCTCGCATGAATCTTGTGGATCTACATCGAGTCCAAGTGGCTTCTAGCATGCTCCAAGAAAGAGCATTAGATTGGTATGAGCTTTTGATTTCAGAAATTATCGAAGCGGATCTTACTTGGGAGCAATTCCTGGAAAGGTTCGAGTTAAAGTTTGTGCCGAAAGCTGAAAAAGTAACTTTAGCTCGGCGCTTTATTGACCTTGTTCAAGGTGAATCTTCTATGACAGACTATGTCACATCTTTTCAATCTCTCTCTAAATATGGGGTCGAGTACATTAATACCCCATTGAAGAAAAATCAGAGGTTTGTCTATGGGTTGAATAAGAACCTCAAAAGGCCTTTACTTCTGAAACTGGAAGTTTCTTTCGATCAGCTTGTTGATATCGCTCTTCGACTTGAAGAGGCCGATAAGGAAAGTGATGTTGAAGTTGTGGGTGCCAAACCGAACTTCAACAACAACAAGAAGAGGCATATTAAGTTCAAAGGCCCTAATCCCAACAAGAAAGGGAAGCAAGCAACTTCGGTAGCAAAGACTCCTACCTCTAGTCGTGGAGACTGCTACAATTGTGGTTCTAAGGACCATTATGCAAATAAGTGTTTGAAGCCTCTTACTTGTCGCTATTGCAAAAGTTCGGGTCATTATATATCTTCATGTCCCAAACTTCAAAAGAAGAACGAGGAAAAGTTGAATGTTGTGCAAGCCCCTAGTAACACTTCTCTTGGTCAAGGTATTTCTCATTCTGTCCTTGATGGCATTATTATATTTCGTGATCTTCCTATTCGAGTTCTTTTTGATATGGGTGCATCTCACTCTTTTATATCCAAAGAACTTGTTGATGCTTTGTCTTTAAATGTTATGGGCTTGATGACTTCACTGAGAATTGCGAATCTGGTTGGTGGATCCGCAACACTCAGTTTATTTTGTAAAGATGTCGAGATTATTTTATGTGATTATGCTTTCCGAGCCGATTTGCATGTTATGCGCTACTTAGGTTTCGAAATGATTTTGGGAATGGATTGGCTTAATCGCTATGAAGCCCATATCCTATGTCCCGAGTGGACTATTCATCTTCGACATCCCCAATCTGTTAAGCAGATTTCTATTGTTCTTAAAGATTCAGATTCCAATTTGGTAGCATCCTTATATTCTCTAAATCCACATGATGATGAGGAAGATGTTATTTCCCTCATTCACGTTGTTCGTGAATTTCTTGATATATTTGAGCCCGTTTTAGGATTACCACCTAAGCGAGCAATATAGTTCAGAATTAATCTAATCCCAGGAGCTCTACCTATCACTCGTCCTCCTTATCGTATGTCCAATAAGGAAAATGAGGAGATGCGTAAACAATTATCCAAATTGGAAGGAAAATAGTTTATTCGTTCTAGTTCCTCTCCATGGGGAGCTTCGGCTATTTTTGTGAAGAAATCCGATGGTACACTTAGGCTTTGCATAGACTACCGCAAGCTTAATGATCTCACCATCAAGAATAAATATCCCTTACCTCGGATTGATAATTTATTCGATCAACTTAGCGGTGCTAAAGTTTTCACAGTTAGACTTAGCAACCGGTTTTCATCAGCTTCGTATTGCAAAGGATAACATTCCTTTGACATCGTTCCATACTCGTTATGGATCTTATGAATGGCTTGTTATGCCATTTGGTTTAACGAATGCTCCAGCTTATTTCGTTGACCTTATGAATCGAGTTTTCAAAGACTTCCTCGATCGATTTGTGCTCATCTTTATAGATGATATTCTTGTTTATTCTAAAACCGAGGAAGAGCATGAAAAACATCTACGGATTGTGTTGGAAACTCTTAGGAGCAATCAATTGAATGCAAAATTTTCTAAGTGCCACTTTTGGCAATCTCGTGTGAAATTTTTAGGACATATTATTTCTGAATCCGGGATTTCCATGGATCCTTCAAAGATTGAAGCAATTCAAAATTGGAAGAGACCGGAGAGTGTGATGGAAATTCGTAGCTTCCTTGGATTGGCGGGCTATTACCGTCGGTTCATTAAAGACTTTTCTAAAATTTCCGTGCCTCTTACTAGTTTGACAAAGAAGGGAGTTAAGTACATTTGGTCAGACAAATGTGAAGCTGCTTTTTAGAAATTAAAAGAACTCCTTTCCGATGCTCCTATTCTTGTGATTCCCGAAGGGAACCAAGACTTTGTTGCTTATACCGATGCTAGTTGTGTTGGTTTGGGAGCCGTTCTCATGCAAAGGGAACGTGTTATCGCTTATGCTTCTAGGAAATTAAAGCCTGCCGAGACTAGATATGCCACTCATGATTTAGAGCTCGCGGCTATTGTTTTCGCCGTTAGAATATGGCGTCATTATCTTTTGGGAGAGAAATTTGTTCTCTACACCGATCATAAATCTTTAAAGTATTTATTTTCTCAAAAGGAACTTAATTTGCGTCAACAACGTTGGCTTGAGTTCCTTGCATCTTATGATCTTGATATTCTCTATACTCCCAGAAAGGGCAATCGTGTTGCCGATGCCCTTAGTCGTAAGCAACAAGCGGTTGTTTCCATGATGATATCCGAATGGAATGATCTCGAGACTTTGTCCACTTGTGAGATTCGAGATCGTGAATCTGATTCATGTTCATCTCTTGTTTTATGTAGCCTTGAGGCTCATCTTTCTCTTTTTGACCACATTCTTGAAGCTCAAAAGCATGATCCCGAATTGGCTTTTCTTAGCCAAAGTTGTAGGGATCAAAATAAAGTTGATGGTTTGAAAGACTTCGCTATTGATGCTTGTGGAGGCATTTGAAAATTTGGTAGACTTATTGTGCCAAATATTAGTGATCTTCGTAAAGACATTTTAGAAGATTTCCATCGTTCTAAATTTACCATTCATCCCGGTAGTAGTAAAATGTACGCGGACATGAAGCGACTTTATTATTGGGACGGAATGAAATCTGATATTGCTAACTTTATTAAGCGTTGCATGACTTGTCAACTCATTAAGGCCAAGCATCAAAGGCCCGGTGGGTTATTACAACCTTTGGATATTCCAATTTGGAAGTGGGATCAAGTCTCCATGGACTTTATTAATGGTCTTCCCCGTTCTCGTTCGGGTCATGACAGTCTATGGGTGATTGTAGATAGACTTACAAAATCCGCCCATTTTATTCCCGTTCGGTCCAATCGGACTGTACCTCTTTTGGCTAAACTCTATGTCAAAGAAGTTGTTAAATTGCATGGAGTTCCTACTTCTATTGTTAGCGATCGTGATCCATTGTTTACTTGTGGATTTTGGAAGGGTCTTCAAAAAGCTTTGGGAACAAAGCTTAATTTTAGCACCGCTTATCATCCTCAGTCCAATGGACAAACCGAGCGTGTAAATCAAACTCTTGAAGATCTCCTTTGTGCTTGTGTTCTTGATTTTGGTGGAAGTTGGGAAGATCATATTTCTCTTATTGAGTTTTCCTATAATAACAGCTTCAAATCTAGTATTGGTATGGCACCTTTCGAGGCACTCTATGGAAGGCCATGCCGATCTCCTTCTTATTGCCTTGAGGCCGGTGAGAAGCTGGTTTTAGGTCCAGATTTTATTCATGATGCCACAGAAAAGATTGACCTTATTCGTCATAGGATGAAAGAAGCTCAAAGTAGACAAAAATCCTATGCCGATATTCGAAGAAGGAAATTAGAATTTTCTGTGAGAGATTTGGTGTTCATTCGTGTTTCACCTATGAAGGATGTTGTGCATTTCAGTCGATCGGGAAAATTAACGCCTCGATATATTGGTCAATTTCCCATCACCGAACGCATTGGTTCCGTGGCTTATCGCCTTTCATTACCGGCTCAATTTTCTGCTATTCATGGCGTATTCCACGTCTCACAACTACGGAAATGTCTTAGAGATTCCGATTCTATTCTTGAGCCCGGTGTTATTGAAGAAATTGAAGTTTTGCCTAATTTGACTTATGAGCAACATCCTATTCGTATCATTGCTACGGAGGTTAAACACCTTCGAAATAAAGATGTTCCTCTTGTGAAAGTTCAATGGTCCTCAAATCCTAAGGATTGTTCTTGGGAATCCAGAGAATTCATCGAGCGAACACAACCGGACTTGCTCTCTCGTGCTCCTTGAGGTGAACTTCTCATTTCAAAATTTCTTCTTTTGTGTTGTTATGCCTTAGTATGGTTGTTACTTTTTATTTTCTTCTTAAGTATTGCGAGGATGCAATTTCTTTAAGGAGGGGAGTCTGTAACAACCCGCATATTTTGTAATTGTATATTTAAATGTTGAAATTTAAATATGGCAATCGTTAGTCGGATTAAAGTCCGAAATGCTAATTTTTGTAAACAGTCGAATTAGGACTCGAGACCCCTTCCATTGAGTTCAAAACGACATTTACAACTTTTTTGAGTATAAACATCGATATGTTTAGAGTTGAGTAGAATTTGTTATTTTTCTATTGGGCTTTGGGTTTGGGTTTCAGCCTACTAAGAGAACCCAACTCCTTTACATAATAACTCCCACTCCACTCCTCTACTCTTCATTCATTTCATTTCCAATTTCATAATACTCGAGCCCTAAAAGAAAAAATGGGGGAAGAGAAAAGAAATCAAAATTCCTAAGCCCTAGATTCTTAGGAAATTCCAATTCAAGCTCTAGAAATCAAGGAGAAGCTTAGGTAAGCATCCTCTTCATCTTCTCCATCTCAATTCCTCTCCAATTTTCAAAAATTCCTAAACCCTAAATTAGGAGATATTTGCTTATGATCTTAGATTGGAGCTTCTAGAGTTGAAGTTGAAGAGATATTGATCTTTCCTTTGTTTTAAAGCTTCTCACGTGTTGTTTTTGGGTTTAAAAGTGAGTTCTTGTACTCACATCTATGTCTATAGCTATCATGTATTTTAAGGTCAAAATATATGATAATCTTGTTATGGATGTTTGGACTTGTGTTTGGAGTGTATCGAAGAGCCTATAGGGCTGGGTTGTCACTTGGCATAAATCCCTAGCCTCCGTGCTCGTCCGATTGCTTTCGAACCAATTTGGCCAACATTGGCGAAGGCAAAATATTGCCCTGAGCTTCAGCTCAGACGTCTGGAATTAAGGTTAGACGTCTGGAGCTACGGGAATAAAATTCCAAATTCTAAGCTCAGACGTCTGAGCTTATATCCCGGACGTCTAGGCGATCTGGAAGAAAATTCCAGAGCTTCAGCTCAGATGTCTGGGATAACCACCAGATGTCTGGAGCTGTTAATTGCAGCCATTTGTCTATTTGGTGTGGATTTCTATTTTAATAGATTTTGTGGATCCGATTAGTTGTTGTCATTTATTATCGACTTCGTTGACTTCTTTTCGGGATTTTTGGGATTATCCAATTGATGGATTTGCTATCGATTTTTATGGTTTTAATTCACGTCGTCGAATGTGAATTTTTAGCGATCGATTGTTTTTGCAATCGTTTTCTGTGATTTGTCACTTTTAAAATACAAAGGTTTCTATACTAGTAGTAAATACTCAAACCCTTTCACATAAACGATTTCAACACTACTTTTAATACAAAGCTCGTTTTAAAACCGTTTTCCAATCTATTAGTATATACAAACCTTTACCTCATTCGTATGAGAAATCTAATTAAACGGCTTAGCAAAACAAGTGGTATGAAACGCTTGCGTTTACTTTGTCGGTTAATTCTTGGAGTTGTTCGATTGAACTCTCGTGACAATTTTTGAGTGGAAATCTACAATTTGTTCGTAAATATTTAAGTTAAGCCAGTGGTTATGGGACATGAAACTAAACTCATCTATTTACTAGCTTGGTGTAATTTACACTTTTATTGATCTATGATGATCATTTTGTGAATTAGACTAGCAATGTGCGATGTCTCTTTGTTTGTGTGGGGGACTAAAAACCTCGTTTGTGGAGCTTCGGTTCAAATTGGTGGGGTAGCGACCCATGGTCTTCGGGCCGTTTGTGGAGCTTCGGCTCAAACTTGATGGTTAGCGACCATGGAATAGCGTTCCATTTATGACACACGTGTTGGTGAGTTTTCATGCTCCCATTTGTGATAGGCCTCCCCCTTTGTGTTTTTCTGGATTTCTAATTGTTGATTTCTGGAATTTGTGTTTCACCAATTTTTGAGATTGACATTGATATGTTTTGTCAATATTTAGGGTTTGGTGAATAAGCTAAAGAATGTGATATTCTTTTTGGTGTATGAGAAAATTTGAGATATTATATGATTTTTGTTGTTATTAAATGTATACTTGACACAGTATGGCATTATTGTTATCATATGTTTTTGTGGTATCTCTTATCCTTTCTCATCTTATATGATATTTATACCTAGACCGATCCGTTTATTATTTTTCTTCTTAAATAATACTCGGGTCAGACCGAGGTGTTACAGGTGCTTCCACTTGACTTCTTATCAGAGTCCGTCATCTGACTTTTGGCTAACTACTTTAGCTTAGTAGTTTTTGTTATTATACATTCGAGATAGAGACTCCTTGATGTATACATATTCTTTTGTCTAGCACTTGTACCTATTCTTTTGTGATGAAGTGGATCTTGTATGAACACTATTTTGATGTACACTTTTATGTGTTTTATTCATATCTATTTCCGCCTTTGTGATATGAATATCTTTGACTGATTTGCGTTATGCTTACTTCTATATTTGTTTCCGAAGCCCACATAGCCACTGTGTAGTACCTTTGAGTTTGTATTTGATATGTTGGATTTCCTCCTGAAATGAAATGCAAGTCATTCTATCTGACATATCGGTACTCGCACAAAGCAATTACACAGATGGTTGCTCCTCAACAACCTTATTTTTCGTGCTAGTCGACGGCATTACCCCGTAGTGTCCTTGGTTAGTGTGAGTATAGAGGTGGGGCGTTACAGAAAATATTGATAGAGGTGCTTTAAGAAATTTTTAGATATTAAGTTTGAAAATAAGGGGTCTTATTTTCCGCGTTTAAAAAAAGTTATAACCATTTCCTAAACAGTTTTCCATTGGCCAAGTCATTTTCCTCCCTCCATTCATGCTTTATTTCACCACGAAATTGACATTCCTCTCTAAATTAATCTAATTTTCATTTTCCATAGAAAATCATTGCCACCCTCATCCTTCAATCCTACTACCACTACATCCTTTATTCCGCTGCTGTGTCCTCCTTCAATTCTGCTGCTGCGCCCTCCTTCAACTCCACTGCTGCGTTATCCTCTGACTTTGCCACTTCCCTATCCTTCGACTCCACGAATCTGCTACTTGAAAATGACTGAAACCTTATAGCTAAGTTGCACCTCTTCCTATATGATGTTTTCCTCCTCCCTTTTGACCACCTAAGTTGCTGCTGCTAAGGTGATTTTATTTTGGTTTCTAATTAATTTTGCCATCTTTGTCACAAATCAAAGGGTTCAACTTTTACATCTTTAAGTGTGTAAATTTTCATCTTTGCTGTTAGTATTTGAACAAAGTTGATGCTCCCAACATAAAGAAAATATGTAGTATTCTAATATAGACTTTGTTGCTAAACAAGTTAGATTACTTTGTTTTATCCCATTAGTGTTTTATACTACACTTAGTTTGTTGTTCCTATATGAATCAATTTTTTAGGTTATTCTACATGAATGTTGGATGTAGTAGCCACTAAGACACCACTTGTGCATATGTCATTCATTTTCCAGTTGAAAGTATAGTTGATAAGATATAATGTCCATTCTCTTGCTATGTCCTAACCAGATCCTTGATGGCACTCTTTTTTTTGCAAATCCTATCACAAATAAATTCACTTCTCCACAACATAGATCTTCTTTTGCACTTTTGCAATTTCAAGTGCTGAATCAATCCAAGGTGTTACATCCGCATTTCCCGAGCCCTGTTAAAGGCAAAATGATGCAAGCACCAAACTAAAAAGGGCTGCTTTCACAATAAAAGTTAGACTACAAGAAGTGGAAGAAAAGAATAAGGAGAAGCCCAGTGAGTACTACACTGAGAAATTTTAAAACAACGATAAAGATTCAAAGACTGCGTCGGCCCCCAACTCCAGTGTTACATTAAGATACTGAGCCCTTAAACCTGAAGTGGTCACAGAGTGCAGAAAACAATCTACAACCATAATACACAGAACTGCAACATAACCCAAAAGTGACAATGAGATGGAGATACTACGCTGCTACACCAAAAGCTGCACTAATAAATCTAGAGTACAACATATCCCCCTGAAAAGCTATATACAAATGGGAATGTGCAGCACTCATAAAGCAATGTACAAAAATAACCGTTCAAAAGCAAAGCTAGACCAATAAAGAAGTGCATCGCCATTAGAATAGGCTAATAGAGCAACACGCCGCCATCAGGATGTAACAAACACAGGAGCACAAAGAGAGGGATAAAATAAGAGGACTGCACTACAATCAAAAGGCCAAATAAGCCTTAACATTATTCCTAATGCTTATGCATTGTAAAAACTTTCAAATGCAGATCTATATTGCACTCATTGAGGACTCCTTAAGCAGTACCGCATGGAATCAAAAACATTCCAAAGGTTGTGCACAAAGTCACTCAAATAGCGCACCAGCATAGGCCCACACTTAAATAGAAAGCAAAGATATTGGCTTCCCTAATCAATTACCAACATAGTCCAACACCAAGAGTAGTTTAGCGTGGTATTACAAAAGGAAACCACCCCCATAAATGGCAACTCGACCTCTCTTACCAACCTCGTGTGTATCAACAATGCACAAGGCAGAACAAAGGCACAACCCTCAACATCCTTATGAGAAAAATGATAAAGGCGGCGCAGTTTACCCTGAAGAAAAAAGGGAAACAACTATTCACACTCTCATTCACGCAAGGAGACAGTGAATGGGTCATTCACCCTTTAAGGGTGGAAAGGCAGAGCCGGTCCAAATTTAGAGTCTCCCACCTCAATTTCAAATGTTCCTGCTTCAATTTCAAATTGCCCACCAAAGCCCGGAATTCAACCGCTCAAATCCTAGTTTCCTGCCAAAGACATGTTAGCAATCCTTGCACATCAAATGAACGATACAGATGGATGACATATGGCATGATCTAAAGGTCGAAACCAGAGTAGCTAAAGCGGGCTTGGGGTGATCCACGTGCATCTTTGTGCTATAAATAGAAAAAAGCACTATAGAAAGAAGGGAATTTTTCCCAATTCGAGATCTTTAAGGTTAATAACGAAAAGTTTTGTGCACTCTACTACTAATGTTTATACAAGGAATATAAAAGAAGAAAGTGATATTCCCCAATGGACATAGAATTCTTTAGCATCCGAATCACGTAAAATTCTATGTATCTTTACTTTTTCTTGCATTTTTACCTGCCTAATTTTTAGTATTGAATTCTCTTTTTTACTTGAATTGGATATAGATACGATTTGACATTCTAACAAACAGTTAAAGTGCAACTACATAATTGTGTAAGCTACCAGCAACATAGTTACTACCTAAAGAAAAATTTAATATCACTTAAATTTATTGATTCTAATTCACGGAAGTACGCTACAATTACTTTCGTGATCATTTAAGATCTTGTGAGATGAAAAATCTCGTCAATATTTTCGGTGCTAGAAGGAGGGCCTGAACCTCCATTTTCTATTTCCAGTGAACTTTACCTATATTTCCTTTACACACCATGAATCCCAGCAATTCATCTACTCCCCTTGCTCAAGAACAATTACACCTGGCTTTAAAGACCCTAAAGAAGCCACTCATAACCTCAAAAGCTCAAACTGAGGTGCGAGCTTTAGCCGAGGCCCCTATGGATTCCATCCTGGCTGCAATTCAATCCTTCACTAACCAAATAAACCAATGTATGGAGAGTTTGGAAAAAATGATGGCCTAACACATTGCTCATAGGATAATCTCCCTTATACATTCCACAGCTTACCGCTTTCACTCGCCAATTGTGCTGAACATGCAACGCGAGAGTGAAAGCAGCGCTCCTAGAAATGGGAATGATGATGCTAGCCAGAGAAATGATTCCAAACTAAAGGGCAAGATCCAGATCAACCCACAAATCAAATCTAAGCCAGCCAACATTAAATCACTCTTACTAAAGATACAGGTCCAATCTGCCCACGATGATGATGACACTGCTTCTGAAGGTTATTCATCCCAGATAGACCCAAGGGAAAATGAGATCCGACAATTATAGACACGAGTGGAACAACTAGTAAGGCTTTGCTAGCAAAACACTAAGGAGAAGGTCAGGGAAGAAGGATCTTCTCCGTTCAATGAAACCATTATAGTAGTAGATTTTCTAGACAACTTTAAAGCCCCTTCGATTAACAAATTTGATGGAACTACCGATCCCGATGACCACATCTGCACTTTCGAATATTATATGGACATCATGAAAGTAGGAAGAATGGCTCAATGCAAACTTTTTCCTATTTAATTAGCCGATGTAGCCTCTCGATGATTCAGGAAGTATGGAGCAGGCGAGGTTCGATCTTGGAGACAGCTATCTGCAGACTTCCTGAGGCAATTCAACTTGAGAATAGAAGCCTTCCCATATGTGAACAACTTATCATGCATAAAGAAGGAAGAGAATGAAAGCTTGCACAACTTCATGAAGCGCTTCAATCTAAGCCACTCCAGATTGGAGTAACCAGCAAAGAAGCGCTACTTATGGCGGCCCACGCCAAGATAAGAAGAAACACTCCAATATGGGAGAAAAATAGCATGAAGGCTTTCTAGGAATGGGCTAGTAGCTATATTAGAATGGAAGAGGCCGGATCTTCGATGCAATCTCAGAAAACTTCTGCCCTCGGCTATGACAAAAAAAGGAGGTGGAAGGTTATTATCTGCCTGCAAAACGTCAAAAGGAATTGAACCTCACTACAAAAACTCCCCTTACTCACACTTCTGGGTAGATATATGAGATGACGAGGAATGAGCTTGCATACAACATACCGAACAAGGGAAAGAAAGCAAACTGAATCGAGGTGAGTGTATTGCCGCTTCCATAGGGCCAACGACCATAATACTGACAATTGCAGACATTTAAAGAATGAGATAGAAAGGCTGATCAAAAAAGGTTACTTGGGCAGCTTTTAAAGGCCAATAATGAGAATGAGGCGAGAGACCTCACTCCCGACCCAAATGAAAATCAAGCAGGGAATCCCTCTAACCTCATAGCCTTAATTCATGGTGGGCTGAACCTTGCTGGGGCAAGCAAAAAAGCGCAAGAGAGATATGTTCAAGAGGCCAAAGCTCAGTAGAAGTCAGTCTTCCACATTAAGCAAAAGCTAGTACAGGAGATAGTCTTCACAACAGCTGATGCAGCAGGAGTTGTCTTTCCACACCAGGACCCGCTCATAGTGATGGTGAAAGTTTCAAATTGTACCATCAATAAAGTCTTTGTAGATTCTGGAAGCTCATTCAATGTGATCTTCAAGTTAGTATACGGTCAGATGAAGCTTCCATTTGAAATTCTAAAATCCAACCCAGAGCCGATTTACGGCTTCAACAACACATCAATCATCCCGATTGGATCAGCACGCTACTCATCAACATCGAAACACAAATCCTCCTATGCAAGTTTCTTGATTTTTAGCCAGCCATCACCATACAATGCCTTCCTAGGAAGACCTGCGTTAATAGACTTAGTGGCAATCATTTCTTAGAAAGACCTACTTATGAAATTTAACACTCTTGCGGGGATATGATCTATAAGGGAGAACAATTTTTAGTTGGGGAACTATACAAAGTAACACTTAACTCTAGCAATAAAATTGTTTAATACTATTCCATTATCTCTTCCGGTATTTACAATAATAGTAATAAGCAATAAACCAAATCAGTTCAAAGAATTGCATCGGTACAAAGTACCAAAGCTACCGAGGCAGACCATCCTGCACCTCAACATCCGTAAAGAAAGAAAAAATAACATATATGCACATGATTGGCATTGATGAATATAATTCAATCTACGCACAATGCTTCTCCGAAGAAGCCCAGAAACAGGCATCCTCAGTCACCTTACAACTAGAAGAGGAAGCAGAAAGTGAGATAGACTCGAGATTAGGGAAATAAAGAAAGAGTTAAAGCAAGCAGATGACCTTAAAGATGTAGAAATAGATCCAAAGGACCCTATAAAGGTTCTTTAGATAAGGAAGAATCTGAGTGTAGACTCCTAAGTCGAGCTAGTAGACTTCCTGAAGAGATCAGCGAATGTATTTGCATAGACCCATTCAGACATGGTAGGAATAGACCCAACCATCATCTATCATGCACTCAACAACGATCCTGATGCCCATCTAGTCAGACAAAAGCGTAGAACCTTAGATCAAGAAAGATATAATGCTCTACGTGAAGAAGTCAGAAAGTTGAAGGAAAATGGACTCATCAGGTAGGTATATTACCAAAAATGGATCACTAACCCAATGCTTGTGAATAAACCTAATGTAAAATGGAGGACCTATATTGATTATACCAACCTCAACAAGGCTTGTACGAAGGATAGCTTCCCTTTACATAGAATTGATCAGCGAGTAGATGCGATTAGTGGACATGAAATGCTCTCATTCATGGATGCATACTCAAGTTACAATCAGATAGCTATGTTTGAACCAGATCGAGAGCATACTAGTTTTGTAATACACAAAGGCTTGTATTATTATAAAGTTATGCCATTTGGACTCAAAAACGCTGGGGCAACCTACCAAAGGCTGGTCAATATGATGTTCTCAGATCAAATCAGAAAGAATGTTAAAGTATACGTAGATGACATGTTGTTAAGTCAAAGGCAGCATCAAGTCATGTGCATGCCTAAGAGAAACATTTGAAGTCTTAAGGCAATATAATATGAAGCTGAATTCATTGAAATGCATTTTTGCTATTCAGTTAGGTAAATTCCTAGGGTACATAGTAAGTGCACGCGACATTGAAGCAAACTGAAAGAAGAATGAAGCCATAAGAAAATGGGAATGTCAACAAAGCTGAAGGATCTCATGAGCGCTTAATGGCAGTGTAGCAGCACTAAGCAGGTTCATCTCAAAAGCAACTGACAAGTGCATACCATTCTTTGATCAAGTAAATAAGGGGTGAAGTTTCAAATGGACTGAGAAGTGCAAGGCTGCATTCCAAAACTTGAAAGACCATATGGTCAACACTCCCATTTCATCTAAACCGGTAATAGGTGATGACTTATATGTATATTTAGCTGTAACTGAGAAAGCTATTAGTGCTGCAGTGATTCGAGAAGACGAAAGGACCCAAAGGCCCATCTACTTCATGAGCAAGTGTTTGTCTGGAGCATAATTAAATTACTCAGTCATTGAGAAGCTAGCCTATAACCTACTCCTCACAGCAAGTAAGCTACGACCTTATTTCCAAGCACATCCCATCAAGGTCCTCACATATAAACCCTTAAGGAAAATACTACAGAAGCTAGAGACATTAGGCAGCCTATTAAAATGGGTAATGGAGCTCAGCCAATATGACATCACCTGCTGCCCAAGAAAAGAAATCAAAGGTCAAGCACTAATAGACTTCATCGTAGAGTTCACGCTTCCAGCCAAGCCCCAACCAAAGGAAGAATCATTCACCCTGCAAGTTTGGCAACTATTTGTAGATGGAACATCAAATAAACATGGAGTAGGAATTAGATATATGCTAGTTATGCCAGATAAGCAGAAATTGTATGGGGAAGTGCATCTTGGGTTCAAAGCGACCAACAATGTGGCAAAATACGAAGCTCTCCTTGTAGGCTTGCAAATGGTTCAAGTAATGAAGGTAAACCATATAAAAATTTACAGCGATTCCCAATTAGTTGTAAATCAAGTGCATGACAATTACCAAGAAAAGGAGCCAAGCTTAGCCAAGTATGTGTGATTTTATAAGAAATTGTTAGAGAAGTTCAAACAATTTGTTATAGAACAAATTCCATATGAGAACAATTCTTCCACCGATTCGTTAGCTAAGCTTGCGAGCACCAAAGTGGCAAATGAAATGAAGGCAATTCCGATAGGACATCAGGCAAAGCTGAGCAAACATAGGCTAATCAAATACTATTCCTAACTCGAGCTCAATGGGCAACGATACAGGGGCCCAAGATAAGGAAACCATGGAAAACCGAGAGTAGCCCTTAACTAAACCTCCACTTCAACAAACCGAAGAAAATAATTAGATGACCCCAATAAAAAAAATTCTCGCTAATGGAAATCCCACCTTAAAACAAAAATAAAGCACGAAAAATAAGGCATCAGGCTCTGTACTACTGATTCTTTGGTAGCACATTATATAAGAGAGAGTATTCCACCACTTATCTTAGTTGTGTTTCTAAAGAAGAGAGAATGTGAGTCATAAGAGAAGTACATGAAAGGCAATGCAGAGACCATTTTGGGGGAGCAAAGTTAGTAAAGAAGGTAGTGAGACATGGTTATTGTTGAACTACAATGCTCCAGAATGCAAGGGAATTTGTGAGAAATGTGAGAAATGCCAAAGATTTGTGAGTATCCCTAAACAACCATCCTACGAGCTCATCTCGCTAGCTAGCCCATGACCCTTTGATATATAAGGCATAGACTTGATAGGTTCACTTCCTATGTCAAAGGGAGGATCAAAGTAAGCAATAGTGGCAGTCGACTACTTCACTACATGGATGGAGGGCAGAACCCTTAGCTACAATCATAGCAAAGAAGATAGTCACCTTTATAGTAAGAAGCATAATTACCAGGTTTGGAATCCCCCATAAGATAATCTCTGACAATGGAACCCAGTTTGAGAGCAAAGAATTCGCAGAGCTCTGTCAGGAGAATGATATAATTCAAAGTTTTTCCTCTATCGCGCACGCACACGAAAATAGGCAGGTCGAAGCAGCAAATAAGACTATCAAGAAGTGGCTTAAGAAAAGGCTACAGAAAGCAAAAGGAGAGTGAGCAAAAGAATTATCTTTAGCATTATGGGCCTATAGAACCTCGAGTAGATCTCCAACTGGCTATACCCCTTTCTCATTCCTATGGATACAAGGCCATGCTCCCGTTGAAGTAGAAGTCCCCTCGCATAGAAGAATATCTTACACAACAAAAAAGAACAGGAAGCTAAAAGAAGATGCCCTCGACCTCATTCAAGAAAGAAGAGATGAGGCGGTAGTGGTATCTACCGCATACCAACAAAGAATGGAAAGGAATTAGAACACAAGACTCAAAGAAAGGACCTTCTACAAGGGAGATTTGGTATTGCGAAGGGTAATGGCCAAAACGAAAGACCTAGCAGATGGAGATCTGGACCCAAATTAGGAAGGCCCATTAGTTATAGTAGAATTTCTGGCCAATGGCACATACTGGCTATCAAAACCCGATGGCAACCTAGTTCCAAGAACATAGAAATCAGAGCACCTCAAGCCCTATTTTGCATGATCTATGCTGCTTATGTAATAAACGTTGTAATTGTTATGAAATGTAATAATACAATGAACTGGATGTAGGGATACTAGACGGCCAAAACCAGTATAAAATCTCTCTGTGTTAATTCCTTTAGCATAGCTTAATAATCACATTGGAGTAGGGATATTAGACGACACGAACCAGCTATCAAAACAAAACTGCACAAAATGCAGTCTGGCTTTCTCAGCCAAGTAACTAAACTGATGTAGGGATATTGGATGGCTCGAACCAGTATAAAAATCTCTGTGTGTTAATTCCGTTAACATAACCACACTGGACATAAGGAGATTAGACAACCTGAACTAGTATAAAAAACCATGCGCATAAATAGAGAAGGTTATAAATACATGACCTGACTTCACAGTCAAAACAACAGTCCATCCCCAAGTAGCAGGGCAGACCGTGCCAAGCACACGACAGGTTCCCACCACCAAAAGCAATGTTCAGGAAGCATGAACTACGTAGACAACAAATTAAAAGATGGTAAGAAAGAAACAACTCATGGGATGCACAACAGTTACCGAAATAGATGTGATCCCAAAAGTTACTTAAAGCTTGCTAGGTAAACATCAAAATATAAGGATTTTCTTACATTTATTAAGCCTTCTTTGTATTAACTTGATACTATGCTTATATTTACACAACCTATACATCCATAAACACTTTAAAAATACAAATGGAAAATAACAAGCTAAAACAAAACAAAACAACATCACGAATCTGATTTAGATTCAAAGGAAGGGTCGGTTATAATCGTTCTTCGGCAATATAATCTGCGAGATGTTAGTTCAAGGTGCGGAAGAAAGCAGGAGATGGGTAACTCAATTCAGTTATAACAACCGACGAACGACTATGGGTAGCACGCCATAAGCGATACGAGGGCTGTAATAAGCACCGGCCAAAGCATTACCATAATCTTGTAAATCAAATTCATAATCCGCACGATTGTATAGGAAGGTTAGATAGAGCCCCGGTCAAAGGTGAGTGAAAACGTCAATTGCAAGCTTCACAGCAATCTCCCCCATAACTCTTCTTACCTTCTCATTATGAAGCAGCTCCAATAAGGAAGTCCTATCTAACTCATCTTGGGAAGTAGCAACGGCATCAAGGCAAGCCTTGGACTCTAATCTAATTTTTTTTGTTTACAATGTCGTTCACACATCTCATAGCCACTCGCCTAATTCGATCAATATCGTCCAAAAGCTGATTCTTTTTTTATTATTTGTTTTGGTGTAAGGACCAAAAAGTTCCTATGCAGTAGAAATATAAGGCAAGCCGCCACCGCCGAAAGTCTCCGACCTCTTTTTATAATGATCTTTTAACTTGACAAATTTGGCCTTATAATAAATTTTCAATTCATTCTTCCATGTAAGAATGATGTCAGGGTCTGCCCCAGGTGAGGGAGCAGGAGCAACACTGGGTTTTGAAGCTGCACCTTGAGTTAAGGTGAAGGAGCATCCTCTATGCTAATTTGCCTTACGATTTACTCATCAAAATTTTCAACTTTATGTTCTAAGACCTTAATTTTGTTTGTATATATGACCCTATATACACCTTTCGCATTCCTTAACAAACCTTCCAATTCTACGACCCCGGTCAACGTAGAATCAAGCTTTCCTTTAAGGGCGGCCAACTCCAGATCTCGATCAAAAGAAGTAGGCTGAAAATCAAATGAGCCCATACGAAGAAAAATTAAAGAGTACACTTAAGTAAAGAACATATAAGAATTTAACAAACTTTGCAAAGGAATCATAATTTACATGATATATGAGTAACGCAGAGAAAGTATCCAACAACATAAGATTACATGGCCATTCTTAGTTACAAGTTCCTAGAATACTACACTAAAAACACCCGAGGAATATCAGCTATGGGTGGGGTTGAGTTAATGCAGATAGTCTTACGAGGATCATAGCAAAGCACCCACCCGATGATCCATTGATTCTTCCACGGTGACCTTGAATCCATCAATATTGGAAAGGAAGCTTAGGTTATGCGTAAGGTAGAAGCAGCCGAAGACACCATTATGCGTTGCAAAGAAATCTTCCTCATATCTAAGTTTTTCTGAGAAGGAGGTGATCATACCCCGAGCCTCATGTAAAGAATCTTCAAGCTCATAAATCTTAGGTACAGCTTCCTTCCTCATGTTTTCTAAAGTTTTAATTAGTTGAGCCTTACTTTCCTTGGTATTTCTAGCAAAACCACCAAAATACCTAAGAGCATCAGTCCTCCACCCTTCCCTCTACGGATAGGAAAGCCCCTTTAACTCCACCCTCTTCTTCTGCTCATTCACCAAAGAAGCATTCACACCCATAGGAGGAGCATGAACCAAATCCTAACTGGATCCCTCTATCATTCTTCCTTCTTCAGTACATTCCTTTCCCTCAATTTGGCGGGCAAGTTAAGCAGATAAATCTTCTATGGTCTTATTCAATTTTTCTATCTCTTCTTGATAAACGACACCATAGAGTGCCTCACTGTCTTTTAACATTTTCTGAATTTCATCCAACTTCGATTCAGTTGCCGCAATCCCTTCACATAGTTAATATTAAGTTGGTGTTGACGGCTCAGTGCATCTCTTGCATCCTTAAGCTTCATATGAGCTTCCTTTAAGCCTTTCTTAAGCCTTTCATTAGCAACTGTAAGATGGATATTTTCCTCTTCCAAGGTCGCAGGAGGAGTTGACAATTTAATCTCGAATTCAAGCACACTCACGTCATCAGGGCCATGCACGATGGAGGCAGAAGGAATGTTAGATTCGAGGACTTTGTTAAACTCGGATGAAAGCCCATGGGGACCAACCTAGTGGGTAATTCAACTCAAAGAAAATCGAAATACGCAACGTCAAAATCAAAATAGGAACATGTATTATTAACTACATTGTCATACGGCAAATCCAATAAAACCATATACAAATAACAGAAGTAAGCAGAACCCAATCCTGATTTAAATTTCTAAACCTACGCCTAAACCATTCCAAGTGAAGGATACTAGGCTCGAAAGAACCACTTTCAAGGGTGTATTGCCATCGATGCAACATAAAGTCACTGAGTGCCTCCTTTTCTCTAACTACTTGATCAATCCTAGAGAGAAACTCTTGGTTTCATCCTTAAGTTTTGTAAAGGAATCATCTAATTCTTTTTCATACCTATGGCTATCCGCGGTACTAAGATCAAGACAATCTAGGGTTTGGGTTTTGAGCCTGTCCTCGCTTTCCTTCAGAAGTTTAGTAAACAAAACTTCTTCAAAAGACTAAAAAAACAAACAAATCACAATGAGGACAACCCAATCATTCATAAGACAAGAACAAATAAAATGGCAATAAGGGAAATCTATCGTAACGAAACAAGATTAATAAGCTAACTTTCATTGCATATTGAAGAAATCTTAAAATTCGCATATAAAAAGTTTTAGATATTTACATGAGGATTTGAAGTGACCTCACTCTCTTTAGCCACTTCAGTATCCTTAGACGCCTCATTATCCCAAGGCTCCTCATCCTCAATTAGTTACATGGAGGCATAAGAAGAGGCATTCTCTGCAGCAACCTCCTCGTTCCACTTAGCCCGGTAGTAGGCGAGAGCTTTGTCAATCTTGGCCGAGTCCTCCAGAAAGTCAAGGTTGACCTCAACACCGAACTGACGTCGAGTCGAGGCATACAGTTTGTAGACTACGACGGAAGTGCTCTCCTTAAGTCTCTTCTGCGTCGTCGCCGGCTCCACACCCCTCTCCTTCAGCTTGCGGTCCTTCAAAGCTAAGGCCTCCTCCATGGTCTTCTCTTTCCCCTCCACCTTATGATAATATGCATCAAAGTCTCTCACGACCTTAGCCTTCTCGAAAGTGACCGAATTAAGACTTGTTTCAAGTTCGACAATGCAAGCCGAAGACATGACCTGCTCTCTCCCCCTCTCTTCTGACCTCACTTGTCAAGGAACTAAGCTAAAAATAAATATAATAATAAACAAGTAATGAAAAATTAAATAAGTAAAGGAAAAACACTTACATAGGACCAAGATTTTTTCATCTCAGCCACGAGATCAGGAAAGGTAAGCTTAGGAAACAAAAAGGGGAGAAGAGAAGAGGAAGACAAAGCAATACTAGATAAAATACCCAGTGCAATCTTTCCAACCCTCTCAGCGAGTTCAGATACGGCACCCTCAGGAAAAGGCAATTGCCAAGTGCAGGGGTCAGGAAGATACCGCAGAGGAGAAATAGGGAGAGCCGCCAAAGTAGAAATGGTGAGAGTCGTTAAAAGGAGGAGGAGGAGAGGAAAGGGCTAACTTCTTGGAGGTTTGGTCAGAACCTTTATCAACATTACGCTTTCTTTTCTAGATATTTTTCTTTATAGGTTAACTAAGTACAAGAAGCGCACATCCAGTTTACCTATACATAAAAAGAATCTCAAGGTCAAATTTTTTTCCTAAAGGTTAGAAAGATAAAATAATAAATACATAATCTATTTTTAGCAAATTATATCCCTAGGCTCATCTGAAATCAGAAAAAGCGTAAAAATAGCATGAGAGAATTTATGATTTGGGTTCAGAAACCTATGCTTTATTAGCATCCCTTTAGTAAAAAACGTTTGTGTTTTCCTCTCCTCCTCACCTAATTCCAAAATTTGATTCCTTTGGGGCTCATAAAACTTGGTGGCATCATCAGAAAAAATGGGCTGAATGGGATGAGGGCGAAAGGAAGAAGGAAAATTATCAAAATTTGAAATAAAAAATATAAGTCGATCTATCTTTGAGTCCTGCAGGGGACAGACGTCAGGATCGCTTTCTTAGCTTGAGCGTAATAAAAATCAGCATCGCCCCTTAAAGGGCCTTTATTGATATCAAACAAGAATTGGAGCTCCTCACAAGTAATAGCATAATCATTCTCGACATAGAGAATATATGTGGCAATCATAAGAGATTATGAAGGGGGAGCGAGATGGATAGGAACAAGATCAATGTCGGTCAGCCATTAGCGGAGGACTTGATTTGGGGGAAGATAGAGCCTGCATCGTATATGTTTGGCAGTGAGAAAGGTAAACCCCTTTGAGGGAGTGTGAATACGTTCGTGAAGTTTAGGAACCCTAATCTCGTAACCTCCAAACCCAAATTGATTTAGAATACTCTCAACATCTTTCAAATGAGTTATCTTAGGAGGCAAAGACAAAGGGGAAGAAGAAGAAAAGACCATTTCGAAATCATAAGGTAAATTATGAAAAAATGCTAAAATAAAGAGGTTTACAAGAAACAAGATTCTTACTTCAATTTGAAAGAAAATATGAACTCAGGAAAAGAATCAACTTAACATATAAAAAATTTCTCATTTTCTCCTTTTTTTTCTCTTTCCTTTTCTTTTGTGATAATACAGGAACATAAAGAATAAGAACAAGAAAAGGAAAATACATACCTACTTTAGTCGAATGTTTGCCACACAAATGGAATGATGGAAAATTTATGAAGCGTCACTCAATCAATTAAATAACAAGAATAATGAGCACGAAAATCAAGATAGATTTACCTGGTAAATGAAGAGATTGATGATACAGCTCCATAGGGACCAGCCAATGGGGAAATGGCACGTGTGCAAGAGCATTAAATGCGAAACAACTACTAAGACTTTTCCCTTTTTTGTAAAGAAAGAAAGGAGTAGACAGAAGTGATGGGATGTAGAGACCGTGTGTAGATAGAGACAAGTCCACATCCATATACGATCGCTGCAGACTTAGGGGGCAAGTGTTACACCTACATTTCTTGAGCCCTGTTAAAGGCGAAATATTGCATGCACCTAACCAAAAAAGACTGCTCTCGCAATAAAAGTTAAACAACAAGAAGAAAAAGCAAAGAATAAGGAGAAGCCCAGTGAGTACTACGCTCAGAAATTTTAAGATAGTGACAAAGATTCAAAGACTGCACTGGTCCCCCAACTCTGGTGTTATATTAAGATATCGAGCCCAAAAACCAAGAGTGGTCGCAGAATGTAGAAAACAATCTACAATCATAATGGACAGAACTGCAGCATAACCCAGAAGTGACAATGAGATGGAGATACTGCGCTGCTACACCAAAAGCTACACTAATAATGCCAGAGTACAACATACCCTTTCCTGAAAAGCTATATGCAAATGGGAATGTGCTACACTCGTAAAGCAATGTACAAAAATAACAGTTCAATAGCAAAGCCAAGCCAATAAAGAAGTGCGCCGCCATCAGAATAGGCAAATAAAGAAATGTAACGCCATCAGAACGTAACAAACACATGTGCGCAAAGGGTGGGATAAAAGAAGAGGACCGCGCTACAATGAAAGGGGTAATAAGCCATAATATTATTCCTAATGCATATGCATTGCAAATACTTTCAAGTGCGGATCTGTACCGCACTCACTAAGGACTCCCTAAGTAGTACTACGTGGAATCAAAAACATTCCAAGGGCAACGCATAGGGCCACTCAAACAGCACTCCAGCGCAGGTCCACACTTAAGTAGACAAAAAGATATAAGCTTCCCTAATCAATTATCTGCGTAGTCCAACATCAAGAACAGTTCAACATGGAATTACAAAAGGCGACCACCCCTGCAAATGGCTACTCAACCTCTCTTACCAACCTCGTGAGTATCAACAATGCACAAGGCAGAACAAAGGCACAACCCTCAACACCCTTATGGAAAAAATGTTAAAGGCGGCGCAATCCACCCCGAAGAAAAAAGGGAAACAACTAGTTGCACTCTCATTTATGCAAAGAGACAGTGCATGGGCCATTCACCCCTCAAGGGCGGAAAGACAGAGCCCATCCAAATTTAGAGTCTCCAGCCTTAATTTCAAGCGTTCTCGCTTCAATTTCAAATTGCCTGCCAAAGCCCAGAATTCAATCGCTCAAATCCTGGTTTTCCGCCAAAGATACGTCAAGAATCCATGCATATCAAATGAACGATACAGATGGATGACACATGGCTTGATCCAAAGGCGGAAACCAGAGTAGCGGAAGAGGGATCGGGGCGATCCACGTGCATCTTTGTACTATAAAAAGAAAAAGCAGTATAGCAGGAAGGGGATCTTTCCCAATTCGAGATTGTTAAGATTAATAACGAAAAGTTTTGTACTCTCTGCCATTAATGTTTGTACAATGAATATAAAAGAAGAAAGTGATATTCCCTCATAGACGTAGGATTCTTTAACATCTGAATCACGTAAAATTCTCCGTGTCTTTACTTTTTTCTGCATAGTTTTGAGTATTGAATTCTCTTTATTACTTGAATTGGATATTGATTTTTTTTGAAATTTTAACAAATAGTTAAAGTGCAACTACTTAATTGTGTAAACTTCCAGTAACATAGTTACTACCTAAAGGAAAATTTAATATTACTTAAATTTGTTGATTCTAATTCATGGAAGTACACTACAATTACTTTCGTGATCATTTGAGGTGTTGCGAGACGAAAAATCTCGTCAACACAAGGTTTGTTGTTTCTATATACTTTGAATGCTCGTACTTTAAGTCGTTTTGGCATAACAAACCAATATAATTTTGATTGCATGAAAATGGTGACAAAGTCATCATTAATAAAAATTAATAGTAATTAATTGGAGAAACTATGTGGTTTAGATTTTCAAGTATGTTATTCCATTTCTATTAATCATTTATGCTACTTGAGTGTTTATCATTCTTAGTTTATTTCATGCTTATATGCTTAAATTTTATTATACTTCACATAGTGTTTTGGGATAACTGAGCATTATTATTACTTCACATAGATTTTCAAGTAAGTAACATTGTGCAAAAAACCACTTTTAACACCACGAAACTTTGAAAGAAGCCCAATAAACTATTTCTATATCCAAAAACACCCTTTATGTAGTATAAATCATGTATTGATTATTCTCAAAAAATTTGAAAAAAATGCAGGTGTTTTGGACGGTTCATTGGCAAGAGTATAAACTAGTTATTAATGTTAAGGTGGTCCAATGCTATTGAGGTAACCTATTTACTTTGTCGCTTATCATCTTAACTCATTAGCGGAAATGACTAAAACCAGAGATAGGAGGCATGGCCAGTAGGGTTGGCAAACCCATAGGGTGTAATCGGCTCCTTTTTCTAGCAATACTGATACCTTCAGTTGTTTTTGGCATGCCGGAGCGATGCACTCGGTCTTAGCAAGACTAGTTATGTTTTTCCTATAATACCCCAGCTAGACGGGTATGATGCTTTGGAAGGATAACTCTAATCCTTGTGCAGAAGGATCGTTCTCGAAGTACTGAGGGCACCTCTGTGGAATCCTACACAATTAGCGAATGAGCCTTATTGAGTTTTGATTTTATACTACTATTGTTCTGATGTACACAACACGAGCATCACAGCTACTTGATTATTATTATTTTGACCCTTTGACATTATTATAATATCACTGGATGTTTATATAAAAATGTTTTGGTTATCATAAGGTAAAAATCCATCGTGTTTATGTGTGGCGTGGTCTTACGAGATACCTTTGTTTTCAAAGGATTTTGATAACTGTAATAATTCAAATTGAGTGTATTTTTCTCACGCTGGTTTTCCAGACTGACTCGGGTGTTATTTTATTATAATGCTCAAGTCAGACCGAGTATTGCAGATCCAGGTTAAGATGCTATGGAGCTCAGGAGACGAGCTAGAGTATTACAGGCGTATTACACGTACTTGGTTATTTCCATTGTATGTTATGTAGTATGTTCAGTATATGTGAGGACAAGTTATTATAACTGTCCGAAATTGATTTGTTGATTGTTGTACTCTGATAATGGTATGTATAGTAACAGTTATAGTTCTTTTTGTATAAAGATACGTTATTATCTATTATATATTGTTCCACTACGATTGTGAGATTCTGTGTTGTTGTTTCTATTTTCTTCTATCTCTTTTCTTCTTTCCCCTAACAGTCGGGTTTTTCGGCATTCGATTGCTCGGCATGTGATACAGTGGACGTATCAGTGTCGATTTTCGAGGGTCGAAAACTCCAGTTCGTTACACATTTGCTATCCCGGTGGCCCTTCCATCCTTAGCTTGTGGTGTAGAATTCCCATTATACCTATCCATTCTTACGAGCTGTAATAAGAATGATCAAGCTCTCATAGAGGAAAACTACATCAATGACACTCATATATGCAATGCGACTTATATACTATATGCTACTGTATAGTTTTGAAAACCAAAATATATAACAAGTACATGCTCTCGTATATATACACTCTCGATCCTGTCTAGAGTGAGAATTGCTATCCCATCTCTACTGGATTACGGTATCCCTTGGGTTAAACTATGAAACCTAAGCTCTAATACCAAATGTGACGATCGCCCTACACCACCAGCACTAAATGTACATGTATAGTGCACTGTAGAGGTTCCCGACCAATGCATAACGACCATCAAGTGTTGTAAAATAAATAAAACAACACAGAACTTGCCATATATCTCACACCTTGTCGAATAAAATATTATAATAAACATCTCAGATATAAAATAGGCGAGAAGTAAATAACTGAATGAATCATAGAATCGGGGTGCACAGATCCATACAGTATAGAGCATCGAAAATAGAGTTATACATCAAATTATAACTTATAAATAACCGTCTTTAAGTAATAAAGGCACTAGTAAGCTTTATAGTACAGTGCATGGGAATAGAAAATAAGTAAATGTAGTGATACAAGAGTATAGCCTCTTGCTCATTACCTATCCAGCTCCACATGCTCACTAGACCTGATATCTCTAATCTACTCGTTTAAGAGTACCCAAAGCAATAGGAAGCAAAGCATAATATCCCAGGTTATACAACAGTCTGGTAAGAGTAGTAGTAAATCTCTAAATACTAATATACCACTAAAATAGGACAAATGGTACAAAGGATCATACCTAAACTGCCCCTGCATCCAAAGAGTTAGCACATATAAAAAATATACGCTACTCTACGTCATAGTCATCATGGGTGTACTACGCATCAAAGTACCAAGGGGTGTCCAAATATATACATCAATAATATCGACATCAAGTGACTTCCATAAGGTGATAAACAATCAAACAAACAAAGCATCCATCATCCATCCTCACATTCAATCACTCAATGCGTTGGATATATGATAGTCCTATGACCTCCCCGTATAGTCAAGGACTACTCAACGTCCTGGTTTCTCGGTACTCGAATCCATGCCGCTCAATAGACCAGGAACTAGATTGCCATCACACTCAGTCCATGGTAAGGCATGTTTTAGCATCAACAAACTCTACCTCCTCATCACTAGGTCCTAACGTCAACAAACTCTAGTAGCATTTGTGATCCAGGTCCTAATGTCAATGGACTCTGATTGCGCCATCATATACCCTTGCTTTATGAGTACCCATCGAAACTTACGAATATCAACGATCCCTTTGCATACGTCATCCGTAGTAGAGTTCATCCTGGAATTGTCCTTACAACTCTCTTCTGAAGTCATCGTGGTTGGAAACTATTGTAGACAACCACTGTTAGTCGTAGAATATCATCATTTGTCCTGTAACCTTCCTCCAACAATTCCTTCATTCTGACTCATAGTCACCTACTATGCATCTCGAAGTATGGTTATCCATCATCGAAGCCATCGCTTCACATCACAGAATCATCATCGTCATGTCATAAGTTATCGTCTTAGAAAATCCTTGAAAAAATCATTGAAAAACTCAACTCAGAATTTGCCTAGGTTTTGGCCCAAAGTAGAGCTCGCGAATTCCTAGTTTTGGTCTGAAGCAAACCATGGCCCAAAGTCATGCCTGAGTAATTTCAGAAAATGCCTAAACCACGCCCCACATTGATTAAATTTTATGGTTCGGTGCCGATCCATAACTTAGCTTTTCTCTTTCCTTCACCGATCTGAGAATGCACCAAGTCAACCCGAAGTTTCTGCCTTGCTGGCCCAAAGCACACCTGACACTGATCCATGACTTAACTCATTTTTCTCTTACCTTCACCGATTTGAGAATTCCCTAAGTTAAGCCCGAAGTTTCTGATTTATTGTCCAAAGCACGCCGCGAAGCAATCCAATACCGATCCATACTCCCAAAGTCGCAACTGATCCATCAATATCTCGAGCATACGAACTCCAAACGAATTAAAATTTGAAATATAGCTTTATGGGGTCCTTCTTGACCAACCCTATGGATCACATGTCGTTTGGACAATATGACCTTTATGGGTCATCACTTATCCATCTTCAATCTCGAGCAAATGAACTCCAAACGATTTGAAATTTGAAATGTAGCCTTATGGGGCCTTATTTATCACCTCATATTAATCACACATGATTTGGGTTAATCTTTATGAATCGGTACCGGTCCCTAGCTTGTTTCTAAAGCTAAATCGACATTTGATCGGCGTTTTCAACCATTCAAACATTAAACAGTCATAAATACATTATATACACGTAATACCAATAGTCATGCATCCAAATATATTCGTTTATAATAATCTAAGTCTAAAAGTAAAGGTCAAATATCCATAAGAACACGTTTTCACAAATTAAGTCCAAATTGTCATATATGATTTATTATTGTCTAAAAACATTTTTAGTATTTTTAAATAATTCTTAAAATATTGTTTAGGGTGTATAATGATCTAATTAGCAAGTGAGAGATCTAATCACTTAACTTAATCAAAAGCAAGATCCAAATCCCTAAATGAACAGCAGAAAGCATGAAATCCAAGGCTACTACAATAGTAAATCTCTAATCCCAAGTGCTAATACCGCTAATCTACATTTAATGATGTAATTATGCTAATTAAAGTAGATTTTAATGTTGCTTTTTGGCCAATGGAGGTTTCCCACTATTTTTAGGAGTAGTGAAATGATGGGGATGAGGTCCCATCAGCCTCCACTTACTCTAATCCCAAAGTGGGTCTTGGACCTTAACACTAATGCACTTATTTACCCACTTAAGCTATTCAAAATCAAATAAAACTTCAAACAGCCATAACTTTCAAATGGTGAGTCAGTTTCCTTAATGTAACCAATCTATGGAAATGAAAATCATCATCCTAATCTAATGGAAGTGGTTTCAGACCCTAACTCAGCTCCCATCAAAAGTTATAGGCCATACAAGATTTTCAGGGTTAAAATTGTCCGATAAGAATCCTGAGAAGGAAAATGTCTCTAGTAGTCATTTTTCGAAGTTCTAGAATCATACAACCCAGATAAAAATAATATTAATGTTTTAAGATCCTCCAATACGTAAAATACGGTCGTTACAATTCTGTGTGGGAATGAAGAGATGACAATATACAAAGATGCTTGTTGTACTAGATTGGGCGCAGTATTTATGCAGAGAGGCAAGGTGGTTACATATGTTAGTCGATAACTGAAGCCACATGAGAAGAAATACCCGGCTCATGATTTAGAGTTAGTAGCGATTGTGTTTGTACTGAAGATTTTGAGGCACTATCTTTTTGGAGAGATATTCGAGCTATTCATTGATCATAAATTATAGAAGTAACTTTTTTTACAGAAGGATCTTAAGCTTCGTTAGTAGCGATGGTCAGAGTTCTTGGCCTCATATGACTTAGATATTGCATATACACTAAGCAAAGGGAATGCAGTTGATGATGCATTGAGTAGGAGACATACCAGTTTAGGAGCTTTGTGCATAGAGTGGATGCAGTTAGAATATATTGCTGGTTATGACTTCCGATTAGTACTAGTAAGAGGTGCGATTCCAGATTAGCTAAGATCATTGTTAAGATTGAAGCTGGAGTAGAGCACAATGAGATGAGACAGTACGGACTCGATTGAGATGGTTGGCTCCTTAAGGATAGAATATTGTTTGTTCTTGATGTTGATGGGTTGAGGAATGAGGTGCTATGAGAGTGCCATCATTCGAGATTGACTATCCATCCCGACAGGTAATAAGATGTATCGTGATATGAAACAGACTTATTTTTGGGAAGGGATGAAGAAAGACATTAGGACATTCATCTCGTAGTGCATGAACAACCAGTAGATTAAGGCAGAGTAGAAGAAGCCTAGTGGTTTGACGCAACTGCTAGAAGTTCCTGAGTCGAAATGGAAATGAATTTTGATGGATTTCATTAATGGGCTGCTAAGGACTAGAGCAGGGTACGATAACATTTGGGTCATAGTCGATCGATTGACCAAAAGTGCCAGATTTATACCCCTCAAGTCAAGTAGAACAACATCCAAACTAGCTGAATTATATGTGAAATGGATAGTACAATTCTATGGTATGCTAAAGGGCATTGTAAGACCCCGATACTTGTGATTTGCTAGTGGGTTTTGGAAGAGCTTATAGGATGCGTTAAGGACAGAGCTGCACCTTAGCACAGTTTATCACCCTCAAACTGACGTCCAAGCTTAGAGAGTGAATCGTATCTTAGAGGATCTCTTATGGGCTTGCATACTCGACTTTGGAGGCTTGTGGGATGATCACTTACATCTCATTGAATTCGCATACAATAACGGTTATCAGTTTAGCATTGGTATGGCGCCATTCAAGGCATTGTATGGCCGAACATGTAATGCTCCTTCTTGTTGGTTAGAAGTGAGCGAGAAACTGATATTTAGGCCAGATATGATTATAGAAACCCTGGAAGATCGAGATCATTCGACAATGAATGAAAGCTGCTCAAGATAGATAGAAGAGCTACATTGATAAGAGACATAGAGATCTAGAGTTCTCTGTCGGTGATATGGTATCTGTCTAGATCTCTCTATTGAAGAATGTAATTCGGTCTGGTAGTAAAGGGAAGTTGGCACCAAGACTCGTTGGTCCTTTTTCGATACTAGAGAGGATTGGTAACCTTGCTTACAGAGTCGACATACCTCAAAGAATGGCAGAGGTGCACAATGTGTTTCATGTTTCTCACTTGTGGAAATTTTGCATGAATCAAGCATAACTATCACACCAGATCAACTAGATGATATCGAGTTTGAACCAGAGGCTTTGGGACCTTGTAGGCCTATTCATATTGTCGGACATGATACAAAGTAGCTTATGAGGAAGACGGTGAAGTTGGTGAAGGTTCAATGGAGTGAAAGCGAATGCGATCGCACTTAGGAGACCGAGGGAAGCCTAATGGCAGCTTATCCAAACTTTTTACTTAGTGAGACTTTCTATATATCACCTTTACTTTCACTTATGATATCATGAAGTATACCATAGTATAGTATCCTACATGCTAGGATAGGCTTGGATGTTTCCTTTTACATTTGTTGTGTGTGCATGTTCAATATATGATGGTTGCATATGCTTGTATATGGTTGTTAGGCATGTACAATGACCTTGTAATTTTTTGTTTGGGATTTCGAGGGTCCAAAAGGGGAAGAATGTAATGATTCGTATTCTACGTATCGAAGGATCGTAGAAATTAATATTATTTTTCCATGAGGTCGTAAGATTCTATGATTTTGGGAACTGACCACTAGCGCTATATTCCACCCTTAGTATTTTTATTTGACGATTTTTACCCCGAAAATCTTGTATGGCCTATAGTTTTTGATAGGAGCCGAATTGGCGTATGAAACCACTTTCATTAGATCAGGATGATTGTTTCTCTTTCCATAGAGTGGTCATAATAGAATAATAGACTTACCTTTAAGAAGATATGGTTGTTTGAAGTTTCACTTAATTTTGAACCGCTTAATGGGTAATTAGTGTGCTAATGGTTAGGCCCAACGCCCATTTCGAGATTAGCATAAGGTTGGAGCTGATGGGGCTTCTCTCCATCACTTCACATTTCCCAAAAATAGAGAGAAACCCCCATTAGTTACTTCTTAGCCAAAAAGTTAATCTAATTCCTACTTAAATTAGCCAAAACGTGTCATTAGAGGAAGATTAGCGAGATTAGCATCTTGGATTGGAGATTTGGTGCTAGAGGTCATCTTAGAGCTGCTGTTCATTCTTTGGATTCATGCTTATTTGGATTTTCTTTGGATTGCTTAGGGTTTAGGTGAGTTGTTTAAGCCTCCACTCACTAATCAGCCACTATTTAATGTTTAATGATGTTTATAAATGATTTTCAAACTCTAAAATATCTTTTAAACCCTCTTTAATCACATATGTAAATTTCAAACGATTTGGAAAAGATTTATAAAATAGTATTCTTATGGATCTCCTTTGTTCTTATGGATCTACCCTTGGATTTAAGACTCAATTTGATATGTATGGATGTATGGTTGTTAAGATATATTATGTATGATGATTACTTAATTGTGTGATGTTTGTTTGGTTAAAAATGCTGATCGAATGGCGATTTAGTTTTAGGAACAAGATCGGTGAGGACCGATCAGTAATGATCTATAGAGTCGACTTGAACCAAACTTGGTGCGATCGATATAGGGCAACAAGGAAGGCCCCATGAAACTACGTTCCAAGTTTCAAGTCATTTGGAGTTCATTAGCTCGAGTTATGGATGGATCAGTGATGATTTGAGGCAATCGATTGGTGGAAGAATGCTTTGAGGCATGCTCGAGTCAAGGAATGGTTCGCTTTGAGTTTTGACGGATTTTCTTCGAGTCGAGAATGATAAAGGGTGGATCGCATGGAGATAAATAAATTCTAGGCGATGGATCGGTGACAAACTTGCTTCGAGTCCAGAAGAGGATGGATCGGTGTTTGCTTCGAGTTAGGCATGGGGTTTACTTGGAGTTGCATTTTGGAATAATTTCTTTAAGTGAGGAATTAGTGGCCATGGATCGGTACTGATCCATGGCGCATCGATCGTTGGTTGTAATGGATCGATGTAGCAAACTTCACGTGGAAAAGCATGGCAATGTTGCATTGAAGTATGGGGTCGGTGATGGTATGGATCGGTGGCGATGGTTCGGGGTTGCATGGTTCGATGATGGAAGTTTATGAGGCAGCTTCGAGTCTTTCTACACTTGCTTCAAGATGTGGTGGAGGTTACTTTGAGTCTTGGGTGTGTATGCACCCCAAGCTCGAGCCAACCCGAACACTTAGCCAAATTTGGCCAAGTATTGGATCAGTACCGAACCATAGGGTTCAGTGGCGATTTTGACGATGACGATGACGATGCATGTTGTGAAAATAATGATTACATGATGAGAAGTGATGGCTTCGATGATGGATAGTTGTACTTCGAGATGTAGAGTAGAGGACTATGAGTCGATTGAGGGGATAGTTGGAGGAAGATTATGGGATGAATGATGATATTCTACGCTGATGATTGTAGCGAGTCGTCCTAACCGTGGTGACTTTATGTGATGAGTCCTGATCTACATGATGGGCGATCTGATCTCCAGGATAGGCGATCTTTATCCTGGATTAGCCATGATAGGCGATCTAGTTCTTGGCCTACTGAGTTACATGGATTCGAGTACTGAGGAACTGGGCATTGAGTAGTCTTTGACCATGATGTGTCGTTCAAGTTATCATGTATCCAACACACTGAGTGAGTGAATGTGAGGATGGATGATGGATGCTATGTTTGCTTTGACTTCTTATTACCTTAGGGATGTCATATGATGTTGATGTTGTCGATATAGACACTTAGACACCCTTAGTACTTTGATGTATAGTACACCCATGATGATTATGATGTAGAATAGCGTATATCTTGTGTATGTACTAACTCCGTGGATGTAGGGACATGTTAGGTATGATCCTTCATACCCTTTGTCCCATTAAGTGGTATATTAGTATTTAGATATTTTCTATCACTCACAGTAGACTGTTACCTAACTCGAGATTTTATGCTTTGCTTCCTATTATTCTGGGTACTCTTAAATGAGTAGAATAGGGATAGCAGGTTTGGTAGCACGTGGAGCAGGATGGAGGATGAACATGGGATTACACTCTTGTATTACTATATTTACCTATTTGTTATTCCGTTGCACAATACTATGGAGCTTGCTAGTACCTTTATTATTTAGAGACAGTTATTTATGAGTTATTATTTGATGTATAATTCTATCACTTATGTTGTATACTATATGGATCTATTTACTTTGATTTTTGTGGTTTATTCGATTATTACCATTTCGCCTATTTTATATCTGAGATGTTTACTATTATATTTTATTCGATGCACTATGAGATATACGACTGGTTCTGTGACTGTTTTATTTATCTTACAATCTTGACTATCGTTCTACATCGGCCGAGCACCATTCCAACGCTTTATACAGGTATGATTGGGTGTAGGGCGATCGTCATAGCAAAGATTTTGGCATGGTCGGTGTTGTTAGTTTAGCGGAAGATGGATCTTAAGGCTAATTTAACACCAGAGGGGGGGAGTGAATAGTGTTTTATAATTTTTGTGAATCCTTTTGAATTCTTTTAAGATTATAGTTTAAACAATGCAATTAACAATCACAGATTCAAACACAGATAAATAAAAATGTAGTAAAAGTAAAAAGGAAAGAACACACTAGGATTTTATACTAGTTCGGAGTTACCTTACATCTAATCCTGTATAATTACTTGTACAAATTTCATTTTAAATAGCAAAGCGAATACAATCTTGATTTCAAGGAACTGAGACACACCCTCTAGACTTTTCGACTTCTAGGTAGAGTCACTTGATTTACACAGGCCACAAGCACACCCACTAGATTTCCAGGCTGCTAATCACACCCAATTGATTTACACGGGCTACAAGCACACCCACTAATATACGAGCATGATTTGATAGAGTTTTACAAACTTAGATCGTTGATCTTGATTATAAATGATCCTATAACCCCTTGAATAGCACTTTGATCTTGTTTGAGTGAGAGAGATGAGAGAGATCAGAGAGTAATCAATAGAGAATCAAACCAATGGAGTTTGAATTTGATTCTGATTGAATTTGAGAATATTTTGTATAGATTTTCTTTTAGAATTCAAAAGATCAGTGAAAGAGGAGAGAAAATATGAGAAAGTAGTTAACAAAAATTCGTTGGTTTAACCCCTATTTATAGAAAAACAACAGCCATGTAACAGATACGACGAAAAGACACTTCCATTCAAAATTTAGATTTTGAAAATTACGATCACTATGTCGACATATAGGAATTGGATATGTTAACATATACTTCACAAAATTGAAAAACAGTTTATAAAAATTATTTTGAAAATATTAAGGTTTGTGAAATATTATGATACTTTGTAAAATCATCTAATCATAGTTTATACATATTTCAATCATATCGAAACTTAAGAAAACTTTATAGAAATATATTTAAATATATAAAGGATTTAAATATGAATTTCTTTTGAAAATAATAAGTATAAAGCGAAAGTGAATATATTTGAAATAAAAGTAATAACAAATATATAAACTTATAAATATTTAGAAATCTTTAAAAACTAAAATTATAACAAAGTATAATATTCAAAGTGTATTTAAAATACTTAAAATAACAAAGTATGATATTCAAAGTGTATTAAAAATACTTAAAAACTTAAAATATAATAAAATCAAAAGATAGAATTAATTTGAAGGCTAGTTTGAAAATAATTTTTTTTCTTAAAACCATTTTTAAGGTATTTGAAAACTATTTGAAAAAGAGAAATAGAGAGATCAAAGAAGTGCTATTAGGGTTTTAACAAAAAATTTAAGACTATAACTTATGTGGGATACCTTGAGTTCTTCAATACTCATGAGTTTTCAATCTCTGTATCTGCCTCCTGAATCTTCCCTTGATACTGTACAGTCTTCTTAATCAATACCTGTCTAATATAAATTATTAAAAACATTAGTATCTATATTTTATATAATGTCATATGGTTGTTATCATCAAAACCAATGCCTAAGATACTAATAATCTCCCCCTTTTTGATGATGACAACTATGTATATAAAATATGTTATATCTCCTCATGAGTTACAAAACTCCCCCTTAATTTATGTCTAGATTCCTAGATTTTATATATCCCCCCTTTGTCATCAACAAAAATATAACTAAAAGCTCACCCTAACTAAGGTACTACATAATATATGATACTGAGATATAAAAGCAAGTAAAATAAGTAATAATAGTAATTTATAAGTGATAAGAATAATAAGTGATAATAATGATAGGTGATAACATAAATAACTTGTGTTAATCATAACAATCCAATGTTAGTCCATGAGTTGATGGTTTTGATGACAACAACCTTAGAATAAGATTATAAAATATAATTACTAACATTATAGTTTAGATATATATGTATATGCAGGATTTAACCATGCAGGTACCAAGAATGAAGACCGTATAGTATAGAGATTCAAGATATCAAGATTGAAGACTCATGAGTATCAAGATTATCAAGAGTTCAAGATTTCAAGATAAGTATTGAGTCTAGAATTATGTTAAAACTTCACAATAGCACTGAAATCTTCACTCCATTTTTCTTTTGGGATGGAACTCATTTCTACCTTTTTAGTGGCTTACAAACCCACGACAAGTAGCTTACAAACCTATGACAAGTGGCTTACAAACCCATGAACATCCTGGTTTTGTACAAGTTCTCGAGTCCTGATATGATGAGATATTCTGCAGGAAGAAGCTTGCAAAACTACTTCAAAATGATTTTCAAAACTACTTCAGAATGATTTTCAAAATTTCTTTTCAAAATGTTTTAGCCTTAAAAATTATCTTTTCAAATGATTTTCAAAAAGATGTTTTAGCCTTAAAATATTCTTTGTCTTTGTTTTTAATAAACTCGTGTTTTTAAACTTCGTTTGTTTTAAACTATCTTTATACTTAGATTTAAATATAAAATTATAGTAAAATTATATATATATTATTCTCTATATTTATCTATGTATTTGATCTATAGTCAAGTATATTTATAAAGTTTAAAATAGTTTTAATATAAGATAAAGGTTATTTTCAAAGAAAAACAAAACATCAAAATTTCCTTTGGGATGTCGACATGCCCTAGTACCCCATGTCGACATAGTGTCAGTTAGATTCAAAAATTTGGATTTCAAAAGAAGTGTCTATTCGCCATAACCTTTCACGAATGGACATGACTGTTGTTCTTCTATAAATAGGGGTTAGTTTCAGCGAATTTTATATCAGATTTTCTGGTTTTTCACTTCTCTTCTTCTTCCACATTTTCTTATTCAAAATCCTATCATCACTCTGCCGAAATCAACATTGAATCTAACAATATTATCTCTGGTTTGATTCTCTATCACTATCTCAAAAAGATCCAAGTGCTATTCAGAGTTATAGGCTTCTTTGTAATCTATCTAGCGAGAAAAGGTGTGATTGTAGCCTTGGAAATCAATCAAGCGAGAAAAGGTGTGATTTTATCCTTGGAAATCAATTGGGTGAACTTGTTGCCCCGGAAATCAAGTATCTCTACCCAGAGGATTGTTATTCTGGAGGGTGTACCTCGTAGCCTTGAAACCGAGGGTTGTAATTGTTGAATTGCTTTTGAAAGGAAATCTGTACTTAGTTGTGCTGGACTGGATGTAGGGTAACTCCGGACCAGTATAAAATCCGGTGTGTTCTTTCCTTTACTGCATTTACTTTATTTCTACATCTGTGTTTGTTTCTATGATTATATCTGTGTCTGAATATTACATACATTTGTGTTCAAATTAACATAAACTCAAAAATATTTAGTAATTTCTTATAAACACTATTCACCCCCTCTAGTGTTATTCCTAGCCTTAAGATCCATATTCTGCATTCCTCGCATTTGGTATCGGAGCAAGGTTTTCAAAAGTTTCATAATCTGATTTTTGAAAAAGTTTTTTTTTAAAAATGGCTATGTTTAAGAAATTTGTTAATGCATGTTTAGAAATATTCAGATCATCATTGTCTCTTGAGTCTGCATATAATCAATATTCAAATACAAGTTGTCTACTAAGATTGTTTGATGTACAGGAATCATGCTTTATGGGAATTGAGGAATCAATCCAGAACAAACAAACTGTGCAGATCAAAAAGAACAAATGGATACTTGATAGTGGATGTTCTAGACACATGACTGGGAATTCAGATATGCTGAATGATATAATATACAAAGACGAAGGACTGGTTAATTTTGGAGACAATTCAAAAGGTTATGTGATCGACATCGGCAAAGTCGGTAACTCTGAAACTCCTATTATTACTAATGTTTTGCTAGTTAAGAATCTGAAACACAATCTGCTAAGTATAAGTCAACTATGCGATAAAGGATATAAAATTAAATTTGAAAAAGATAAGTGTCACATTGAAGATAATAATTCAACCATATAATATTTGAGGGAATTAGGAAAAAGAATATTTATATTCTTAGTATGAAAATTTCAAATGATAACTTGTGTCTTTTGGCAAATGCAAGTGACCCTTGGATTTGGCATAAGAGATTTGGGCATTTGAATTTCAAACTCTTATCTAGACTATCAAAACATGATCTGGTAAGAGGCCTCCCTAAAATGAATTTTAAAGTAGATAGTCTATGTGATGCATGTCAACTAGGAAAACTTAGAAAAAGTTCCTTTAAATTAAAAGATATGATTTCAACTTCAAAACCTCTTGAATTACTTCATCTTGATTTATTTGGTCCATCTCAAATTCAGTCAATAAATCACAGTAAATATGTTTTTGTAATTGTAGATGATTATTCTAGATTTACATGGACAATATTTTTGAAACATAAAATCGATAATTTTGAATGTTTTAAGAATTTTTCAAAAAGGGTTCAAAATCAATTTTCTCAAAAAATTATAACCATCCATAGTGATCACGGTGGTGAATTTGAAAATGAAAAGTTTGAAGAATTCTGCAATAAAAAAGGAATAATTAACAATTTTTCATTTCCAAAAACTCCACAACAAAACGGAGTAGTAGAGCATAAAAATAGGACGATTCAAGAGTGTGCGAGAAGTATGCTTTCTGATAGTAATTTACCAAAGTACTTTTGGGCAGAAGCAGTTGCTACTGCCTGTTATATTTTAAATAGAATTTTAATTAGACCTTTAACTGATAAGACATCTTATGAACTTATTTACTCAAAGAAACCTAAGGTATCTTATTTTAGAATTTTTGGAAGTAAATGTTTTATTTTAAATACAAAAGATAACTTAGATAAGTTTGATCCTAAATCCGACAAAGGTATATTTATCGGATACTCTAATAGAAGTAAAGCATACAGAGTATTTAATTTAAGAACTAATACCATCGAAGAAACAATGCATGTTTCATTTGATGAAAATTTCAAAATTTTTGAAGAAATAAATGATGAAGAGGATTTAATCACTCAAAATCAAGAGTCAACTGAAACTAATAATGAATCAAATCATCCTAATAAAAGGATTAAACTTTTAAAAGATCACCCTATAGAAAATATACTTGGAGATATGCAATCTGTTGTTAAAACTAGAAACCAACTAAATCAAATGAGTAATGTAGCTTTTATATCAACTATTGAACCCAAAAATCCAGAAGAAGCATCATCTGATGATTCATGGATTTTGGCTATGCAAGAAGAATTAAATCAATTCACTAGAAATGATGTTTGAGAACTTGTTCCTAAACCTGAAAATAAAACAATAATTGGAACTAAATGGGTTTATAAAAATAAAATGAATGAACAAGGAGAGGTTGTTAGAAATAAAGCCCGGTTAGTCGCTCAAGGTTATTGTCAAGAAGAAGGAATAGATTTTGATGAAACCTTTGCCCCTGTAGCAAGATTAGAAGCCATTAGGATTCTACTTGCTTTCGCAAATCATAATAATTTCAAATTATTTCAAATGGATGTTAAAAGTGCATTTTAAAATGGTTTTGTAAAAGACGAAGTATTTGTTAAACAACCACCACTTTTTGAAAATGATAAATTTCCAAATCATGTTTACAAACTTAAGAAAGTTCTATATGGTCTAAAGCAAGCTCCTAGAGCCTGGTATGATAGACTAAGATCTTACTTGTTACAATCAAATTTTGAAATAGGTAAAGTAGATAATACTCTTTTTATTAAAAGAAATAAAAATGATATTCAACTAGTACAAGTCTACGTAGATGATATCATTTTTGGATCAACTAATTTTGAAATGAATAAAGAATTTTCTGAAATAATGACAAAAGAGTTTGAGATGAGTCATATGGGTGAATTAAACTTCTTTTTAGGATTACAAATAAAACAATTAGATAATGGTATCTTTATTAGTCAAGAAAAATATGCTAAAGACCTAGTTAGTAAATTTGGTTTGACTACTGCGAGTGGAAAACCCACTCCCATGGCAACCAATGAGTACCTTAGTAAAGAAGATCTCTCGAAAGATGTAGATAAAAAATTATATAGAGGAATGATTGGATCACTACTCTATATCACTGCGAGTAGACCTGAAATCATGCATAGTGTCTGTCTCTGTGCAAGGTATCAATCCCAACCTAAAGAAACTCACTTAAAAGCTGTAAAACGTATTATAAGATATGTTAAACACACCTTTGATTATGGCTTATTTTATCCTAAAAATGATTCATTTGACTTAATATCTTACTGTGATGCTGATTATGCTGGTTGTAAATCAGACCGAAAAAGTACAAGTGGAACTTGTCACTTTTTAGGGCATTCTCTGATTTCCTGGTTTAGTAAAAAGCAAAACACAGTTTCTCTATCAACAATTGAAGCAGAGTATATTTCTGCTGCTTTGGCTTGTTCTCAAGTAATATATATGCAACAAACTTTAAAAGATTTTGGTTTAAATATCTCAAAATCACCAATTTATTGTGATAATACTAGTGCAATAAATTTATCCAAAAACACTACTCAACATGCTCGAACTAAACATATTGATATCAGACACCATTTTCTCAGAGATAATATAAGTAGAGAAGTAATTACTCTCGACTATATCAATTCTGAAAATCAAATTGCTGATATCTTAACAAAACCCTTAAATGAATCTACATTTACTAAATTAAGAAGAGAATTAGGTATTTGTTCATTAACTGAAATATAAAATATAAATAACAAGTATAATTAAAAATTAATTCAAAATAAATTAAATATGCAAAAATTCAAGAACCATGTCGACATCCTCCCTAGAACCATGTCGACATATAACATTTTTTATTTTTTAAAATTTTTCCCACCAAAATTCAAATAAGTGGTTATAAATTTCTCCTATTTCGAAATTTTCTTCATTCTCTCTGTTCTCTTTATGTTCTATCTTCTGAGATCAATTTATCAATGGCATCCTCTTCCAAATCAAACATAAAATCAACTTTTTCGTTCCCATCGCCTACTTCTGGTCCGTTTCAACAATCAACGCTCGCTCGTGTGACGAAAATGGAGGATTCTCTGAAGGATACCCTTCAGTTAATGACTGAAATCCAAGTGATGCAACTTCGAATGGCCAAAGAACAAGAGAGGCAAGGCAAAATCCTTAGGAATTTGCAAAAATTTCTTATGGATAATCATGCTAACCCAATCTTGATTGACGAGGACTCTTCAGGAGATCATGAACAAGAGGAAAGTGAAGAAGAAGAAGAAGAAGAACCAATGGAAGAAGAGATTACGGAAGATAACAACAAAGTTGTTTGCGTTGGCGAAGTGTGCTTTGACAAAGATGGAAATCTTGTCGAACAACGTGGAAATTTCTGTTTCCACTATCCATATTGTTCGGTTCATAGATCTCCTATGTTCAAAGACCCACATTAGTTTCTTCTCTTTCTTTCCTATTTGTTGTTTGTTTTTTTACGTTCTCTACGAAAATGTAAATATAAACAAATATATAATTAATAAATAATGTGTGTTCTCATATATGTTCTATTAAAAGTATTATTATATAGATTCTTAGTTAGGAGAGTATGTAATTTAGGACTAAAGTTTTAGTTTTATAATTAAGTGTTGATTATTTATGATAACACTATCATTATAATCATATAGGATATTAGACTAAGAGTTATATAGTTTGGAGTTAGTTTGTTTTTGTTGATGACAAAGGGGGAGAAATATAAAATAGGATAGTTAGGCATAGATTAAGGGGGAGTTATTAGATTTAGGGGGAGTTATTAGTATAGAAGTAATATTTTATAAACAAAGGTTGTCATCATCAAAAAGGGGAGATTGTTAGTCCATGAGTTGATGATTTTGATGACAAAAACCTTAGAATAAGATTATAAAATATAAATACTAACATTATAGTTTAGATATATATGTATATGCAGGATTTAACCATGCAGGTACCAAGAATGAAGACTGTACAGTATATAGATTTAAGATATCAAGATTGAAGTCTCATGAGTATCAAGATTATCAAGAGTTCAAGATTTCAAGATAAGTATTGAGTTTAGAATTATGTTAAAACTTCACAATAGCACTGAAATCTTCACTCCATTTTTCTTTTGGGATGGAACCCATTTCTACCTTTTTAGTGGCTTACAAACCCACGACAAGTAGCTTACAAACCTACGACAAGTGGCTTACAAACCCACGAACATCCTGGTTTTGTACAAGTTCTCGAGTCCTGATATGATGAGATATTCTGCAAGAAGAAGCTTGCAAAACTACTTCAAAATGATTTTCAAAACTACTTCAGAATGATTTTCAAAATTGCTTTTCAAAATGTTTTAGCCTTAAAAATTATCTTTTCAAATGATTTTCAAAAAGATGTTTTAGTCTTAAAATATTCTTTGTCTTTGTTTTTAATAAACTCGTGTTTTTAAACTTCGTTTGTTTTAAACTATCTTTATACTTAGATTTAAATATAAAATTATAGTAAAATTTTATATATACTATTCTCTATATTTATCTATGTATTTTATCTATAGTCAAGTATATTTATAAAGTTTAAAATAGTTTTAATGTAAGATAAAGGTTATTTTTAAAGAAAAACAAAACATCAAAATTTCCTTTGGGATGTCGACATGCCCTAGTACCCCATGTCGACATAGTGTCAGTTAGATTCAAAAATTTGAATTTCAAAAGAAGTGTCTATTCGCCATAACCTTTCACGAATGGACATGATTGTTGTTCTTCTATAAATAGGGGTTAGTTTCAACGAATTTTATATCAAATTTTCTGGTTTTTAACTTCTCTTCTTCTTCCACATTTGCTTATTCAAAATCCTATCATCACTCTGCTGAAATCAACATTGAATCTAACTAAATTATCTCTGGTTTGATTCTCTATCACTATCTCAACAAGATCCAAGTGCTATTCAGAGTTATAGGCTTCTTTGTAATCTATCTAGCGAGAAAAGGTGTGATTGTAGCCTTGGAAATCAATCAAGCGAGAAAAGGTGTGATTGTAGCCTTGGAAATCAATTGGGTGAACTTGTTGCCCCGGAAATCAAGTATCTCTACCCAGAGGATTGTTATTCTGGAGGGTGTACCTCGTAGCCTTGAAACCGAGGGTTGTAATTGTTGAATTGCTTTTGAAAGGAAATCCGTACTTAGTTGTGCTGGACTGGATGTAGGGTAACTCCGAACCAGTATAAAATCCGGTGTGTTCTTTCCTTTACTGCAATTACTTTATTTCTGCATCTGTGTTTGTTTCTATGATTATATCTGTGTCTAAATATTACATACATTTGTGTTCAAATTAACATAAACTCAAAAAGATTTAGTAATTTCTTATAAACACTATTCACCCCCCTTTAGTGTTATTCCTAGCCTTAAGATCCATATTCCGCATTTCTCACATCCAAGACATATATTTGAACTAAAGTGACACGAAATAATTTCAAGTAGTCAAATTAATTCACACTCATTCAATCAAACAAACAAATTCAATCCAATTAGCAAGTCTTATACACACAAATCTAAAGTAAATCTGGATCACACATGTTAATCCCTTTATTTCAGCGACCTAAAACTTCGCGACCTAAGAGAAGTTTGCGACCTAACGAAGTCACGACCTAGGGAATTCTGCGACTTAGTGAGGCTACAACCTAAGCTACAGGAACGTCACGACATAAGAAAGACGCGACCTAAGAATGTCACAACCTAACTCATTGAAGTAGCCCAGCGACCTACGACCTAAGGAAGTTGCGACCTAAGGAAGTCCACGACCTAAGGTTTCAGGAAAGCTTGCGACCTAAGATCTAGAAGGACTTCGCGACCTAACTGTAAGGAAGCTTTGCGACCTAAGGACTTAAGAGACTTTGCGACCTAAGATCCAGAAAGCTTCGCGACCTAAGAGCAGAAGCCTTGCGACCTAGCAACAGAAAGGATTGCGACCTATGGAACTCAACGACCTAAGGTAGCTAGCGACCTAAAGGACTTAACAACCTAAGGTAGTTAGCGACCTAAGGGACTTGACGACCTAAAGAGGTTAGCGACCTAACTGTTAAAGCATGTTCAGCGCCCTACGACCTAGAGCTCCCACGGCAATTCTTTAACTCGCTTGCGACCTACTACTTGATCAAATGAAGCTAAGCACAGCTTTACCAGCTAACTTCTGAAGCCGCAAGGGGGCAGCGACCTAGCTTAGGTCGCCCGCGACCTACGACTTAACTAAGGTCGTACGCGACCTAAGACTTAGGCAAAATTCCTGACCAGAAATCAGCTACTATAAATACCCCATCACTTCCAACATTCAAAGGACTTTTGGCAATTCATTTCTCCAAGCGCCGTTACGCTGTCGAAGCCTCCTCTCATTCAGCAATCAAAGATCCTCAAGCATTCGAGACACTACAACAATCTTCGAGAAGAGCTCCTAACATCCTACACGGATTCGTCGAGTTTCATCATCAAAGATTGAGCTAGTAGTCAAGAGTGCTTTCATGATCAAGTTGTATTGTATTTTGAAGGATATTGTATCAAATTGTAACCGAATCAGTAATAAAAGACTATAAAGTGGACGTAGGCTCAATTACGGGCCGAACCACTATAAATCTGTTGTTCATTTACTGCTTTTTCTGCTATTTTCAGCTTATATTCTGTTCCCGTATCAACGGGTGGTGCTTTCACAATTCTATTACACACACCGGGTGTTAGCGTTCACTTTTTACCGTTAACATTTTGGTGCTTTCACTGAGAGTTGAACTCAGGCGATCATCCACCGTTGCTTCGCAAAGACTCATAAAAAGAACCTCTCTTAAAAACCAGATCCGGAATAATGCCCCTGGGAAGAAGAGGTAGACCTATCAGATCCGGAAATGCTCACGAAGGAACTCCCGCTTCCCCAACAACAGACCAAGCAACTCCAATTGTTGGAGTCACCAGGGCTGAATTGGATGACGCAGTTTCTGGATTATACCAACAAATTGAAACTCAAAATGCTTTGATGATGGATAGAATAACTGCCCTGCTCGGGGCAAATCGTCAACCAGAAAACCATCAAACCACCCTTCCTGAAATGCCACCTTTCCAAGCTGATGGTTCTATGCCGCAACCAACTTGTCATGAACATATGCCCAGGCAAACTTCCGAGGGAAGAACTGGTGCTTGCCCGGAGGTGTCTTTGAACAATAAAGAGTACCTGTCTGAAATGGTTGGCCGCATCATGAAAGAGAGTATGCAAAGGGAAGAGGATGAGGCTGACTGGGGATTCGCGCCAAGCAGAACTCCATTTACTGAAAGGATCCTGAGAGCGGAATTTCCAAGGAAATTTGCACCTCCTACTATCCAAGCCTATAGGGGAACCACTGACCCTAATCATTTCCTATACAAATACGATTGGCATATGACCGGTGCAAGAGCATCAGACGAGATCAAGTGTCGATACTTTCCGGTATACCTCGAAGGCGTGGCTTTACTTTGGTTCACAAAGCTTCCAGTTCGGTCTGTAGATAAGTTCTCCGACTTAACGCAAAAGTTTAAAGAACAGTTCAGATTGTATGCTTCAAAAGCTAAGGATATAATGTCACTGTCTAACCTTGAACAAGCGCCCGGAGAATCAATCAAATCTTTCTTGAGCCGTTTCAATATAGCTTTAGCCGAGGTAGAAAATGCAGAACCACGCATGATCCTGACTTATTTGATGCGAGCCATTGATAAATCGAGTAAATTTGGGATATGGCTAAAGATGAAGGAACCGAACTCACTTGATCAATTCTATAAAAAGGCCGACGAGTTCATTCGCCTTGAAAGCCTTTCTACGACGTTGAAGGTGGTTGCTGCCCAAACTAATAACAACAGTGTCCCATCTAAGAAAAGAGAATCTGAAAGTCAGAAAAGGGAGAATGAAGGAGGAAAGAGCCAGGGAAATGAAAAGAAACCTCGCCGCTTTAATTCTTCGGATTATACTCCTTTAACTGATACACCAAGAAATATCTTTTTTGCAACAAAAGACGTTGTCCGGTATCCTAAGCCACCTGAGATGACGAAAGGTGCAAAGAGTAATGGAAAATTCTGCCAATTTCACAATCAACCTGGCCATGACACTGACCAATGTCGCCAGTTAAAGAAAGTGATTGAAGAATTGCTGGAACAAGGTAAACTCCAACAATACGTTAAGAGAAACGGAGTCGATCCAACCTCATCCACTCGGGATCAACAACACCCTACCCATCAATCTGATTCTCACAACAACACTACAGTGCAAGATTCAGAAAAGCTTGTCATTAATGCTATCACAGGGGGACCATACCCAGCAAGCAGAAGTTGGGATGACTACTAATTACCCACAAAACTGCGGCTGGGGCATCTCTCACTTTCTCTGGCATAAAAATCCAAAGGCTATGAATCAAGCACAAATGGAAATCCAGCTTGGAGATTCTGAAACAACAATAACTAGCATTCATTTTTACTTAACAGCATTGCTTGAATTTGTAAAGATAATGATGGATGTGTAACTTCTGCATTGTAAACCGCTGAGAAATCAGCGCGACTCAATAATGAAAAACTATGCATTCTGTGTTTTCTATTATGAAATGCCTATTATATTTCGATGTGTAAATACTCTAAATGTATTGCTAAAATGTCGATCTAATACTACAGGTCATTAAAGCAAAGCTCACCCATCGCAAAGCTAAGCGAGCCTTACAAATCATTTATTAAAGCAAATCTCAAGCAACAAAAAATTCCAAACTCAAATCCCATACAAGAGGAACTTCACATAAAAAGTTGACGGCTCCACTGTGTCAAGCCCTCGTTAGCTGGTTGCGATCGTTGATATAAAAAGGCATCCAACCAAATAACTTGCGTTGACTTTGTGAAGTCATTCAACAGTGAAGTCTACTTCTTCGGATAAAGCAATTTACTTGCAAAAGAAAGGAAGACGCGCTTGGAAACAATGATAAAGGATCGCAAATTGGCGGATGATGATACACCATGAATGGACAAACATGGAAGTAGCCAAAGGGAGGTATGCCTCTCAACAGGAAAGCCGGTAAATTCACTAAAGGGATACCTTCCCAAGCAGAAGGAATAAGACCCTCGCTAACTGATTGTGATGCATCCGATCAGGCAGCCTATGTCCATCCCATGGATCTACTTGCCCCTAAGACGCAACCTTCCTGGCACACCAACCAAAGCCCTTTAACGAGGCACGCCAATAAATGGGAGTGCTTTACTCAATCAAAAAGATTGGTAGGACCACCAAAGGGGCACCTCGTTAATTGATTGCGATCGTTGGTACAAACAAACATCCAATCAAGCAACTTGCGCCTGTCCCGTGGACCCCTCCGACCATGAGAAAGTAACTTCCAGGCAATCACAAGCCCTCTTCGGAGGCACAAGCCCTCTTCGGAGGCACAAGCCCTCTTCGGAGGCACAAGCCCTCTTCAGAGGCACAAGCCATCTTCGGAGGCAAAAGCCCTTTTCGGAGGCACATTTCACCCGTGTAGAAGTGCAAAATGCTTCTCTTTGGAGACCCACTTCACCAGTGATGAAATACTAAAAAGCCCTCTAGCGAGGCACGCCAATAAATGGGAGTGCTTTACTCAATCAAAAAGATTGGTAGGACCACCAAAGGGGCACCTCGTTAATTGATTGCGATAGTTGGTACAAACAAACATCCAATCAAGCAACTTGCGCCTGTCCCGTGGACCCCTCCGACCATGAGAAAGTAACTTCTAGGCAATCACAAGCCCTCTTCGGAGGCACAAGCCCTCTTCGGAGGCACAAGCCATCTTCGGAGGCACAAGCCCTCTTCGGAGACCCACTTCACCAGAGCTGAAATGCCAAAATTGCTTCTCCTCAGAGACCAAAATTGCTTCTCTTCAGAGACCAAAAGACCTCTTCAGAGGCGTACTTCACCTTGCTTGAAGTACCAAAAATAAACCCTTTACTGGGGCATAAAATCAAAACCTTCTTCAGAAGCTCATTTCATTGTACAGGAAAATTCACTTTCAAACAAATAAAAGTGATCATTCCCAGAAGTCGAAATGTTCTTCAGGAAGAAAAAGAAAATAAAAATTTCTCCAAAGACAAGATATACTCTATTAAAAAGCAGAATAATTCTTCCCTGAAAAAGTGGAAAGTTATTCTCTAAACTAAGAGTATCGGTCTTGTGAAAGCAAGAAATATTACAATATACTTGTGGTATGGGGGAAGCATTATACAATTCAGTTACAGTAATAAAAGTAATATACAAGAAACATACCACAAGTTCATTGCAATATCACGTAATAAAGATGTGGAGTAAATGCGTTCTTGAAACACAGACAAAAAGTTTGTACAAATAGAAAGAATCGTTTACTCTACACTTCAAATGAAAAACAGATGTATTCCTACATACACAAGGATTTATACAAGAAAAATATCTATTTATTTCAACACTATGAGAAATTTTTTACATTGCACAGGTTACAAAAAGAAGCGGAGACCGGTATCCGCACAATCCCCGGTCAATACAAAAAGCAGAAAAGACAAAATCAAACTCATTTCCCCTTCTTCCCACCCTTGGAGCTTTTACTAGGCCTGGTAATTAGCTTCGTAGGCCGTATCGGAGAAGAAGGAGAAAGAGACTCAGCCGGATCAATCTCTGCTTCATCCTCAGCAGCAGAAGAACTCTTCTTTCCTTTCTTCGAAACCGCACGCTTTCCCTTCTTCTTGGAAGAAGACTCGCTCCCCGGAGCAAGAAATGTAGAAAGCTTTGTGTCGTAGTCAAAAGACCGCTCCGGGGTCTTCTCGCTATCTTCCAGATCTTCTGCTTTCTGTTCCTCGGAAGCAGATGGTTCGTCCAAACCTTGAAGGGCTGCTATCGGTTCTTCCTGTGAACCTGGTTGAGAAGCTGGAAGAGGAGTAACTTGAGAAGGAGGAATGGCAGCTGAAGAAGGAAGAATTGGTGCAGTTTCCGTCACGACTGCTGCATAATAAAAGAAATCAAAATCAGTATTCTCCGAGAAAAAAGAAGACCGTGAATCGTCAAGGTTACCTGGAGAAGCCGGTTTGGCGAGATCAATCTCAAATTCCCGAGCCTGAAAATCCTTCATTGCCTCCTCTTCTGTAGGAGTGGTCACAACTGGATGTGAAGGATGAGAGCTGGAATCCATAATGTTTGCATCAGCCGAAGTGGAAGTATGAACAGGGGCAGTTAAAAGAGCTTCCTCTTTTGAGAGCTCTTCTCCCAGTGATTCAGCCCGTGCTTTAGCAAGCTGCTCCTTCCCTCTAACCAGAGCGGCGCGAGCCTCATCATCAAGATAGCGAGCCTCAAATTTTGCTTCCTCAAATTTTGCTTCATCATAGCCGGCACCTTTAAACATATCAAGTGCGGCCTCCCACACTTCCGCCAGAGTGATTTCATAATCTGGACCCAGAAAAGCAAGGCTCCCACGACCCAGAACGCAGTGTAAATAAAAGTCGAATAAGGTAGAACTGATGTTTGCTTTCGTTGCCTCATGTGATTGTTCAGCCGCTTCTTTTTCGGCAATGGCAGCAACCCTACCAGTAATGGCCTCATCACGAGCTGCCTCAGCTTTAGCGAGTCGAGACTTTAATAACTCAATCTCCACGTTCTGGGAGGTGACTTTTTCCCGCAGTTCGGCGTTTTCTGCGCGATACTTCTCATTAACATGTTGTTCGGCGGCAAGCTTCATTTCTACATCTCTTTGTGCAGCATGTGCATCCCGCACTTGCTTCTGAAAAACTTCTTCTTTTTGAGTATATGATGCAGAAGAAGAAGCGAGATTTTCCTTAAGCTGCTTAACTTCAGACGCAAGCCTTGTATTGTCGTCTGCAATACTCGTCATCTCCGCGTCATGCTGCTTACGCCATTTGTCCCACTCAGATTTATCATTCTCCATGGTCATCATCGCCTCAAGGTTCATATGGTTGACCCTTTGAAGTTCATCAACCAACTTCTGCCATCCAGACATTCTTTCAATATCAAGCTTGACAGCATCGACATTTCTCAGCATTGCCTGCTTATCAATGGGAACCAAATCTAAGTCAAAACGGACTCCTCTTAGACACCAATTCGGAAATCGGCTCTGAAGCGTCGGAGGGCCGTCTTTAACCTGATATTGTGGCCTGTTAATGATGGTTTGAATATCAGATTCCTTTAGAGGAGGAGAGCCAGCCGGAATATCAGAAGAAATGGGAGCGTTAGTCTTCTCAGAAATAGCAGACGCGTCACTTGGCTTAGACCGTTTGCTCGATTCATCAGTAATATGAGTTTTCCCTTTGTCATCATAAGACTTTCGCTTATGAGAATCATAAGTTCTGTAAGAAGAATCATATCGGTCAGCATCTCTTCTTCTCTGCCGCTGCTCGTAATCCCATTTTTCTTGAGCCTTCCTTTGGGCCCGTTCCTCATCTGTCTCTCTCGGGTCACCAAGATATTTCCTAAAGTCATAGGATCCGCGACCTCCATGGCGCTGAAATGAGTCATAGTATGAGCCGGAGCGCCCCATCGGAGAATCTGAAAACAGAAAAGAAGTAAAGTTTAGAAATTTCCAGAAAGAAAGAGTAAATGCTTATAAGTGCAGAAAAATCCTAAGTGTGTGCGGCGTGCAAACTACGCGCGTCAAACTACAAACCACGCTTCAGTGCGGGAACGGAGACGACAGGTGTAGAAGGCGTCGAGGTCTGTTTCAAAGGGGAAGTCGCTTCAATGACAGGAGAGTTCGCCTTTGGAATATTATCCTTGAAAAGCTCTTGAGAAGTTATCATTATGTCACTCAAGTCATCGAAGGTGTCATCATTATGATGCTCAGCAGAGTTCTCCTTCTCAATTTCCACATCAGTTGATTTTTCAGAAACTCGAAGATTTTCTTCCTCTTCGATAATTGGGGCAAGTGCCGATTTGCTGACTAACCCTACAACATTAGTGGATGCGGAACACTTTATCAAAGCAGCCTCTACGACAGGTGTTTCTGATACAACTTCTCCTGCAGAAACAGGGGCATTCGATGCCTCTGCTTGAGAGCCCGAAGCAGCTAACGTTTCTGCATCAGAACTAGAAATTTCATAAATCTGGGTCGATCTAGAAAGATGTAAAAGACCAAATTGGTGCAGAAATTCATCTTTCAGCAAGAATTTGGCACTCCTCTCTTCAACATCAACGACACTCAAAGTATCTAAAATTAACTTGTGACTGGTATCTCGAAGTGGGGGAGGAAGTGCTGCAAAAAGAAAGAATGGAGTTAAGCATTTGACAGTTCGAGTTTCGGAAAGTCTTAAAAACAAATCGGAAAAGAGGCAGTCTTACTTCCGACTCTCCAGATAGCATAAAATCCCGGAGGGCAGCGGACATAAAAGAATTGAGTCAAGAACCCATGGGCACTTTCGGGCAAGTCCAGAATTAATTTACGGTTCCTGGCACTCCTCACAAGTGTAATAGAGGGATGATCTTTGTTCTTTGCAAATGTGCACAAGAAGCGAATTTCGGCAAAACTGGGGAAACGACCCAACGTTCTCCTGAAAAGCACACACAGTCCCAGCAGGATGGAGTATCCATTAGGGTGCAGTTGAAAAGGGGAGATAGATAGCCGAAGGAGAAGTTCTCGAAGACAATCATTAAAGGGCGGAATAGCTCCGCTCAAGCACATCTGACGATTCACAGCAACAAAGCCAAGAGGCGGCCTGTCAGCAGTGTCGCTTAATCCAGGAAGTAAAGCATCTGCTTTGGCAATCCCGAATTGGATGCACAATTGTCTGAAGACCTTGTGGCTCAGAGTAGTAGAAGTCCGTTCCGGAGGGTCGTTCAGTGGAGTAGCAATTGGAAAAGCTTCTCCAGCTATTTCCAAGTCTTCCTGTTGAGATGCCATTCTACACAAGGAACTGGACGATCAAATATTAAGGTGCACGTTTCCTAAAAAAGAGTGAAGTGTTGTGCAAAACTAATGCAATAACAAGCAAATATAAATGAAACTAAATTAGTTGATACTTGTCAATTATAAAGTTTCGGGGCTTGATATCTTAAGTCCAAGAACAGTGTTGTGTTGATGCAAATAAATCAGCTTTAGTTGATCGTTTCAATTTTGCTTTAATACTTCACTTAGATTTGTTAGTTCGCAGCATTTCATTCGCGAAGTTCATTTAGGTTTGTTATTCTTTGTCGACTAATCTGTCATTCGATGTGGGCAATCAATGGCAGTATATTCGTCCCATTTTTTCTGTGAATATTGCTTTTAAACAGGTTATCAGCATTAAAGTTAAGGCAATCTGAAAAGAAGTACAACGAAGTCTAAAACAATTCAAATTCAAAAATCAGCAAAATTCTGCCTAAATTTCTAAGTTCTAGGTCGTTCACGACCTAACATAAGTCGGAGCAATTTTAAGTCGTACTGTCCAATTTGAAGTGTTCAGGGCTTTACAAATTTGTTTCAAGTACTAGGTCGTTCAGCGACCTATTGTAGGTCGGGGCATATTTAGGTCGCACAATGTAACTATGGATCAAGGCAATGCAATTTACTCCATGTCCTAGGTCGCATACGACTTAGCATAGGTTGAGAATCCTTAGGTCGCAAAAGAGGTTGGTCAGCTTCGTTTTAGTTGCAGATGTTTTTTAGATCGCAGGACTTAGGTCGCCAAGAACCTTACGACCTAACTTTTAAAGCCATCCAGATCTGCTAGGTCGCTGGCTTCTTCTCCAAACAATCCTACTGATCCAATAACCCGATACTGCCAGTATAAAGAAAACGATTCATCCTCTTCTTGAATCCCATTCATCTCTACATACCAACCGAATCGCCCATTAAATCAATTTCAAGTTCTTCGATTCATTACAAACATCACCGTGCATTCACGAATCATGTTAACATGTCAATCGTGACAATCATTCAAATAACGAAACACAAATGCATGGAATTAAACTTGGGTTAGACAACATAAACTCGTAATTGGGCGGCGATTATGGTGGAATGGAGATCGAAACTCACTTACGTAGTTTGTTAGAAAGGATGAATCGTCGTTTAAACAAGTTGAATTCTCTCTTGGGGGTTCAAAGATTTGTCAATAGCAATGGGAAATTAGAGCAGAAGGATTAGGAGGAAGAAGGCGACTTAACGGTTTATATGGGCTGAGAATGGAAGGTGAATAGGCACGAAGTTTTAGGTCGTCCACGACTTAGCAAGGTTGAATCGAAGTATACGACCTAAAACTTCACGACCTAAAACTTCGCGACCTAAGAGAAGTTTGCGACCTAACGAAGTCACGACCTAGGGAATTCTGCGACTTAGTGAGGCTACAACCTAAGCTACAGGAACGTCACGACATAAGAAAGACGCGACCTAAGAATGTCACAACCTAACTCATTGAAGTAGCCCAGCGACCTACGACCTAAGGAAGTTGCGACCTAAGGAAGTCCACGACCTAAGGTTTCAGGAAAGCTTGCGACCTAAGATCCAGAAGGACTTCGCGACCTAACTGTAAGGAAGCTTTGCGACCTAAGGACTTAAGAGACTTTGCGACCTAAGATCCAGAAAGCTTCGCGACCTAAGAGCAGAAGCCTTGCGACCTAGCAACAGAAAGGATTGCGACCTATGGAACTCAACGACCTAAGGTAGCTAGCGACCTAAAGGACTTAACAACCTAAGGTAGTTAGCGACCTAAGGGACTTGACGACCTAAAGAGGTTAGCGACCTAACTGTTAAAGCATGTTCAGCGCCCTACGACCTAGAGCTCCCACGGCAATTCTTTAACTCGCTTGCGACCTACTACTTGATCAAATGAAGCTAAGCACAGCTTTACCAGCTAACTTCTGAAGCCGCAAGGGGGCAGCGACCTAGCTTAGGTCGCCCGCGACCTACGACTTAACTAAGGTCGTACGCGACCTAAGACTTAGGCAAAATTCCTGACTAGAAATCAGCTACTATAAATACCCCATCACTTCCAACATTCAAAGGACTTTTGGCAATTCATTTCTCCAAGCGCCGTTACGCTGTCGAAGCCTCCTCTCATTCAGCAATCAAAGATCCTCAAGCATTCGAGACACTACAACAATCTTCGAGAAGAGCTCCTAACATCCTACACGGATTCGTCGAGTTTCATCATCAAAGATTGAGCTAGTAGTCAAGAGTGCTTTCATGATCAAGTTGTATTGTATTTTGAAGGATATTGTATCAAATTGTAACCGAATCAGTAATAAAAGACTATAAAGTGGACGTAGGCTCAATTACGGGCCGAACCACTATAAATCTGTTGTTCATTTACTGCTTTTTCTGCTATTTTCAGCTTATATTCTGTTCCCGTATCAACGGGTGGTGCTTTCACAATTCTATTACACACACCGGGTGTTAGCGTTCACTTTTTACCGTTAACAACACAGTAAACCAAATCAAATATGTTAATCAAATCTTAACAAATGGTACAGAACGTGTTAATCCTAGGACTAAGGTTTCTTCTTGATAATCGAAAATTTGTGGATGGGACAGAAGGAATAATGAAGATATAAATTCCCTTTTTGTTCGACGAGATTTCCATTTCGATCGAAACAAACTTCTCCAACATAATGGAGTTCATCTTCGTCCATTTGTTCTTCCTCTTCCTTTTCTTCTTCTTCCTCTTCCACTTCTGTATTTGTAGGATTAGGACTATCCTCTTCAATCACTATTGAATTTGTGGGGTTATCCAATATATACTTCTGCAGATTTCCAAAGATTCTGCCATGTTTCTCTTGTTCTTTGTGGAGATGAAGTTGAACCACTTGTATTTCAGTAACCATTTGCAGAACACTCTTCACTTCTTCCTCCAATTTAGTCACTTTGGCCATGGTGATGTTTTGGAGATGCCCTTGTGTAGGAGATGGGAAGAAAAGGGATGAATTTTCCTCCCTTGGACGCTTAGAATTAGAGGAGGCCATGGAATTATTTTATTTTAGAAGATAGAATAGTGAAAAGATAGAAAAATAAAGAAGAAGTTGAATTTTGGTGGTTATATAACCCCAGTTCGAATTTTGAATTTAGAAGGGAAATTTGAATTCTAAATTTAACTGCATATGTCAACATATCCAACCCATGTATGTCGACATATCTAGTGTAAATTTGATGATTTGTTTTTCTTTTTAATTTCTGATTTATATGTTGTTATTTTTATATATCTGATAGAGAACAAATTCATAACTCTCTTCTTAGCTTAGTATAAGATGTTTGGTTCAATGGTTTTGTTAATATATCGGCTATTTTATTTTTAGTATCTATAAATTATAGTGAGATTATTTCTTTGTTTACGTTATCTCTTAGAAAGTGATGTCCTATATCTATATGTTTAGTTCTAGCATGATGAGTTGGATTTTTAGATAAATTAATCGCACCAGTATTATCGCAGTATATTGGTGATTTTGTAAAGTTTAAACCAAAATATTTTAACGTTTGTTGCATATAAATAACTTATGAATAGGCTAATACTGCTGAAATATATTCTGCTTCTGTTATGGATAAAGATACAGAATTTTGCTTTTTGCTAAACCAGGAAACTAGAGAGTGTCCTAAAAAGTGACAAGTTCCACTTGTACTTTTTCAGTCTGATTTGCAACCAACATAATTAGCATCGCTATATGCGATTAATTCAAAGAAATCCTCTTTTGGATAAAAGAGTCCATAATCTAATGTGTTATTTACGTATTTTAATATTCGTTTTACAGATTTCAGATGAGTTTCCTTAAGTTGAGATTGATATCTTGCACAGAGATATACACTATGTATTATACCAAGTCGATTAGCGGTTATATAGAGTAATGATCCAATCAATCCTCTATATAATTTTTGATATACATCTTTTGAATTTTCTTTTTTATTTAATTTTTCATTTGTTACCATGGGAGTTGGCTTACCACTGGTATTTGACATTCCAAATTTCTTAACTAAATCTTTAGCATATTTTTCTTGACTTATAAAAATACCATTACTTAATTGTTTTATTTGTAATCCTAAATAGTAATTTAGTTCTCCCATATGACTCGCTTCAAATTCCTTAGTCATTATATCTGAAAATTCTTTGTTTAATTTATCGTTAGTTGATCTAAAAATAATACCATCTACATATATTTGTATTAGTTGAATATCATTGTTATTTCTTTTAATAAAAAGAGTACTATCTACTTTTTCTATTTCAAATTTAGATTGTAATAAACGTGATTTAAGTCTATCATACCAAGCTCTAGGAGCTGCTTTAGACCATATAAAGCTTTCTTTAATTTATAAATGTCGTTATGGAATTTTTCATCCTCAAAAAGTGAGGGTTGTTCTACATAAACATCTTCTTCAATAAAACCATTTGAAAAGGCACTTTTAACATCCATTTGAAATAATTGAAATTTTTTATGATTTGCAAAAGTGAGTAAGATTCTTATTGCTTCTAATCTAACTACGGGTGCAAAGGTTTCATCAAAATCAATACCATCTTCTTGACAATAACCTTGAGCGACTAAACGAGCTTTATTTCTTACAACTTCTCCTTGTTCATTCATTTTATTTCTTAATACCCATTTAGTTCATAATATAGATTTTTCCTCGAGTCTTGGAACTAATTACCAAACATCATTTCTTATGAATTGATTTAATTCTTCTTGCATAACAAGAATCCATGAATCATCTATTGATGCTTCCTTTGGAATTTTAGGTTCAATTGTTTAAATGAAAGCAATATTACTCATTTTATTTAATTAGTTTCTTGTTTTAATAATAGATTCTATATTTCCTAGAATGTTTTCTATAGGATGATCCTTTAATATTTTGGTTCTTTTATTGGGATATATATTTTCAGTATCTTTATCGTTTTCATTATTAATGAGTCCATTATTAGTAATTTCATTTGTATTATCAACATTTTCTTCTTCATCAATACTTGTATTATTAACTTTAAAATTTTCATCAAATGAAACATGTAATGCCTCTTCAATAGTATTAGTTATAGTATTAAAAACTCTATAAGCTTTACTTCTGGTTGAATATCCAACAAAAATTTCTGTATCTGATTTAGCATCAAATTTATCTAAATTTTCTTTAGTATTTAATATAAAACATTTACTACCGAAAATTCTGAAGTATGATACTTTAGGTTTTTTATTATAAAATAATTCGTATGGTGTTTTATTAGTTAAAGGTCTTATCAAAACTTTATTTAAAATATAACATGCTATAGGAACTGCTTCAGACCAAATTTTTTTAGGTAAATTACTATCATTTAATATAGTTCTAGCGCATTCTTAAATCGTTCTATTTTTACGTTCTACTACTCCATTTTGTTGAGGTGTTCTTGAAAAAGAAAAATTATGAGTAATTCCTTTCTCATTAAATTTTTTCTCAAAATTTTCATTTTCGAATTCTCCTCCGTGATCACTTCGAATAGTTTTAATTTTAATAGATAGTTGATTTTAATTCTTTTAACAAAGATTTTAAACATTTCAAAACCATCACTTTTAAGTTTTAGGAAAATTGTCTAAGTAAACCTAGAAAAATCATCTACAATTACAAAAATATATCTATTATGATTTATAGATTGTATTTGTGAGGGACCAAATAGATCTAATTGATCATATCCTTTGACGTAAAAGAACTTTTTTCTAATTTTTCCCAATTGACATGCATCACAAAGATTATTAACATCAAAACTTTTTTATGAAGACCCCTAACCATATCTTTTTAACAATTTTAGAAAGGTGTTTGAAATTCAAATGATCAAATCTTTTGTGCCAGATCCAATGGTCACTTGATTCAGCCAGAAGACACAAATTATCATTTCATACCTTCATACTTAATATATAGATGTTTCTTTTCCTAATACCTACAAAGATAATGCTTAACTCATTGTCTTCAATATGACATTTATCTTTTTCAAATTTAATATTGAAGCCCTTATCACACAATTGACTAATACTCAACAGATTATGCTTTAAATTCCTAACTAACAAAACATTAGAAATAGTAGGAGTTTTAGAATTACTGACATTGCCGATAGCAATCACATATCCTTTAGAGTTGTCTCCAAAATTAACTGATCCACCGTCTTTGTAACTGATATATTTCAAGATATCTGCATTATCGGTCATACGGCTTGAGCGTCCATTATCCAGTATCCATTTGACCTTTTTAATTTGTAGTGTTTGATCACTTAGTGTTTATTCATCAAAAGTCATGTAACATGTTTGTTTTTGCAAATTATACCTTTTCAAAAGATCAAGTGACTTTTCATAATAAATGAACGCAAATTCATGAAACAATGCTATGTTTATTTTTGTCAGGTTGCTTTTCAGAAATAGTAAAATTAATATCAATATCTCCTGCCATTAAAGCTTTTCAAAAATCAAAATTATGAATATTTTGAAAACTAATGCTCTGATACCAAATGTTAGTTTAGCGGAAAATGGATCTTAAGGCTAATTTAACATTAGAGGGGGGGTGAATAGTGTTTTATAATTTTTGTGAATCTTTTTGAATTCTTTTAAGATAGTTTAAACAATGCAATTAACAATCACAGATTCAAACACAGATAAATATAATGGCAGTAAAAGTAAAAAAGGAACGAACACACTAAGATTTTATACTGGTTCAGAGTTAACCTACATCCAGTCCTGTACAATTCCTTATACATATTTCTTTTCAAATTTTAACCTCTGGGAAGAGTCACTTGATTTACACGGGCCACAAGCACACGCACTAGATTTCTGGGCTACAATTGATTTACACGGGCTATAATCACACCCGCTAATATATGAGTATGATTTGATAGAGTTTTACATACTCAGATCGTTGATCTTGATTACAAATGGCCCTATAACCGCTTGAATAGCACTTTGATCTTATTTGAGTGAGAGAGATGAGAGAGATGAGAGAGTAATCAGTAGAGAATCAAATCAATGGAGTTTGAATTTGATTCTGATTGAATTTGAGAATATTTTGAATAGATTTTCTTTTAGAATTCAAAAGGGTGAAAGAGGAGAGAAAATGTGAGAAAGTAGTTAACAAAATTTTGTTGGTTTAACCCCTATTTACGGAGAAGCAAAAGTCATGCTCATTTGCGAAGAGATATGACAAAAAGACGCTTCCATTCAAAGTTTGAATTTTGAAAATTACGGTCACTATGTCGACATATAGGAATTGGATATATTGACATATCCTTCATAAAATTGAAAGGCTCTTTATAAAAATTATTTTGAAAATATTAAGGTTTTTGAAATATTTTGATACTTTGTAAAATCGTCTATTCATAGTTTATACATATTCAATCATATCAAAACCTAAGAAAACTTTATAGAAATATATTTAAATATATAAAGGATTTAAATATGAATTTCTTTTGAAAATAATAAGTATAAAGTAAAAGTGAATATATTTGAAATCAAAGTAATAACAAATATTATAATAAACTTATAAATATTTAGAAATCTTTAAAAACTAAAATTATAACAAAGTATAATATTCAAAGTGTATTAAAAATACTTAAAATAACAAAGTATGATATTCAAAGTGTATTAAAAATACTTAAAAACATAAAATATAATAAAATCAAAAGATAGAAATAATTTGAAAGCTATTATGGAAACAAAATTCTTTTTAAAACCATTTTTAAGGTATTTGAAAATTATTCGAAAAAGACAAATAGAGAGAGAGAAAAAGATCAAAGAAGTGTTACAAGAGTTTTAACAAACTTTCTAAGACTCTATGACTTATCTGAGATATCTTGAGTTCTTCAATACTCATGAGTCTTTAATCTCTACATCTGCCTCTTGAATCTTCCCTTGATACCGTACAGTCTAATCAATACATGTCTAATATAACTTGATAAAAACATTAGTACCTATATTTTATATAATGTCATATGGTTATTGTCATCAAAACCAATGCCTAAGGTATTAATAGGTGCTTGGCCATGAGGATTGAGATGGGTTTTCCAGTGGTGTTCTAGGCAAGGGGCAGCAATGAACTCATCCATATTGCATCGTTTGTTGAGTTATTTCTTAAATTCGCATTTATGTCCTAGCATAAATTTCTCTTTGCATGTCCTTTTGTGATTGTTGTGGTGATGAATGTTGATTGGTATGCATTGAATTGGTTGAATATTGTGATGCACTCTATTGTTTAATTGTCTTTGGGATGAACTTTGATTGTCTATTGATATTGGTACTTTTATATCTATATACAAGTTGTTATATGGTATGAAGTAAACCGTAATTTGTTCTAGAATTGATTGATAAGGCGAAACTAATTTCAGTGCTTTGGGAATATTTTATAAATTTGTTGAAGTATATATATTATTTTGAAAGAGAAGATTTTGGAATCCAATTATTTAACTAATTTTTTATTTTTTAGAAAAGGGAAAAGTTAAAAGAGATGTGTTGTTGTAAATATAAATTAGAAGAGTTGAAAATAAAGAGAAAAGGAAGTTTTTATAAAGTAAATATTTCAAATCTATAAAATTTAAATTATCATTGAAAATTGAGATGTTAGTATTAATTTATAAATAGAAATAAAGACTTATGTTTAAAGCTGTATTTTAAACAAATTACTTTTAAAGATATTAAGTTGTTTGGTTCAAAACAAAGAAACATGAAATAAATTTATAAGTAAATCTATAAATAGATATTTATTTTCCTATGATTATAAAAAATATTTAATGGAATTTTCTCTTATAAAGAGGACTTAAAATTTATTTCCCAAAACAATGAGATATTTTCATGGCATCTAAATAAACAAGAAGTTTTGAAAAATAATATTTTAGGAAAAATATTAAATTTTGAATGTGATTTAATGTTTAGAAAATATTACTAATAGAAATTATTTTGAAAAGTCATAAAGATTTAAATTTGATATTATGATGAATCCTCAATTTGATAAATCTTATTATTCTTTTTAGTATGGAAATGGAGTTTTAAAATTGTTAAAGTATTATTATAAGGTGGTTTAATAGGTATTGAAGTGAATAAAAGATTTAAATATTAGTTTCAAAATTACATATTTGGATTTCGAAAATGGTTGAAATTGGAATCATATTTGAGAAAAAAACGAATATATTATAAATTTGTTGCTTAACAGGATACTTGATTTATAACTTCTTATTGATACTTTACGAGTTTTAAAGAGGAATTTCAAAGTGTATGAATCATTTTCAAAGGAGTTTAGCAAGTTTGAGATTGAAAGAAGATATGAAATGTTGATTTCTTTGAAATTAAACAAGAGGTTTAAAAACAAAAATCTGGGAAGGAAAAAAAAGAATGATATATAATACATAATCATATGTACACTATATTTATATTTTAAATAAAAATATAATAAATTTATACTATGATATAAATGAGGCATGCACTGATAGGTGGCACTTGTTATAGTTGTGTGTATGGTTGAATATTCCGTTCTGCTTGGACTATTGTCAAATCAGATTAGTATTTCTTATGTATGTTATGTTTTAAACCATATGAGACATATTATATCATTTAATAAGGCGATGTGAATTATTTTCTTATGTTCATTGTGTTTCATGTTCATTTAAATGTAAAAATGTTAAGACACCCTTAGTGACACTGGGTTGAACAACGGTTAAGTGGGTTACCGTCGTAACTATGACATGTAGAATGAATAAATAAAATTTGATCGAAGTAGTGTAAGATACCAAATGAGCTAGATATTCATCCTAGCCGGACTGACTATGGGGTAGCGCCTTAGGTCATGACAATTTGGCCCCATTGTCACAGGTCCAACTGGAACACCCCGCGTTTTTACATTAATTAATTAAAATAGAAATTAATTAATAAATAATAAACGATGAAAAATAGAATTTTGGTAAATGTTGGAATTTGGTTACGAATCTTATGCCATTGGATTCGTGGCGATTTTCTGATCAATTTTCAAATATGAACTTTTCAAACTGGAGTTCAAACGAAAAAGTTAACGGCGTTTGAGTTTTCGTAGTTGGAAATAATTATATATGTAACTAAGGAAATATTTTGGAATTAGTTAATGATTGATTAACACCATTAAAGTTAATGGTAGCTTAACGTTTACGAAAATTAATTAAGGCATAAGATAACGCTGGTAAAAGTTAATTAGAGAATAATTGGTAAAAAATCAATTAAATCAACCAACGCTAAAAAATACACTATTTTGGCCTAGTTTGGTCAACCATGACCTATGCACAATCCACCATGAGCGGTCTACCTAGATCATAGGGCGGTCGACCCGCCTTGTTTTGGTGGCGGTTGTAAATTAAGGCCGTGTGGCCCAGATCTAATCTATTTTCATCCGACGGTTAGCACTAATTTGAATCTCTATAATTTAGGACCTAGAGCTTCACTTCCAACTCATTATTTTTCTAATAAGCACGGAAGCTCTGTCATTTTCTTTTCTCCTCCAAAATTTCTAAATACACATAAAATTGATCTAGATTGCACGGATACGTTTTGGAGAAGAATAAAAAAGAATAGAGGATAAGATATAAATTCGAATCAGGTTGCTACATCAAGGGTAGCATTTTAGATCTGGTTCTAATTAATATATTTAAATCTAAATCTCTTTTCCCTAGTCCAATTTCTAATGAGATATGTATAAATATTGTCTATGTATCCGAATAAGGAGACAAAAATGGAGAATACGGATAGCTGGGTTAGATCTGGATTAGATTTAGAGATTTGGAATCGCTGATTAAAGGTGAGGGGGATATTATATATTTTTATATAATAATAGATTATATCGTTGCAGATTTATTCCTATATGTCTGAGAATTAAATTTAAATTGCAATAAATTCACATGTATGAAATTTTGAAGACGGTAAACTTACCTATAAGTTTATATTGATAACAACAGAAGCGTAATGATTAGATTTAATCCTGTAATTGTGAAATGATTTTAATTATCAATTTTATGTCGGATTAGTTAATTGAAACATAATGAATTGAGATTTCACTTTATTTGATATTGGAGGTTGAGATTGGAAAACAAAGTTAATATGACTTTTGGGATTTTAGTGATATTTTAATTCATTAGAATGTATATTAATGTAAGTGGATTTTTGTATACTGTCAAGTTTAAATTTAGCAAAAGCATGATGTTTGAAATGACAAGGAACAAATATATGTCTATAAAAGAAAGAGATGTATAAAATAATGGTAGTTACTGTATTATGCACTGTCTAGTTCAATTAATAAAAAGAGAACTCCTCGTAATTACAAACATCACACAAACCACCTCTTTATGACAAAATATGGAAATTTATTGTGAAACAGTTAATTGTTAAAGCTTAGATTTCAATTTATTAAAATGTAGTAAATCCTAAGGTGTAATATTTAAATAAGAATGAAACTAAAAAGTTAATAAAGTGAAAACCAATGAAAAAGGAAGTTTGAGTGATAGGCAAGAAAAAGAAGCTGGGAATTAAAATTGATGTTTGGATTAAGTCCGATAATCGAGTGAAATGGATTAATTTGCTTAAATCGAGCAAATTTAAAGATGTCTGGATTAAGTCTGATAATTGAATGAAATGGAATACACTACAACAAAACAGGCTTTTTACAACGGGCAACGCCCGTTGTAATATTTGTTCCACAACGGGCAGCGGACCGTTGTAATAGGCGATGTTGTAATAGGTCACCCATATTTTACAACGGGCAATGCCCGTTGTAATAGAGCTTTTTACAACGGGCAATGCCCGTTGTAATACACCTTTTTACAACGAGCAATGCCCGTTGTAATATGGAATATTGCAACGGTTTCTGACCGTTGCAAAATAAATGCAAATTTTAAAAAAAATTACAGCAGCATACCTTCATACCAATAATGAATAATTTAACGAGTAATAAATATTATCACACAACAACCAAAATCACATTCGAAAAGACTAAAAGCTAGAGTCATAAAATTCCAAGACATTCCAAAAATTTAGATAAGTTTACATTGACATAGTTCTAATATACACTATTTTTCATTTATTTAGTTCTATACCCAATTCTCTACCTAGTTCTCTGCACCATTTCACATTTACAAACAAACCACCCACCACAGTCATTCACTTCCTCCATATTTAACTAACTTCTCCCTCATACAACTGTGCATTTCCCTTCTGCACACTTTAAACATTGCACTACCCAAACCACTTCGCTACTTAGATAGGCACTGTGCCTGTGCCTTCAAACATCAGCAGTTTCATCTCTTCCTACAACTCTTCACTTCCACATATGGACTCTATTACACATTAAAAGCATGAACAAAATCATAAGGCACATGTTTCATGAATCATATGATAAAACAAACAAAGAACATGCAAGACGGTAGTTTTATGGCTGCTAAAATGTTACCGCTGCTTCAGTAATTACAAGAATTAAGATCTTCCATTATGTAGGCAAAACATATTGTAATTTACCACAAATTACAAGTCACTTAAAAGTAAAATTGAAGTGAAAAGGCATTTCAATGCACAAAAATGAACACCGTAAAAATCGATAATTATTACCTGAGGAACAGATGTGTTGGTGGTTCGATCCTCAACGGGTGATTTAGGTGATGTATCGGGAGAACTTCCATCATTAAACTGCTCGTTTCCATTCAACTTGTGAACACCACCTGATGCTTCACTCTCTCCATCATTATAAGAACATAACTTGTATAAACAAATATCCAAATAAAGATGGAAACTAACCTGAAATATCCTTCCTAAAACTTTCAACCCTTTCGCCCGGGCCCTAAGCTCCTCTTTTTTCATGGTATTATCTTGAAGTACCTGCGATTAATGTGACATATGATCAATCGGTTTTGCAGAAGGGCTGTTGAACGCTAAATTTTATATGAGATAGGACATACAAGCTGACAAACATGGGACAAGGTAGCCTCAATGTCAGCAACATTGAGCTTCCATAATGAATCTATCATCACTTTCTTATGAGTTTGCATGTATTCTTCAAGCTCTTCCTCTGTGTAATTGCCTTCTGTGTAATTCCTCTGTGTAATTGCCATTTTGGTCTGTTATGGTGAACTGAACAAATCGAACAGTTAACGTTGGACGTGTCAGACGTACGTCGGTAGTAATTAATGAGAATTAATATTTGATCTCCCTTCAAAACTTTGTACAACACAAATAATTAATGTTCTCGTGCATAATTAGTAATAACAATCTTTTGTTAAACAATATTTTTCATGTCCTTTTCAAATGCTAGTGTCAAAAAACTGTTTCTTTTTTGTAACAAAAGATCACACCTTAGGAAATCTAAAATAACCATGACTTGCTTTGCCAGCCAACAATGGTTATGTCACTCAAAAAATAATCTCATAAAAAACATAATACTAGAACTTTGACTTGCTTTTCTAGCCAGTTGTCATAAACATATCGAACACACAATGAAGTATTTGGTTACCATACGTTTCCAAGTTTTAACAACAGCCCCTGCATTTTCGGACTATACTCCGAAGACAAATAAATAAACAAAAAGGAAAAGAAGCTATAACTAGACACAGTTCTACATAAATGTTTAGTGGACTCCATACGTTAAACGAACCACTCATAATAGTTGGGACTTCCATCCACAGAGTCCATATGATCACTCATACTGAAAAGAGGCTTGAGCCCAAAATCACCACCCGTATAACCATTAACTGACGATGCATCTTCGCTATAAGTAAAACAGTGACGTTGAGCTGAACTGTTGTTCACCACATCAAACAAATCACTATCTCGACCAAAACCAGCTAGCTACTGCAGCTGCATTTATAATCAACTAGCTACTGCAGCTGATTATATGTGTTAACTTTTTTGTGGATTTAATGATCAACTAGCTACTACAGCTGCATTTATAATCAAGCGTATGTTGTTTATCAAGAATAACATATATTGATATATGGACAAACTGAAGAATGCATAAAGCAAAACATTAAACTAAAGATATATAACCTGAACATTTTTATGAAAGTTTGCAAGCTCTTCTTTTTACGATGAGGTCACCAAGGAATTCCCAGTTCTCTACACTTCTTCTTCAAAAAAGTTAGGCCCATGTTCAATTCATTTGCAGCTTGCGTAATTGGCATGTAAAAGCACTTTGATACTTGTTCAAATGTTAAAACTTTTTCTTCCTTGTTGCTACTCTTCTCCTTCACCAATATTTTATTCTCATTTCTTCTTTCTTCTTTTAATTCTTTCTTCTGATCATCCGCAGATATTGTGTTACTCAGCTTTGACTTCTCTATCTCAGCACTCAAGTCATTGAAGATGGTGTTGAATTCTATCATTTTAATTTATTCAAGTTAAAACTTGATTTATGAAACAAAGGAAAATGTGTACAAGGTACATATTTATAATAATACCATCAAAAAGGTCACCAAAATCTAAAAGAGGGTCCAAAGGATATCTCTGGGATAGAGGAATGACATTTATTGTTTCATCTAAATCCAATACTTGGTCACTCCAACCACTAAATGATCCACGGCAAGTCAAAATTAAAAAAAAATTCATGTTAAAAATGTAATATTACCAAGGCATCACTTAAAAATGATGCTGTTACCTACAATGTAATTGAGCATCATCAAATCCAGCGAGCAGGCCATCAATATTATTCCAATGGCTATTATCCATGTTGTGTAATTGGTTATCCACGATCCGGAAAGGAATGGTTATATAATTTTTAATATGATATAGATATATATAGTTACCCAAAACCAAAAGGTTGTTCCTCCCGCCATGGTTATGCTTCCAAAAGCTAGGAATATAAACAATAACAAAAGGAGCTGATTTAGAATCAAGAAACAATTTCACACTTAGAAATACAACATCTCAACATCATGAAAAGATCAGCTGATACTTACTGCACATCCAAGTGCATCATCACACCCTGTGAGGAATGAAAACTGACACAATTAACAAGCATATGAGCTTAAAATTATCAACGAAAAGGAACATGAAGGAAAAATAATATTACAATGATAAATCAGTTCTCCAAGTGGACTTGATGAATTTTTGCACCGTGCTTATTTACCATTGATCGCATCAAATGTCTAAAAAAATATGTAAATTCAAATTGTAACAGCTTGATTAACAAAACAGAAGAAAAGAGAACTGACAAAACTAATAACCAATAAATCAAATAGGTTCTGATGAAATGCTTCATAGTTGTTAGCAACTGACAGGGATTTCTCGAAAATCTGAGCAGAAGGAGAAGCATATTAACGGCGTCCGGAGTGGGTCAATGATGAAGCCTGGAAATGGGCTTAATTTTCTTCTTCTTCGGCATGGCTAGATGAAGTGGATTGGAAAGGGAAGGATGGAAGAAAGGCGATAGGAGAAAGAGAGGAGGTCAGATGAGTGCTATGGAGAAGAGGTTTCGATTTGGGATTTAGGGTTAGCAATAAATAAAGTTTTAGCAGCGAAGGGAAGAAAGCATACAGATGGGGGCTGAGTGGACCGATAAAATAAAGGCTAAGGCTATTACAACGGGCATTTTTGACCGTTGTAAAGCTGACATCTATTACAACGGGCCTGAGAGGACCGTTGTAATAGCCATCTATTACAACGGGCAAACAACGCCCGTTGTAAAAAGGGGTTGTATATGGCATATTTTACAACAGCCCTGAATGGACCGTTGTAATAGCCTTCTATTACAACGGGCAACCAATGCCCGTTGTAAAAAGGGCGTTGTAATAGGGTATTTTTGTTGTGGTGATAGGAATCAAAGTTGAACTAATGAAATGTAGTAGCAATGATATCGATGATAGAAAATGAGAAGCAGTAAATGAATTTGATAAGTAAAAAAGCTAAACGCATTGTAAAATGAATAACTAAGGTCAAATATAAAAGATATAGACACAGTAAAGAAAATGTAAGAAGAATAAATATACAAGAATATGAAATATGTATATATGTAGCATTAGATATGCATTTATGATGGGTGTAAATAATTATAAATTGTCTGTTATAATTATAGAGAATAGATGATTTTAGGTCATTAGACTGGGTTGGGATGCTAGAAACATATCCAACCAATAGGACTCGTTGAGAGTATACGCTTATGTATAGATGAAGGGATACCCTCAAGTGCTTCAAATTTGTTAGAGGAGGGTATTGATTGCACTAGGCAATCTAAATGGACGATGTGTGTGATCCGACTTATGCAACAAGGCACGCAAAGACTGGCGTGCGTAGGTACCAAAACAAGAGGTAGGAGTTGCTTATTTAACTATTTTGTAAACTAAAATATAAAGTTTGCAAAAAGGCGCACTAATTAATTATCACTAAAAATAATTCATCACAAAAAATAACTTTATTTTATAATTACCACTAACACTTATAATTAACACACATTAATTAATTAACATAAAATTATGTTTAACCTTAAGTTTTATATTTTACATATTCACTATTCAACCATACATTTAGCCCTAAAATTATTCTAAACTATAATAAACAATCACATACACTAATCAACATGCATATTAATCGATAATCATATACTAATTTAAGGATTTTAAATTAACCCTAATTTATAATTACAAATTAAGCAATTACATCACAAATTAAAATCCCCAAATCAAGTAATACACTATTATCACCAACTAATACGCAATAATCATCATATTTAAACCAATAATCATACAAACTTAGCCCCAAATCCGAAATTAGGGTTAAATTTTCTCCAAATTTGAGATGAAAATAGGGAGGAAGGAGATTCCGACAAGTATACAGGGATTTATTTTTTGGGACAGTTTGGCTAAAGTCCCTATTAAGTTTCAAAATACACCAAACATCCTTGCCAAAAAAAAGTATGTAAATTAGGACTCTAGAATTAAGTTACCGAATAATTGCATACATTTATGCAATTATTCAGTGAATAATTGCATACATTTATGCAATTATATCCAAAAATTGCAGATATTTTTGCAATTATTCGTTGGAAAATTATGGAAATTTCCGCAATTATTCACCAAAAAATTGCGGCCATTTCAGTAATTTTTTCAAAAAATTGCAGAAATTTCCGCAATTATTCACCAAAAAAATTGCGGAAATTTTCGCAATATTCATTGAATAATTGCATAAATGTATGCAATTATTCAATAACTTAATTCTAGTGACCTAATTTACAATCTTTTTTTTGGGGAGAAGTTTTCATGTATTAAGTTTGATTTTAAGGACCTGAGCCTAATTATTCACTTATTTTTTTTCGTTTTGAGAGAGTTGGGGAAGATTGGGGGATGAAGATCATTAACGCGATCGGATGCCCTGTATACTCGACACATCGTCGGCTAGCGACGGCTAGGGATTTATTTTGTTTCGTTCTGGGAGAGTTGGGGAAGATTGGGGAATGAAGAAACTGACGCGATCGGATGTTCTATATACTCGACACATCGTTGGCTAGCGATGGCTACCGACGGCATGTCAATTTTGTTTTGTTTTTGTTTTTTTGTTATTCATATTACGTTTTAAAAAATGTTGAAAAATACTAATTTAATTCATAGAAAATAAAAAAGATATTTTAGCGCAGCCATTCAATCTAAGGATGGCTTGTGATTGGTTAAATTAGTATTTTTAATAATCTATCGTCGTGTAATTCGACTGTTTATCATTACTGAAAATCTAACTCGGATGACCAATCCATGCGACTTTAATTCAATTAATTATTCGAGTAATGGACCGACTTAAAAAATGACGTGTTTCAGTAATTGATCGACTTAAAGTCGAATGGATTGGTCGTGCGAGTTAGATTTTCACTAACGATAAATATTCGAATTACATGTATCGAAAATACTAATTTAACCGATCACAAACCGTTCTTAGGTTGAATGGCTGTGCCAAAATATCTTTTTTAGTTTTTTGGAATTAAATTAATAATTTTAAACATTTTTTAAAACGTAATGGAAATTAAATCAATTAATTATTTAATTGATTAATTAATATTTTGGCTAGCCGTCGCCATCGGAACAAGCCGACGGGACCGTCGACTGCCATTGCTCCACCCGCCGCTATTTACCGTGCCTTGTAGTGTTGGCACAACTGAATGTGCAACCCACCTATTGTTCAAGTCAAGCACTTTTATTTTCTGTAATCCATAACGTCTAACAGAACGTAACAGCAGGGACAATCAACCCATACAGACAACCTACAGGGATGATGACCCTACTTTGCATTGTTTGGTGAAAACGTCATATTGTAGGCGCGAAGCATGGTAGGCCTGCGTTGGGGGAGCATAGGGAGGCAATCTCTAGTGAGGCGACCGAAGTGAGTTCGGGGTCAACCAGAGCGAGCGATCCAAACTACTCCCGGACGGTGGAAGAACCAGGGAGGCCGGGTCATCCGATCATTTGACAAAAACGGAAGGCTTTGTTTTTTTCAAACATGGTAAAACACAGTCAGGCAAACCCATGTATATTAAGCTATAGCTGTTCAAAAGTTGATGTGTAAACCGACGATGCGACTATTATAGATTTGTGTTTACTGAACAACACTGCTATGCCAAGATTTTAATGTTCAAGAATAACTCTTAGGCTAGACACAAAAGTCTCTACATTTCAGATAAAAATAAATATTCAAATCTACGTAAACAACTTACTCTACTATCCTTTGTCCTTTGTACAAGGCCTTCGAATTTCACGCAACATATTTCAAAAAGAAAAACATCAAAATCAAGCAAACCAAACACACACATACAGATCAATCTGCTAACGTATCACAAGCAAAGCTCTACTGCCCAATGCATATAGGTCACACACACTTACATTACGACACATGAATTAGGATTATCATCGCTGAAAGCAGTGGCGTACTTCACCTCCGTGGAACTCGCACGTGCAAGAGGTGCCACGTTCGGATCATCCACAACGTTCCTGACGTACCCTGGCGGCGCTCTCTTGTCATAGGCACCTGCAGCGTAGGGATGGTACACCGTGTCGTAGGGCACGTATGGCCACATTATCGCACGCTTCCCCGTCTTTCTTCTTACTCGGCGTAATACTTTCTTGGGATCCACGTACCCTACTACCGTTAGCTTGTGTTGCTTTGGATCTATGTCTATGCTGCTTACTCCTTAATTGAACAAAAAGTTCAGGCAATTTAATAAGAAGTACAAGTACAAAAATAAAAATAAAAATCATATACTAGTTTACATTAAACTTACCAAACAACCACTTTTTCAAGTTGATGATGTAGGGAATCTGTGTTACAACAGAATTTTACACATACACACATATACAGAGAGAAAGAGAGAGACAGTGACAGGATGTAGTCCAGATACAAATGGATTTTGTATCAACTTGACTTAGTTGATATTTAACCAAAGATATTGTTTAATAAGAAAAATCCAACCACCGGATCTTTGAATCCAATTTTTTGGATTAATTTTAAATTCATGTGGATATACTTGGTGAGTATATATGTAAATTGATCCAAGTCAAACTCAATCAGGTGTCAATATTCAGCAAACAGTATATTCTATTGGAGTTATTATTCATATTTCTTCTGACTTAATTATAACTTAACTCTTAGTCTGATATGTTCTGCTACACCCCTATAACAGCTCTGAACTGAAAATATTATCATGCATTATTTCGAGTTACATATTTTCATGATAATTTTTTTCTTCTGTGTTGACAGCATATAGCAGTATAAGATAACACCTAAAAACAAATAACTAGGAATGGCTAAACATAAAGGAGCAAAACCAAAAAAGAGAATATTGAAGAGTAAAATACCTTCCATGCCTTCAACTGCTTTCCTCACTTTATGCTCACATCCTTCGCAATCAATCCTCACTTTTATCTCTACTGTCTGCAACTCCTTTATTTTCCTTTCTTTCCTGTAAATTTTTGGAAACGAACATAAATCTGCTACATAATCTCCAATCCCCATCTTTCTCTTTTTTTTTTTTATTCCCCCACAAGTAAAATTAACTAGCTTCAATAATACAGAATCTACTGCTGACAGTTGCTTAAGTGGCTGAATCAGAATACTGAGTTCAGATTATTCCAGAACTGGTCAATATTTATACAGAATATCTTGGGTAATACTTTTTATTAACCAATGGTGTTTACATAACATGCACACGTGTCGGTTAAATGATTAATATGGGGACTAGAAGCTTCCACGTACTACTGCGATATACTAGGAAGTTAGTGAAATATCGTAATGAATGTTCTAGATATAGTTAAATTTAAAGCTTATCATGAGTTGAATAGAACGATTTAGTAGGCTGAATGCTGCCAAAAATGAATTCAATTGTTATCTGTGCACCACCGTTATACTCTTCTTATACTGATGACAGCAGCAAGATCCATCTTTCATCCTGCGAGATTTTTTTTTTTTTTGGGTTCTTTCTCACCTATTTCAACCCTCATTCCAAGTTTAAACCACCTCAACCTAGATATGAATAAATAATAATAATAAAATTTAAAAATATGTCTGTTTTAATAGAAAACACATAAATTGAACAAATTTATAATGTATAATACTAATGACTGAACATATGAACACTGATGCCTTCAGAACAAATGTGTGAAAGAAAAAAAAGCGAAAAAATTATACAATACCGATGTGGCATCAAATCGAGTAGACGTTTTTCCCGTTCACACTAACATGGATGTCGCTGTATAAAAAATCTCTCACGTTATTTCTTTGAAAGCTCTACAAAAAACGACTCCTTTTTCATTCTAGAACCGGTAGGATATTTTCCAAACTTAAGAAAATACTAGATGAAACCATATATCCTCTTTTTCATATGCCCCCATACCACAATTATCTCAATTCATTCATTTGGAACAATCAAAATCTTTGAAAATTATCGAAGTGAATTAGATTTTGTTAAGATGACATAATTAGGATGCACTTCGTCCGATGTCAAACCAAGTATTTAAGTGAAGTATTAAAATAGTGCATTTAAGCTGTGCATTACTAAGGGGTGTGTTTTGATGAGCAGAGAACGTGTTTTTATGGTCAGCAGAAAAATGAATTTGTTAATTATTTGTGATTTAGTTAATGTTATTTAACCTAAAATAATTTTGATTCACTAATTAGAAATACCTATATAATGGTTTGGTAATGTGTAAGCGCTCAATGGTTCTATAATGGTGACGTTTCGAAATGTTAGTAGAGCTTAGCAACAATATAAGCAGGTGCGGAAAGTCAAATTCGAGAGAAAATCCAAGTGGTAAAATCAATTTATTGTTAGTTAGAAGAAACAATGTGTACTTCGGTATAACAAAACCCAAGAATTTATCAATTCATACAGTTCTGACTTTGGGTTAGAAATAGTGATTTATCTTAATTTGTGCGCTTGGGCATTGAACTTGAGTTATACCCAACCGGATAAACTAACTTATACACACACATTAGAATTTCTAAAGCAGATGCTAAAATTGAGATTTAGCTAGACAACTGGTAAATAACAAAGCTTTAAGAGATTCCGCTATTTAAGAATGCTAAGTATTTGTGAGTGTTTTGACACACTCACAAATACTAAAACATCTTATGTTGGTTGAATTAGATTTATGATGTGGTTAGAAATTTATTGATTGTTGTCTGGTATTTAAATTGTCATTTAAGTTTAATTTGAATTTATATTGAATTAAATTGCCATTTAATTAATATTTAATATAAATTGCTAGTTAAACACCTGAAAAGCTAGCGACTGAATATCTTTAAATGCTTTAACAGGGATTATTAAGGCTTTAGTAGGTGTTCGCCTATGAAATGGGCAAATTGTTAGGATTTAATACACTTTGAGATCTAATTCATCATTAAATCCTAAATCTAAATAGATAATCCAGATTGATTTAATTGAGAAATTGGATAATGTAAATAAATTAGTGAAAGTCATACCAAAATCCATAATTGCAGATTGAAAGAGAAGAATAATTGGTTTGGTCTTCCAAATTGACACAAATCCTGGATCTGATATTATCTCCATAAAGAGTATAGGAGGGTATGTAAAACTTGCGTAACTTGGGACAATAACCCAATACATATAATAGTGTGATATTTTCAATTTGGCCCTTCAACAAATTGAAAACCACTCGTCTCTACATATTATTTCCATGATAGTTTGGTCATCAAGCCTTTTAGATTTAACTAAAAATTTAATCATTTTAATTAGGCTCTACATCGAAATTATACAACACATTGTATTTTATATGTAGCTCAAATGTTGAAATATAACAATAAACTCCATCCTCCGTGCTACATATGTAATAACCTTATAAATATGTATAACTTTATGAGCTATAAAATTTGCTATTTATATCCAAAACAATCTCGTCCATTAACTATATTGGCTAAGGACCAAAGCGGCTTTCGTTAATTTTAGCGTAACTAAACTCATCAATGGACACATATATCAATATAATCAAATGAAATAAATCAATTATGGATGTGTAGTGTGAAAATAACATGAAATGTGATATGTTCATGTCTATTTCCAACTAGTCCTACTTTAGTGAGATCAAAAAGTTCAATATTTGAACAACGTGAAGCGTAAAGAAAACTTTATTAATTTATTTTTGATTAGAAAAAAACAAACATACCAAATATGTCCATAACTGAAGTATAGAGCAATGTTATATGATTAAGCCAAATATAGCTCCCTCTGAACCAAAGTATCCATACAAAAAAGGTACATATATTTGAGCAACTGTAGAATACAAAGCCTATGATTTTTGTTTATTGATAATAAACATATATATATATATATTCGTTTAAATGTATTTGTTATTGTACTATTTTATTTTTCACATAATTAAATAAATATTTGTTGAATAAAATAAATAACACAGAATTCAAATTCAAACAAATATTTATTACAAATTCAAATAGTATAAATTTGAGCTCTCACTGCATTTATACATTTTCAATTACAATACAATTTCATACTAAACACAATTTTTACATACATTTTACACCTCTCTACATAATTCACTCAACACTCGTATTTGATCTTCAACTCTTATCCAGCTTGTATCCCATATCTGAATTATCTGCAAAATAAACACTAACGCAGTAAAATTGAAAAAGAAAATATTTTACAGTGCAAATTAAAGTGTGTGTTTTTGAAAATATTATTTGCCTCAGTTATTTGGGTTGTTCGTCATTTATTTCTTTTGAATTCATCTACACGAACAGCTTGTGACATGTACAGTGTATCACTGTACATGCCACAAGGCCGTGCTCACCGATATACACTTGCATGTTAGAACTACAGGGACAGGTGAGCACAAGGTCAAACCCGAGCCAAGGCTGGATTCAACTCAAGTGAAACATGTGAAACCAGAAATATACAAAACAACATAAAACAAGCCTCGACCAAAAATTCAACATGTACACATGAGACCAGAATCACTTCACATGAAAACAAAAGCAACTCAACAAACCAGTGGAGCATGACCTCAAATGGAACCAGTCACAGTGGAGACTCATGAAGCCTCATCTAAAGGGTCGAATACAAGTTCAGTTCCAGTCAAATGCAAGGGTAACAAGACCATTCAAACTTGAGCTGGAACAAGACTCAATGGAGTTTAACATGATCACATGAATACACACACCAAACAATACAAGTGTGAAGACATGAACCCATACATGCACAGGTGACTCGAAGAAACTACAAATACCACCCAAAGATACACATGAAGACCTGAACTTAAATGACCAGACCACATAACAATAAAGACTGCAAAAACCAGATCTGTGACGCCCCACCTCAATACCCACGCTAGCCAAGGACACTACGATGTAGTGCTGTCAACTAGCACGGAGAATAAGGCTGTTGAGGAGCGACCATCCATGTAATTGATTATCACACGGTGGCTATAAAATAATCTTCGGAAACAAACATAGAATTAAACATAACACAAAGCAGTCACAGACATCCATATCACAAAGGCGGAAGAAGATATGAATATATAACTAACACATGAAAGTGTACATCAGAGTTGTGGTCAAAAAGTTCCACAATAATACAAAAGAATAGCAACACGTGCTATACCAAAAGAATACAACTATGAGTCCATATCTCAGGTGTATACAACAAAAAAAGTGCTAAACTAAATAGTCAGCCAAAAGTCAGAGTAGCAAATCCCGGAAGGAAGTCAAGCAGAAGCACCTGTAACATCTCGGTCTGACCCGAGTATTATTTAAGAAAATAATAAACGGATCAGTCTAACTATAAATATCAGATGACATGATATATAATAAAAGACATGGCATAAACATAGAATATCCATACTGACATACTACTATAAGTATGAAAATGATGATCAACAGGAGATCAACCGATGAGAAATGATCAATGTCACGAGAATCTTCTCAAAGATCCAAAGAGGGCATCATACCCTAAACTTGTACTCATAACAAGTCAATGACGTAAAAATCCAGAAATCAAAACAAGAAATCCAGAAATCATAAAAAGAGAAAGAGGCCTATCACATGATGGTCCGAAGACCATGGGGAGCTACCCCATATGTGTGAGTCGGAATCACACTGATTGAGGCTTAGGCTAACCAAAAAGCAGAAAGGTATGTGTGAATGGAATCACACAAGTGGTGTCTAGCCTAACCTCGCAAACATAAAGATATGTGTGAGTCGGAATCACACTACTGCGGCCTAGACTAACCTTGCGGACAAAGAGATGTGTGTGAGTCGGAATCACACTATTGCGGTCTAGTCTTACCTTGCAAACAAAGAGACATCGCACAATTGCTAGTCTAAATCATAAAATGATCATCATGATCAGCGAGAAGTGTCAATCACACCAAGCTAGTAAATATATGAGTTTAGCTTCATGTCCCATAACCACTTGCTTAACTTAAATATTTACGAACAAGCTGTAAATCTTCACTAGGAAATTGTCACGAAAAGGGTTCAATCGAACAAGTCCAAGAGCTAACCGACGAAGTGAACGCAAGCGTTTCATACCACTCGTTTTACTAAGTCGTTTAAGTCGATTTCTCGTTCGAGTGAAGTAAAGGCTTGTATATACTAGTAGATTGAAAATCGGTTTGAGAAAACGAGCTTTTGATATTTAAAATAGTGTTGAAATCGCTTTGATGAAAGAGTTTTGATATTTACTATTAGTATTGAAACCTTCATATATCTTTAAAGTGACAAGTCATAAAACGATTGTAGACAAATCAATTCACGTTCGAAGACGTGAGTAAAGTCCAAAGAAGTCAATCCCAAAACCATCAAAGTACGACTTAGTGAAGGCAAGCTGTCTCGAGGAGCCAAACCGGTCAAACGACCAAGTACTAACTCGCGAACGACTTACGACTTAAGGGATAAGGTCATACGACCTAAGTGGAGAATGCCACGCGAGCTAGCAGAAGAACAGGTCAAACGACCAAGTACTAATCTCGCGAACGACTTACGACTTAAGGGATAAGGTCATACGACCTAAGTGGAGAATGCCACGCGTGCTAGCAGAAGAACAGGTCAAACGACCAAGTACTAATCTCGCGAACGACTTACGACTCAAGGGAGGAATGCCACACGACCTAGCAGATAACAGGTCATTCGACCTAAGGGTAAGGTCGGTGGCGACCTACGACTTAACAAAGTCGAGCAACCTACGACTTAACGATTTAAAGCCAACGACCTAGGACTTAGAGAGGCAAGAGACTTACAACTTAAGGGGATAAGGTCATACAACCTATGTCTTGAACGACTTAACGACTTAACGACTTATGCCATTAGCTCCTGAACGACTTATGCCAAGCCAGTAACTCGCGAACGACCTAGCGAAGGCAGAAACGACCTACGACTTAAGGTCATACGACTTAACTGGGCATGCGACCTAACGAGTTAGCAAGGCACGCGACCTACAGACTTAAGCTTTGAATACGAGCTACGAGTTAAGGTCTATACGACCTAACGACTTATCTCAGTACGACCTAAGCCAGGACGAGATAGCAGAAGGCAACGACTTAAGTCTTAACTCGGGGACGACCTACGACTTAAGGTCATACGAGCTACGACTTATCACTTAACTCGCGAGAGACCTAGCGAAGGCAGAACACCCAGAACGACTCAGGCCTTTAACTCGTGAACGACTCAAGGAGTTAACTCGCGAACGACTCAAGAAGTTAACTCGCGAACGACTCAGGCCAGGCGAACAGAAATGCACGCGCGCGACCTAAGCCCTTAACTCGTGAACGACTCACGACTTAGGCTTAACTCGTGGACGACTCAGCGAAGGCAGAAACGACTTAACGCCAGAAAAATCACCAAAACGCTGAAAATCGAAGTTTTTCGCCAATCCAATCCAAACCAAATGCAAATGTTGATGCAAATACAATAGGGGATCATTCCCAACAGTCCAAGATAGATGTAGGCAAGATGTGAGATCAAAAATCTCACCTTTTCACGGAATTTGATGAAGATGGAGATTTGAGAGCAAAGCAAGAACACCAACAAGCTTGAATCAATGGTCTTCACGTGAATTTGATGTTGAATCTCGGATTTGCAATAGAATTTGTGTTTGGAGTTTTAATTTCCACTTCCCACCACCATTTTTGACAAAGCTTGAAGTGTTTTGATAGAGTGAAGAAGATGGTTGGGCTGAACTGAAGGGGTGCAGTCCAAACCAAAGTCAAAGGCGGGAAAAAGTGTTGAAAATTTCACTATCTCCAAACATATCGAAGTTTATACTCAAAAAGATCGCAAACGTCATTTTGAACTCAATGGGGGTGGTCTCGAGTCCTAATTTGACCGTATGCAAAAAGTAGCTTTTCGGACTAAAATCCGACGAACGATGTTATATTTAAATAAAATATTTAAATAAATAAAAAAATCGACAAATATGCGGGTTGTTACAGACTCCCCTCCTTAAAGAAATTGCGTCCTCGCAATACTTAAGAAGAAAATAAAGAGTAACAACCATAAAAGCATATAAATACACATGAAAATTTGAAATGAGAAGTTCACCAAAAAGAGCATGAAAGGGAAAACCCAGACGAGTTCGCTCGATGAATTCTCTAGATTTCCCAAGAGCCATCCTGGGGATTTGAGAACCATTGAACTTTCACAAGAAAAACATCTTTATTTCGAAGGCGCTCAACCTCCGAAGCAATGATGCGAATAGAATGTTGCTCAAAAAGTCAAATCTGGTGAAACTTCAATTTCCACAATAACACCGGGCTCAAGAATAAAAATCGGAATCCCTAAGGTATTTCCGTAGTAGAGGGACGTGGAAAACGTCATAAATAGCAAAAGATTGAGCCGGTAATAAAAAGGCGATAAGCCACGGAACCAATACGTTCGGTGATAGGAAATGGCCCTTTGTATCGAGGCGTTAACTTTCCCGATCGACTGAAAATGCACAACACCCATCGTAGGTGAAACACGAATGGACACTAATAAGATCTGGACCTAAAACCAGTTCTCACCGGCTTTATGCCAACACGAAGAAAATTGGCATAGCCTTCCGTAGAATGCCTCGAAAGGTGCCATACCAATACAAGGTTGGAAGTTATTATTGGAAGAAAACTAAACAAGAGAAATATAATTTTCCCAACTTCCACCAAAATCAAGGACACATGCACTAAAGAAGATCTTCAAGAGTTTGATTCACTCGCTTGGTTGTCCATCGGATTGAGGACGATAAGCGGTGCTAAAATTGAGCTTTGTTCCCAAAGCTTTTTGAAGACCTTACAAAATCCATTAGCAAAAAAAAAAATGGATCACGATTGCTAACAACAGAAGTAGGAACTCCATGAAATTTAACTAAACACAGGGTTTAGTGAAAAGAGATACGGTCAGATTGGACCGAACGGGAAGAAAACGGGTAGATTTGTAAGTCTATCTACAATTACCCATAAACTGTCATGACCCGAACGAGGACGGGAAAGACGGTCAATAAAGTCCATGGTAATAGTATCCCACTTCTAAATTGGAATGTCCAATGTTGCAATAACCCACCGGGCCTTTGATGCTTGGCCTTTATGAGTTGGTAAGCCATGCAACGCTTAATGAAGTTAGCAATATCAAATTTCGTTCCATCCCAATAATAAAGTCGCTACTACTACCGGGATGAAAGGAAAACTTAGAACGACGAGAATCTTCTAAAGTGTTTTTAAGAAGATCACAAATGTTTGGCACAATAAGTCTACCAAACACTCAAATGCCACCACGAGCATCGACTTCGAAATCTTTCAAACCAACAACCTTATTTTGATCCCTACAACTTTGGCCAAGAAAAACCAATTTGGGATTTTACTTTAGAGTTTCAAGGATGCGGTCTAAAAGAGAAGATTGAGCCTCAGGGCTACATAAAACAAGAGATGAACATGAATTGAAATTCACGATCTCGAATCTCACAAGAGGAGGAAATCTCGAGATCATTCCATTTGGATATCATCAAAGAAATAACTGCATGTTGCTTAAGACTAAAGACCTCGGCAGCACAATTCTCCCATCCGGGAGTAAACAAAGAATTTCAAGATCATAAGATGCAAGGAACTCGAGCCAACACTTGTTGAAGCAAATTATGTTCCTTATAAGAAAATAAACATTTCAAAGATTTATGGTCGGAGTGGAGAACGAACTTCTTCCCCAAAATAATGATGCCAAACTCTAAAAGAGAAAACAATAGCCGCGAGCACTAGATCATGAGTGGCATACCCAGTCTCGATCGGCTTTAATGATCTAGAAGCACAAGTGATAGCACGTTCTATTTTTCAAGAGAACGGCATCCCAACCAATACGATTAGCATTCGTACAAAAGATAAAGTCTTGGTTCCCTACGGGAATCACAAGAATAAGAGTATCGGAAAAGAGTTCTTTTAAATGATCTTCTTTTTCCGAAAAGTTAAAACTTTCAAAATTACATTTATCTCTATGTAATAATCTTTCTAGAAAAATTTACATTTTTACAAGTCAATTTATTGTGACAAATTGTCTCATCAAAGCGTTTAGGAGATTCCTATCGATAACGTTGATCAAGCGCATCGACCAGAATTCTTAAAGCACTTAATGGGCAATACAATCACCAAATCATCTTCTATATGATAACCATGTTTTCTTAAAAACCTTTAAGAATATTCTTTGCTCGTTTAAGAGCAAAAATCAATTATACTTATAAATAAATCTTATGAAAAAGATTTGCAAAATTTTAAATTGTTAATTCCATCCAAAAATCAATATACACAAGAACGGAGTCATCGAGATACTCATAGAAGACTCGATTTATAGAATGGATAAATAAGTTGGATAACTGAATGACATAACAAGTCGTTCATAAGAATCATAACGAGTGCGGAATGCGATAAGTGGAATGCTAACTTCCGCAACTCGTAGCAAATGAAAATCGGTGGCAAGGTCGAGCTAAACGGACCTTAAATCCACACAAAAGATTGCTTAGGTGATAATCCTAAAACAAACTCAAAAATACCGGAAAATTCTCAAACTACATGAATGAGAGAAATAACACTTCCTCATCATGTGAGCTTAAAGAATAAAATGATGCCATCAAATTGGAATCAAAATCACAAAGGAAAAACAGAAATCTGCTTAACAGATTAAAAATGTCGAAGATGAATAGTCCACACGGGACAAGGGATGTGGCTTCATAATAATTAAGCCAATCCTGACAAAAATTAATTCCGAGGCACAAGTAAAAATTGGCTCGGAAAGAAAAATCACGTAAAATAATTTTGACATAAAATAAAAAGCAAATTGAGTGTTGCGGATCCACCAACCGGATTCGCAAACCTCAAAGAAGTCAACAAGCCCAAGAATGTTTAAAGAAAAAGGAATCAGCAAATTCTTTTGGTATAAAAATAATGAGATGAAACCCATATCAAAAAGAGCTCGAATAAGATAATCACAAAATAGATATTATCACGGTTAGAATGGATACCTTGACCAAGAGAAGTGTCACTAGGGGCTTGAACAACATTTAGCTTTCCCTCTCTCTTGTTCGGAAGTTTGAGACAGGTAGATAAGTAATGACCCGAGCCTTTGCAATAGCGGCAATAGAGGGGTTTCGGGCACTTAATCACATAGTGGTCCGTGGAACCACAATTGTAGCATCGTTTATGACTAGCGGTAGGAGTCTCAACTACCGTCGTTTCTGGTTCCATCTTCTTCTTGCTCAGAAGCATAGGGCAGACAGAAATATGATGACTTGAATTTTTGCAATAACGACAAAAGAGTGGTTCCGGACACTCCTTTGCGTAGTGGTACTTAGAATTACAATTGTAGCATCCTCTACAAAAAGAGTTTGGAGTCTTTGCTACCAAAGTAGATTGCTTCAACCTCTTATCGGGACAAGGGCTTTTGAACTTAATATGCCTCTTCTTAGAAATCCCAATATCACTATCAATTCCTTTACCACCCTTTTCATGTCGAAGAGTGATATCCACAAGCTGGTTGAAAGGAACTTCAAGTTTCAAAGGTAAAACCATTTCGGGGTTCTTACCCAAAGCACAGATAAACTTTTGATTCTTAACAAGATCCAAAAGTTGTTGAGCTGACATAAATACGCCATCCAGAGAAGGACTACTGGACTGACCAGCGCTAGGACTGCCAGAACTAACCATCTCTTCTTCTTTAAGAAAGAAAGAAAGAAGAAGAAAAAGGTTATTCTCAGAATGAATATCGAGCAATCTTGATAGATAAAACAAGGAATCATAAAAGAAAATAGGGTGAATCGGTACGAAGACTCGAATTAATCCTAAGGTACAACTCCTAAGAAGGACTTAGGACGATGATCCTTGTTAAGTTATTCTACGTTGTTCCGAAGTTTGGCTTTGATACCAAGCTGTGACGCCCCACCTCAATACCCACGCTAGCCAAGGACACTACGATGTAGTGCTGTCAACTAGCACGGAGAATAAGGCTGTTGAGGAGCGACCATCCATGTAATTGATTATCACACGGTGGCTATAAAATAATCTTCGGAAACAAACATAGAATTAAACATAACACAAAGCAGTCACAGACATCCATATCACAAAGGCGGAAGAAGATATGAATATATAACTAACACATGAAAGTGTACATCAGAGTTGTGGTCAAAAAGTTCCACAATAATACAAAAGAATAGCAACACGTGCTATACCAAAAGAATACAACTATGAGTCCATATCTCAGGTGTATACAACAAAAAAAGTGCTAAACTAAATAGTCAGCCAAAAGTCAGAGTAGCAAATCCCGGAAGGAAGTCAAGCAGAAGCACCTGTAACATCTCGGTCTGACCCGAGTATTATTTAAGAAAATAATAAACGGATCAGTCTAACTATAAATATCAGATGACATGATATATAATAAAAGACATGGCATAAACATAGAATATCCATACTGACATACTACTATAAGTATGAAAATGATGATCAACAGGAGATCAACCGATGAGAAATGATCAATGTCACGAGAATCTTCTCAAAGATCCAAAGAGGGCATCATACCCTAAACTTGTACTCATAACAAGTCAATGACGTAAAAATCCAGAAATCAAAACAAGAAATCCAGAAATCATAAAAAGAGAAAGAGGCCTATCACATGATGGTCCGAAGACCATGGGGAGCTACCCCATATGTGTGAGTCGGAATCACACTGATTGAGGCTTAGGCTAACCAAAAAGCAGAAAGGTATGTGTGAATGGAATCACACAAGTGGTGTCTAGCCTAACCTCGCAAACATAAAGATATGTGTGAGTCGGAATCACACTACTGCGGCCTAGACTAACCTTGCGGACAAAGAGATGTGTGTGAGTCGGAATCACACTATTGCGGTCTAGTCTTACCTTGCAAACAAAGAGACATCGCACAATTGCTAGTCTAAATCATAAAATGATCATCATGATCAGCGAGAAGTGTCAATCACACCAAGCTAGTAAATATATGAGTTTAGCTTCATGTCCCATAACCACTTGCTTAACTTAAATATTTACGAACAAGCTGTAAATCTTCACTAGGAAATTGTCACGAAAAGGGTTCAATCGAACAAGTCCAAGAGCTAACCGACGAAGTGAACGCAAGCGTTTCATACCACTCGTTTTACTAAGTCGTTTAAGTCGATTTCTCGTTCGAGTGAAGTAAAGGCTTGTATATACTAGTAGATTGAAAATCGGTTTGAGAAAACGAGCTTTTGATATTTAAAATAGTGTTGAAATCGCTTTGATGAAAGAGTTTTGATATTTACTATTAGTATTGAAACCTTCATATATCTTTAAAGTGACAAGTCATAAAACGATTGTAGACAAATCAATTCACGTTCGAAGACGTGAGTAAAGTCCAAAGAAGTCAATCCCAAAACCATCAAAGTACGACTTAGTGAAGGCAAGCTGTCTCGAGGAGCCAAACCGGTCAAACGACCAAGTACTAACTCGCGAACGACTTACGACTTAAGGGATAAGGTCATACGACCTAAGTGGAGAATGCCACGCGAGCTAGCAGAAGAACAGGTCAAACGACCAAGTACTAATCTCGCGAACGACTTACGACTTAAGGGATAAGGTCATACGACCTAAGTGGAGAATGCCACGCGTGCTAGCAGAAGAACAGGTCAAACGACCAAGTACTAATCTCGCGAACGACTTACGACTCAAGGGAGGAATGCCACACGACCTAGCAGATAACAGGTCATTCGACCTAAGGGTAAGGTCGGTGGCGACCTACGACTTAACAAAGTCGAGCAACCTACGACTTAACGATTTAAAGCCAACGACCTAGGACTTAGAGAGGCAAGAGACTTACAACTTAAGGGGATAAGGTCATACAACCTATGTCTTGAACGACTTAACGACTTAACGACTTATGCCATTAGCTCCTGAACGACTTATGCCAAGCCAGTAACTCGCGAACGACCTAGCGAAGGCAGAAACGACCTACGACTTAAGGTCATACGACTTAACTGGGCATGCGACCTAACGAGTTAGCAAGGCACGCGACCTACAGACTTAAGCTTTGAATACGAGCTACGAGTTAAGGTCTATACGACCTAACGACTTATCTCAGTACGACCTAAGCCAGGACGAGATAGCAGAAGGCAACGACTTAAGTCTTAACTCGGGGACGACCTACGACTTAAGGTCATACGAGCTACGACTTATCACTTAACTCGCGAGAGACCTAGCGAAGGCAGAACACCCAGAACGACTCAGGCCTTTAACTCGTGAACGACTCAAGGAGTTAACTCGCGAACGACTCAAGAAGTTAACTCGCGAACGACTCAGGCCAGGCGAACAGAAATGCACGCGCGCGACCTAAGCCCTTAACTCGTGAACGACTCACGACTTAGGCTTAACTCGTGGACGACTCAGCGAAGGCAGAAACGACTTAACGCCAGAAAAATCACCAAAACGCTGAAAATCGAAGTTTTTCGCCAATCCAATCCAAACCAAATGCAAATGTTGATGCAAATACAATAGGGGATCATTCCCAACAGTCCAAGATAGATGTAGGCAAGATGTGAGATCAAAAATCTCACCTTTTCACGGAATTTGATGAAGATGGAGATTTGAGAGCAAAGCAAGAACACCAACAAGCTTGAATCAATGGTCTTCACGTGAATTTGATGTTGAATCTCGGATTTGCAATAGAATTTGTGTTTGGAGTTTTAATTTCCACTTCCCACCACCATTTTTGACAAAGCTTGAAGTGTTTTGATAGAGTGAAGAAGATGGTTGGGCTGAACTGAAGGGGTGCAGTCCAAACCAAAGTCAAAGGCGGGAAAAAGTGTTGAAAATTTCACTATCTCCAAACATATCGAAGTTTATACTCAAAAAGATCGCAAACGTCATTTTGAACTCAATGGGGGTGGTCTCGAGTCCTAATTTGACCGTATGCAAAAAGTAGCTTTTCGGACTAAAATCCGACGAACGATGTTATATTTAAATAAAATATTTAAATAAATAAAAAAATCGACAAATATGCGGGTTGTTACAAGATCACACATGAACACAAAGATTCAAATGCATGAACACATATATCAGTTAAGTGGCATGACAGAACTATGTTCACACATGTATAAACACAGCAGCCACTACAAAACAATGAAAGGAATACAAGACACAATGCAACAGAGCAAAGCCTCAACACACACCAGATTCCAAGTCCAGACCAAACCAGAGATTCAGGCATGTGCACCAAAACAGTGACAATGAACTTGCGCATGAATCAAATCAAGGTGGACAGTGCAATATATATATGCAGCCTAGACCAACATGAACACAGCAACAAGCTCACGTGAAACAAAGTGGATAGGCAGAACAATTATACACATATATACATACATACATACATGTATGTATATACATGTTTATATGTGCAGAGTTATTAACAGTTGCAGTTAGAGTAACAAAGCCGTGGATTATATCAATATTAACATAGCAGTTTCAAACCAAGTCAAGGCCGAGATGAACAAATTCCACAAAAGTCAAAAATATTTGAAAATGGAAAGAGCTTGATGAACAAGCATCACAAATACAAAATATTCAAATAACCGAAGTCACAGGAACCAACTCAAAGAAAATTCGAAATTTATCAGAGATGAACAAGTCAGATTATCACAAGCATCCAATCGAAAATCAATGGCCAAGCATAGCAACGTGACATGTTCAAACAGATTTATATGAACAAAAATATAGGGTGTTCGAACCCTATAAATTGAACCCATACCATCACTAGCAAATAATCGATTCGAGTTCAAGAAAAATACTAGAGCAATAAATATCCAAAACTCGAATCAAACAAATCGAGCAATAATCAATATCGAAAAAGGGCAAATCGCATACCAGTTTTATAACCATTTGAGCTCGACACAAGTGAAGCGACCGCAAGCAAATTGAAGAGCACAGAACCAGGAGCATCGAAGCTAATTGAGGCAATTGATTTGAATCGGCGCTTCAATATTCAACAAACCCTAATTTTAGATCGCAAAAGGAACGGCATGGACTAAAAGAGATATGGGCCAAAGTAAAAGAGAATAAAGGGAGACGTCAATTTTTTTTTACAAATTATACTTTTGAAGTGGGCCGGTTTCTTGTTGTCTTTTGGGCCACAATTTTAATTAGGGCTTTGTTTTATTTTTTTTTCCTTTTAAATTCAAATCAAACTCTAGTTGTGTAACTAGGTTACGAACTACGGTGGTGTAGTTCGAGAATTCGCAACTCAGTAGCTGAGTTGTGGCAGAGTTTTGAGCATAGAGTTAGGTTAGTCATTAGCTGATGTCGCAAGTTTACGTGTGTAAGCGTCTGACTACTTAATTTCTAGTAGAAACCTTGGGGCAGCACGTAGGCAGGGTTTTGCCAAAGCTGGGTAAATTTGTGTGTGATCTCTTCTACATTATTATCTGTGATTGTTTTTTATTTCCGCATCAGTTATTATTATTATTAGTATCACCCTATTCACCCCCCCTCTAGGGTGAAAACGATTCTACGACAACATGCTCATAAAATGCCTTAGGCGATATTCCTTTTGTAAGCGGATCAGCTATTAGGGAGTTTGTTCAATATGCTCTATGAATTACAATCTATTTTGTACTCTTTCCTCACTAGAAAAAATATTATTATTTAGTGTCACCGTGCAACTTTAATTGTCTTTCATTCTATTTACACACACGCACATTGATATACATATACATACGTATGTACGTACATACATATGTATATGCATATGTATATATGTATATGTATGTAATAAAATTGGCGTGTTTTAACGGAGAAGACAGAGTGGACTTGATTTAATAATGGGAAAGACATCAAATGGATGTAATTCATCCATGAAAGCAGGAATACTTTACTGCTTTATGTATTAACACTATTAAGGGCTCTGTTAAATATTTAACGCTATCGTTAAGATTTGAGTTTGTTTTCAAACTTCCTCCTTTACGATTCCACTCGCCCACTATCTTTTTCATACCCTCTCATCACGTTATGTTTTCATCTTCCTAAAAAAACTCTCCAACCACTCAAATCTTTTTCTACTCCATCTCTGTACCCTAATACATGTCGTCTCTTCTCATCGACTTTTCTCCCACTATAAAATCACATTGAAACCCTAAATTAGTACACCCACTTCAATATAAAAATGTTTCCTTGCTCCTAATAACGAATAATTCTCCCTCCTCAAACCAACTCCCACTTATTTTCCTCAATAAATCCATAATCTCATGATTTAATCTATCTGCTATCAAGCATTTTTGGCCCTTGGGTATTTTCAGATTTTTGATGGGAATTTTTTTTGTTGCATACATTTTGCAATTTTTTTACTATTTTTCTTATGCTAATACCTTTTATTTTGTTAGATTCCAAATTGAAGTTAGTAGATGCAAATTTTTTTGCAAATTGGTAAGTAATTATTAAAATCTATCCACCACTTGGCTAGTTATTGGATATGCTGACACGTCTTGCTCAATTTCTTATCTTGTTTCTCAATCTTTCATTCTTGGTTATTTTTTACAAATTTAGAATTACTTAAGTAGGACGAAGTCGTTTCTAAATATTGGTTTTAGCCCATAGTGTCATGTGAATTACATTAATTGACTATCGTGGTTTTTTGAAGTTTTTATTATTTTGGTCAAAAATGTGATTTTCCATGGATTTGGGTGTTTCACTAGAATGCTATATTTTTTGTTTTAGTGATACAAGAAATATTATGTTCTGTTTTATCTGAATTTTATCGCATGGCGTTTTCTCAACTTTACAATATAGTAATTATGATGTCTAATACTATTTATAGGAGAGATGATGCATAGTACCACCTTATGTGTTCTTTTACATCTCTAGGACAAATGAACCATCTCACACTCGGTATTGAATTTATTCACTGTATATTTCTTCCTACTTTCCTTCTTTCAGTATTTGGATATAGGCCGTCAACGGATACTTTCAGATGTTAATAGTGCCATATCCGTATCCGAGATCATTTTCGAATATCGGATATCCACATCCACGGATACGGACAGATAATTTCCTTATCCGTTAATGATCGATAAATAAAAAAACATAAATGAAAATTTTTAGTTTAATAAACTTTTTTCAAACACATTGATTACTAAAGTGTTAAAAATAAACAAATATGATGATAATAAATAGTTTTGAGTAGTTAATATGTATTTAGTGTGTATAATATGAACTTTTAACTTAATAAAACAATAAATAAACATATTTTATTGTACTAAAATACACTTAATTTAAACTATAATTTTGAAAAAAATGGAAGGATAATTTTTAGATACGGATGTATTTGTATCCGCACTCGCATCCGCATCCGTTTTTCCGGATATCGGATATTATTCGCTTTTCGGATACGGATGTGGACAAATTTTGGATTTTTCAGATATCCATTGATAGCCTTACTTGGATAACCTTGGAATACATGCTTGTTCTTAACCGAAGATGCAAATTTAGCATGCAATTTGGAATGCATCATGTAAGAAATTTTTAGCAAGTTTTCTTTACTTCTTTTTTACTGCTAGTGCATTCACTTATGGGTGCCAACTACTTTCTAGAATAATTTGGACAATGGTTTAGGAGTTAGGACATTGATTAGTTACCAAATGATTCGAAACAAACCGACAAACTCATCAGACTTGCAACTTTCAGCAACGGCTTTCGTACCTATATCAGTTATATGCACATACCATGTCAAATTTGATATGTAAAAATGTATGAGATTTAACTAGGGAAAATATATTAGATGACTATAATTTACCTAACTAAGTATAAAACTGACGTCTTTTATCTTTATTAACCTTGCTACATAAATTAACTTTCATTAACTTTGTTAATTCTTTTGGAATTCATCTCTTCTTCTTGAACTTCCTCTATCGTAATCTCACCCATTATCTATTAAAATTATTGTTTGTTTCTTCCCCTTTCCATTCCCAACATCATTTATACCACTGTCTCCATTCTCTAATCGTCCATTTCTTCCATGCACAACTTGATGCATTTATTTTTGATAGATATAGAAATTTATATGTATAACTCATGCTTGTTGAAAATATTTTTCGCTTTCATACTTTGGTTAGCATAAAATAAAATGGGCAGCAGTCTTCATATTTTGCCAAAATGCATGGTTACTAACCTTAATTAAGTATTCAAGTAACAAATTAAAAATAAAGTGATGTTGTAGCATTCTGTATAGCTATATTATGCTTCAGAAATACATCATTGCTAGTACGTTCATTCATGTTATTTAGTGCGACATTTACTATGTCATTTATGTACATTTTTATGTACCATTTACTTCTGGCGTTCATCCGTGATATTTGTTATGTGATTTATTTATGATGCCTTGTATCGTATTTATTTAGGGAATGTCATGATTGTAACCACATACTTAAAGCAAAAGATTATAACAGTATGATTAAAACATGTTGTGCCACGGTTATAATTTTGAGATTTTCAAGTGTTATGTAGACCTAAAGCATTTTTTAGAAGTATTTTATAGCACTCGAAGTATATTGTACAAACGCTAAGAAATAAATTCAAATATATTTTTGGTGCCTCTTTGCAAATTTATTGTAAATATCGTATATTCCAAGTGAACTAATTGAAATAACATATCAGCAAAGTGATCTCTCTTACTTTATTTGTTCATGAAAATGGTTGTAACACCCCGTAATTTGATGGTGGTTATTTAATTAGTCAGTTAATTAATTTAGCCACAAAAAGGGAATTTGTGAAAATGATGGAACTTGACCATAAAACATGCACCATTGCGTTCGTGGTGAAACTCCGAGCAAATTTCATATTTGGAGTTTTGCGATTAGAGTCCAAACGAAGAAGTTACGGATGAAAAACGAATTAAGAACGAAAATAAATAAGTAAAATTAACATTTTTAATTAATTATCTGGGGCCCACAGATCGACCTGCATATTAGAGTGGTCGACCCTTAGGAAGGGAGCGGTCGACCGCTTCATATGTGGCAGCTCCAGTAAACCTAAGTCATGTATGGCCCGGATTTAATATATTTTGATCTAACGGTTGAGGTTGATTCTTACATCTATAAATTCAAGCCTAACCCTCCCTTCTCTTCTCATATTCTTCTAGAGGCGGTAGCGAAGCTCTGCCATTTCTTATTCTCCACATCCTTTCTAAATTATAAAAAGAAGACATTTATATTTATATTCATACAAATTGGAGAAAAATAGAAATCTAATAAAAAAGAGAAGAGAATTAACTATACACGTATTTGAGGTAATTTATATATTTATATATATTTGTATCTATTTTCTTTTCCAATCTCTTCTCAGATCTATAATTCTAATATATGTATATACCATTTTATACATATTTCTTTGATTAAAAAGGATTTGGAGATGAATCAAAGATTTTACTGTAGATCTAGAGGTTTGGATCGCTTTTAAAAGGTGAGTGGGAATTTTTTTAGATTGTTATAATATGAAAATTATCTTATTGGTGTTTATTTGATTATTATGCCTAACTGGATAATTGTATATAAGTTGTAGGCAAATTAAATATAATCCGAATATAAGAAATATCGCCTACATATTCTTATTTATGAATTGATTTAGAATTGTTTACAACTTGATCTGCAAATCAATCCCAAAAGTATGAATTCAAAATATTGATTTGAATGAAATTTATTTCAAATATGAAAATAGGCTGTATAATAATGTTATGAATTTGGATTATTACCCAAATCTTGTTGGAATATAAACATTTCTATGTTTGGGGCTGTTGAAATTTAGATTCATTTAATATTCGTAAATTAGTTTGATTTCTTTCCCTTTTTGGAAAAATACAACACTTGATCTAGCAAGGAATAGATGCAAATAAAAAGAGAAAGATATGTGTAAAGTATGAATTCATTATAATTTACACCGTCTATTTCAGTAATAAAAAGAAATGATTTTATTCCTTGTAATTTTAAATAATGTAATCTTTTATATATTAAAGTTAAACGTAGCTAATAACGATGCTTATACGTAATATTCGCGCTTAGGATAAGACTAATTAATGTGAAAGTAATTTAAAAGGTTGTAACTTCAATGAATGAGGAATAAATGATAATAAATATGGGAGTTGCAAGAATTTGAATGGGTAAATGGATTAATGGGGCTGATAGATAAAGAAGTTGAATTAATAACGGTGGAATAGATATAAAAAGTTACTAATTTGAAATTAGTAATCATACATAAATGTCTTAGGAAATGTCCGTTAAGCTTTTATGGACAAATTAACATTTATGAGCATTAAAAGGGGATTTATGGGTAGATAAGCATTTAAGGAAAATCTTATTGCCTTAAATAAAAAGTGAATTAGTAAACTAAGTCCAATGTCTACCTAAGGTAATATAAGTAAAGACTTAGGATGGTTAATTGGACTAAGTAGGTTAGTGATGCAAGGTCAGTAGAGTCACTCGATAGAAGGCTGCCCTTCACTTTGAGGCTACGAGCAGTCTGGTGCACTGCCTACTGATGTGAGATATCACTAATCCTACGATCCATGACAACATGAGAGATTAAGCCTGCTTTTTTAATTGAAAAGTATTAAATGGTCTAAATTTGGAATTAGGAGTGGCGAGGGATATCTCCATAGGTGTCTGCTTTTGGTTTGAGGTATTAAGTGGTTGTATGGTCCGCCTCTCTCCTAAAAGGAAGTATTAAGTAACCTTGTGAGATTCCAAATAAATAAGGATGTCTTCAAAAGGGCTTACTTTAGTGTTGAGGTATTAAGTGGTTGTAGGGCCCGCCTCCCTACCGAAAGAAATAACCTAATGAGATTCCATATTTATAATTAAGAGTGATAGTGGATATCTCAGGAAGGGTTCACTTCGGGGTTGAGGTATTAGGTGACTGATCTAAGGGTTTGCCTCTCTCCTATAAAGTAGTATTAAGTAACTGTAACGACCCGGATTTTCGACTCTGAAAATCCTGGATTGTTAAAGAAAAGAAGAAGAGATAGAAGAAGAAGAAACAGAAACACAGCACTGATTCTCACAAAACGCAGTGGATCAAAATATAATATCAAATAAAATAACAGTTATACAAGGAAAAACTGTATCAGTTAATTTACATCAATACATCAGAGTTACAACATTTCACAATCACTGGACAGTTAAAATAACTTGTCCCAGATAAATAACAATATATCAGAGTGGAATACACTCCATACGTTCCTGCCATCCAGCTCGCCTCCTAAGCTCCAGAACGTCCTTACATGAAAATTTGTAATACTCGGTCTGACCCGAGCATTACAACAAAGTAACACCTGGGTCAGGCTGGAAACCAGCGTGAGTAAACCCATCTAACATGAAATACAATGTATAAAACTTATTTAAACCCGGGGTGACTCGTACCTCACAACGAGTTCTTAACTTGCCAAAGTCAAATACACACCTTACAATCATATCTAAGTATTATTACTCAGATTAAATGACCAAATTTACATCGTTTATTCCTTTCTAGCCTATTTATTCCAAATCAAATCCATAAAGAATTATTGTAGATTCCAAATCGAAGTGGTTTCGGGTACTTACTAATACCCGTCCTCGGTCTCTTCGAATCCAATATCATCTTTAAAAACAAAGCTGCTTAAGTTTTAAACAATTCCATTTATATCTAGAATTACATATATTTACATAGCCATTCATCACAGATAGACAAACCATATTATCACAGTTCAACCCAAACATATCATATCACATCTCAAAGATATCATCCAATCTAAGGCATACAATATCATTTAATCATTCATAAGCAAGATTAATTTGCCACACCATTATTAATTTTAATTAAATTAAATTAATTACTTCAATCACCTTTTAAATCCTGCTTACTTAATCAATTACTTAATTACAAACCAATTAATTAATCATCCTTAATTATCCAGCTTAAGTAATTATCATCCATTACTTAATTATCTCTTAATTAATCACATTAATTAACCTTTGATTAATAAATAAATAAATTAACCCTTTAATAATTTAAGTGATTATTCTTTAATCACTTGATTAATTAACCTTTAATCATTTATCAATTATCCTTTAATTAATTAACTAATAAATCCTTAATTATTAATTAATTAATCCTTAATTACTTATATTAATTAATTACCCTTTTAAATTAATTAATAAATGATCCTTTAATTAATTACATTAATTAATTATCCTTAAATTAATTACATTAATTAATTATACTGAAATCAATTACACTAATTTATGATCCTTAATTATCCTTATTAATTAATTTATTACATTGAGTAATTTATCCTTTTATTACTTACCTTACTTACTTCTTAATTACATCATCTTATTATATTTAAAAACACTTAGGAGTTGAATTACAAAATTAGTCTAATATATAATTACTTTAAACAAATCAATTTTAAACATTTATTTCTAACATTTAAAATCTTTGAAACTTGTCCATAATTTATATTAAGAAAAAAATCCAGTAACAAAATTTACTTTCATATTTTAAAACCCGTTAACATACAAACGACCCGAGCCAATACAAACAAAACCTGAGCCACCCCGATCAACTCACCCTCAACTACTCTCCTCGAGTCATCTCACAAATACTACGAGACACACACGCAACTACTTCGAGAAACGACCCGAGCCAAAACCCTTCCTTACACTTCTTCTTCCAGTTGGAACCCGAAAACCCTCTTCGATCGAAAAATTCGAAAACCACGGCAAGAGTCAGAAATTTGCATCCCACCATAAACGCCTCGACCAGCCACCTAGTTCCACCGATCAACTTCCAACCTCACCTGGAGTTCCATCATTGTCTGCCCTATCTTTTCCCCCAGGACCGCACCTCCTCTCTCGCCCCATGTCGCCACCATTCATCGATAACCAAACCCACTCTAAAACCCTAATTTATCCCCACCGTGCCACCACGATGATCCAGAACATCAGGGATCATGATTCCCTCGATCATTGATCAACAAACAACCTTCGACCCAAGCCCCGAGACTACAGAACCACGCGACCACCTGAAATCGGCGAATTTCCTTTTTCCGTTCATCACGAAAATTCCCAACAACCAAAATCTTAAAAATCATGATATTTAAATCAAAAATCATGTTTTCCAAATGCAAATCCAAATTTACAATCAAAACTTAAAAATTTATCAATCGAGTTTTCGACTTGAATTGGTTTTCCTCTGTAAATCTTTATTCTTGAAATAATTGCTTGATTTAATCACTTCAAACTATTTTTAAAAACAAAATCACATCCATACCATCACTTTTCTTTTAATGATCATGATCTGAAAAACATTGAAGCAAGAGAAATTGATTTTCAAACTGGTTTAAGCCTGTTGAAATCAACAGAGGGGAGTATACAAACATGCACAGTACCATCTTCATATATATAGACATGCAAGCATATTTATTCATTTATGCAAACACTTTTCACAACATCACTACTAATATTCATCACATTCATCAAAGTATAGAACAAATTCAACTTAAAAAGGAGTAGTTTACTCACCAAAACTAGAAGAAGCATAGAACACTGTTTGTTTTTCTAGGCTGTTGAATTTGATTTTGCATTGAATCTTTTGTTTGAGTTGCTGAAATAGCCACTTGAATTTGGTTGAAAACTGATGTAGTGGTTGTTGAGTTGATTCTTTAATTTGAAATGAAAGTATATATTCTTTGTTACTTAACAAATTTTCGAATCCAGGAAGAATGAAGAAGGTAGAGGCATATATAGAGGTGTAGGCTGCATTCTACAGCAAGCTTGTTTTATTTTTATTTAAAAAATGAAAATCTGATTTGATTTTTCCTTTAACACCAGCTGACCTAATTTGCTTTTTGACATTGATTATATGTTTTGTACCCTAGGCTTTAAATGTTTGTCTCCTCTTTTGTTTACGTGCATATCCATTCTTATGTGTGTGTATATATATATATATTTATCATACATATATATGTATATATATATATATTCATATATATGTATATATATATTCATATATACTTACCATAGCTATTTTTATAAGTTTTCATCTATGCTACATACACACCATATAAGCCTCTTATATACATTTTTACTTACATATATTCTCATTATACATTTGTTTATGTACAATTTTCCATTATATATATAAATATCCACATTTATATAAGCTTCCATATACATTATTTCATATGGCATGCATTAATATACTTGTATACTCATACACTTATGTATATATCATTAACATCATAAAGTTTTGTATGCATTTATATTTTTATACAAATGTATTCTATCTTGGATTTTTAAATGGTAGAGTTATATATATATAATTTATATTTTCTATAAGATTCATTATATTTTCGAAATTCTATAATTCAATATCTAATATGGCCTTTGGATTAACTTATATATCCAGACCTTTAATATCGGAAATTATTTGTTTGACTAATCAAAATAACATTTCAATGATTTAATTCAACTAATTACCGATTATCAACCGTTAAAAAATCCGGATCGTCACAGTAACCTAGTGAGATTCCGAGCGATGTCAGCTAGATAGTACCAGTGAGGAGTCCGCCTTGGGGTTAGGTATTAAATGACAAAGGTGTAGGATCGATTTCACCCTAGAGGGGGGTGAATAAGGTGATACTATCAATTATAGAAATTTAATGCGGAAGTATATAAATTAATTTCAACACAGATATAACAGAATAATAGTAGCACAGATAATAGCAGAATAATAAATGCAGAAATAGAACAACACAGATTTACCCAGCTTCGGCAAAACCCTACCTACGTGCTGCCCCCGAGGTTTCTACTAGAAATTAAGTACTCAGACGCTTACACACGTAAACTTGCGACACCCGCTATCGACTAACCTAACTCTACGCTTAAAACCCTGCCACAACTCAGCCACTGAGTTGCGAATTCTCGAACTACACCACCGTAGTTCGTCCCCTAGTCACACGACTAGAAAATTACAAATGATTAAAAAAGAAAATAAAAATTTAAAAGCAATTTAAAAATAGAACCCTAATTTAAAAATTAAAGCTCAATTTATAATTAAAAGAAGCCAGCCCAGTTAAGGAATCCCCTTTCTCTTTTCTTATGTATTCAGCCCGATTCCTTGCTCTTTGATATATTGAAAATGGCTGCCTCCTTTTCGTTGCTCGTTCGTTCCTTTGTGAAAGATTAGGGTTTTTTGGGAAATTGAGGTCGCCGCTTTCTGTTGATCGATCGAATAGACGATTTAGAGTTCCTAGCTTTGTCAATTGATCAGTTCTTCAATTTGCATACGGCTGATTCAATTTCGTCGAGTTCGAAATGACTTCGATATGTAATTTCCTTTTTGCATTTCTGATTGATTTGCTTGAACTCGATTATGCTCGGCTATGATTCGAGTTGTATGATTTATACTTCTCTGTGAAATTGTTTTTAACTCGAATGAATTTTTTCCAATAATGTTTAAGGGTTTATATAGGGTTCGAATCCCTTTATTTTTGTTCGAATTAATTATTCGAATTCGTCTGATAATTTTGCTCTGGCCGTTAGATTATTCTTGAATGATGGTGATTTCTTTAGACTTATTCAATTCGTATGTTGTTACTTGATTCCCACGGCTTCGATTTTGAACTTGCTTGACTTCCTTGGCCACCACAGTTTTGATTTTGCTGGCATTTTTGGTTCCGTGAATTTCTGATGACTTCGGCATTGCTTTGAACTGCAGTTGTCTTTGACATTTAACTTAGCATGTTCAGTTCGATAGTGAGTCTAGTTTGGCATTTGTGTTCCATCCCTGATGAAGTTGATTTAGTTGAACCTGCATGCTTTGTTTTCATATTGTCTGGTCATTTGCTTGTTGTTCATTAGCTTGGTCCACTATTGTACATGTGCACATCAGTTTCATATTTCACTTATCTGGTACACTGTGGTCTTCTCTACCTCTAGTTCATTTTATTGTATTTCTCTTGCCTGTATATGTATATTTGTGCTCTGGTCTATATGCATTAGTGCTCATCCATGTAGTTTGTCTGCACTGATGGACATGTATATTGATGTCACCTCTGTTTGTACTGGTTCATTATGTCTTCACGTGTACTCGAGTTGAATCCTGTTGCACTGCCTAGCTTTGCATTTTGTTTTGCATATTTGTACATGTCTGTGTACATTGTTTTGTCTCTTTATAGTCTGGTATAGGTTGCATCCCTTCCATGTGTACATTTGTGTGTGTACTTGGTTTCTGTTGGTCTGGCATACTTCATTGTATATGCATTCTGTCGTATTTTTTTTCACTTAAACCTAGTTTGTAGTCTTACTTCTGTACTGCTATGTTGTATTGTGGTCTCGATCGAGTCTGGTGCTTGAATTCTTCATGTGACTAGACTTCTGCACTGTGCACGTATGTGTGCATATGTACTAGGTTGCAGTGACCTTTGAACCATTGCCGAGGCTTCACATTAACTGCTGCAGTGTCATTGCATCATGTTTATATATATGTATACATATATGTTTGTTCCTCTTGAAGTCTGAGTTGTGGTATCATGTGCTTTGAATCATTTGTGTTCAAAACTGTTTTGGTCGCATTACATTGTTCAATGTCTTATGCCATTATCTTGTGTAGCATCTGGAGCTTGAGTTGCTTCACCATTGACTATGATTGTGTAGTCTACACTTGAACTTGCACTGACCAGTTTATTGCATTCACCATGCCTGTTTTGTCTTCATTGTGCATTACCCTTTTTACATATTCATGTTGCATACCTGTGCATGTCACTAATTGTTTTCAAAACTGTTTATAGTTTTGTTGCTGTTTCAATTTGGTCTAGTTGGACTGTCTAGCCTCTGTTTTCATGTGTACGACTTGAACTTTGGTCGAGGCTTGATTTATGTGTCTTGACCATTTCATTTGAACATGTCCCTGTAATTTTATCAAGTGTATATCGGTGTGCACGGCCTTGTGGCATGCACAGTGATACACTGTGCATGTCACAAGCTGTTCGTGTATGATGAATTCAAAATTAAATGATGACGAACAACCCAAATAATTGAGGCAAATACTATTTTCAAAATTACATTTTATTCTACATTGCAAAAATATTTTCTTTTCAATTTTGTTGCGTTAGTGTTTATTTTGCAGATTGCTCAGATGCTGGATTCAATCTGGAATAGAGTTAAAGAATAAATACGAGTGAACGAGTGATATGTAGTGAGGTGCACTTGAAAATTGTAATGTAATCGAATTTGTATTGTGCATATATGATGAGAGCTCAACTTTATACTATTCAAAATTGTAATAAATATTTGTTTGAATAAAATATCTGTTTGAATTTAAATTCTGTGTTATTTATCTTATTCAACAAATATTTATTTAATTATGTGAAAAATAAAATAGTAAATTAACAAATACATTTAATTGAATATATATATGTTTATTATCATCAAACAAAAATCATATACTCGCATATTCAACAAAAGGCCTACCTATATGGTGTTAAATGGTCAGAGATTTGCATAGTCCTTTTTAATGAGGTATTAAGTGGCTTGGGTACAGTCTCTCACATTGCTAAGGTCGTAATAACAATAGTATCAGTGAGGAGTCCGCTTGGGGTAAGTATTAAGTGATGAGGACTTGCCTAGAATATAGGTATTAAACGGTTAAAAGTCCACCTAGTCCTTTTTAAAGGTATTAAGTGGCTTGGGTACTGTCCCTCACATGGCTATGATTTTATTGGTGATAGACGTAGTAATAATTGGACATTAAATGTCGGAAGCCTTAGACAGTGGTTACAGGTCTTTGTAGCTAGGTCCCACAGACCATTGACAACATTGTTAGAAAACCACCTTGGGAATAGGTCTAAAATGATGAGGTCTACCTTTATTGAGGTCTTAAATGACAAAGTCTGCATATTTCTCTTTTAAAAGTATTTTGTGATGATTATAGATGCCCGCTTTATATTTAGAAGTATTAAGTGGCAAATGGGTTTGGAAGTATTAGGTGGTTGATAAAGCTTCATCAGTATTTTGTACCTTGGGAAAGGGTAATTAATTAATCGTATGTGTACTGCAAGGTTAGGTTAGAGTTTATAACCTTAATAGACATAACAAATAAATGGAAACCAATCGGTATAAATTTTGTGTTATGGACAGTTTATAGGTTTTCCAGTCACCAGAACCTTATACCGATCCCCTCCTCATTACAACCCACATGATAGATTTTAAAGGAACAGGTCACTGGAACCGGATGTGTTGTATCATCGGAGAAGTCTTCTTTTCTCCCATGATCGATGCTGATTGTGATAATCTGTTATCTAAGGAATACAATTAATTCCAAGGTAGTAGTCATAGTCAGTATTCTTATCCTATTATTATTTCCGCTGTGAGTTTAGATTTCTACCAACTTCTGATAATACTCATGCTTATTTGTAGGTACCAAATCCAACGATATGTGCTTTGATGGACTTGGGTTTTGATTTTTATCGAAACTTAGGCCTTTAAAGTTATGGGTTGTTACAATGTTTGATATTTGTATGTATTTATTTATGCAGATATAAGACAGCCCAAATGAAGACATTTAACCAAATCATTTACACATGTGTGGCGATATATATGTGATAATTATAAGGTTTTACAAGTGAATAGCTAATCATCCCAAAGGAAGATTGTTATTTGACTTGAATTTGCTGTCAGTATTTGATCATTCCAACAAGAGTACCGCTTACAGTTAATATTACTGTCCAAAGACTTGATATTAATGTTCTGCTAGGTAACTTGAAAAAAACTTGCTCATTGTTTGAATTTACCATGGATGATATTTGGATATGACCACATACGCTCAATCTTTATTTTTGTTCAATTTTCAACTAATTTAACTATAGTATCTATCAATTTTAATAATGTGCTCATCTTGTTTGGGACCAACTCTAAGGGTTTAGCAAGAAAACATGTTTTTTCCTTGATTTCGTGGATCCAGATCTTGCAATAAGGAGGATAAAAATCACCCATATTACAGTTGAATGTTCTTATAATGTTATGAAGAATATTGAGAGGTGGAATAATTCAAATTGCAAGCGTCAAATGATCATAAGTATAATATTTCAAAAGTTTTCAAGGGTGTGATATCCATAGGAATAATCGATTTAAAGGAGTTCTTTACAAACTGAAAAGCGATTTACAAAAAAAAGATAAGGCGAACAAGCACGCTTTATATTGCTTGATTACATAAAGTCAAAGTAAGGGAAACATAAATGGGTACTATATGGAAAGATGTTACTTCAAAAGTTAAATGCACCCAAGTTATTGATATTTTTTTGGTACTCTCTTTATTCACGGTATAACCATTTTAAGATTGTTATAAGTATTATTTTTTAAGAAGAAAGTGACCTCTTATCGAGCTCATTTTGCATGTGGTAAGTAGAAGAGAGATTGAAGCATGATAAGATAGAAAGTACGCAATTAACGTACATTGTAAATAAATGTATAAATAAAGATAAAGAAGTCGCTAAGGATCTAAACAAAAGAAATAACATAAGAATATATTTATAGTTGTAATTTTATGAAATCTATGGACATATAGAAAGAATCTTAATAGATATCACGCACGTCGTGTCTAAAAAGATATGCATATTGTTTTGGATTTGTTTGATATTTTTTATACTATCACTTAGAAAAATTTTGGTTTGTAATTTTGATATGAAATTTTTTGGTTATTATTGTTCCTTTAGATATAATAAGATTAATCTATCAATAAATTCTAAGATGATTGGAATTGAATATCTTGAACAATTTTGGTTTGAAATTCGTGCTAAATAACTCTTATAAAACCTTGAATTTGTATATAGTGATTAATGTAATTATTTATTCCATCTTATTAAATAATTCTAGATTGAGGCTATGACGACCGCCCTATACCACTGGCACCAATAGTAAGTGCACCACTATCATGCCTTGCTAATGTAGGACGATCATTAAGGTTGAACTAAATCAATATAGCATATAATCTATCATATATCTCAAAGCACATGGAAAAAATATAATATCACATATACAACAGAAAAGGTAGTTATAACAATGTGAACATATCATCATCATCAGAGTATAATAGCTATAGAGTTATACATCAATAATAGAGTTTATACAACAGAAAACAAACTCAACAACTGTCTCAAATACAAATGGTAAGTAGTCACTACTAAGATTCCCCAGTGCTGCACAACGAAATAAGCATAGACTCCATATATGTGTATAATACAAGATAGCTCCATCAAGCTCATCCTACGAACAACTGCCGTGTCACCTAGACCTGTTATCATGTCTACTCATTTAAGAGTACCCAAGATAATAAGAAACAAAGCATAAAACCTTGGGTCAGACAACAGTCTGGTGTGAGCAGTAAATGATTCTCAAAATACTATACAGGTAAATATGGTAAGGAGCAAGAGTACACGAAGCATATCTGACCTGTCCCTACAACCAAAGAGTTAGCCTATAACACTATAATATGCTACCCTACAATATCATATAGGCATACCATAAACCAAATAAAGGATATCGGTCTTTAATGTATTCTTATATCCAATACCTACTTCCCCTAATACCTATGAGTGATAGCCTACTAAAGAAAACAACCAAAGCATCCATAACAGCCATCAACAATCCTAACTATCACTCATTGTGCTCTGAATATATGATAACTCATTGACCCCCAAGCTAAGGACTAATGAAAATCCTGGTTCTCCGTTGTACTCTCGTATCTCTTTTCCTAAAGTTGGATATGTGTCTCGTAGCCAAAAGCTGGACACTAGACCCAAAGTTACAGGTCTAAGGTATACAGGTCCCTTAATTGACCCAGGGGCATCCCCACTTACAATACCCCTGCTTCGAGTACAACTGAAAACTCTCCAAGCATCAATGATTCCTTAGCCCATACACCCAGCCCACCTTTGCTTCATTTGAATATTGAGCCCTTCTTGCCCAATTCAGTTTCCATTACTCACGAGGGATCCCTCCACATTCCCCAATCATATGGCTCCTTCCTTTACGAGCCGCCATCTTCGAAACTTACTCCCAACACGAGCCAACATCCGAAGACCATAGATTTTCATCATGATGTTATATCGTCGTCTAAGCTGATATGAATGAGCCACCACCTCCAGCATGACCTATAGAGCATCCTTTTCCTGCCCTGAAAGTTCCACATCCATCTCATGCAATGTGATAACTCAGTACCGAGTTTTACACTTAGTCAATTATTTTCTACCATCTCTTCCCTTGCCTCTAGAACTCTTCCCTAGGTGCCTTAGACCCCGACTCATCCCTCTTTGATAATTGGGCCCCAATCTAAAGCCTCATATTCTATTTTTAGAGATAACATAGCCCCAATCCAACACTTAGCCAAATATTCCAACATCTTGCTATAGAACTTCTCGTCTAGCCATGCTCTACCCATCCATAAAAACCATCGAGTCATATCCTTCTTCACCATAACTCGGTATCGAGTTATGGGCATAACTCAATGTCGAGTTATGTACTTAGCCCCATTTAAGCCGCGACTCATCATGCCTCTTCCCACCATACTCCTGAGCACATCTACCAAGTTTTGTCCAATTTCGACCAACTTAGCTTTCGTTTTGCTCAATCATCCAAATCTATTTTTCTATGCATACACAACACTAACAAAAAACATCAAATCATATCATCAAAACATAGAATAACAAGCAATTTCATCCAATTAAACTTGCAATCCATCAAAATAAGATAAACAAGGCAATTTCTAACATAGATCTACATATGCATGAATATATAACATAAATCAAGATGATTTCTAATCAATCTATATCATATGCATGGATTCACACGTCATTAAAGTTAGAAAAGGTTTTCATGGCCAAAATTTAATTAAAACATGCTAAATCCTATGATTCTACCATATAAACATGTATAGCATAGTAAGTAGGCATTGACCACTCTTCAATTACCAAATTCAATCAACTTGTATGTAGATCTAATCCGGATAGCAAAGAAAAGCACTCCAAATCAAGCAATTTAATGATCCCTAGCTTCCAATTGAGGATCCAATCTCTAATCCACAATCTAGTTTAATTTAGAGAGCAATTTGGGTGATTTTGGATGAAATTAGGATGGATATAGGGCTAATTAGGGCTTAGACCTGATTTAAAATGGGAGGGAAAAGTTTTAATTTGACTCTTCATCCCTTTATTTACAGTATTTTTTTAATTAGACTAATGGGTTCATTAACGGCTTAATTAACTACACATTAATCATGGCCAGCCACTTTAAAAACTTAAAACATGCATAACTTTCAAATCGTAAGTCCATTTTTCTACTATGACCATTCTACGGAATGAGAAACTATCATTCTGAAGCAATGGGACTGTTTTGAGACCCTAATTCGACTCCTATCAAAAGTTATATCCTAAGCAAGATTTTTCAGGGTCAAAATGGTCGCGTAGAAATTTGGAAAAAAATCATAGGTGTGTAAAATGTCTCTAAGAGTCATATTCCAAAATTATAGAATTATAGGATCTCACACGAATAAACTAAAAATATTTACGATCCTCCGGTACGTAAAATACGGGTCATTACAGAGGCATCAGACATAGAAAATAATTTATTGATATTCTAAGCGACTTAAAAGCTACAAGTTTTATATATTCATAGTAAGGAAAAATTTTAAGATGGAAAATGCAACAATTTTTTAGGTTGTTGAATTTGGAGGGAGAAATAAAGTATGGATCATTATCTTTAAAGAGAATCATTATCTTTGATTCAAGTACAGTTACTTCTTCGGATAATGTATAGGATTTATTCCTTTCATTGAGAAGAAGTAAATCAGGAACCATAATAACACAATTTCAAACAAAATTTTCTTATGGATCATTTTCTTTGAAGAGAATCATTATTTTTGATTCAACTACAGCTACTTCTTCGGATAATGTATAGGATCAATTTTATTCCATTGACAAGAAGTAAATCAGGAACCATAATTAACTGATGTTAAACAAAATTTTCATTAAGTTTGGGTTAATGTTTCAAGAAAACAAACTCATCAATCTCAAGGTGCAAGGTCACTAAGAATTCCCCTTGGAAAATAAGAAATACTATTCTAGATGATCATGTAGTATTTCTCTATAAAGATAAACAATGGATTGATGAAGATGTTTCTGTTGGATTACATCAATTCATATAAGTTATTAGTTTGAAATGTGGATTTAAGGTGTGAATGTATAATATAAATCTTTAAAGGACAACAAAGTTTGAGAACTTTCCCCTTACCTTAAGGCAATAAGATCATTAATTATGAATAACTATTTAAAACCAAAAGGGATTAAGTGGGTAATGGGGAAAGCTAATAAGGCTCGTTATATAAAAGACTATGCTCAAAGGAAAATGATGGTTTTTTAAAAAAGAGACTTTCCCTTTGTTTTACTGAAAGAATCTTTGGAATTATTTTGGAATTTGTTGCAGATTATAATTTTGAGCAATATCGAAAGGATATTAAAGTCATGTTTCTCAATGGGGACATTGATGAAACAACTAAAGAAACACGCTTATGGATTACTCTTTTTTATTAGGGATTCAAATACACCGTTGTTATTCATAGGTGATATTTAGATTATCACAAAAGAGCTAGGCAGATAAGTTTATAAAAGGGTTTAATATGCAAACTGCAAATCAATTGATTCTCTTTTTCCAAAAGAGACAAATATTGTTTTATATAGTGATATAAGAACATCCTTAAAGCTAAAGAAATGCAAAAGATTCCTTATGCATTTACAATGTGGAGTCTAATGCATGCTAAGTCATATACACATATGAATAATGCGTGTATTATTTGAGAGATATCTTACTGACATTGAAAGAGGACCAATGGTTTGTAACCAAAATGGTCACAATATATCTTTAAGGAACAAAAGATTATATGCTCATAGATGGAAGATCGGATTGGTTCGAGAAGATAAAGCATTATGATTCGAATATTTTGGATGCCAAAATTATAAATGATCCACTTCTAATAAAAATTTTTGGTGGAGCTATATAAGAAAAGTTGTCATACAGACACTTATAGCCTCCTCTATTTTGGAAGTAACATTTATTATCTATTATGGGACATTCAACAATGGAAAATAAAAGCAAAATTTTATCACAAAGTTATGGAATGTTAAAAAACATAATTGAAAGACCACTAAAGTAATATCGTGACAATAAACAATATATTATTATCCAATAAGGAAAGAGTGCAAAATAAATTGTAATTTATAGAACATATTGTAACAAACTCCATTATGTCGGATCCGCTTACAAAAAGGATTATCATCCATAGTCTTTCATGAGCATGTTGCTCAATTGGTATAACTTTTATGTAAGGATATTTTGGTTCAAGGAGAGTTTCTATTTGGTACCGTCAAATGACATTTTGCTCTATACTTCGGTTATAGATATATATCTAGTTCTTTTTTCTGATCAGAAATAAAGTAATAAAGTTTTGTTTACACTCTAGGTTGTTCAAATATTGAACGTTTTGATCTCACAAAAGTTGGACCAATTGGAAATAGACATGTACAGATCACATCTCGTGTAATTTTCATGCTACGCATCCATGATTGATCTATGTCGTTTGATTGTGTTGGTATATATGATCGTTTATGGGTTTAGTTACACTAAAAGTAACGAAAGCCGCTTTGATCCTTTTCCAGCACAGTTAATGGACGAGATTGTTTTGGAAACACCTAATGTTATAAATAGCAAAATTTGAAGCTTATAAAGTTAAACACATTTATAAGGTTATTACATATATGGCACAGGGAAAGATTGTTGGAAAATTTCAACATATGGGCCATATATATAAAATAAAATGTGTTCTGCTATTTTAGTGTAAAGCCTAATTGAAGTGATCAAATTATGAATTAAAGTTAAAAGGCTTAAAGATATAACTGTAATGGTGTTAATGTGTAAATGATGGGGCAATTTTAATTTGTTGAAGGGTCAAATTAGAAAATGCCAATATCATAAATAAGGGGTTATGGTCGCCAAATTACACAAGCTCTAGTTATTCTCCTAATCTCTTCTATGGAAATAATTCAGAACTAGGGTTTGTGTCAATTTCGAAGATCAAACTAATTCTTCTTTGCTTTTAATCAGCAATTATGGATTCAGACGTGGCTTCCACTAATGTATTTATCTTCCTTAGATATCTTCCAAATCAAATCAATATGGGTCGCCTATTCAGATCTAGGGTTTCGTGGTTAATAAACTCTAGAGTATATTGAAATTCTAACATTGTGGTCAAGTCAAGTAAGTCTCGATAACGTATTGTGATTTTGGGTTGGTAGCTCCTCTAGTTTTTTCTAATACTATAAGTTCAAGAATATTGTAATGCTTAAGATCACCACTTATTGTATTTGTAAGTTCTAGCGTATCTTGCAATTAAGAATGTGGTAGATGAATGGACAGTTTATTCCTTCTAGGTTAAAAGGATGGTAACAGATCAGTAATACTATTGTACCTTCATAGGTTGATACCCCATTTTGGATTAAGAATGCACCCTTTTTGGATTAAGAACGCGCTATTTCAACAAATACTTTTCTTTTTTCTATTTAAACTTAGTAGGACCATGATTATTTAAGCATCAAAAGAAGAAATGTATAACTGCAAGAGTATTGTATTATTCAAAGTTCATCAAAGGTAATATTTTTGTAATATAATATTGACTAAAATTAGCAACTACGGTGATTGAATAATAGTTAGTAATTATTTTTCTCTATGATTATGATTTGTTTGTTTCATCTAACTTTACCATGAACGAATCTAACCATATTCTAATTCATTCTATCCTAGTTGATTTAAATTTGGCTACTTAGATTTCTAAACAATTGCAAAATTTTAACTAAGAAAATATTGTGTTTCGATAAAGCAATATTTCCTTTACTAGTGAGATATTTCGTGATGAAATCGATTTTCCATATAGGTGCACATAAACTTCAATTTTATGCTCAATTTCTTTTTCGAATTTGTAATAACACAATCAAGTTAACTTTTTCCCTTACCAAGTCATAACAAATTTTTTATCAATTGTGGTATTGAAGAAGTTTACAATTTTGCTTACGGATGGTTGGTTCATTTGTTTTTTCTTTTAGTACTAATAGTTGGAACTTCATAGTTTCAATGGCTTGGTTTCTTTTTCGACTACATTAGACCTTATAATGGTTTATTATGGGTTCAGTTCCTCTATCCTCATGTGCCATAAGAAATCACAGCTACTCATCACAACAAACAATGAATTAGTGGGACCCACCCTATCATATGACTGGGTGATGATGATTAATCAATGGCTGAGTTGTGTGTGGCACATGGAGACAGGTAATTTGGGGATAGTAGATTTGAGATGATTTAATATAGTGTGAAAGAGGGAAGAAGAGCACGATATAGTCATGTATGGATGTGCCTATGTCAAGCCATGTTCAATCCATGATGTCCACTAAAAACATCTTAATAAGTTGCAATTAATTGGAAAAGGATATCCTATTTAGATAAATTGAAGTTATTTATGCACAACATAATATAGATGATACAATGTTAACTCTTTGCATGTTGCTGAACAAGGGTATATGCAAATTGTTTCAGTACAAATTTGTTAAAATGGTCTTTCACCAAGTTTGCATCATTTTTTTAGAACTAGACTTTTTCTCTCATATGCATGGATACCATGATTTATGTAAGCTGTCTACACTGATTATATTCTACGATAATTTCCTTATATTGCTATTTGTTGTTATGTGTTAAATTTAGCAATATACTTATAAAACCATTATTATTAGATGTTTTTGTTAGGTAAAACTGAAGACACTTCCTATTTCTAATTTGAGAATTTAAGTATCAAGTTCATCATCATATATTTACCCTCTATTGCACTTATTTATTTACTAATGAAGTCAATACATGTACATTCACATATAAATGGGATTATCATGTTTCCTTAGAATACATGAATTTTATAAAATAACTTTACTCTGGGAAATTGCGGTTGCAACTGAATCTATAATTATGAGTATTCATATCATATCATCACTTCTATTTCTGTTGTTTTAATAAAGTTCTATATGATCACCACTTATAAAACAAAATTAAAACATATATGTAATGTAAATTTCATACTAGAAAATTTGTCTAAAAAATTTCATACCCGTGCAATGCACGGGCTTACCTACTAATATATTTGTATATATATATATATATGTATGTATGTATATATATATGTATATATATGTATATATGTATGCACATATAGACACACACATATTGCAACATTAATTGTTATAAAATTTTGTATTTATTTTCCATCATTGGATACCTCATAACAGAAAACATACATTAGTTCAAAAGAAGATGACACTTTTCCTATTATAGCTCACTAAAAAACTAAAATATTATAGTCTAAAGTGGATCTTTTGCTCTCTTATAATCCAATAAATTCGGATCGTAATGCCTTATGATCTCCAACTGATGCGATGTTTATTTGCGAGCATATAACATTTTTGTTCCTTAAAGATATCTTGTAACCATTTTGGTTACTAATCGGTGATCCACTTTCAATTTTAGTAAGATATTTGCTAAACAAAACAACAATACATGCAATATTCAAATGTGTACATGCCTTAGCATTCATAAGACTCCACATCGCAAACGCTTTGGGAATTTTTTGTATTTCTTGGGCTTTAAGGATATTCTTATGCCACTATATAAGAAAATATTTATCTCTTCGACAGAAGGGAATCAAATAATTCATAATTTTCATACCAACTTATTATGTACTTATCTATATAGCTCTTTTTTATAATATAAATATTGCCCGTAAATAATAATATATCGTGTTTTCACAAAAAACCACTACTCTCTTGGTCATTAGTAGGCATTAATTGGATTGCCTGCCACTTAGGGAAGTTTATCTACATTAATAAGGCGACTGAAAAACTGGCTAGATCTGAAAATGCAAAGTGCTTGATTGAAATTACCCCTGACAAACCCCTCCCTAATGTTATAAAGTGCGGGGAAGGTGATAATGTCTCATATATTAAATTTAGATATGACTAGAGACCTAAAATATGTAGATACTGTAGATGTTTTGGACATGAAGACAATGAATGTAATATTGAATATGAGCATGTAAATGACTATTGTTATAGAGGACATGACAAGAGTCAATGTCATTAAAACCAAGTAGATACACAACACAATAAGTGGAGCAAGCAAGTGAAGGTGCACAAGACAGTTCTGAAAGTGACTACTGTGTGTCTAGTTATCACTTAGGATCATGTAATATGGAATGTATTATAATCTAAATGCGGAAACAGATAATAATAATAATAAAGCAAATAAGAATAAGCACACCAGGAGTTTTTATACTGGTTCGAACTTCCCGTTCTACGTCCAGTCCCAGACTTCCTTCTGGAATTTAAACTCAATAACCCCTCACTTAACCCGAAGGAATAGGTATACAACACCTGAGCAGCCGAACAGGATTTTTTCGCCTCTAACAACCGAAAGAGGACTTTTACCGCCTGAACAACCGAACATGACTTTTACTGTTATAAGAAAATAGTTGATAATTGTGTTCTGAATAACACTGATATGTCTTTAAGTATACAACCTTCCTATAATCAAATCCTCAAGTATATATTATGTGTGTGAAGATATGAACGGAAGATATTGCTTAAAATCAAAGAATATATTGATTAGTTCAGAGATTCAAGCAATATAAAGATCGTGATTGCTTTTAGAATGAAGGGATAGAGAGTAAAGAGTATGGTCAGAAAGCAAAATGAAATTCGGTGGTTTGGAAAATGATTTTGATGTGTTTATATAGTAGACAAATAGCTACAACTATTAATGAAGAGTTTTGATCAAAAGATGCAGCCATATCTCTTCAATTTGGATCGTAACTCTTCGCAAATGAGTGTCTCTTCAGAAAAAATAGCTGTTAGAATCATTCAGTCGACTGAGCAAAATCGACTAGTTAACTGAATATTCAAAGACTGTGTAAAACAGAGTATATCTGTGCAACTGAACAGGTTCAGTCGACTGGTCATTTTTAGTCAGTTGACTGACCTGGTTGTCAGTGCACAGTTAATACTTTCTTTAAAGAATTTGAATCTTAAAACAACTTTGATTTTGTGTAAACTACTTGAGGATAGATTTTAACAATTTCAACCTATATCTAATGACTAAAACTTCAATAAATAAACATACTATACTTAGATTTGAAGTCTTGTCTCCTTTGTAGTTTAATAGCATATCTCATTCTCTTTTTGTCGCTTAATCGTATAGTCTCATCACTTGATTGTTTAAGCTTTTTGTCATGAATCAAAACTCATGATTCAACATTCTCCCCCTTTATGATTGATGCAACCTGTTTTAGATGATACTATACTTTAAGAATTATATAACGGAAGTTATATGTATCTCCCCCTGAATATTTGGCAACATATCTAATCCTGCAAAGAATTGGTTAGTCATACAAATTTCTCCCCCTTTATCATCGACAAAAAGGAAATAACCAATAATTATATTATTGTGAATTAACATCATAACAATCATAGGGAAAAAAAATTAAATTTTACCGAGCTATTTATACAAGCTCATAAAAAATAGTAGAATGTTTTGAATTTAAAAGAAAATAACTTACTACCACGAAGCAAGAATTACCAACATCACTCATCAGAACCTGAATCTGTATCTTCTTCCACTTGCACTGGTCCTTTGCCTCGTGAAGAACTTTCCACAAATTGTCTGCCACCCCCATTTCCACTAGTGTCTGAACTTGTATTTTCTTCGGATGTAGACCAAGTAAAACGAGGTGCCGGACGTTTGCCCGGATCCCGATGTGAAGTATCCGCAGTTGTGGAGGAGGAACAAGAGATTACATCCCATAAAATCCCGAAAAAGCTTTTGATCTTGTCAAACTTTTTGTCGACCTTCTTGTCGAGATTTTTGATGCGAGAATCCAAAATGACTTGATTACGAGCAAGTAGATCAATGGACTCTCGGGTGCTTTGGGATGGGGTTGGGGTATGAATGTCATCTCTTTGTTGCTGTGGAGTAGTAGCTTGCTGACGAGGTCTTGATTGCCAATCTTGGAAAGACATGATAGTGAGAGGTCTAGGAGGCAATTTCATCAGACTAATTGTGCGGCTATTTAGAGTTTTAGTAGCAGAGGTATCAGATTCTGGAATAGGAACTTGTAGGTTCATAAGTAGCCGCATAATATACTCTCTATAATAGATGATGTTCATTCGACCTTGGTTGAAGGATAAGAATTCATCAAGAATAAGCTTAGGCCAATTGATTTGAACATCTCCCTAGATTCCATATAAAGCCCTATAATTCTCCGGATATACAAGCTCATAAGAACCAGTACGAGGAAGAATTGTATGCATTAAGGCTCGATGCATAATTCAAGCTGTAGGGCGTAAGATGATAGATTCTAAATCTGTCATGTCATCTTCCAAAAACCTATGACTTACTTCATCTCGTTCGCCTATAGGAACATTTAAATTTTCTAACGGAATACCATTAGTTGGTGTGTGAAGTATCAATTTTTTAAATATATTATTGAAATGTTATAATTCTTTTAAAGAAATTATACCTAGTTCTCTTCTTAGTTTTATAAAACAATTTTCATTGAGTGGTTTAGTAAAAATATCAGCTAACTAATTTTCAGAATTTACAAATTCTAAATTTACTATATCCTTCTCAATATTATCACGAAGAAACTGATGACGAATGTCAATATATTTAGTTCATGAGTGATTGACATGATTTTTAGATAAATTTATTGCACTGGTCTTATCATAATATATTATAGTTTATTTAATTTTATATCAAAATCTTGCAGTGTTTGTTGCATGTAGATTACTTAAGCATATGCTAAAGCTGCAGATATAGATTCTGCTTCACATGTCGATAGTGAAATGCAGTTTTGTTTCTTGCTAAACCAAGATACTAAGGATCGTTCGATGAAATGAAAAGTTCCACTTGTACTTTTCTATTTGTCCGACTTCCTCCAAAATCAGCATCACTATAGGATACTATTTCAAAAGGACATTCTTTTGGATAAAATAGTCCTAAATCGTTGGTTTTGCTAAGATAACGAATTATACGTTTTACTACTCGCATATGTGATTCTTTAGGATTTGCTTGAAATCGAGCACACAAACAAACACTCATCATAATATCAGGTCTACTTGCAGTTAAGTAAAGTAATGACCCAATCATGCTACGATATAGTTTCTGGTCGACACTTTTACCATCTTCATCTCTGTCGAGATGTATAGTTGTACTCATAGGAGTAGGCTTGGCAGAAGTGTTTTCCATACCAAAACGTTTAATTAGATTATTACAATACTTTTCTTGATTAATAAAAATGCCATTTTGCAATTGCTTGATTTGTAGTCCAAGAAAATATGATAGTTCTCCCATATGTGACATTTCAAATTCATTTGTCATGATAGTCGAAAATTACTGACATAATTTTTCATTAGTTGAACCAAATATAATATCATCAACATATATTTGTATAATTAAAATATCTTGTTTAGATTTCTTAATAAATAAAGTTTGATCAACTTTTCCAATTTCAAAACCAGAGTCTATTAGATAGCTTTTAAGTCGGTCGTACCAAGCACGAGGTGCCTGTTTTAAACCGTATAATGCTTTCTTAAGTTTATAAACATGACCTAGAAATTTTTCATGAGTAAAAAGAGGAGGTTGTTCAACATAGACATTTTCTTTTATATATCCATTTAGAAAAGCACTATTAACATCCATTTGATATAATTAAAGTTATGAAAACATGCAAAAGCCAATAAAATACGTATAGCTTCTAATCTTGCGACAGGAGCAAACATTTCTTCATAGTCTATTCCCTCTTCTTGATTAAATCCTTGTGCTACTAATCTAGCTTTATTTCTAGTTATATTACCTAGTTCATCAACTTTGTTTTTGAAAACCCATTTTGTACAGTTGACGGATTGATCACTTGGTCTAGGAACTAATTCCCAAACTTCGTTTCTTTCAAATTGGTTTAACTCTTCTTGCATAGCTATAATCCAATAGTCATCAGTGGAGGCTTCCTTAATATTTTTAGGTTCTATATTAGAGAGAAAAGCTATATGGCCCATTTGATTTAATTGATGTCTTGTTCTTACATTTGAATTTACTTCTCCAATTATATTTTGAACAGGGTGATCTCTAAGAATTCTTGGAGGAGATCTTACAAGATTTTCATTATGAACAATGTTTTCATCTTCTCTAATATTATTAATGTTATTATTTTGAAAAATAATATCATCATCTTCTGAATTATTTGTTATGATTTTACTAGAATTATTTTCCAAGTTTGTAATATTAGAAGAAATTTTGATATGTTCATCGAATGAAACATGAAGAGTTTCTTCGATTACTTTAGTTCTTATATTAAAAATTCGATAAGCTTTGCTTCTTTTCGAATATCCTATTAATATTCCTTCATTGGATTTTGGATCAAACTTGCCAAGTTGGTCTTTAGTGTTAAGTATAAACATTTTGAACCAAATACTTTGAAATAGGATATATTAGGTTTTCTGCCATTTAAAAGTTCATATGGAGTGTGTTTTGTTAACGATCTAATAGAAACACGATTCAAAACATAACAAGCAGTTGCAACAGCTTCTGCCCAGAAATGCTTAGGTAGAGTGCTTCCATTTAATAAAGTTCTTGCACATTCTTGTAGTGTTCTATTTTTCCTTTCTACAACTCCATTTTGTTGTGGTGTTCTAGGAAAAGAAAAGTTATGATTAATTCCTTTCTTGTTACAAAAATGTTCAAAAGCTTCATTTTCAAATTCACCTCCATGACCACTTCTAATATTTTTAACTTTTAAATTCTTTATATGTTGAATTCTTTTTATAGAAATTTAAAAATTCTCAAAAGTATCACTTTTATGTTTCATGAAAATAGTCCATGTATATTTTGAAAAATCATCTACAATGACAAACACATATCTATTGTGATTAATAGATTGAACTTGAGTAGGTCCATATGTAGTAATTCAAGTGGTTGTGTTGTAGATATGATTTTCTTAGATTTAAAAGAAGACTTTGTTAATTTTCCTAACTGGCATGCATCACAAATATTATCAATTTTGAATTTCATATCAGGTAGTCCTTTAACAAGTTTATTTTTAGCTATTTTATTAATAGTATTAATATTTATATGGCAAAATCTTTTGTGCCATAGCCAAGAATCATTTTCTGTAGCTACTAAACACATGTTTGTGTTATGATTTATATTCATATTTAAAATATAAATATTTCTATCTCTTTTACCTTCAAAATTTAAATTTAGATTTTTATCAGAAATATTACATTTATTTTCTGAAAAGGATATATTAAAACCTTTATCACATAATTGACTTATGCTTAATAAATTATGTTTTAAGTTTTTAACTAATAAAACATCAGAAATGAGAGGTAAGTTAGAAATACCGTTATTGCTCACATCACCTTTGCCAATGATATAACCTTTTGAATTGTCTCCAAAAGTGACTGATCCTCCAATTGAGAGACAATGTTAGTTAACATGTCCTTATTACCAGTCATGTGTTTCGAGCAACCACTGTCTAAAATACATTTTCCTCTCTTTTTAAGTGGTACCTGCAAAAAATAAAGATTAAGTTGGTACCCACTTTTCTTTTTAGGGTCCTAAGAGTTAGGTCTTAGGAAACCAAACCCAAGCGGGTTCAGAATTCCCTTTATAAATATAATTCTTATTTTTATGAACAGTTTCCATAAATGTTTTGATATGTCTATTCCTAATTAAATTGTTATTTGTTTTAGGAATCCATATCTTAATAGTTTTAAGATCGTTAGAAACTGTTTTCTTAATATCTTTCTTAATTTTGTTTTTAAACTTATTTTTAAACTTTCCAGATTTCTTTGGATTTTCAATTTTCTTATATCCTAGTTCTATTTTATTTGAAGTAGACTGAGAATTTTCTATTATTGTAGAAAGATTTTCTCGTCCTTTATTGAAGTTAGAAATATTTTTATTAATATCTTCTAACTTAGTTTTGAGACTAGATTTTTCTAACTCTAATACTTTAGTATTAGATTTTAAATCATTAATTTCTGCTGATAAATCATCATTTTTATTTTTCTGAATTTCTAATTCCTGAGTTATCATAGAAAGTTGAGATGTTAAATTAGAATTAGATTCTTGAGATATTTCAAGTTCTTCTTCTAGAATTTTCTTTTCATCTCTTAGCATACTAATTTCTAATTCGGATCTATTTAATTTTCCTTGTAACTCTTTATTTTGCTTTTTAGTTTGTTTTACAAAGTCCACTAGTTCTGAATTAATTTCAACCAAATCTTCAAAACTTAGTTTACTTACATCATCACTTGTAGCCATGAAGCATACATTTGCTTGCTCTATGTCACTGTCACTGTCACTCTCTGATGATGAAGAAGAATCTGAATCATCCCATGTTACTAAAAATGCTTTCTTCTTGAATTCGTCCTTCTTGAATTTATTTTTCTTTTTCTCTGGACAATCTTTCTTCATATGACCTTTTTTATGACATTCATAACATTCTATGACAGAGGATGATGGTTTATTGCTATTATTGTTGTTGTTAGAGTTATTTTTGTAACTCCTAAACTTGTTATTCCTTTTGAATTTCAAAAACTTTTTGAAATTTTTAGCAATAAGTGCCATATCCTCTTCATCTGAATCAGAATCATCTATTTCTGCTTGAAATGCTAGATTCTTCTTATCATGTGCTTGAACTTTCTTTGTCTGCAAATTCACTTCATATGACATTAGATTTCCTATTAACTCTTCTGGTTTCATAGTGGAAAGATCGTTTGCTTCTTCAATAACTAAGACCTTTCTTTCCCATTCATCTGTTAAAGAGTTTAGGATTTTTGATACTATATCAAAGTCAAAATTTTTTTCTCCTAGTGCTAATAGTGAGTGATATATATCTTGAAATCTAGAGTACATGTCATTAATAGTTTCGTTTGGTTTCATTTTGAAGTTTTGGAACTGATTTTTCAACATAGAGATTTTGCTTTGTTTGACTTTGTTAGTTTCTTCATGAGTTATTTTTAGAGTTCTCCATATCTCATAAGCAGTTGTACACATACTGACTCTATTAAACTCATTTTTATCTAATGCACAGAATAACATGTTCATAGCTTTAACATTTGAAGTAGCATCAGTTTTTTGTGCAGTAGTCCAAGTTGAAAAATCTTCTGTTGGCATGGTATATTCCTTTTGGGTAATATTCCAGGTTTCAAAACCATTAGCTTGCATATATATTCTCATTCTAGTTGACTAGTAATTATAGTTAAGACCATTAAATAGTAGCGGTCGAGCAGTTGACTGACCTTCAGTGAAACTAGAGTTAATGTTAATGCTAGAATTGGTGTTACTATCCATATTTCAAAAAAAATCAAATAACTGTGTTACGGTTATAGGATGTCCTTGCTCTGATACCAAATGAAAGTGACTACTGTATGCCTAGTTATCACTTAGGATCGTATAATATGGAATGTATTATAATCTAAATGCGGAAACAAATAATAATAATAAAGCAAATAAGAATAAGCACACACCAGGAGTTTTTATACTGGTTCGAACTTCCCGTTCTACGTCCAATCCTAGACTTCCTTCTGGAATTTAAACTCAATAACCCATCACTTAACCCGGAGGAATAGGTATATAACACCTGAGCAGCCGAACAGGATTTTTCCGCCTCTAACAGCCGAAAGAGGACTTTTACCGCCTGAACAATCGAACGGGACTTTTACTGGTATAAGAAAATAGTTGACAATTGTGTTCTGAATAATACTGATATGTCTTTAAGTATACAACCTTCCTATAATCAAATCCTCAAGTATATATTGTGTGTGTGAAGATGTGAACAAAATATATTGCTTAGAATCAAAGAATATATTGATTAGTTAAGAGATTCAAGCAATATAAAGATTGTGATTGCTTTTAGAATGCAGGGATAAAGAGTAAAGAGTATGGTCAGAAAGAAAAATGAAATTCGGTGGTTTGAAAAATGATTTTGATGTGTTTATATAGTAGACAAACAGCTACAACTATTCACGAAGAGTTTTTTTTATCAAAAGATGCAGCCATATCTCTTCAATTTGGATCGTAACTCTTCGCAAATGGAAGTGTCTCTTCAGAAAAAATAGCTGTTAGAATCGTTCAGTCGATTGAGCAAAATCGACCAGTCAACTGAATATTCAAAGACTATGTAAAACAGAGTATATCTATGCAACTGAATAGGTTCGGTCGACTGGTCATTTGTGGTCAGTCGACTGACCTGGTTGTCAGTGCACAGTTAATACTTTCTTTAAAAAAATTGAATCTTAAAACAACTTTGATTTTGTGTAAAATACTTGAGGATAGATTTTAATAATTTCAACCTATATCTAATGACTAAAACTTCAATAAATAAACATACTATACTTAGATTTGAAGTCTTGTTTCCTTTGTAGTTTAATAGCATATCTCATTCTCTTTTTGTCGCTTGATCGTATAGTCTCATCACTTGATTGTTTAAGCTTTTTGTCATGAATCAAAACTCATGATTCAAGAAGTTCCTGTTACACAAGACAAAGCCAAGAGGAACTTAAATAAAGGAAAACAGGCAAATTATACTCATACCAATGGGAAAAAAAGGCAACCAAAATCTATATTGGTCCCTACTCCAAAAGATTCTTTGCAAAATAATAATGCAAACAAATTACTTGCAAATGATAGTGATTGTCGTTCAAATTAGCAACATTCCACACCTCTCTCTTCTCTTAATGGCCGATTACATGCAGTTCCTAACCAAGCTACTGCTAACATGAAAAATTTACATGCATGCATTATTTTCACACCAGCTACCAACCCCATTCTAAACTAACTACCTCCCCATGCAAACACATTTCCAGCTCCACACAACCTTTCAATACTCAACCCTTCTGCTTCCCTCAATGCTACTCTAAACCTTTTCCAGATCTTATCCACCATTTTCAAGGATGAACAAGTAAATACAGATATCATGGAACCTGATATTAACACTCCATCCTACTCCCCACTTCAAATGGCCTTAATACATGGCCTACTCAAATTCCTATACTTTCTCCTTCTCAACAACATTCAACATCATCTCAACCTTACACACACATCACCCTACCCTCTTTCATTCATGACATTGTAACTTCCTTAAACTCTGCCAATATAGCACACCATCCCTAACTACCACACCTGCTCCATCCACAAATCATACAACTACATCTCCTATGCCTATCTCCCCTCCAACATTACTTCACCTTCATCTAATATCTTACCTCGTCAGGAAGCAAATGAAAATATGAGCACAACCCGAAGGTTAAAAAGAAAAAGGTCAGGAAAGACAAGGGAAGGAATGCACCACTATCACAATCTGAAGATGATGCTGACCAGGATTTAAATCTCCATTTTTTATTTACTGATCACGACATATCTCCCTAACATGAGACAAATTACCCTTCTCGGCCTATAATCATATTAAAGGCATCTAGTAAATCAAAAAGGCACAAAAAGAATGATTGAAAACATAGCATCATGGAATATTAGAGGAGCACACAACAAATAAAGCAGTAGGAAATAAATTTTTTGATTCATTCCCACCAGCTAGAAATGATTGGTATACTTGAGACTAAACTTAATACTTCACTCACCCTGAAAATGGCCTCCTACATTAACACATCTTGGTGTTATGTCGAAAATCTTATTGATGCACCATATGGACGTATTATGGTTATATGGAGTCCTTTGACCTTCTCTGTCACATCCACATTGTCTCATCCTCAATATCTACACCTTCATGTTACCTTTTGTTTACTAACATTTCTTTTTACATCACCTTTATTTACACAATGAATCACCCCTCTTCGAGACAATCTCTTCATGATTCCATTCCTTCCCTCCTCCCATACAACCAAGCCTAGATTTGTTTTGGTGATTTTAACTATATGTTTAAATCATCACAAATAACTGGTGGACTCCTCTCTCTTTAAATGGTATAGCTCCTCTTAACAATACTATCTTCCAATCTTACCTGTATGAACTAAATTTCAATGGTCTGAGATACACTTGGAATAACAAAAGCAAACATGGAAATAGAACTTTTTGTAAGATTGATCATGCTTTTGCAAATATTGAGGTTATATCCTTATGACCCTCCCTACAAACAAATATCCTTCCCCAGGCATATCCGATCATAGCCCTACAGTCCTAACCTAGAATGGTAGAAACATGAAAAGATATCCTCCTTTTAAATTTTTTAATGCATCGACTAATCACTATGAATATGAATCTATTGTTTTGCAGGCTTGGAATATTATGGTATTTGAGAATCCTATGTTTATCTTACAGTCTAAGCTAAAGAATATTAAAACATCCTTGAAGAAATGGTCTAAAAGGAGGTATGGTACTGGTAATAAAATTTCTACCGCCATAGGAAGCAGCTTGAGGAGATTCAACATCAAATGACTATTAAACCTACCGATACACATTTATCTTCTAAAGAGCATAGCCGCTCTGCCTTCCTAAATAAATCCTCACATGATGAGCTTGTTGTCTTGAAACAAAAATTAGGTAAAGACTTCTTTATCTTTGGAGATCGTAACATGGCTTTCTACCAAAAATCTATAAAGTTGAAACATGCTAGATCCAAGTTACGGTCTATTATTGATATGAATGGCAACATACAGAATGAACCTGATGAAATACGTGCTGCCTTTCTGAACTACTTCACTGACTCACTCAACAAGTCTATAGGCGAAGAAATTGATCTTACCTCAATTATGCATGCTAATCTTCTTGACATTACTCATAATGAATCTTTGTCTCTCACCACTAAGATCACTAACAATGAAATATACCAACCACACTTTCGTCTGAACTCTAATAGCTCTAGTGGTCCAGATGGATTCAGTGCTTTCTTTTTCCAGAAATCTTAGAACTTGATTGACCCTATTGGAAATTGTTTTAAAATAAATTGGTTTGTGAATTGTTTAAAAATTAAAGATCTTGAAATAAGTGTATTTATTGCTTGAGTCACACACCATAAGGATTATTGAAAGATACTTATATATATAGGGCCCTTTGGGCACCCAAATGTTGCTTTTGTAGTGAGGAGGCAGCGCATGCATGACCATTACATGCGCGCGTGCGCCGACCGACCGACCCGACCCGACCAGGGCCAAGCTTGGGCTTGTTGTGGTGTAGCACTTATATTTTAGGATGAAATTTGTTCTGTGTTTTCTGACCATTATTTTATTTGAAACAGTAAATTTCATATCTGAATTTTGAGTCAACGTCACCCCACTATTCAGTAACACGTTCGCTTTGGTATTCCGTCTATTTAATTAATTTTTAGACGAGACCAAAGAAGAATGACATTTTTTTGCAAAAAAGTTTTTTTTCTCCACGAAATTGTCTTCTTAAAATCATATAGCAGGTAGTTTTTTTAGTGCGATTGATTCGATTTTGTGTGCAGGAGAACCGATATCAAATCAAAAAGAAGAGGCTGTTTTATCCTAAAGGCGACGACGTTAGTTAGACTACTTTGTACCCCTGAGTAGAACGTCGAAACGTCTTTAAGAAAATGACCTAGTACATGACTCACCTTAAGGTCATTTGTTTACAACAAATTGAAGACGACGCCAACAACAATGACTTTTGCTGCAAATTTTGACGATGCTTCCCCTACGTCAATGTTCCAGGTCCCCATGGTGTCTGCTACACCCTTCAGGTTCGAGGGCCTCCATTTCAAGCACTAGAGGCAGAAAATGAAGTGCTTTCAACTCCATCTAACGATGAGGAATGTGGTTACTATACTAACAACAGACAAACCACAACTGCCAAACAGACCCAACAAAGCAGACGCATATCAGATGAGAGCCTGGACAGAGAAATCAAAGGAGTTGCAGAACTGGATAAGCAGGATTACTTATGCAAGAACTTCATCCTCAATGGACTCAACGACGATCTCTATGACTATTACAACTCTGACAAAATAGCAAGGGAGATATGGGAAGCGCTGTAGAAAAAGTACGACACAGATGAGGCATGAACAAAGAAGTATGCCGTCAGCCGCTACCTCAAGTATCAGATGACGGATGACAGGTCGGTAGAGATGAAAGTCTCATGAGCTTCAGAAATAGCTCAAGAGATCATCTCCGAAGGTATGAGTTTGGATGAACAGTTTCAAGTAGCAGTTTTGGTTAATAAATTACCTCCCAGTTGGAAGGATTTTAAGAATAATTTTAGACATAAAACTAAGGAATTCTCATTAGAAAGTCTGATAACTCGTCTCCGTATTGAGGAGGAATCTCGTAAACAGGATATGAAGGAAGAAGTGCTTGCTGTTTTAGGAACCACTAAGAGAGCTGCAGTTCTGAAACCGAATCCCAAAAGGTTTAAGAATCAGAACCACAAGCTTAGTTAGAACTGCAACAAACAAAATTTGAACTCGCAAGGAAACCAAAGAGGTCAACAGAAACCACCCCAAAAGAATGACTCTGGACAGTTGTTTCTTTGTTACAACTGTGGAAAGCCATGTCATATAACATGAAAGTGTCGGAACAGGCCAAGCTCTGCTCCATGGGCTAACCTGACTAAGGAGCCTCTTACGGCTATGATTTCTGATAAGATTCACCTTGTTGGGGGATTAGAGGGTTGGTGGGTAAATACTGGGGCTACACGTCATGTCTTTTATGACCGTGCTATATTCAAAACATACATGGAGACCGAGGATAAAAAACTGTTGTTGGGAGACTCTCACACCACTATTGTTGCTGGGATTGAAAGTACAGAGCTGAAGTTTGCCTCTAGGAAGACCGTAATACTGAACGACATCATGCACACTTCAAAAGTGAGGAACAATCTTGTTTCAGGTTAACTTCTTAATAAGGCTGGGTTTACATAGACTATTGGGGTTGATATGTACACCATCCCTACAAATGGAATGTTTGTGGATAGGGTTTATGAAACTGATGGCATGTTTAAAATGAGTGTTGAATATAATAAAATGTCTGCTTCTGCTTATATGTTGTGTGATTTTGATATCTGGCATTCTAGACCATGTCATGTGTTAATCGAAAGAATTTCTATCGAGTTAGAAAACCGTCTAAATTTTTTGAAATAAATTTAACCGCAAGCGCACGACGTACTATTGAAGTACGTGGTGAGTATGGGTCGATCTGCAGGAAATTGTTAGAGTTTAAAAATCTATGCAATCAAATTAGACTAAATGGAGGAGAAATTGTTAACTAGAAATAAAATGAATCTAAAACTAGAATTAAAATTTGACTTAAAAACTATTGAACTAGAGAACAATTTAGAGGCAAATCCACTCTCATATTTTTGTAAATCAACAAACAAACAATTTGTGATCTCTAGCTTTGATATTAAGTGAAATATTGTAGTATTTATCATAAGTATGGTTTGTTTATGTTATTAATTAACATAACTCAAACCATCAAACTATAATATAACAAATAAACCACTTATTATTCTCATGAAACTGAAGCCAAAGCAAAAGCTATTTTAAGTATGATCTATTTACTATTGTAACTAGTAATATAAATCATCAAATTTCATTTTTACTTTAATTTCACAATAAAAAATGAATTAGCAAATGATGATGCAAATTGTGTTTATGTTGAATAAGAATAGCTCATTTACATAAGCAATATAAGCTATCAAACCCACTTGTATAAACTTGCATCAAAATTCACTTTCATGAAGCACAAACAAAGAGATCATAAATCATAAAAAATGTTGAAATTACATAATATTTGAGAGCTTCATTACCCCTAAATTGAAGGGGTTTAGCTACTCATTTGTGTTATCAAATCAACACATGTAAGTTTCAACATTGAAAATGAAAGAAAGTAGAGAATAAACAAAGAAAAAGAAGATTAACTACTAGAAGAAAATTGATTAGACTAGTGTATAAATGTAAATCTAAGCTATGAATATTAAGAGAAAGAGAGCATAGAAATAAACATTAACAATAAAACAAAGAAAAGCATGTAGAAAAGAGAGAAGAAAGAGGCTTGGAAGCCATTTTTATTTCATGTAACATCGAGCTTACAATTTGATCTCTTAATTTCCTAAGTAAAATTAAAGAGTAGAAGATATGTTCATGTACATAAAAGGGTTATTTATACATGCATAAAACCATAATTCTATTTTTAGGGTGCTTCCCAAAATACCCTTTAGGAAGTGTGGCCACCAAGTAAGCATTAGCCACTAATTAATCCATCATTTGATGTGCATGAAGCTTTAACCTCCACTTAGTTGTCCAATAGCTCCTAATTGTACATTTAGGTAAGTGGTTGGGGTCCTTCATGATCTTGAACTTGAATTATTTCCTCTTCATTCCTTTGTATTTCCTTGTGCATGCATATATCATTATGAATCCCACTTCCATATGCACCAAAATATCTTATAAAAATCATAAAAATTGTCCAAGTAAAAATTCTTAAATTAACACATGCACACAAATGACCATTTTGCCCCTGAATGAAGATGAAAATATGATGGTTTGAAAATAATTGAAAATTGGTTTTAACATGTAAAAATGCCCAAATATGATGTTTATTTAAATAAAAAGAGATAAAATATGGATGTAAATATATGCACATTTACATGCACATCAAATACCCCTACACTTATCTTTTTATTCGTCCTCGAATAAAGGAAAACTAAAATAAATCCATTTTCGTAGGGAGCACGATTGCATTGAGCGTATGCAACAAGCCGTTAAACCTCTGGGTGTCCCCAATAGGACGAGTGTTGTCTCATGAGGGTTTTCAGTGGATACTACCCACAAAATCCAAATGCAAAGTGAAAATATTTACAAAGTGCAAGATTTATTTACAATGGGATGAATGCAAGTTTTTGAAAGTATTTACAAATGAAAGATTTATTTTTAAATAGACACAAATAATTTAAATATAAGTTCTGGTCATTGTCTTGAAAATTTAAGTCATTTACTCGTCAAAACTTCCAATAAACACAAAGTTATCGTAACAAATAGACTGGTTGAACTCGTTGTTTCGGTTGATAACAAAGTGTAACTATGAAATGGATCCTTAGTTGATTATCAAAGTTTATCAAAGTGGTATTTTCATTTCTTTTCAATAATAAGTTAAATCAAATAAGTAAAAATAGTGCTCGGATTTCAATTGCTTACTCTCTCTTATTTGAAAATTTTATTGATATTAACAATATTTACACATGCCTAACTTAGGTAAACTGAGGCCAGGTATATTATCCGTGCACTGCCTTGCGGACTGATGTGAGGGGAATACAGAGTGTGGCGAGTGAACACACAAGTGTGAACACTTATCGACTGTAGGCGTTATTAAAAAGAATTTTTATATACATACACCTAACTCAGATAAACTGAGGCCAGATATACCGATCATGCACTGCTTTTCGGGCTTACGTGAGAAGGGTACAGAGCATGGCGAGTGAACACACGAGTGTGAACACATGGCTCTAGGTGTTAAAAATATATATACAAATATACAAATGTTTTTTTTTCAATTTTTTTAGAAAGAGAGAGTTTTGCAAAATCATCTTAGCACCATTTAACTTAGAAGATAAAAATGTTATATCCTTTACTTTAAATTTACCGCTTTTTTAAACAAAGATTTTCAATTAGAACATACTTCATAATTAACAAATATGAACCTTCCTATATACTAGTTAAACCATTGTTATTTGTAATCAAACTTCATTTTTATTTTTGTTAAGACAAATAAATTTTCAAAATTTTCAATTTATTAACCAAATTTTATACTTATCCCATAGTGTTTCTTCAAAAATAAATCGAAATGCTAAAAAAATGTTTTTGAGATTTTTTTAAGTTAAAAAGAAAATGAAAATTCAAAAATATCATGAAACTAAAAAGAAATGAAAATGAGACACCCCCCTCACACTTAATTTTGACAGTGTCCTCAGAGTCAATGCATGATATAATGAGTGTAGCGGGGAAAAATATGTACATATTTACAAAAGAGGGTTAACATTCTTACTAGACGTAGCTTGGCTCATGAAGGATCATGAGCTCCTCCTCTTGGTTACCGGGAAATTCCAAGAAAGGTTTCAAACGATGACCGTTGACTTTGAAAACCGATCCATGCTTGGGATTTTCTATTTCTACGGCACCATGTGGAAAAACAGTTCGTACCACAAATGGTCTGGTCCATCTTGATTTAAGTTTCCCAGGGAATAAATGAAGACTTGAGTCATATAAAAGAACTTTCTAGTTAGGCCAAAACGTTTTCCTTAGGATTGACTTGTCATGAATAACTTTGGTTCTTTCTTTGTAAATTTTCTCGTTCTCATACGCGTCGTTCCTAAGTTCTTCTAGTTCGTTGAGTTGTAGTTTTTGGTTTTCGCCAGCTTTCTTAAGATCAAAGTTTAAGTTCTTAATTGCCCATAACGCTTTGTGTTCGATTTCAACGGGTAAATGGCAAGCTTTACCATAAACTAAACGAAATGGGGACATCCCAAGGTTAGTTTTAAAAGCAGTAAGGTAAGCCCAAAGCGCGTCGGTCAATTTTTGAGACCAATCTTTTCGATTTTTGTTAATAGTTTTCTCCAAGATTTGTTTTATTTGTCAATTTGAAACTTCAACTTAGCCACAAGTCTGAGGATGATACGGAGTGGATAGCTTGTGGGTTATCGAGTATATTTTTATTAAAGTTTTAAAAGAACGGTTGCAAAAATGGGTTCCGTTATCACTGATTATTGTGCGAGGTGTGTCGAACCTCGAAAAGATGTTTTCTTTGAGAAATTTTACAACAATTCTATGGTCGTTGGTTTTGCAAGGAATGGCTTCGACCCATTTTGAAACGTAATCGACAGCGAGAAGGATATACAAGTTTCCAAAAGAATTGGGAAAAGGTCCCATAAAGTCAATACCCCATACATCAAAGATTTCGATCGTAATAATGGGTTTTAGAGGCATCATATCTCGTCAGGAAATTCGTCCAAGCATTTGACATCGATATCAAGTTTTACAAAATTCAAACGAGTCTTTGAAAAGAGAAGGCCAATAGAAACCACACTGAAGCACCTTTTCCGTAGTTTTTGGAGGACCGAAATGTCCACCGCACGCTTGATCATGGCAAAACAAAAGAACACTCCTTATCTCATTATTCGGAATGCAACGTCGGATGATTTGGTCGGAGCAATATTTGAACAAGTATGGATCGTCCCAATAGAAATACTTCACTTGGGACATGAATTTGTATCTGTCCTGTTTGGACCAAGACGAGGGAGTTTCTTTAGTGACTAAGTAGTTCACTATGTCAGCATAACATGGGTTGATAGAAATTGAAAGAAGTTGTTCATCGGGGAAGTTTTCATTGATTGGCAAAGAAAATGGTGCGTTCGGAAGACGAGACAAGTGATCGGCTATGACGTTATCGGATCCTTTTTTGTCTTTAATTGTTAGGTCAAATTCTTGAAGTAAAAGGATCCAACGAATCAAGCGGGATTTGGCATCCTTTTTAGCGAAGAGATATCGAAGCGCAAAGTGGTCCGTGTACACGGTAATGTGTGACTCGATCAAGTAAGTTCGAAACTTTTCGAGCGCAAAAACGACAACTAGAAGCTCTTTTTTGGTTGTTGTGTAGTTGAGTTGAGCGTCCTTCAAAGTCATACTCGTGTAGTAAATGACGTGAAGGATCTTGTTGATGCGTTGTCCTAGGACAGCACCAACAACAAAGTTCGAAGCATCACACATTATTTCGAATGGATGATCCCAATTGGGTGTGCAAATGATTGGAGCAGAAATGAGTTCGTTCTTAAGACGTTCAAAAGAAGAGATACATCGGAGTTAAAATCAAAAGGAACGTCTTTTCCAAGAAGAGTCATCAAAGGACGAGCGATTTTTCTAAAGTCTTTCACAAAGTGTCGGTAAAAGCCTGTGTGTCCTAGAAATGATCGAATGTCCTTAACAGTTTTAGGAATAGGTAGATTTCCAATGACATCGATTTTCGCTTTATCTACCTCAATGCCTTTATTTGAGATGATATGTCCAAGGAATATGCCTTGTTTGACCATAAAGTGGCATTTTTCCCAATTCAAAGTCAAATGTTTTTCTTTACATCGATTTAGAACCAATTCGAGATGATGTAAACATTGGGAAAAAGAATCGTCAAAGATTGAGAAATCATCCATAAAAACTTCTAGAAAGCATTTAATCATGTCGGAAAAGATTCCAACCATGCATCGTTGGAAAGTCGCAGGAGCGTTACAAAGTCCGAATGGCATACGTCGATAAGCAAAGGTACCAAATGGACACGTGAAAGTCGTTTTCTCTTGATCTTCGGGAGCGATGGGAATTTGGTTATAGCCGGAATAACCATCAAGGAAGAAGTAAAATTCATGGCCGGCTAAACGTTCGAGCATTTGGTCAATGAAAGGGAGAGGGAAGTGATCTTTTCGTGTTGCGGCATTTAGTTTTCGATAGTCAATGCAAACACGCCAACCCGTTTGAGTACAAGTTGGAATAAGTTCGTTTGAATCATTCTTGACAACTGTTAGCCCAGACATTTTCGGTACAACGTGAATTGGGCTAACCCATGAACTATCAGAGATTGGGTAAATGATTCCATTGTCGAGAAGTTTAAGAATTTCATCATGCACCGCATCTTTCATTTTTGGATTAAGCCTTCGTTGCGCGTCACGAACAGGCTTGGCATCTTCGATTAAATGGATGCGATGTTGAACAATAACATGGCTAATCCCCTTTATATCGGCGATCGACCATCCAATCGCTTCCTTGTTTTTCGAAAGAATAGAGAGAAGAGAAGTTTCTTGATCAAGAGAGAGAGAGTTGCGGAAATTATGACGGGCAACGTTTTGTTATCACCTAAGTATGTGTACTTAAGGTGATCGGGAAGTGGTTCGAAGTCTAACTTCGGGAGTTTGTCGATCAAAGATTTGGGTTGAGATTCGACTCAACTGGAAGCGATTCAAAGGGAAGAGTGTATTCAATCTCGTTGGGAATTTCGTGGAACAAATTTTCGTACTCAGCCTCGCGTTCATCATCAAGATCAAGTGTCTCGTTTTCAAAGTTTTCGTGAATGGCACTAACTTCGAATGCTTGGTCACGAGGTTTATTCGATTGGCTTTCAAGATTGAAAATGTTGAGATCCAAAGTCATGTTTCCAAAAGAGATTTTCATCGAACCGTTACGACAATTGATTAAGGCATTTGAGGTGGCTAAGAATGGTCGGCCTAATATCAATGGAATTTGACTTGTGGGATTTGACACGGGTTGTGTTTCGAGAACGATAAAATCAACGGGGAATATGAATTGCCCTACTCGAATGAGCACGTCCTCGATTTCTCCCACGGGCTTTTTAATCGAGCGATCGGAAAATTGAAGCATGACTTTTGTGGGTTTGAGCTCACCTAAGCCTAATTATTCGTACACGGAGTATGGAATCAAGTTAACACTCGCGCCTAAGTCTATCAAACATTTGTTAATCGTCTTGTCTCCAATTGTACACGAAATCGTAGGGCAACCACGATCTTTGTATTTAACGGGCATGGATTGGGACAAGACTTCACTCAAACTGGCGGCTAAGAAGACTTTTTTGGGCACTTGAGTGTGTCGCTTTTGGGTACACAAGTCCTTAAGAAATTTAGAGTATGTTGGGACTTGCTGAACGATGTCAAGAAGCGGGATGTTAACTTTCACTTGTTTAAAAATTTCCAACATCTTTTCCATTTGGTCCGAGTGTTTCTTTGGTCGAAGACGATGTGGAAATGGAACACGATACTCGGTAGGTGGGTCTACTCGAGTAGAAGAAGAAGAATTTTGATTGGCATTTGATTCGACGTTTGGCTCCACGTTTTGTTCAGATTCGTTCGTTATTTTAGAAGCGTCGAGAGAATTTCCGATAAATCGTTTGGGTTAACGACTTGATTATCGATTTGTTTACCGGAACGTAAAGTTGTGATAACATTCAATTGGGTGACGTTGCTATGTTGAACAACATGGGCTTGATTTGGATTTGCGTTTTGATTTCTGGGATTTGGAAGGGGTTGACTTGGGAATGTTCCTCGTTCGCGTTCACTTACAGACGTGGCTAATTGACTCATCTGCATTTCGAGTTTTGCAATTGATTGGTTTGTGTTTTGCATATATGAGGTCAATAAATTTTGCAAATTGTTATTTAATTGAAGGCTTTGAGTAGTTGCCTTAGCCAACGTTTCAAGAGTTTTCTCAAGCGAAGTTAAACGTTTATCCTCTTGGGGAGGATGAGTAGAATTTGGTTGAAAATTTGATTGTTGCGGTTGATTATGAGACGAACCTGCAAAGTTTGGTTGAAAATTGTTGGGCTGAAAGGGAGGATTCGAAGCATTATTCAAGAATGCTTGAAAATTGGGACGAATCGTATTCGTGTTGGGATTGTTTTGGTTCCACGCAAAATTCAGATGATTTCTCCAACCAGGGTTGTATGTTGGAGAAAACGGGTCGTTTTTGGCTTTATTGAAAGCATTGATTTGTTCGACAGAATTGGGACAGTGATCGGCTATATGATTAGGATCGTTGCATTTATAACACATTGGTTCATTTGATTCGATGAGAAAACGTTATCGAATTTTTTAATCATTGCATCGATCTTAGCTTCCAAAGCAAAAGAAGATCCTATCGACTGTGCACTCGATCGTGTGTAAATTGATTTTCGTTCAAACGTTCCCATTGGGATGATTTTTCGGCGAGGTTTTCAAGAAATTGCCAAGCATCGTCGTGATGTTGGGCAAGAAAATTGCCTTGGCACATTGATTCGAGCATGGTTCGTGAGCTGTTTTTGAGTCCATCGTATAAGATTTGGCAAATTTTCCATTTTTCAAAGTTATGGTGTGGACATTTTATCAAAAGCTCTTTGAATCTTCCAAAATATTTTCCGAATGGTTCTCCCTTGAATTGATGAAAATTTACAATTTCATTTTGGATTCTACTTGTTTTTTCCAAAGGGTAGAACTTTTTTAAGAAAGCTTTTACGAATTCTTTCCAAGTTTTAGTCGAGTTCGATGGTAAGCTGTACAACCATTTTTTAGCGTAATCCGTAAGAGTGAATGGGATTAATCGAAGTTTGATTCCGTCATCAGAAAGTTGTTAGAGTTTAATGGTTGCGCAAACTTGTTCGAATTTAGTCAAGAAGATGTATGGGTCATCATGCTCGAAATTGCCAAATTTCGGAAGCGTGGCAATATGGTTCGAGTGAATTTCAAAATGGTTACCCGTAGTGGCGGCTAACGTGATGCAAGATGGAATAGAAACTCTATCGAGAAAGATTCTATCCATAAGAGTTCGAGGGGCATTCTCGTTCGCCATTTCGGGAGAATCGTCTGTTCGAGTTAAACGATTAGTGGTTGAGTCGCGAGTCCAACGATTTGTTGTTGTGTCACGAATCCAAGTACTCATGCACAAGTGAAAGTCGAGAAGAGAAAGAAGTTAGAAACGAGTTTAGAGAATGAAAGAAGATTTGAAAACGAAGTGAAAAATTGTTTTTGTTTTTGTTTTTTAAGGAAGAAAAATATTTATCAAGTGAAATTTATTTTCAAAAGAGAAGTTTGATTTTTGTTTTGTTTTTGGTTTTGTTTTTGAATTTTCAAATATTTACCAAAAGGATTTTTTTCAAATTTTTTTAGAAAATGGAAATTTGATTTTTGCCTTTTATTTTGAATTTCAAATTTTTTTTTTCGTTTTTTGAAATTTGAAATAAAAGGCAAAAATCAAATTTCCATTTGACATTCTGCTTTGGCAACCTAAAAAAATAAAAACAATATATATATATATATATATTATCAAAGGAAGACCAAATAAAACAAGTAAAACAAAACAAATGAAAATAAAACAATTTGAAATTTGTATTTTTTTTATTTTTTGTTATAGAAAAGCAACAACGGGAAAAGAAAACCAAGACCCCCTTTTTTATATACTAAAAAAAAATTCAAACAAAATCAAATTTTACTTACAAAAGACAAAGATTCACTTTAAAAAAAATTATTAAAGCTTCCACAAAACAATTGATGACTATCCAAATACCACCCCGCCTACAAAATAAAATAAAAACGGTGCTGCTCAAAGATCAGAGAAATCACTATAATGACCCAAAACTCACAATCGACTTCCTACTCAAAATCGAAATTCTAAAGTCTCAATTCCCATTTCAAAGCAATTTCACGAATTCGAAATCCAATTAACAAAATGCTACTTTTCGTGCCTCTGTTCCCCAAATTAGAAAAAACTCAAAACACAACTCCATTTCCCAAATTCTCTTTTCTATTTACAAAACACAGAATTACATATTATTTAGGCGATTTCGAATGAAGATTTCGAAGTGAAATTTGGGTCTCGAGTTTGTTCTTGGGGGGATTGGACTTTTTGGTTTTCTGATTCTAGCAGTTGACGGCTAGGTGGTTGTAGCAGTTTCTTGCAAGGAAGATGTTGGCAATGTCGGCGATGTTGCAGGAGGAAGAATTAGGGCTCGAAGTGGAGATCGTGGTTGAGGAGATGGAGTTGCGAGTTCGAGGAGGGCTTTTTGGGTAAGTGGTTGATTCAGCAATTGCAGTGATGATCTATGAGGTTGTGGCCGAGGCTTGTTGGTGTCTTGGGTTTGTTCTTGGGGGTTAGGAGTATGTGAGAAGTTGTGGCGACAGTTCAGGTGGGGGGGGGGGGGGGGCAGGAATGGATGGAGGAAATGTGTGATGAAGTTTGGGTTTGTAGCCGCACTAGAGGATGGTCAATGAATGAAGCAGTATGATAATGGAGATTGTTGAAGATGTCGGTTTGAGAATGGGGTGGCCACTATTGTAGTGCATTGAAGTATGGTGAGAAAGGGATGATGATGATGTGAGGATGTTGAGCTGTTGGAAGTAGCAGTATGGTCGTAAACTTGTTTTGTGATGACAGTAAATATAGATGAAGTGTTGACAGTAAGGATGATGGCAGGTTATGGTGAATGGTTTTGCAGTTTGAATAGTATAGAGATGTTTGCGGTTAGTTGCAGTGATGTCAGAGATGTAAAGAAGAGGGTTGTAAATGTGGTGCAAGTGTTGTATATTGGCACTGGTTTGTGAAGGAGGATCTTGCTTGGTGGCAGTAGAATGTATGGTGATGTTCTGGTTGTGGTAGAGAAGTGGAATGAAGGAAGTATGTGGTTGAATGACTGTGGATGGTGCACAGGAGATTTACAGGGGTAATGCAGATGTGAATGTCGAAGGAGGGGGGCAAGACTGGGTAAACAGTGGAACAACATATGTTGATGGTGATGAACCACTAGCAGTGTGCAGGGTGGAACTGCATTGGTTGAAGAATGAAGTGGTGACTGCAAGTGGTAAGGGGAGGAGGTAGTTGTTGAGGGGAATTGCAGTGGGAAGAATAGTGACTGTTGGCCACAGTTTGAAGTGGGAATTAGAGTTTGTGATGTGTATGGTGTTTGTTTGTACTGTTCAGGTTGTTGGGGTAAGTGGTTGATGACTGACAGCAGCGTGGACAGAGAGTTTGAAGGTGATGGTTGGGATTGTTGGCTTTGAAGTGTGCTATGGTGATGTAGTCGGTAATGATAGGTGAAATAAAAAGCAGTGGAAATTGCAATGTATAGAAGTGGGTGTGGAGATGTATCAGTGAATTGGCACAAGAGATTGACTGTGGTGGGTGATGATGTTCATCAGTGATGTAAATGTGGCTTGGTGTGATGGTATGTGGAGGGAAAATAGTGGAACAAAGTTGGACAGGGGTTGGCTGTAGAGGTGTGTCAATGGAGAAGTGAAATGAAGGTATCATTATGCATGTATTGGTGGTTGGCAGTAGGATGTGGGGAATGTTGCAGTTATGGATGGAGGTTGACGCAGCGGATTAATCAAAACAAAGATAATACGATGAATGTAGAAATCGGTGGATTGGAAGATGCTGAAATGCCCGAATTCGTTGATCCGAAGATACCGAACTCTAGCTATCTCGAACTCGTTGATCGCGCACGATACCGGGTTCAAAGATCTTCAATTCTTCAAGCGTTGATCAAGCGCACTTGATTCCGCGAATCGGCTTCTACAATCGTTGAATCGAGCACACTCGATTATCCGAAAGAGGAGATAGGAGATTACCCTCAACTACCAATTTGGAATGAAAGCACAAAGCAATCAAAAGAGAATTTTATTCAATATTCAACAACCTTTACAAATGACTCACACTTGCTATTTATAGCTTTACAACAACACGCAAAAACTTCAAAAAAATACAAGTACTTAGGTCGTGAGCGACCTACGACCTATAATGGTTCGACCTAAGAACATATGCGACTTAACATAGGTCGGCAGCGACCTAACAACAAACAGTTACAACTCGTTACAACCCTTTAGCGACTTAACAAACTTAGACAAAATACAAACAGACGACATACGACTTAGTATAGGTCGGCAGCGACCTAAAATATTACGACATAAGAAAATATAACACAATGACTTGACGACTTAACAACATGTACAAAAGACACAAGCTTTCATCAGCGGTTGAGATTAGCTCGGTAGAAGAATCAATGTCCACAAGCTTCAGCGACTTAAAAATATGCGGCATTCCAGATCAACGACTTAAGGAAATCAATGGCATCCAGAGCTTTGCGACCTAAGAATGAACGGCATCCCTTCGTTTGCGACCTAACAGAAGCGGCTCCAGAAATTCTTCGCGACCTAAGTCTCCACGACCTAAGACTTTGCGACCTAAGCCTTCGCGACCTAACTTAGCTCGTTCCGTTTCCTTGCGACTTAACCTAGGTCGTAACTCGTTAGGTCGTATCACTTTTCTCTTCAGATTGTTAGGTCGTTGGTGCGACTTAAAGGATTCGTTAGGTCGCTCGCGACCTAATACTTCAGCTCCCCGCCAATCTTCACATACTGCTAACTCGTTAGTCTCTTCGTTAGCTCGTAGTACTTCGCTAGGTCGTTGCCGGTCTTCAGTAGGTCGTTGATACGACCTAAAGGTCTTGTTAGGTCGTTCGCGACCTAGCCCTTTACCAGTTTGTGCTTCAACAACCAGTAACGACTTAGAGGTTTTGTTAGGTCGTATGCGACCTAACTCTTCTTCCTTCTGAGCATCCTTCCGGGCTGCATCAGAGGTGAATGTTGTAATGACAGAATTGTTGTGAAGGGTTTGATCTGTGAATGGCAGTGGGGAAGTATGTCACTGTTGTTGGAGAAGTGAGGGATTGCGTTTGTGGGGAAGTGGTTGTTTGGCACTGGTGGCTGTAATGGTGCATAGAGATGTGCAAAAGTTCAAACAGAGACCAAAAGGAAAGTGTGAAATAGTGAAAAAAAGAAACAATGAGATGTAAATAGAAATGCAAGTGTATATGTTGTTTTTCAAAATGTAAATACCATTGAAGTGAATAATATTTGTTTTGAAAGGAAAATGTGTGTTGTAAATTATTATTATTATTTTTTTAAGAAAAATGCAAATGCTAAAACAAATAGAACAACAAGAGATGCACACAAACAAAATGCAAGCAAAAATCAAACAAACACGCAACATTTTTTTTTAATTGCAAACACACACAAAATTAAACAATAAATAATTCGAAGAATAGAAAAATAAAATCAAAGCAAATTCCCCAGCAACGGCGCCAAAAACTTGTTAATCGACGGAATTTCTATCGAGTTAGAAAACCATCGATAAATTTCGAAATAAATTTAACCGCAAGTGCACGGCGTACTATTGTAGTACGTGGCGAGTACGGGTCGATCCGTAGGAAATTGTAAGAGTTTAAAAATCTATTCAATCAAATTAGACCAAATGGAGGAGAAATTGTTAACTAGAATAAAATGAAGCTAAAAATAGAATTAAAATTTGATTTAAAAACTATTGAACTAGAGAACAATTTAGAGGCAAATCCACTCTCATATTTTTGTAAATCAACAAACAAACAATTTGTGATCTCTAGCTTTGTTAAGTGAAATATTGTAGTATTTATCATAAGTATGGTTTGTTTATGTTATTAATTAACATAACTCAAACCATCAAACTATAATACAACAAATAAACCACTTATAATTCTCATGAAAATGAAGCCAAAGCAAAAGCTATTTTAAGTATGATCTATTTACTATTGTAACTAGTAATATAAATCATCAAATTTCATTTTTACTTTAATTTCACAATCAAAAATTGATTAGCAAATGATGATGCAAATTGTGTTTATGTTGAATAAGAATAGCTCATTTGCATAAGCAATATAAGCTATCAAACCCACTTGTATAAACTTGCATCAAAATTCACTTTCATGAAGCACAAACAAAGAGATCATAAATCATAAAAAATGTTGAAATTACATAATATTTGAGAGCTTCCTTACCCCTAAATTGAAGGGGTTTAGCTACTCATTAGTGTTATCAAATCAACACATGTAGGTTTCAACATTGAAAATGAAAGAAAGTAGAGAATAAACAAAGAAAAAGAAGATTAACTACTAGAAGAAAATTGATTAGACTAGTGTATAAATGTAAATCTAAGCTATGAATATTAAGAGAAAGAGAGCATAGAAATAAACATTAACAATAAAACAAAGAAAATCATGTAGAAAAGAGAGAAGAAAGAGGCTGGAAGCCATTTTTATTTCATGTAACATTGAGCTTACAATTTGATCTTTTAATTTCCTAAGTAAAATGAAAGAGTAGAAGATATGTTCAAGTACATAAGAGGGTTATTTATACATGCATAAAACCCTAATTCTATTTTTAGGGTGCTTCCCAAAATGCCCTTTAGGAAGTGTGGGCACCAAGTAACCATTAGCTACTAATTAATCCATCATTTGATGTGCATGAAGCTTTAACCTCCACTTAGTTGGCCATTAGCTCCTAATTGTACATTTAGGTAAGTGAGTGGGGTCCTCCATGATCTTGAACTTGAATTATTTCCTCTTCATTCCTTTGTATTTCCTTGTGCATGCATATATCATCATGAATCCCACTTCCATATGCACCAAAATATCCTATAAAAATCTTAAAAATTGTCCAAGTAAAAATTCTTAAATTAACACATGCACACAAATGACCATTTTGCCCCTGAATGAAGACGAAAATATGATGGTTTGAAAATAATTGAATTTTTGTTTTAACATGTAAAAATGCCCAAATATGATGTTTAGTTAAATAAAAAGAGATAAAATATGGATGTAAATATATGCACATTTACGTGCACATCATCATGTAAATAAACGAATAATAAAGAACATGAGTAGCTTAGGTATAATCCATAATATGTCACTAAATGATTTTCAAAAATGTAATTTTTACAGTCAAGCAAAAATAACAAAACCCCCACATAAATCTGTAATTAAAGAATCAAAACCCTTAGACTTGATTCATTCTAATATATGTGAGCTTGATGGAGCTCTGACTAAAAATGGACACCCCTACTTTATCATTTTCATTGATGTTGCTCTGATTTTACTTATGTATACCATATGAAAAATAAAAGTGATGCAATTGAGATGTTTAAATCTTTCATAACCGAAATTGAAAATCATCTAATAAGAAAGTTAAAAGATTGTGTAGTGATAGAGGAACTGAATATGAATCAAGTTCGTTTATTGAATTTTACAACTCACATGGAATAATACATGAAAAAACTGCACCATATTCACCTGAAATGAATGGTAAAGCTGAAAGGAAAAATAGAACATTAACTGAATCAGTGGTTGCTATTTTACTTAATTCTGTGCATCATTACTTTGGTGGAGGGAAATTTTATTAACCGTGTGTTATGTTTTAATAGAATCCCTAAGTCAAAAACAAAATTTCACCTTTTGAAATCTTAAGAAGTTATAAACCGAATATATCTTATTTTAGAACTCGGGGATGTTTAGCATATGTTCATATCCTATCGCAAAGAGAATAAAATTAGCAAGTGGAGCATATGAATGTGTATTTATTGGCTATTCTATTAATAGCAAAGCATATAGATTTTATGATCTGAATACACACAATATAATAGAATCTAATGATGCCGATTTTAGAGAATTGAGATTTCCTTTTAAATTGAGGAATAGTGGGGGCAGATCAAGTAAGATTATGCCTACCAGAACAGAACATAATGAATCTTTTGAAAACGAACCTAAGAGAAGTAAAAGAGCAAGAATTACAAAAGATTATGGTTCAGATTTTTGCACTTTTACTATAGAGGAGGATCCTTTAAACCTCCAAGAAGCCTTATCTTCTTTAAATGACGATTTTTGGCAAGAGGCTATAAATGATGAGGTGGATTCTTCGCAATCCAATAAGACTTGGCATTTAGTAGATTTACCACCAGGTTGTAAGTCTATAGGCTGTAAAGGGTACTTAAAAAGAAATTAAAACCTAATGGAAAAATTGATAAATATAAAGCCCATTTAGTAGCTAAAGGGTTTAAACAAAGAGAAAATGTAGACTTTTTCAACACTTTTTCACCTGTAACTAGAATTACATCCATTCGAGTACTAATTTCACTAGCATCTATTCATAATTTAATAATATACCAAATGGATGTTAAAACTGCTTTTTTAAATAGTAAATATAGAAGAGGAAATTTATATGGACCAACCTGAAGGCTTTGTAATTCATGGTCAAGAACATAAAGTTTGCAAGTTAGATAAATCATTATATGGTTTTAAACAAGCACCTAAGCAACGACATGAGAAATTTGATAACTTAATAATCTAACATGGTTTTAAAGTTAATGAAAGTGACAAATGTGTTTACTATAAATCTGAGAATGACATTTGCACAATTATATGTCTGTATGTAGACGATCTACTTATTTTTGGGTCAAACATTCATGCCACAATGTCAAATCTTTGTTAAGTGCCAACTTCGATATGAAAGATCTAGGTGAAGCGAGTGTAATCCTTGGAATTAAGATTACTAGGTCAGAAAAGGGAATTTCCTTGGATCAATCTCAATTACATATGGAATCGATTTTAAGTTCATATTTATTATCTTTAAAGCTACATGAATGAATTTTGATTAATTATTTGAACGGTACAATTCTAGTTGCATTTGAACAATTTAACTCCCTTTTTATAATGAAGTTATAATTTTGGAATACATATTACATATGAAATTGATTTTTAAGTGCATGTTTATTATCTTTCAAACTACCTAAATAGATTTTGATTAGTCAAAAGAAATTAATTTTAAAGCATTATGTTTGAAATTATATTTTGATCCAAAAACAGATTATTGAATTAAATGGTCAATGATATGTATCGCTGTTTTCAATTAATATATCAGTCATCCTCAATTTAAGTAGATTAATTTTAGTTAATTAGTTGACATTTAAAATGCCTTAAGTTTCACTGGATCCAACAAAGGCATTTTGTAATAACATGTAATTTAGTCACTTTAATATGAATATTTAACATGTTTTTAAATAATTAAATAATGGATTTTATAAATCAAATTGACATCTTTTATGTAATAACTTATGATAATGAACTTTTTTTGAAAATTTGTTTATAAAAATAAGTAGTTTGGAGAAAAATAAAAAATGTGATCGAAAATCATTTTTTGGATTTTCGACTTTTCATCGACAATAGTTATTGAACTTGTTATGCACACTAGCATACATATGTGCACATACTTATACAAATAAAAAGCATTTTACTAATTAAATGAATTTATTTAAACCACTTTCTAAAAGATAATTAAAGAATTAAGATAAGGAAATATGTTTCCATAAAATAAGGAGACATGTTTCCACAAAATAAGGAAGCATGTTACCATGAATTAAGGAAGGGTGTATTTGATCTTTTTCCATTTCACAAGTTCTATAAAAGAACACTTTCTCTTTATTTTTCCATTTTCACTTCATTTTCATTTCATTCTCTCTTCCTCACTTCCACTCTCCACCATTTTGTTAATTAAAGTTCATAAAGAAACACTTCATTTCTCTCCTCTAAATTCATAAACAAGTTCATAAAATTGCTGTCATCACTCTCTGCATCACATATCTACTAAAGTCAAAGTCAAGCCTAAACCCCTCCTTAAAAGTCAAAGTCAAATGAGCTTCCCTGGGTCTTGTGAAGTAAGTTTTGCAAAAGGAAGCTAAGTCCATGTGTTGATTGCAAGGTCACGACAAAGAAGTAGTAGCTTGGTTGGAGTTTGAGCTTGATTTAAGTGAGTTAAACTCACTTTAAAGCAAGTTTAAAATGGATTAATCTATTGTAATACTTATTCATCATTTTTTTTTCTTATGTAGTATTCACATATGTATGTAATATGTATACTTGTTCGTTAGGATCGATTTCCTTTTGGAAGCGGATGATATATAAGGAATAGACTGGGGACTAGTAAATGGAAGTCGAAGTGTACATAGCGAATAAGTCACGACCAAACACTTCGAATTGCATATGACATGATTTACATGGGACTTTTGGTGTAGAGGGACCCTAAAAGAGTTCATCGCCTTTGTGATTTTTATATATGTTTGTTTACGTTAATTTTTGTGAATCTTTCTTAGTTATAATCAACCGACTTGCTATGGATTTTTATGAGACATTTAAATCACATGCTTTCTTCTAAATGGTTTACTACTTTGTTTTCCATGAATGTTTTAAATGATTTTCCAAACTCGACTCTTGTTTCAACCTTTTACAAAGGTATTTTAAAGTGGTTTGGAATTTATTTTAAAAGGTATTTACTTCTATAAAGAAAAAGATGTTGCCTTTTAAATCAAGCTTTGGTTTAAATAAATGATTTTGGAAAATGTTTTAATAACAAGTATTTCGGAACTTTTGGATCTTATTTTTTCTAGACTTCGAGGTATGGAAACTTATTTCTATTTTAAAGTTAGAAATGAATGTCAAGTCAAGGTTTGAGAGGTAATAATACCCAAACTTAAAGGCTTCATTTCTAACCGATAAAGAGTACTAGTTTGAAATCGAAGACTACAAAAAAGTTTATGAAGATGGTTTTCCAATTGTTCTTAAAAAGACTATGTTTTAAACAATGGATTTCTTTGTCAATGCCGTTAAGTTACATAAATCAAACACGATAAGTAGTGCTAGAACGTTGACACATTTATAGGAAGTAAGTCATCATATATTTAACACTAAATGCCGATGAGTAGACTTTCCTCTATTTGTGAGATCTGGATTCGAAGCGCTTTAACTACAAAGCCAGGAGCAACCACTGCCTTGAATTACCTGGCTTTGTTTATGGACGAGGATAGAGAATTCAAAATGTTGGAAATGTGATAAGTATAAGAGGGGTAATTTCTATAAATAGGTCATGATTAATTACGCAAATGCAAGGTACTTTATCTTATACTCGACACTAAATTTTGAGATATGTAAGCCCATTTCTATTTGTGAGAATTAAGAATGTCCTCGAGGCAAAGTTAGTACTATAACTTTTCCGACTTCATTGTTGATCAAGGGATAGTACGAGGTTGAAATTGAAAAGTGGTGATGAGTATATGATATCTAATTTTCCATATGCAAACTATATACTTACACCAGATAGTGGCTTGTCCACTATCAAGAACTTAACCAATTTTGACCTGGGAAGTATATAAAAGCTTCATTGGTTCAAACGGTTTGAGATCCCCTGGAGGACTCATTCCTATGAAATGTAGTTTGCTTTTAAGAATGTATATTCGAGATCCCCTGTTAAGGACTCTTATATTTTTTTGCAAACTTCTAAAAGAATCGAAATTGAGTTAGCTAAAAATTCATCGCTTTAGTTGGAGACACTGGTTTCAGATAAGTATGGTTTATCCGAACCATTTCAAACTAACAAACGCTTTATGTTCTGAATCAAAATGAAGCGTGCTATGGAGTTATACTACCTATCCTAAGGGTGATTCCAAAATGGATAATGGTAGGTTAGTGTGTTTGTTCAATCCTGGAACAACTTGTATGGATGAATGCTAGCATTGCATTATTGCTTGGAGGGTAGTGTTAGCATTAAAAGATAGGTTTGCTTAAAATGGTAATCGTTTCCTCAAGCATCACACATGGAAATGAATAAAATAGGAGGTATGCTTCAAGGCTATGTGGTTTGCTACCATTAAGGTGTGATCATCCCTAATCTAGATAGATATTTTTTTTATGTATGCTTCAGGCCTAGTATGGTTGTTTATTGCAATTGAGAGATGATTATATTCAGTACTATCCAGAAAGGGGTAGGCTGGTCCTGATTTGCAGGGAGTCGGCTAAGGCTCTGGGTATATTTTTTAGTGGTACTGTAGCAGGTCGTACCTGACAACCTTGTCATTATCGAAATCCATTTTCCAATACGCGCTTTGCGGACTTAGTTGTGCCAATGCTGGATGTGAGATGCAAGCTTTTCAGCTATGTTATATATTTATTTTCAAACCTAGGCATAAATAATAATATCTCTGATTCTAAGTATAAATGTTTTAGTTATCGTAAGGTAAAATCCCATCTATATATATGTACGATGTGGTTTTACGAGATGCCTTTATTTTCCATAAAAGCATATGACTTTAGTTTACTCACACTAGACACATGTCGGACCCAGAGTATTTCTTTCTTTCCCTTAAAATCTTTGGTACTCTATTTTTTGAATTACCAAGTAGTCCAGGTTCTTATAGATGCATTTTGGAGGAGTATGAAGCAGGAAGCTTCACCGTTATCTATTATTTTTGATACTTTTTGTATATAGTTATGCATCAGCACTATAGGGGCAGGTAGTTATAACTATCCCTGGTTGAAGTTAGTACTTATTATGACTCTGATATTTCATTTTAGGAGTGACTGTATGTACGATCTTATTATCTATCATATATGATTTCGATGTGTTGTGAGATTCTATGTTTCTTTCTTCTTGTCTTTTATTTCCTTTTACCCCAATGACATGTCTTTGGGATGCCTGGATGATTAGCACACGAATACCGCAGATGTATTAAGTATCGTCTTTAGGAGTAAGAAATGCATATCGTCACATGTGGTATTAGAGCTTAGGTTGAGCGAACACCTTGGTCTTGGTTGGGTTCAATTCATTAGAGATAAGGTTGGTAATACCCTAGAATGAGTTTAGGACATGTTTGTTCTAGATTTTGATGGGTTTGATGTTTTACTTGGTATGGATTGACTAGCAAGGTATGGAGATGTTCTTGATTGCGTCAAGAGGACGATAGTGTTGAAGAGAAAGACGGGGAGGGAAGTTATGATGTTCTGTGATGAGCCTAGCAAGCTAATGAGTAGTTTCCATTATGCATTTAATTCATCCCAGAAAGAGTTAGGGTAGATATTAATTGTTAAGGACTTCCAGATGTTTTTGAAGAAGTAAACAACCCACCTTCACATCGAGAGATTGAGTTTTTATTGACTTAATTCCCGATTGGAAATTAGTTATTCATCCTATCCGTAAGATGGCTCTAAGAATATAACGTGGAGTTAAGAAATCAGCATATGATTTATTGAGTAAGGAACTAATTAGACCAAGTAACTTAAGTTGCGGAGCAGCTATAATCTTTGTTGCAAAATCAGAAGGTTCCCTAAGGCTTTGAGTTGATTGCCGTGAGTTAAATAGACGGTTCGGAACAAGTATTCCCTACCCCATATTGGCAACTTGTTCGACCAACTTCAAGGTGCTTGGATTTTCTCACAGATGGATCTTGCCACGGGATTTCATCATTAAGGATAACAGAGGATAGTATATCCTTAACAGCGTTTAGAGGACCGAATTGTTTCTATGAGTGGTTGGTTATGCCTTTTGGGCTAACCAATGCACCCACCTATTTTGTGGATTTTATGAATCGAGATTTTAAAAATGTGCTTAATAAATTTGTGTTGGTCTTCATTGATGATATTTTTTTTATTCCAAGAGCGAGGAGGAACACAAACGCCATCTGGAGATTGTGCTGGAAACATTGAGAAAACATGGTTTAAGTGCTAAAATTTCTAAATGCCATTTCTGGAAATCAAAAGTAAGGTTCCTCAGACATGTTATGTCGAAGAACTATATTTCTGTTGATCCAGAGAACTGGCAACTGTTTAAGATTGGAAGACATAACGGACTCCAATAGAGATCCGAAGCTCTTAGGACTGGCAGGATATTATAGGAGATTCATTCAAGACTTCTCCAAAATCAGCTCGCAATGACAAAGTTGAAAAAAGGATGTTAAGTTTATCTAGACTCCAAAGTGTGAAGAAACATTGATTAAATTAAAGAAGAGGTTAACCAGCACTCCAGTCTTAGCTATCACGAATGGAGGTGAAGGGTTGTCAGTGTTTACAGATGCTTATGGCATAGGTTTTGGTGAGATATTGATGCAGCACAGAAGAGTTATCGCTTATGCTAGTAGGTAGTAGAAACCTCATGAGTGTAATTATGCAACACATGACTTGGAATTATTAACCATTGTGTTTGCATTAAAAATGTGGAAGCATTACCTATTAGGTGAAAAGTTTGAGCTCTTCATGGACCACAAACCATTGAAGTATCTTTTCATGCAGAAGGACTTAAATATGAGACTACAATGTTGGTTGGAATTTCTTGCGGCACATGATCTTGATATTTTTGTATAAGCCTGGGAAAGCCAATGTAGTAGCTGATGCGCTATGTAGAAGGCATGTAGTTTTGGCTCATCTAGAAATTACTCCGACTCTTCTCGAAAGAATTGTAAGCAAGCAAAGAGAAGATGGTCATCTTGTAGAGTTTATGCGGGAAGTTGAAGAACGGTGTTCAAGCTGTGAAATAGATAGCCTTCAGATATTATGGATGCATGTGAGGATATGTGTCCTGGATGTCGATAGTCTTAGGCAAGAAGTTTTAGTAGAATGTCATAAATCCAGCCTAAGTATTCATTCTGGTGTTACAAAGATGTACTGCGATATGAAATGGGCATTTTGGTTGATAGGGATGAAGAGAGATATTTCTATTCATGTTAGCAAATGTGCAAATTGCCAGCAAATTAAAGGTGACCGTCAAAGAACTGCAAGACTACTACAACCACTCAAGATTCTAAGTAGGAAATGGGAGCAGGTATCGATGGACTTTACAGACGCTTTGCCTAGATCAAGAAGAGGAAATAAAGGTATTTTGGTTATTGTTGATCGACTAACCAAAAGTGCATATTTTATTTCGATAAAGCCAACAAGGACCATGACAAGCTTGGTAGATATTTACATGAAGGAGATTGTCCAGTTGCATAGAGTTTCAAGTAACATTTTATGTGATAGAGATCCAATTTTTACTAGTCAATTTTTAGAGGCATTGCAAGCAGTTGTGGGAAAGAAGCTGAGTTTAAGCACTGCATATTATCCTCAAACCGATGGTTAGATAAAAAGGGTAAACCGAGTTTTGGAGGATCTTTTTAGAGCTTGTATCCTGGATTTTAAAGCTTCATGTGAGGATTATCTTCTTTTAGTTGAGTTCTCTTATAATAATAGTTACTAAGAAAGTATTAGCATGGCGCCTTATAAAGCTCTTTATGGCCGACCATGCAACACCATCATGTTGGTTTGAAACCGGAGATTGGTTAGTGCCGGGTCTCGATATGATTCGGGAAGCATAGAGAATGTAGCTAGGATTAGAAGGAAGAAGAAGGAAGCTCAGGATAGACAAAAGACCTATGCTGATCAGAGGCATAGAGATTTGCAGTTTTCAGTCGAGGACTTCATGTTCGTTAAGGTCTCTTCGATGAGAGGAGTGGTAAGGTTTAGAAAAGTAAGAAAGTTAGCACCTCGACATGTTGGACTTTTTCATATTCTTGAGTGGATTGGCCCGCTGCTTATCGAATCGAGTTACCTGAGAGATTGTCAGGCATACATAATGTTTTCCACATATCTCATTTAAGGAAATATGTGCATGATCCGACACTAATTATTGAACCAGCTACCCAGGAAGACTTCGAAGTGGAGCCGAACTTGACCATAATAGGGCATCCTATATGCATTGTTGATCGTGATGTAAAATAATGGCGTAATAAGGTCATGAGGTCGGTCAAAGTTCAGCGGAGCAATGATGCTAGAGACTGCACTTGGGAAACCGAGGACATCATGAGGAAGGCTTATCCCGAGTTGCTGATAGATTTGTAGTTGCATATATTGTATTAATAGTGTACTCACCGCTTGTGGTGTAGTCACTTATCATGTATCTCTTTTTTATATGATTTATCGTATATGATATATGTTCTTTTTGATTTATCTTCCTGGTGTGATAAATTTCGTGACAAAATTCTTTTAAGGAGGAGAATGTAATGGCCCGTAATTTATTCACTTTAAGCATGAATATTTAATACACATTTTAATAATTAAATAATGGATTTTATAACTCAAATAGAGCGCTTTTATGTAATAACTTATGATAATAAACTTACTTTGAAACTTTGTTTACAAAAATAAGCAGGTCGGAGAAAAACCGAAATATGATCGAATTTTTTTTTTTCGGATTTTCGACTTTTCGTCGACCAAAATTTGTTAGAACTTACTGCGCACAGTAGTGTACATATGTGCACATACTTAAAAAATAAGAAAAGAAATTTACTCATTAAATGGATTTATCTAAACCACTTTCTAAAAGGTAATTAAAGAATAAAGATAAGGAGACATGTTTCCATAAAATAAGGAGACGTGTTTCCATAAAATAAGGAAGCATGTTACCATGAATTAAGGAAGGGTATGCTTGGTCTTTTACATTTCACAGATTCTATAGAAGAACACTTTGTCTTTATTTTTCCATTTCACTTCATTTTCATTCTCATACTCTCTTCCTTACTTCCGCCCTTCACCATTTTTTTAAGTAAAGCACATAAAGAAACACCTCATTTCCCTCCTCTAAATTCATAAACAACTTCATAAAATTATTGCCATCACTCTCTACAACACATATCTACCAAAGCCAAACTCAAACCCTCCTTAGAAGCCAACGTAAAGCCCCTTAATCATGGCGGAACTCAAATGAGCTTCCCCGGGTCTTATGAAGTAAGTTTTGCAAAAGGAAGCTAGATCCATGTGTTGATTGCAAGGTTGCGACAAAGAAGTTGTAGCTTGGTTGGAGTTTGAGTTTGATTTAAGTGAGTTAAACTCACTTTAAAGCTAGTTTAAAATGAATTAATTTTTGTAATAATTGTTCATTGTTTTGCTGACGTAATATTTACATATGTATGTAATATGTATACTTGTTTGTTTGGATTGATTCGTGCCTGGAAGTGGGTGACACATAAGACATAGACATAGGACTAGTAAATGGAAGTTGAAGTGTTCGCAGCAAACAGGTCGCAACGAAACACTTCAAAGTTCATACGGAATGATTTACAAGGAACTCTTGATATAGAGCGACTGAGTTCCTCATGTTTGTGATTTTTATATATGCTTGTTCATGTTAATGCTTGTGAATGATGCTTAGTTATAGTCAACCGACTTCCTATGGATTTTTATGCGACTCTATGGAGTTCCTCACATTTGTGATTTTTGTATATGCTTGTTTATGTTAATGCTTGTGAATGATGCTTAGTTATAGTCAACCGACTTGCTATGGATTTTTATGTGACATTGAAATCCCATTCTTTCTTTTAAATGGTTTACTACTTTTTTCGAAGAATGTTTCAAATGATTTTCCGAACTTGACTCTAGTTTTCAACCTTTTACAAAGGTGTTTTAAAGTAATTTGGGATTTATTTATTTAAAAATATATTTACTTTTATAAAGGAAAAGATGTTTCCTTTAAAATTAAGCTTTGATTTTAATAAATGATTTTGGAAAATGTTTTAATAATAAGTATTTTGGAACATTTGGGTCCCATTTTTTTTCGAGACTACGAGGTATGGAAACTTATTTCTATTTTGAAGTTAGAAATGAATGTCGAGTTAAGGTTTGAGACGTAAGAATACCTCAATTTATACGGCTTCATTTCTAACCGATGAATAGTACTAGTTTTTAGTCAAAACTAGAAATAAGTTTATGAAAATGTTTTTTCGATTGTTTTAAAAAGACTATGTTTTAAACAAGGGATTTCTTTGTTTATGTCATTTAGTAACATAAAACAAATATAATAAGCAATGTTAAAATGTTAACGCATTTATGGGAAGTTTGTTATCCTATATTTCGCACTATCTTTGTCTGTGAGTTCTAGAGTAGGAGTGTATTAACTAAGGCATGGCCAGAAGGAACCAATGCTCTGACTAATATGGATTTATTTCTGAGCGAGGGATAGAGAAGTCGAAATGTTGAAAACATGATAAATATAAATTGGTTAATTTCTATAAATTGGTCATGATTAATTAAGTATATGGAAGATACTTCATCTTATACTCGATACTAAATTTCAAGGTATGGAAGCCTGTTTCTATCTATGAGAATTAAGAATGTCGTCAAGATAACGTTAATACTCTAACTTGTCTGACTTCATTATTGATTAAGGGATAGTACGGGGTTGAAATCAAAAGGTGGTAGTAAGTATATGATGTCCGATTTTTTATATGCAAACTATATACTTACACCAGATAATGGTTTGTCCACTATCGAAAACTTGACTTATTTTGACTTGGGAAGTACATAAAAGCTTCGCAGTTTCATACGATTTGAGATCCCCTTGGAGGACTCATTCCTATGAAACATAGTTCACTTTTAAGAATGTATATTCGAGATCCCCTGGTGAGGACTCTTATATTTGTTCGCATACTTCTAAAAGAACCAAAATTATGTTGGTTGGAAATTCATTGCTTTAGTTTGTAGACACTGGTTTCAGATAACTATTGTTCATCTTAACTACTTCAAACTAACAAATGCTTTTTTTTTGAATCATCGTGAAGTGTGCTACGGAGTTATACTACCTATCCTGAGGGTGATTCCAAAGTAGAAGGTAGTAAGGTTAGTGTATTTGTTTGATCCCGGAATAGCTTGTATGGATGAATGCTAGCATTGCATCATTGCCTAGAGGGCGGTGTAAGCATTCCAAGATGGTTTTGCTAAAAAACATAATTGTTGCCTTAAGCTTCACACCCGAAATGACTAAAACAGGGGATATGTTTCACGGCTATGTGGTTCTCTACCATTAGGGTGTGATCATCCTTGATCCAGATCGATATTTCTTCTGATGTATGCTTTCGGCCCAGTACGGTTATTGATCGCAACCGTGGGGTGAATATATTTAGTACTATCTAAGAAGAGGTAGATTGGTTCTGATTTGCAGGGAGTTGGCTAAGCCTCTCGGTACATTTACTAAAGGTATACTATGACAGGCGGTATCCCAACAGCCTTGTCAATGTTGGAATCCATTTTCCAATACGTGCTTTACAGACTTAGTTGTGCCAATACTGGAATTTGAAATGCAAGCATTTTAGCTATCTTATATATTTATTTTTCAAACCTAGACATTAATAATAATATCTTTGATTTTAAATATGAACATTTTGGTTGTCGTAAGGTTAAGACTCGTCCGTGTTTGTGTGTGGCATGGTCTTACAAGATACCTTTGTTTTTTATAAAAGCGTATGTTTTGAGTTTACTCACACATATCCATGTCTGACATGGAGTTTTTTTCTTTCCCTTAAACTCTTGGGTACTCTAATTTTTGAGTAGCCAAGTAGTCCAGGTTATTGCGCATGCATTTTGGAGGAGCATGGAGCAGGAGGCCTCACCATTATCTAGTTATCTATTATTTCCACTGCTGTTTGTATATAGTTATGTATTAGCATTATTGGAGCAGATAGTTTACTGTCCTTGGCTGAAGTTAATGCTTTTTGTAACTCTGATGTTTCATTTTGGGAGTAACTGTATGTACCATCTTACGTTCTATTATATATGATTCCCATGCATTGTGAGATTCTATGCTTCTTTATTCTTGTCTTTTCTTTTCTTTTACCCCAACGACCTATATTTTAGATGCCTAGATGATCTAGACATGAATACCATGAAATTGTTAAGTGTCATCTTTAGAAGAAAGAAAGACGAATCGTCACACATTTCAATTTTAGTTGCAAGTTGAAATGACATATTCATTATGCACTTATAATTGATCAGAATGATATAATTATAGTTATATTTGAATGATGTAATTTAACTACATATGTAAAATGTAGCATGCTAGTGATGTAATTAGAGAGATGCGTTTTAAGTCAACATTATGATGTAGCTTTATCAGCGTTTGTGAGATGTAGTTAAATTTACATATGTGATATGTAGATTTAACAAAATCTTGGTCATGCAGTTTAAAACTGTAGCAGTTTCAGCCCTTTTTAAGAATATTTGAAGACATTTAAGATAATTTTGAGAAGTGAAGTTAAAAAATATTGAATTATATGTTTGTATGATAAAGATGGATTATCGATACATTATTTACATGAAAAAAATTCTAATTTAAAAAAAAGAATTTCAGAAAATAGATATTTACATATGCATAACACCTACCATCGGAAAGATCATAAAATTTGTGATTTAATGGTGAAAATAGTTCTTTGATTTGATGTTTCTACAAATGTTATTGCTTTTGAATATTGAAATTAAATATAGTGTGAAATGTCAAGGACCCTTAGCTCAAGTAGTTAGTGGTATGGCGCTCGAGAGTGAGATTCTAGATGTTATGGGTTCAAATTAACAAGACATTAAGATAAGTGCCCTGCTTTGTTAAAATACCATTCGTATTATAAGAAAATGGTGTGAAATGTTACTATGGGTGTGAAATTGGAAGTTGGTTGTGAAGGAAAGACACGACCAGAGGCCTAAATAACATAAAATTACAAAGGAGTATGTGTAGTAAATTATTAGTAGGAATTGATTTCCAAATCTCCATGTGAATATGCTCCATATAGCTTAAAAATCAAATCTACAAAAATGCCCTAATCCAAGACATTGAAATAATAAATAGTTTATAAGATCATTTTGAGGGAATAAAGAGATGTGTATATGAAAATTTCCATGCACATGTACTACAAAATTAAATGAAATTGATGAGCTTAATATTAATCTTGTACTAGTTACAAAATTATGAAGAACAAACATCTCTTTAATTGAAGCATATTTTCCCAGCTCGAATTCCCTAATAATTTCTTGCTTTATCTGTAGAACTTATTATGAACAATATATGGATCCCTCTGTATGTTTATCTTTTTGGGTTAGATTAACTATTTTGCAATGAATATAAAATTAGATTACTTAATGAAAAGTGCAAAAATCATTACATAGGTTGAAAAGTGAAGTTTTCTCCTTAATTTTTCAAATTTAAGAGCATTTTTTATAATTAAAAGTTTAAATGTGTTGTTTTCATAGTGTTATACACATTAAAAAATTCAATGAGTTTACCATTTCTATCAGCATTGAATATATTTGTAACTGCAAAATAATCACACATTTACCTTAAACTTTCATCTATACTTTAACAAGCAAAAAAAGAAGTCAGTTCCCTAGAAGATTTGGATAGTTTATTAGAAAAACAAATCCCACATTCAAATTAGAAACAAACTGAACACACTTACACATATATGTGTATGTGTATTCAGTTTTATATAAAAAGAAAAACCATTTATAAAATTCAAACTTAGTTAAACAAAATAATTTACTTTTTATTACTTAATGTTTTTTTAATGCGATAAGCATATACGAATTCAGTGCGTTCAATGTTTTTTTATGGAATGAAGCATTTTTTAAAACAAACACAACTTTACCTTAAAAATTCATCTATATTACAAAAAGCAAAAATTGGAATCTATTTTTATAAATTGATTCTACCACTCTTACAAGTACTTGTTAGAGATTCAATATACTTTAAAATTTAATTAATTATTGAACCCTAAATCTGAATAGATAACCCAATTTGATTTTATAGAGAATAATATAGAGGTGATAAATAGAAATGCGAAAGTTATACTTAAATCCGTCATTACTGATTAAAAGTGAAGAATAATTGGTTTGATCTTCCATATTTGCACACCTTATTTTATATTATCTTCACTGAAGTGTGTAAGAGAATAACTAGAGCTTGCCATAACCCCCTATAATGTTGACATTTTTTTATTTTCCTTTCAATAAATTAGAATGTGCAGGTATCTACATATTATTCACATGACAATTAAACATTTAAGGCTTAAAACTTTATCACTAAATTAACTGCTTCTGCCAGGCTAGTCAATAAAAGTTAGCATGACACATTTTAAATTTACATGAGTAACCCTAAATGTTGATTTTTCCAAGAATCTCCCCTTAAACCACATATGTAACTGTAAAAATGTGTTTAACTTTATGAGTTGTCGAATTGCTAATTTATGATATAAGTTATATCCAAAACAATCTCGTCCTTTAATTGTATTTAACATAGGATCAAAGCGACATTCATTACATTCAGTGTAACTAAACCCATCAATGGTCACATATACTAATACAATCAAATGATACAGATCAATAATTTATACATAGCATGGAAATCACATGAAATGTAATATGTACATGTCTATTTCTTACTCGCCCTATTTAAGTAGATCAAAAGAGTTCGATATTTGAACAAAATGAGTGAAAAGAAAATGTTATTACTTTATTTATGATAAAAGTAATAATGAAATATATCCATAGTCAGAGTATAGAGAAACGTTATATATGCCAAATGCAAACTCCCTTTGAACTAGAATATTTCCTACACAAAATGTGCATCCATTTAGCAAGATGCTCAAGAAAGACCTTAGGTGACAATCCAACTATTAGCGGATCCACTATCATGGAGTTTGCCTCAATATGATCTACAGATTTCAATCTATTTGCACTCTTCCCTTTCAGAAAATAATAATGTTATTTATTGTCATGATATTACTTAAATTGTCTTTCAATTTCTTTCTCAATATTTCATAGTTGTAACAACCCACAAATTTATCACTTGGATAAATTATGTTTATTTTTAAAATATTTAAATTATCAATTTCTTTCTCAATAATAGTTATTTTGTCTGGATAAAATATTTGCGGACAAATTACCGAGGTAAAATATTGATAATTTGTAAATATCGTCCTAGGTAAAATATCGATCAAACAACCGGAAATCGTTTTATTGATAAAACTACTTTTAAACAGTAAGGATCGTGCATGACTATGGATATATACACTAGTATATGTATTCAAACAAGATTATGAAATAAAATAAATTATTTCATTTTTTTGAAAATAAAATGTATTTATGACTTCGATAGTTGATATCATCGGTTTTATATATTTCTTCAAAAATTCAAGTTAAGTTTAAATATTAAATAAATGGGTTTTTATTTACAAATAAAATTATTTTAATTATTTAATAATTGTAACACCCTAGATTTTTGGTAACATTATTTAGGATATTTAATCAGTTTAATTAAATAAAATAATGTGTTGATTAGGGGATTGAGCTTTGATTTTAATTGAAGGTAGTCATGCCATTTAAAACAATTGAATTAAAGAAGGGTTTTAAAATGAATTAGAGAAGGATAAATTGGGAAAGTGGCCATTCCTATATCTATTCCCATAGGCCGTGTATTATACACGTTCATTTCATTTGAATTTTTTTAAAATAGAGGTCGGGCACCGTTAACAAGGAAAGGGAAAGAAGAATTAAGAAAAGCAAAAGGAAAAGCTAATTTAAATCAAATTCATCCAAATCTCAAGCTCCTTTAATCCCTAAAGCTAAGGTGAATAATGTTTACATCTCATTTTTTATTTTTCTTTCAGTTTTAAGATGATTGCCGAATATTTTGCATTGCCATGTTTTTGAATAATGGAATGAATATATATACTTGTTGATGAATTACGGTTTTTCATAAAGAATTTATGATATGTTTTAAGATAAAACCCTATTAAATTACATCTTTATGCCTTGCGAATTTTTACAAAAATCATAAATAATATTTTGGAGATGGGTTTTAATTTTATAATTATTGGAATTAACGTGTATTTTATATGAATTTTCTAGTAGAGAAAATGACATTTTGGGTTATAAATTATTTACGGGTAAATAATTAATTATTTGGATCTGAAACTTTTATATGTTAGAAAACACATATAATTTGATTTTCTGGAATTTTTCCAGATTTTTCCTAAGAGTTTGGATAAGTATATAAAATTATTTAAGGAATGGGACTTAAATATTTTATAAAGAGAAAGGGGCTTTTTGTAAAATAAACTGAAACTATTATTTTGGAAAAATGGTAGCACTTTTGAAAAGTACTAAGGCAACTAATTAAATTTAGATAAACAAGGCAGGTTAGGTACGAAAGCAATAGTTTAAAAGTACAAATAAATAGGTTTTTCTCTGTTTCGTCTCCTTCGGCGCCAGGTTCCGCCTTTCTACCTTTGCCTTCGACACGGTCAAAACCAATGTATATGGTATCGGGCAACTGGTACGTAATGAATTGGATGTGGGCGAAAGGTATAGGGTGAAACCATGGGGTTCCAAAAGTGATGAAGCTTTCTTTTGTTTAAAAGGAACAATATGCCTGCTTGCTTTCGATTAAAATGCTTTTGACTTGATTGGGTTTCGACTAAGTCAAATGGTTTAAAAGGAAATGGTTTTGATTGGGTTGCAACTTAGTTTTTAAGCTAATGATTTCGACTAAGTCGAAACACCTAGCTGCCGCCTTTTTACCTTTCAACCTAGTAAGTTTCGAAGGGGTTACTTGTTTTCTAAAATTTGCTGACTTCTCAAATGTTTTCAAAGGGATGGTTTCGACACCATCACTTCATTACTTAGAAAATGGTTTCGAAATAGTTGCTTTCAACTTAAATGATTTTAAAGGCCCTTTTTATTTTGTTTGGAGTATAACCCAAATTGGTTTCAAAAGATATGGTTTGAATGATTTCAGAAGGAAGTGCTTTCAACTTTAATGGGTTTATATCCTTTTGCTCTACTTGAAGGCATAATCCAATGGTTTCGACTGAAACATTTTCAAAGGGGTTTCGAAGTAGTTAACTTTGAAAGGTTTCGAAAGGTTTCCACATGTTTTAAATTGAACCCATATGCTTTCGAAAGATTTAGATTTAATGCTTTCGAAAGGTTTTAAAAGAGGTTTCGAAGGGGTGGTTCCCCAGAGGTTTCGAAGGAGTCGAAAGGTGTTGTTTTTTGATGGTTTTGAATGGTTTTGAAAGGAAAGATTTTCCAATGGTTTCGAAAGGAAATGGTTAAAGATTTTTTTATAAAGAAAGATGTCTAAGGTTTTAAAGCTTTCAAAAGGAAGATTTCCGAAGGTTTTGAAAGTGTTTGAGAATGGTTTCGAAAGGAAGGTTTTGGCCTTTCGGCCTAGATAAAAGAAAGGGTTTTACATGGTTTCGAAAGGGTTACTTTCAGGGGTTTCGAATGAGTTGTTAAAGGGTTTAAACAATGGTTTCAAATATAATGAATGGGCGGAATAGCCAAAGTGTTTTCAAGTTATAAAGGACTTTAACTTATTTTAAAAGGATAGACAATCCTTATTGAATATCATCAACATTATTTTGAGTAAAGTATATATCACATGACAAAATAGCTTAGAATAAAGCTAAAGATATATTTTCCTTGTATATGTGTTATTTAAAGGACCAAATCATTTTGAAAAGGTTTTCAAGGAAAATTTTAAAGGGTAGTTAACCCTAAGAAAATGACTCAGATTAGAAGACCAGATAGGACTTGTGTAGGTCGTGCTCTATGCTCATTAGCTATTAGCCCCTAGCTAATTTAATCCAGAATTCCATTGTGTAGGGCTTAGTCTCAGGTAAGACTAAAATGTTGGTTACACACAGAATGGAATATTGATGTACAGATAAAGGTTATTGGTAAGCCATAAAACCATTAAGATCAGTAGACCCTTGAAGATGTAAGTTAAGGACAGACCATCCAGAAGTTTTGTCTAACAGTTGTTTAGACTATTTGATATGGTATCTGGTAGGCCCGAGTCAGCCAAATGGCAGTCAGCCCAGATTTCAGACAGTTAGTCCATTTATTACCTGTTTATAGCATAACGGATTTTGCTATTATTTTATTATCATAATCAGCTTGATTAACCAGTTTGGTTGCAGGAAAGTATTTGCAAATATATGTTTTGAAAAAGGATATTAGTGAGGGGAAATCCGTTTCGCTAAGCGGCGTGGTCTCACTCAATATCAGAAAACCAAGATGTAATAGAATTATTCACACCAGGCTTTATGTCTGACTCAAAGTTTTTGTTTCCCCTTAAACTCACAAGTGCTCAAAATTGATTTGAGTAGGCTGAGGGTTTAGGTTTTTAGGTTTTTGTAGTTTTGGCGAATAAAGCTTCCGGAGACGAGCAGGTGGCTGATGGTTAGCTAATTAGGAATTGCAACTATTTCTATTTTTTTGTTTCCGCTATGTATTAAGTCAGCTATGACTATATTGCTTTGATCATCCAAGGAGGCATCGTCATATATCGCTCTTGGCGTATTGTTGTCAATTATATTTGATCATTGCCTGGGATACGTTTTGGGGATTTTGTAACTTGGATATGATATTGTTTTGAAACATAATCAGCTAAATGTTGTTTTTCTTGAAATCTGTGATTTTGTTCATGTTCAAGTGCTTCTGATATTATGGATACCATTAGCATTGCCATGTTTTGTCACCAGAAGTTAATACTATAGATGACTGCAGTATGTGTAGTGCTTAGCTTTTGGCCTCTAGACACGGGATTTACAACGTGGTATTCGAGCATAGGTTTATGAAATTTTTTAACTAAAAATTGTTTTGAAAACAAAATCCAAAGTAATTAGAGATAGATTGGGGTTTGGGATAACGCTATGATAACATACTTGTATTTTCTATATATAAGTATATGCTTTATCTCTAATCTCCTATCTTTGATTAGGATATCTTTCTGTATCTCATGAGGTTTGAATACAAATATGGATGGTTGAAGAGGAAGAGTTAACCCAGGAAGGGGAAGCACCGAATGGAATGCCGGACCTAATGCCAGGAAAAACCAAGGTTAGGCACAGGTAGAGAATATAGGTACCGGGGTCCCGTAGGTCGGAATGGAAGCTATGTATCAGTTCTTTGTGAATATGGTGTAGGCAGGTGTTGCTGTATGAGTAGGAAGAGGAGTTTCGGAGGTTCCAATTGACCAGGATTATTCTAAGATGGGTAGAGATTATGTTAAGCTCGGAGGGAAGCCATTTATTGGAACCGAGGATGCTATCGAAGTGGAGAATTGGTTATTACACTGCGAAAGGATTTTTCATATTTGAGGCTTAATGACGAGCAGAAGAGTAGGTTGGAATCTAGACAGCTTCAGGGAGCTGCATTGTTTTGGTGGAACAGTGTAAAAGTGGCAGTAGATGAAGAAGAGATGACATGGGCTGAATTCAAAAGGAGGTTCCAGGAGAAGTTCATATCAGCTATGGCGTAGTCAGCTCTGATCAGGTAGTTCGTTGAGTTAGAGAAGGGGGAGATGTCAGTTGTGGAGTATGCTAGAAGGTTTGAGGAGTTATCTCGGTATGGTTATACTATTGTTGATACCGTGATGAAGAGGAATGAGAAGTTCATAAAGGGGTTGAAGCCTGAATTGGCTAGGGCTACTTTACCGCATATTAGAGATCCTTGTGATATGGTTATGGAGATGGCCATGAGGCAAGAGGAGGTTCTTGAGTGTCTAGAGAAGAATAAGGCTAAGGAGGTCTAGCTTGGGCAGGGCCAGAAGAGGAAGTTCTTTCCTAAGAAAGGTGCTTAGAAGGGTGGAGCAGCCAAGAAGGGGAAATATGAGATTGTTTGCTTCAGGTGCGACAAGAAGGGGCACTTCGCTAATGAATGTCGTGCTAGAAAGGCAAAGGATGCGGCTGGGAAGAAGAATGTTAGGTGCTTTAGTTATGACCAGATAGGCCACTATAAGAACCAGTGCAAGGAACCCGCTAAGGATGGAATGGGCAAAGTTTATGCATTGAAGCCTACTGCTTCTAAGCCAACAGCTTAGGAGAAGGGAAAGGCAGTTTTGGGAGGAACGCTTCAGATTCATGGTATGTCTATTAACGTTTTATTCAATACTGGTGCATCACATTCTTTTATATCTAGATGTTTGATAGATAAGCTTAACCTTGAACCCACATATTTAGTTACTTCCTTGCGGGTTGCAAATCCAATAGGAGGGTATGCAACTCTAAGGTTGAGATGTGACCAGTTAGAGTTTGATCTGTTAGGTCATCTTTTTGCTTGCAGTTTGCATGTGTTTGATTTCGTGGGGTTTGGGATTATCCTTAGGATGGATTGGTTAAGTGAGTACGATGCTATGTTATTTTACCAGGATAGGAAGATATCTCTTAGATGCCCTGATTGTAGCGACCAAATTGTTTATATCGTAGAAGGTTCTTGCGGTGAGATGTTTTCTTTGTTGGTTGCTATAGAATCAGATGAAGAGCTAAGCCGAGTTTCTGTGGTTGGAGATTTTGCAAATGTTTTTAAGCCTGTAATTAGATTGTTGCCAAAGCGAGCCATTGAGTTTCAGATAGATTTGATTCCGGGAGCAGAAACAGTGAGTAGTCGCCGAGTAAGATGACTCCTTCATAGAGGAGGGAGTTAAAGGTGCGGTTGGTGGATTTAGAGGGCAAGAGTTTTATCAGGCCGAGTAGTTCGCCTTAGGGTGCAGCAGTAGTGTTTTCTAGGAAGCCGGATGGATCATTGAGGCTATGCATTGATTATCGTAAGTTGAATGAGAGAACGATAAAGAATCGATATCCATTGCCCAGGATTGACGATTTATTCGACCAGTTGAGTGGAGCAAAGGTATTTTCTCTGTTGGATCTAGCGCCGGGTTTTCGTGAGCTTAGGGTAGCAGAGGATAGTATACCTTTGACGTCTTCAGGACCAGATATGGGTCGTATGAATGGCTAATCATGTCATTCGGACTAACTAATGCGCCAGCTTTCTTTGTGGATTTTTATGAACTGGATTTTCTAAGAGCGCTTGAATAGGTTCGTATTGGTTTTTATAGATGACATCTTGATATACTCTAAGGATGAGAAAGAGCATGAAGTTCATTTTAGAGTGGTGCTTGAGACGCTGAGGCAGCATCAGCTGAAAGCGAAGTTTTCGAAGTGTCCCTTATGGAAGAAGGAACTGAAGTTTCTTGATCATGTAGTCTCAAAGGAAGGATTGTTATTAGATCCAACTAAGATTGAGGCAGTGAATAGTTGGAAGAGACCCGAGACAGTAACCGAGATAAAAAGTTTCCTTGGGTTGGCTGGTTATTATCGAAGATTCATTAAGGATTTTTCACGGATAGCAGCACCGATGACCAAGCTGACGAGGAAGGATGTGAAGTTTGTTTGGACCGATAAGTGTGAGGAAGCATTCCAGAGTTTAAAACACTTATTGACCCATGCAGCTGTATTGGTGGTTCCAGAAGGGAATCGAGATTTAGTGGTTTATACCGATGTATGTGGAACAGGATTAGGAGCTGTGCTGATGCAGAGAGGTAAAGTGATTGCCTATGCTTCTAGACAGCTTAGACCACATGAGGTCAGACATCCGACGCATGATTTGGAATTAGCTACAGTGATTTTTTCTTTGAAGGTCTGGAGACATTACCTTTCGGGAGAAAGGTTTGAGCTATATATAGATCATAAGTCGTTGAAGTATTTGTTCTCTCAGAAGGAGCTGAACATGAGACAGCGGAGGTGGTAAAAGTTTATAGCTGCTTATGATTTTTGGATTGAGTACACACCAAGGAAAGGCAACAGGGTTGCAAATGCACTTAGCAGGAAACATCAGAATGCATTGTTAGCGATGATTGCTGAGTGGAAAGATTTAGAAGCATTAGAAGATTCCAGAGTGCAGTAGAGATCCAAGGCTGGGTCTAGTGGGGATACAATTGTATTATCTTGTTTGGAAGTTCGGCCAATGTTGATTGAGCGAATTGGTTCTAAGTAGATGGAGGCCCCGGTGTTAGCCGAACCGATTAGGAAGCTAAGAGAAGGAACTGAGAGCGATGACTTGAAAGATTTCAGTCTTGACCAGAATGGGTGGTTGAGAAAGAAAGGAAGATTATGTGTTCCGAGTGTGGGAAACATAAGGAAAGAAGTCTTAGAGGAATGCCATCGTTCGAAGTTGACCATTCATCCAGGAGGTACTAAGATGTATCAAGATATGAAGAGGAGTTTCTTCTGGGAAGGTATGAAGCAAGATATTGGTTTGTGTGTGAAGTAGTGCATGATTTGTAGGAAAAGGCTAAACACCATAAGTCAAGTGGGTTGCTTCAACCAGTGGACATTCCAGTGTGGAAGTGGGATTCTATTTCTATAGACTTCATTTACATGTTGCCAAGGTCGAATAGAGGAAGTGAAAGTATATGGGTCATTGTGGAAAGATTGACCAAGAGTGCCCATTTCATTCCAATTAGGTCAACCAGGACGGCACTTGTTTTAGCGAGGTTGTTCATGAAGAATGTGGTTAGACTGCATGGAATTCTTAGCAGTATAGTTAATGAAAGAGATCCCTTATTCACTAATGAGTTTTGGAAGAGTTTGTAGGAAGTTTTTGGAACCAAGCTTAAGAAGTGCACCACTTACCTTCCGCAGATAGATGGGTAAACGGAAAGAGTTAACAAGATCTTGGAAGATTTGTTAAGAGCTTGTGTTCTAGATTGTAGGGCATCATGGGAAGACCATCTGTATCTAGTCGAGTTTTTGTATAACAATAGTTATCAGATTAGTATTGGGATGGCACCGTTTGAAGCTTTATATGGAAGGCCATGCAAATCTCCCGTATGTTGGTTGGAGATCGGGTACAGGATGATTCTCGGTCCAGACTTGGTTAGAGAAGCTGCAGAAAAGATTGAGGTCATTCGGGCTAGAATGAAGGAGGCTTAGTCTAGGAAGAAGAGTTATGTAGATAAGAGATGGAAAGATTTAGAGTTCTCAGTTGGAGACCGGTTTTCGTCAAGGTATCACCGAGGAAGGGTGTGATTAGATTTGGGAAATCGGGGAAGTTATCACCGAAATTCGTTGGACCTTTTCCTATTGTTGAGAGAATTAGGAAACTCGCATATAGAGTTGAGTTACCGAGAAGTCTGGTGGGTGTCCATGATGTTTTTCATGTTTCTCATATCAAAAAGTGTGTTAGAGACTCGGAAACTGCTATTGCACCGACAATGCTAGATGATTTAGTGGTAGAACCAAACTTGACCATAATGAGAAATCCAGTTCGCATTGCTGCGAGAGATGAGAAGAGGCTTAGAACCAAGACGGTCAAATTAGTCAAAGTCCAATGGAGTGACGATGATAGAGACTGTACTTGGGAGGTTGAGAGCAGGATTAGAGATACTTATCCTGACTTGTTTGATGGTATGTTTTACCTTCTTGTTTGATTTATTGTGTGCCTTATCATAATTTCGAGGACGAAATTCTTTAAGGAGGGGAGTCTGTAACACCCCATATTTTTGGTAACATTATTTAGGATATTAAATCAGTTGAATTAAATAAAATAATGTGTTGATTAAGGGATTGAGATTTGATTTTAATTGAAGATAGCCGTGCCATTTAAAACAAATGAATTAAAGAATGGTTTTAAAATGAATTAGAGAAGGGGTAAATTGGGAAAGAGGCCATTCCTATATCTATTCCCTTAGGCCGTGTATTATACACATTCATTTCATTTGAATTTTTTTTAAAAATAGAGGCCGACCACCATTAACAAGGAAAGGGAAAGAAGAATTAAGAAAAGCTAAAGGAAAAGCTAATTCAAATCAAATTCATCCAGATCTCAATCTCCTTAAATCTCTAAAGCTAAGGTGAATAATGTTTACATCTCATTTTTTATTTTGCTTTCAGTTTTAAGATGATGGCCGAATATTTTGCAAAGATTTTCCATGTTTTTGTATAATGGAATGAATATATATATACTTGTTGATGAATTATGGTTTTTCATAATGAATTTATGATATGTTTTAGGGTAAAACCCTATTAAATGACATCTTTATGCCTTGTGAATTTTTATAAAGATCATAAATAATATTTTGGAGATGGGTTTCAATTTTCAGAATTTTTGGAATTAACGTGGATTTTATATGAATTTTCTAGTAGAGAAAATGACATTTTGGGTTATAAATTATTTACGGGTAAATAATTAATTATTTGGGTCTGAAACTTTTATATGTTAGAAAACACATATAATTTGATTTTCTGGAATTTTTTCAAATTTTTCCTACGAGTTTTGATAAGTGTATAAATTTTTTTAAGGTATGGGACTTAAATGTTTTATATATTTTATAAAGAAGAAAGGGGCTTTCTGTAAAATAAATTGAAATTTTTATTTCTGGAAAAATGGCAGCACTTTTGAAAAGTACTAAGGCAACCAATCAGATTTAGACAAACAAGGCAGGTTATATACAAAAGCAATAGTTTAATAAGTACAAATAAATAGGTTTTCATTGTTTCGCCTCCTTCGGCACCAGGTTTCGCCTTTCTACCTTTGCCTCCGACACAGTCGAAACCAATGCATATTGTATTAGGTAACTGGTACGTAATGAATTGGATGTGGGTGAAAGGTATAGGATTGAAACCATGGGGTTCCAAAAGGGATGAAGCTTTATTTTGTTTTAAAGGAAAAATACCCTTGCTTGCTTTTGACTAAGATGCTTTCGACTTGGTTGGGTTTCGACTAAGTCAAATAGTTTAAAAAGAAATGGTTTTGATTGGGTTGCATCTTTGTTTTTAAGTGATTGCTTTCGACTAAGTCGAAACATCTAGCTGCCGCCTTTTTACCTTTCGACCCAGTTGGTTTCGAAGGGGTTACTTGTCTTCTAAAATTTAACCACTTCTCAAATGTTTTGGAAGGGGTGGTTTCGACATCATCACTTCATTATTTAGAAAATGGTTTTGACATAGTTGCTTTTGACTTAAATGATTTTAAAGGCCCTTTTTCTTTGTTTGGAGTATAACCCAAATTGGTTTCGAAAGAGATGGTTTGAATAATTTCAAAAGCAAGTGCTTTCGACTTTAATGGGTTTATGTCCTTTTGCTCTACTTGAAGGAATAATCCAATGGTTTCGACCGAAAAGTTTTCAAAGGGGTTTCAAAGTATTTATCAAAATGTTTCCACATGTTTTAAATTGAACCCATATGCTTTCGAAAGGTTTTAAAAGAGGTTTCGAACGGGTAGTTCACCGGAGGTTTCGAAGGAGTTGAAAGATGTTGTTTTATGATGGTTTTGAATGGTTTCAAAAGGAATGGTTTTTCAATGGTTTCGACAGGCAATGTCTAAAGGTTTTTAAATGAAAGATGTCTAAGGTTTTAAAGCTTTCGAAAGGAAGATTTCCAAAGGTTTCGAAAGTGTTTGAGAATGGTTTCGAAAGGAAGGTTTTGGCCTTTCGGCCTAGATAAAAGAAGGGTTTTACATGGTTTCGAAAGGGTTACTTTTTGGGGTTTCGAATGGGTTGTTTAAAGGGTTTAAACAAATGTTTCGTATATAATGAATAGGCAGAATAGCCAAAATGTTTTCAAGTTGTAAAGGACTTTAACTTATTTTAAAAGGATAGGTTATCCTTATTGAATATCATCAACATTATTTTGAGTAAAGTATATATCATGGGGCAAAATAGCTTAGAATAAAGCTAAAGATATATTTTCCGTATATAAGTGTGATTTAAAGAACCAAATCATTTTGAAAAGGTTTTCATAGAAATTTTAAAGGGTAGTTAACCCTAAGAAAATGACTCAGATTAGAAGACTAGATAGGACTCGTGTAGGGTCGTGCCCTATGCTCATTAGCTATTAGCCCCTAGCTAATTTAGTCCAGAATTCCAGTGTGTAGGGCTTAGTCGCAGGTAAGACTAAAATGTCGGTTACACGCAGAATGGAATATTGATGTACAGATGTAGGTTATTGGTAAGCCACAAAACAATTAGGATCAGTAGACCTTTGAAGATGTAAGTTAAGGACAGACCGTTCAAAAGTTTTGTCTAACAATTGTTTAGACTATTTGATATGGTATTTGGTAGGATCAAGTCAGCCAAAGGGAAGTCAGGCAAGATTTCGGACAGTTAGTCCATTTATTACCTGTTTATAGCATAATGGATCTTGCTATTATTTTATTATCATAATCATTTTGATTAACCAGTTTGGTTGCAGGAAAGTATTTGCAGAATATATGTTTTGAAAAAGCATATTAGTGAGGGAAACCCGTTCCGCTAAGCGGCGTGGTCTCACTCAATATCATAAAACCGAGATGTAACAGAATTATTCACACCAGGCTTTATGTCTGACTCGAAGTTTTTGTTTCCCTTTAAACTCTCGGGTGCTCAAAATTGATTTAAGTAGGTTGAGGGTATAGGTATTCAGATTTTTGTAGTTTTGGCGAATAAAGCTTCCGGAGACGAGCATGTGGCTGACGGATAGCTAATTAGGAATTGCATATTATTTCTGTTTTTTTATTTCCAATGTGTATTAAGTCGGATATGACTATATTGCTTTGATCATCCATGGGGGCATTGTCATATGTCGCTCTTGGCGTATTGTTGTAAATGATATTTAATCATTTCCTAGGATACGTTTTGGGGATGTTGTAACTTGGATATAATGTTGTTTTGAAATGTAATCAGCTAAAGGTTGTTTTTCTTGAAATTTGTGATTTTGTTCATATTCATGTGCTTTTGATATTATGGATACCATTAGCATTGTCGTGTTTTGTCACCAGAAGTTAATACTATAGATGACTGCAGCATCTGTAGTGCTTAGCTTTTGGCCTCTAGACACGTGATGTTACAATAATGATGGTAAAATAATTTTTAAAATTTGTTTACCAATATAGATAGTTCGTAGAAAAATAGAAAATGTGATCGAAGGACGTTTTCTAGAATTTCGACTTTTTGACACTGGAAAGTTGCTGGGAACGTTGTTCATCCTCGTGCACTGGATATACACATATATAAGAGTTAATTAACCAAATAATAATACACTAATAATAAACTATCTTATGCTAATTATGTTTATCAAGTGATGTGATAAGTCATGGTTTTAAAAATAATAACATACATACATATATATATATATATAAGTATATATCATTATCACTTATTATATCTTGCCATTATCATCATTATCCATCATGACCTAGAGAATGTGACTAGAGGGGGGGGGACGTGACATATAAGAGAAAGGAAGGTGGTGATGTGACTTGTCAAAATAATGACATGTTAGGATATTTTAAAGTAAGGTTAAAATGTTCATTTTTCTACTTTCTTTCATCTATAAATACACATCCTCACATTCACATTTTCATTTACATTCCAACTTCATTTTTTCTAAACCTTCTTCTCTAAAAATTCCATGGCTTCCATAGTTCCAAAAAAATTAGAAAAACTTAGCTTTTTTATGTTGTAACTTGCTTGCATCCCTTCTATACTTCTTATATTTTCGTTTTAACATCCTCTCTTCAAAAAACCAAGGCCATCACTGCCCCTACAAAGCCCTATTCAATCCAAATCACCTCTGGCCGAACCCATTCTAAGGCCTTAGCCCCTCAAAGTTTCAAATTTATAAGCTAGAGTAGAGCGTAGAGGCGTTGTCGAGTTGTAGTCGAAATTCGGGCAAAGTTAGTTAGCATAAAGATGAGTAAACTACTTTATTTTGGAAAAAAAAAATTGACTTTACTATGATGTGTTATTGTGGTGATAATATGATGAGAAAATTAAATGGTTATTATGTTGGTTGATGGTGATTTGATGAATGTTTTCGTTTGGTGTTGAATTTGAGATTTGAATGCGATGTTGTCGACTTAGTAAGCATATAACTTATGTTTATATATGTGTTTCATTGTGATGTTAAAAGTATGGTAGTATGAATGTATGTTGTGATCTAAGAACCAAAGTATGTTGAGTTGAAATAAAGTTAACAACTTTGTGTATTGCGATGGACGTGAGATCCGATTCGAATCAAAAACTATGTTTTCTTGTTTTAAAGTTTGGAAATTGTTTCAAAGTTTCTATCTTTGTTTCTAAGTCTTAAAAACTTTAAAAGTTATGTTTCTAAATATGAAATAGGAAATAATAAGTAAGGGTTTTTGCTTAAGTGCATTTAAGCGAACTGCGCTAATAACAATAAGCGCTATGGACGTAGTTCGATAAAATTTTCGATTTTCGTTTTAAAACATTTTCTTTTGAAATGATTTCGCAAAAGTTTTTCAAACTTAATTAGTACTATAAAAAGAGATTAAGTTTAGTTAAACTAATATTTTATGATTTAATAAATTAATTAAAAATAATTAGTACCTAATTAGTAAATAAGTAAGTGATTAAGGGTTAAGTAACACTTAAAGAAGGTTAATGAATAACTAGTGATTAATAAAGTTTTAATTAGTGATTAATGAAGTTATGAAGTAATTTAATGATTAATTATTATTTAATTAAGTCAATTAGTTAATTAATTATTTTTAGTTAAGTGATTAATTAATTGACTTTTAATTAATTAGGGTTTAACGAATAATGGATTGTTTTAACCTTAACTAAGATGCATTAAGAAGTTAATTAGGACTTAACCAAGTTCATTAAAATAATTGGAGTTTAATTATGAATTGATATTGATTTAATTAAGATATAATTAGGGTTTAAGCTAATTGAATATACTTTAATCATTTCAATGCTATTTTTAAACTTTATCGGTTATGTTTTAAATCAATTTTCTTTCTAAGGTTAATTGATTTCAAATCAACGGATCTCTCGTCTGGACCATAAAGTAGCCAAATGAATTAAAGTAGTGATTACAAAACTTTGACATGTTTTATGGGATGTAAGTGACTTGTGTTTAGCACAAATGCCAGACATCGGTAACGTGATAAACACAAGGAAGTTAATTTCAATAAGCGGGTCATGGTAACTTAAGCATATAGAATATACTTCTATATGTACATTTTTCACTGGTAATAGATTTATATATATTTGTAACTTGGACATGTATCTATGATTGATTGTATGTTATGTGTGAATCCCTTCCTTTTCTGATGTTAGGCAATACCCATGATATAACTTGGGTAAGAAAAGCCATATTTAATGATCCATTGTAGTCAGTAAGCCTTCGTTTGGTTTTGGAAAGTTAATATTTCATTTTATTTTAAAATGGTCTTCAAGGTTATTCTACTTTGAACATGATATTTGAAGAATGATTTGACAATTGTTTTGAATATTATATAAAGAAGTTCATGAGTGATTTTGGGGTATTAATAAAAGGAGTTTTAGGTTTAGTTTTAAATGTTTATAAAAAGATTTTATAAATGGTTTGGATGTCTATAAAGGGAGGTTTTATACAAGGTTTGAAAGTTTATAAAGAAGTTTATATAACCGGGTTTGAATATTTATAAAGAGTCTCATAAATGAGTATGGAGGTTGGTAAATATTTTGTAAATAGGTATGGGTTAAAGCAAAAAGGATTTCATGGGTAAGGGAAATTTATAGAAGGATTTATTAAAGACAATTATAACAGGAATTATAGGTTCGGGTTTCTCGAGGTTGACCTTTAAAAAAATTGGTGGTATGGGATATCCATTCCACACTTAACACAGACAGAATAGTGCTTAGAGTTTTCCTTTTCTCCAATTTAAATAATGTAGTTAAATCCATTTAGGAGATTTGGAAATGGGAAATCTTATAACTGTTGTGTGAATATATTTATGTAAAGGAGATAAATATATGAATGTTGATAAATGTTGGGAAAGGAGATTTATAAATAAAAATAGTTTTAAGGCTTAGTGATTGCTTTGGGTAATTAAGTCTCTAGATTTTGTTGGTTTTATTTGATAGTTAAATAACCGACTATCAAATTTGTCCTAATTTGACTTAGGAAGTATGAATGTAAAATTCGAGTTTCCGACAAGGACTTGAATACTTCCAAAAGAACCTAGAATGAGTCAACCAGAAATTATCGATTGTTGGTACGGAGAGACCGGGATCAGATTTATATATCTTAAAACCACTCCAAACCAACATGTACATCCAAGTGAAAGACATCTTGATGATGATTGAAGACAGTGCTCTTTGAAGTACAAGAACTACTGTGACAAATCTTGAGGGTGATTCCGAAAAAGATATAGTAGAGTTAGTGCCTTCGGTTTCATTCAAACCTAGAACGAACTTGTATGGATGAATGCTGGCATTGCATTGACGCCTGGAGGGTAGTATTAGCATACTATGATGGTCTGCTAAGAGAAAAAAGTTAATTGTAGCCTCAAGCCTCACAACCGGAAAGAATGGCAAAAATAGGGCATGCTGCAGAGCTATGTGGTTAGCTACCATTAGGAGTTGTCACCCCGTTCTTGATGTCCCTTTCAGAGTTGGTTTGCGCACAAACACCGTGGTAGTATGAGGCCTCGGTGTCAAGGGGGTGAGGTAATCGGGTCTGCCATGTTAAAGGGGCATACGCCTCTATTAGCATTAGTGCATTTTCTAGAGGTGCATCATCGGAAGGTTCCCTTAACTTGCCATTGTTGGGATCCAATCTCCAATGCGTGCCTTACATTTTTGATTATAGAGCCTAGTATGTTGGAATGTGAGATGCAAGCATTTCAGCTATTTTATCTATTTACTTTAAACTTAGCCACTATGATAGTATCACTGGATTTTGATATAAAATGTTTTGGTTATCGTAAGGTAAAAACCCGTCTGTTTTTATGTTCGGTGTGATCTTACGATATACTTTTTGTTTGAAATGTTTTCAAACGTAGAAATCAGTTTGGTTGTTACCTGTCATCCAGTTTTACTCAAGCCGGTTTACCAGACTGACCCGGACGTTATTCCATGTAATGCTTGGGTTAGACCGAGCTTGTTTTCCCAGGTTTAGCTAGATACTTTGGAGTTGGAGAGGATCTGGATGGTTAAGCCGTATTCACATATATTTTTCATCCACTATATTATAGAGTCCGTATGTTTGTCAACGTAAGGACAAGTTTCTATAACTGTCCAAATTCAGGATAAGTCTAGCACACTCTGATGCTGTATATATGAATAAAAATGTTTCCTTTTTGTAAAGATCATTGTTGTATTATATATTATTCACTGCGTTGTAAGATTCTGTATTGTTTAGTTTTCTTCTGCCTTCTACCTTCTTCTTTCACCCTAACAAATCGGTATTTTTGGTACTTTAATGTTTGGCATGTGATATAGTGGACATATTAGTGTCGATTTTCAAGGGTCGAAAATCCGGTTCGTAACATTTGGTATAAGAGCTAAAGATTAAGTGAGAACCTTGACCCTGGCGGGGTAAACTCATTTGGAATTGTGTAAGTGAGACCCTAGAATGAGCCTGAGTGTGTTATAAATATGAGTGTATTATAAATATGAGTGCGTATCTTTTAGTAAGTAAAAATGTTTTATATTGTGGTGTTTGATCTGTTGAGTGGTTTAATAATTCTGGTCGATGCATTTGGCTAACGTTATCGACAAGGATTTCCTAAACACTTGAACACGTCCAATGACATGATATTGTTTAAAATTGGTAAATGAAATAATTTTACCTAGGATATATTTTATATATAAAGGAATGATTTTCAAAAGTTTATATAGTTATTGATGAGATGTAGGGTTAAAATTGGATTTAGAATAGAATGTTTTAGCTAAAAGAAATTCTTTATATGACCTTATAAAAATGAAAAGGATTGTGAGAATATTAAATCCTGGTGGCTTTGATAAAGATTTAAATGATTTTGGAAAAGTTGTAGTAATTGTACTTAAAGAGAATTTAAGATATAAATATTTTAAAATGGATTTGAAAGTAAAGTTTTCTTTGGACAGTTCAGGAAGGAGTTTCGATCTGTTTTGTGATAATCGAAATAATTTTCTAAGTGACAACCGAATGTTTTCTTAGGCAGATATGATAGTGCACTTAGTTAATTATCCTCTTTGTCATTGTACAATCGAAATGAGTTCGAATCCGATTGAATCCAAAGCTAATGGACGATTTTATTAAAGAACTATTTATCTATAAATATTATTGTTTCAAAAGGGAATTTGTGAAGAAAAAGATATTTTTATGATTAACTTGTTCGAATGTCTTGGAAATGACTAAAAATGGGTAAGAGGTGTGTTCGAATGGTAAACATTTCTCTTTAGTATTCCCTACTTAATAAAACGGATATGTAATACTATTTAGTATCGCCCCGTTCCTTGATTTTAGAGCTACTTGAGCTATATATTATGTTTTCAAAAGGGTTAAATATAAAGTGCCATTTTGAAAGATTTTTGAAATAAAACCCAAATATTGTGTTCTCGAATCCCTTAAAAGAATTTAGTTTTCCAAATAAAACGATGTCTTGATTAAGAGCGGGTTAATAAATAAAGTTTTAAATTTATTGAACATCCTAGGTTAAGTAAAACCAATTTAAGATTTGAAATTGTATATACTCTTTTGGATATAGAAGATTATCATACTAAAATGAATTTGAGTTATAGAATGTTAATAAACTTAAGTAATGTTCTTAAGTAAAATGGTGATTCTTTAAAAGGAGTAAATATAATCTTGGAAAGTAGGAACCAATGGGATTAGCACGTAGGTTGTACGAAGATCGTTTCTCCTTTTCACATAGTTCTCGATCCAAGGTTCGAGTACATGAGTCGAGGTATTTCACACCATTTCGAATCGAGATTTATCCCTTGATTTTTTACAGCGAGTGTTGATGAGGGTTCTTATGTGGAACAAAAGGTTGTTTATCATAGTTTATGGCTATGCAGGGAGAACATTTTTCACTTATAATGAATGTATCTATATTTATAACTAGGACATCTACCTATGATTGATTGTATGTTAATTGTGAATCCCTTACATATCTGATGTTAGGCAATACCCATGATATAACTTGGATAAGTAAACCCAAATTTAATGATCCATTATAGTTAGTAAGCCTCCGTATGGTTTTGAAAAGTTAATATTTCATTTTCTTTTAAAACGGTCTTCAAGGTTATTCTATTTTAAACAAGATATTCGAAAAATGATTTGACATTTGTTTTGAATATTATATAAAGAAGTTCATGTATAATTGTGGGGTATGCATAAAAGGAGTTTTAGAAATAGTTTTAAATGTTTATAAAAAGATTTTATAAATGGGTTTGGATGTCTATAAGGGGAAGTTTTATACAAGGTTTGAAAGTTTATAAAGAAGTTTATATAACCGGGTTTGAATATTTATAAAGAGTCCCATAAATGAGTATGGAGGTTGGTAAATATTTGTAAACAGGTCTGGGTTAAAGCAAAAAGGATTTCATGGGCAAGAGAAATTTATAAAAGGGTTTATTGAAGATAATTACAACAGGAATTCGAAGTTTGGGTTTCTCGAGGTTGACCTTTTACAAAAAATGGTGGTATGGGATATCCGTTCCACACTTAACATAGACAGAATAATGCTTAGAGTTATCCTTTTCTCCAATTTAAATAATGTAGTTAAATCCGTTTAAGGGATTTGGAAATGGGAAATCTTATAAGTGTTATGTGAATATACTTATGTAAAGGAGAAGTATATGAATGTTGATAAATGTTTAGGAAAGGAGATTTATAAATAAAAATGGTTTTGAGGCTTAGTGATTGCTTTGGGTAATTAAATATCTAGATTTTGTTGTTGTTATTTGACAGCTAAATAATTGACTATCAAATTTGGCCTAATTTGACATAGGAAGTATGAATGTAAAATTCGATTTTCCGACAAGGACTCGAATACTTACTTCCAAAAGAACCAAGAATGAGTCAATTGAAAATTATGGATGAATGCCGGCATTGCATTGACGCTTGGAGGGCAGTGTTAGCATTCTAAGATGGTCTACTAAGAGAAAGAAGGTAAACCGTAGCCTCAAGCCTCACAACCAGGAGGAATGGCAAAAACAAGGCATGCAACAAACTATGTTGTTAGCTACCATTAGGAGCAACCATCTCATTCTAGATGTCACTTTCAAAGTAGGTTTGCGTGCAAACACCATGGTGGTATAAGGCTTCGATGTCAAAGGGATGAGGTAATCTGGTTTGCCATGTTAAAGGGGCAGCCGACTCTATGTTAGCATCAGTGCGTTTTCTAGAGGTGTATCATCGGAAGGTAGTCCCTTACCTTGCCATTATTGGGATCCAATCTCCAATACGTGCCTTACGTTTTCAATTGTAGAGCCTAGTATGTTGGAATGTGAGATGCATGCATTTCAGCTATTTTATCTATTTACTTTAAACCTAGACACTATGATAATATCGCTGGATTTTGATATAAAATGTTTTGGTTATCGTAAGGTAAAAACCCATCTAGTTTTATATGCGATGTGATCTTATGAGATTCCTTTTATTTGAAAAAATTTCAAACATGGAAATCAGTTTGGTTGTTACTTGTCATCGAGTTTTACTCACGTTGGTTTACCAGACCGACCAGGCGTTATTCCATGTAATGCTCGGGTCAGACCGAGCATGTTTTCCTAGGTTTAGCTGGATACTTTAGAGTTGGAGAGGAGCTGGATAGTCAAGACGTATTCACATATATTTTTCTTCCGCTGTATTATAGAGTCTGTATATTTGTCAATGTAAGGACATATATCTATAACTGTCCAAATTTAGGATAAGTCTAGTGTACTCTAATATTGTATATATGAATAAAAATGTTTCCTTTTTGTAAAGATCGTTATTGTATTATATATTCGCTACGTTGTGAGATTCTGTGTTGTTTAGTTTTCTTCTACCTTCTACCTTCTTCTTTCACCCTAACAAATCGGTATTTCCTGCACTTTATTGTTCGGCATGTGATACAGTAGACGTATTAGTGTCGATTTTCGAGGGTGGAAAATCCGGTTCGTTAGTGCAACCCTATGACAAAATTTCGCACTTATTTTCCATGGTTGAATGCCTTATAACTGACCATAAACAATTTTTTCATAATGGAGGATCATATAAGTGTTGCATGAAACCTTCTTTCTTTATACATAGCTCCACCATCTTATAAAAAGATGTAGCTTGAAGTGGATCCTTTTCTCCCTTAGCATCCGACAAAGTCAGATCATAATGCCTTTTGATCGGAAACTGATCCAATAATTTATACATATCTCTACTACTAATAATGATAATTCAATGAACTAGGATCAAACGTGTCTTTTTGAAATCCCCAAACTACCCTTCATATGTCGCCTCCTTTACCATCCGCTTGCTAGCCCACGAAAACAATGTTAGCCTCATTTCCTAATCCTCCACTACTTCAACCACATCGACGCAATCCTCCACTACTGCAACTACATCAGTCGATTGTCCACTAACCGAAATCAATTCTACACCAACGGCGATTTCTACGTCTTCTCCAACGATCGACCACCCATCAACGGATTTCACTATCAATTTACATCCAACCCCACCAACAACTATTTGAAATAAAAGTGTTGTGACCAGCAATGATTTTGCACGTATATCACATATCCATCCATTAATTTTTTTAAATAAAAACCAAATATCTTTAGCTATTAGATGCACGTATCGTGCAATTTATACTAGTGTATATAATACTTTTTTCCTTATATGTACCTCATAAATCTCTTGGCTAATTTCTGATGACCCATAAATGTCACTAAGTTATCTACAAAAAACACCAATAATGTATGCAACATCCACAAACATACCTAAGCATGCATTAAATTCTCTACAACAAATGTATAAGCAATCTACTATATATATTTATCTTTAAGGGTATTAATAAAACACATTTAAGTCTTTGTTGCTTTGACAAAACGGTGTAAACTGATCTTGCATCCTTGCATGCTAAATCCTTAAAAATATGCCTAATGGGTACATTGTGCATTATCATGCTTCAATCTCTCTTTCTTATGCACATTATGCCATAAGCTAAATAAGAGACCATTTCTCTCTAAAAAGAATAATATAAAAATGTTTGTACTATGAATAATGAGAGATTATCCAAAAATTCAAACTTGAGTTCCTAAACTTTCGAGGCAATATTAGATATTTCCATATAGTACTTCACGTTTGCTTTCTTTTGAACTCAATGAAAATTAAGCATTAGAAAATGTGCTTGTTTCCCTTTATTGATTATGGAAAAACACTTTTCAGTCTTAGAAAAGAACTCTTCAGAATAGGTTATCCTTTCTTATATTGCATGTGATGACCATGAGATTCGAAACCATGCCAGTAATTGAGCAACAACATGCACTGATGACAATGCTAAAAGATTTTTGTGTTGACTTTCTAGAAGGGATGTTACTGGCTACCTTCCTTCATGAGCTCAACATCTTTGTTGACTCATCATCACTCACCACACAGGCGTTGTGTTTGTAACCAACATCAGTATTACATGGACTAATACTTGTAGCATTACAACATACAATTCTGACTAGGTAGTGGCTCTAATACCAAATGCAAAGATTTATTAACTTTCAGAAAGAGAAGTTTCAAAGTGTAATGCCCCACTATTTTTAACATTTAAAATCCATAACAAATCCCATCAAAAAACGCCCACACACTAGCCTTAAGTATTAAGACAGTGGACCGTTAGTTATGTAAGTTAAAATCTAAAATCTGTATAGACTAAAAGGAGAAAAATCACATAGCGAAATAAAATATACATATAATACAGGAGCCGATATATCAAACAACATATACACTGCTCAATACATTAACCACCAAAGAAACTATAAAAAATGTATTTATCATGCAAGAAGATATACCGAGTCATAATCTGCAAATCTAAACTATACCTAGTCCTTTTTCTCCACAGTTCAGTTTAGCCTACAAACTTCATAAATGCAATGAAGGAAAAAATGTTCAACTATGTTTGGAATACGCATTATCATATACACTTTGACCTGAGGCTTGGGAGCTATTACATAAGAAAAGGCATCCTACGTACCTATTTAGGGATCAAATCCACATATTTCTATTTCCTACTCTTCACCCACATCAAATACATTTTAGCACAAAACATTACACAGCCATAGCAACCATGAAACCAAGCAAGCAGAAAACATCACTTCTACTATATCATCGCAATCAATCATCACACATATAGGCTAATAATAATAATAGCAACACAATCATCAAACATTACTCCATGTACTAATCACTTCATAATAATAACAACACAAACACCTAATCACAAATGTGTACTAACCAATCAACATTAGTAACATAAACACCAAATCGTTAAATGTGTACTAACCAATCAACATTAGCAATACAAACATCAATATCATCCATATAACCAAAACCGTATCAATTGCCTATCATCTAGTAGTGATAATGGTAAAATATTGCATGCTCATGCTATTGAAATATGTGATAATTTTAATCAAACATTAATTACATATATTACAATCACCCAAAACAATATGTTTACGATCATTATTTTACCTTCAGTATAAAATCGTTTTACTACTGTCTATTATAAAAGCACCTTTATTTATTCTATCCCAAAACAATAATAATTCTTAAAAATGATGGTATACTTCAAAATCCTTTAGTATTCATTTATTACTCCAAATACATCAAAACATTGCAATTTAATCAATAGTGATTTTCATAAAAAAAAATTATTATTTTACATCAAAATATTAATATATATAATCAAAAACCACTTCAATATTTTCCAAAATCAATTTACTATTTACCTCAAAAATAACAATGATTTATCTTAAACCTCAAAACTCCTTTTTATTGCTATTTACCTCAAAATAGTAATTATTTAACCCAAAACACATTTGGAATATATCTTCATTATTACATAATTATTCTTTCATAAATTACATAAAATATCATAAACTTGTTTACCTCAAATAATAATAATAATATTTACTTTCACAAGTTCCATTAAATTAGTTATATTGTCATTTACTCAAAATATTATAATCTTTATAAAAACCATATTATTATTTATGAAACCGCACTTTATTTTTTTTTAAATAATAAACTTCCCAATTTCAATTCAAAGATTAATTTTCGTTATTATTTATGAATTTCCCTAGAAATTCAAAAATAATAACCTTATTAAATTTCCTACTTTAATTTCAGTATAATTTATTAAATCACCATTATCTATGAATATCATTCAAAATCTTTAAATAACCTTTTCTTTCATTTACTTACCTATTTTTTCCATCATTGCCCAATTTCATCCATTTTATTTTAATTAATTATGTTACCATTTTAAATCCATAATTAAATATTTAGCATCTAATAACACAACAATCAATAAAATAATCCAACCGAGTCACAACATATCCAAAATATTACAACAACCAAATGATCATCAATAAAACAAATCATATATCAACAAATATAAACTTTCATCAATGAATATCTATTTAATATTTCTAAAATTGAATTAATTAAAATTAACTAACCATATCGACATGCTTTTGCAAATAGCTCCAAAACTTAACGAACTTCATGTCAAATCATATTTTCGCCATGAACCAAAAGGAACAATCACGCATGAATCGAAGTTCTTATGCACAAGATATGATGATTAGAACTATAGGGGCATTATTTCAATTTAATAAATTAAAATAAAATTAGGTATATTATATCGTATCTTCTTCTATATGCAGATGCATGCCAAACCATCACGACCTTTCTCAGATCGTGGCCTTCGAAAGCAATTCGTTGTCGCTCCATCTATTGGTTCAACCATATAACACTACCTTGCCATCTACCACCTCAAGCCGACCAGATCCCGACCAACAGATCCTTCTACGATCTTCCCTCCACCTATGCATAACCATGACCGCCTCCACTTCCAATGCCAATTATGGCAAACTCTAGCACCATTAGCATGATCCAACCATACTGATCAACTTCTCTCGGCGCCCTCTACATGGCTATACCCTCCAATCGCTCCATTGTTGACATTTCACCATTAATCGAAAAACCATAAAATGGATGGCCAAGAATAGTTAGTCTATTTCTAGCCATCTCGATCACCATCTCCAAAAAAATACTTGCCATCACTTCTACTCATCGAGAGGTTCAGATAAATATATTATAAGGTAGGTTTCAAGCACTTTTAGTTTTTGAATGATTTTTAACAGATTGTTATATTCGCCGTTAGAGAGGGATTAAGGAATTTAGGGATTTGAGCTGAAAAAATGAGAATTTCATACGACCGCTATGGTTTCATAGTCTTACTTATATAGTCATATAGGTTATGGGTTGTGTACCCAATTTGGCCCAAAACAGTTACATACATCATTTATAGCCGGTAAAGCCCCTATTTTCCTAACCGTGAATCCAAATTTATAACTGAAACTGATCAGCTTGGAAAGACCTATGAAATATATATAAATATGATACATAAAATTCACCTTTTAATTAGAAATCTATTTTTAAATAATTTAATATTAATAGTATTAAATTTGCGAGTCATCACATTACACCCTAGAAAATAGGAAAATGTTGCACCTTATAATCATTAGACTCATGCGATTTGGATTATCCCACCTCTTAGTGAGGGGTGGGTTTGTACCCCTAAATGCAAGATTTGGATTAATGTAGCCAAAAAAACAAAAAAATGTTCTCCTACAAATCCTTAAGGTTGATCTCGAACAAAATGTGAATATTGTTAAAAATTGCATATAATATAGTCGATTTTGCTGAAAAATGATGCTCATATCAAATACCAATCATAGTGAAGTCAAGTAATTTGTATTTTATTCTCAAGATACCTAACATGACATTAACATTAAATTTCTGAATAGTTATATTAACTATAAGTGTTACTCTTGTAATGGACAAATACTTATAATAAATTCAACTCTAATAACAAGCCTCTCTTGGGTAGATTCGTAATTCACTTGCAAAACCCTATAATTGTCACATTTTTATTGTTACACGTTCATAAGTAATTCGATCTAATATTACTCATCGTTTGAGCCGATTAGCATCTGCATAAATACATACACATAAACTCCAAACATTTTCATGAACAATTTACCCAAAAGAGATCATTTTGGTGACATCTACAATATTATGCCTCTTAACATTAATATAATTCAATCTATGATGCATAATTAAATGGCTTTTTTATGATCTATAATTTGAATAATGTAATAATTTTTAAAACAATCCAATAATGTGACTCATGGAGGTTACATCCCAGTTAACAAGCAAAGTTCTGTTAATACCTCAGATATTGATTTTGATGACAACAACCAATAAATATAGATACTAATGTTTGTCAAGTTGTATAGTATATATTGAAGAATATTACATAGGTCAGAATTATTAAACTTAAAGACTAATCAATATAAAGACCAATAATAAATATTTAGAGATGATGATCAATACTCATAACTTTAGAGACAAAAGACTTGAAGTGCTCAAGACTCCAGTGTTTAGTATGAGTCATTAGAACAGGTTGTTAAAGTCCTTGATAATAGATTATGATATTTATCACAAATTTCTGATCTTTGATATTTTAGTCAAAATAAATTATTATAAAGTCAAAATATATTTTTACAAATATTTTATATAAGTTTTTATGATTTCAAAGTATTTAAAATTATTTTACAAAAATATAGAAGTTTGAAAACAATTTAAAAGAAAATTCACTTTTAAAAATTAAGAAGTGAATGTCGACATAAGCCTCCTAGATATGTCAACATAGTGACCATTAGTTTGTTTTTTAAATATTGAAAAGAAGTATCGTTTAAACGCAACTCTTTACGAATGGATACATTGTTCATTCACTATATAAAGAGGAGTGCAAATGAATTTTTAAACTAATTTTCCACTTTCTTCATACTCCTTACTCTCTTATTCTATTTCTTGAAAACTACTACCTATATTCTTCAAAATCTATATAGAATCAATCCATACTCTACTAGATTGATTCTCTACAAACTATCTACTATTTTGGAAGCATTCTCTCTACAAACTCAAAGATCAAACTTCTATTAAATGGGCTATATGATATCTTGTTTCCTAAGAACATTTGTTTGTATTCAGAAATCAACAAGTCTACTCTTATTTGTTTGAATGTGGTTGTTGCCCATTCAAATCAAGTGGGTATGCTTAGTAGCCCAATCTAGTAAGTAATCTTGTTGCCCGGTAAATCAAAAGAGTTTACCTCGAACTCATAAGATAGGAGGGTATATCCCGTAGCCTTGAAATCGAGACAGTATTCTAGTTTGCATGTTACGTGGTTAAAGTAGGCGATTGAAAAGAAATCTATACCAAAAATTATACGAGATTGGATTGGATGTAGGAGAAACTCAAACCAGTATAAAACTCCTAGTGTCATCTTTCTAACTCATTACTCTGCTTTTACTGTATTTATTTATATCTGTGATTGCCTGTTAGTATATATATCTGTAATTGATTATTGTGTTTGATTCAAATCTTAAAATAGATTAGAAAGTTCCATAAAAGTTATAATTCATTATTCAACCCCTCTCTAGTGTTAGAATAGCCTTAAGATCCATTCACATTAGTACTACACTGCTTAGAGCATTAGGTTTTCGAAAACTTGTTAATTGATTTTTGAAAAGTATATGGCTAGTAACACTAGTAGTTTACTTTTTATCACTTTTTTGAAGGATAATCAACTGCTAGGCCCCACTATTTAATGGTATTAATTAAACCTACTGGTCATGTAGGATGAAGATTTATTTACAGTCTGATGGTTTAGATATTTGGAATATTACACAGAATGAACATACTAAACCTCAAATTGAATACTCAACATGGACACTAGATCAAAAGGCATAAGCACTTAATAATTCTATGACCATGAATATTTTAATCTATTCTTTTAATAAAAATGAATTTAATCGGGATTCCGTTTATAAGTCCGAATACGAAATTTAGAAAACACTAAAAGTTACACATGAGGGCACTAGTAAAGTAAAAAAAAAGACTTTCATGCTAACTAATTAATTCTAGTAATTTAAAATGAAACAAACGGAGTCTATTTCTGATACGTATTCTAGATTTTAGGATATAGTTCATTCTTTAGTATCATTAGGTAATAAATTTCTAAAGAAGACCAAGTCAAAAAATTCGTTAATTCACTCTCTTAGAGTGGGACCAAAAGACATTAGCAACACAAGAGGCTAATGACATTACTTAAAAATTGAAGTGTTAATTGGTAATCTAATATTCTATGAAGCACAGTTGCAGGGCCAGAAGGAAAGCAAGGCAATAAAAAAGAAATCAATTGCATTTAATGCTACAACAAATGATCAGGATTCAGATGATGGCGATAATGGAAATTGCTCTTATGACAAGGAAGTTCAGAAAATTCCAAGGTACAGAAAGATGAAAAACTTTCGTAGACCTGAAAACAAAAATTCTGGAAATGAGACAGTAATTAAATGTTAAAACTGTGATGAACCTGGTCATTTGCAAAGAGACTATTTGTATAAAAAAAATCAAAGATCATGCTTGTCATAGATTCATCCAAAAAGTGAAAGAAATCTTACAGTACAACTTTAGATGATTTTGATATTGCATTAAGTGATAATGAATCAGATACAGAAAATGTCAATATGTGTTTTACAGCAATGGAAGATTAACCTGATCCGAACAAAGGACAACAACCAAAATGGTACTTTTTACATTTATTTATTTTTATTTGAAATTATTAAATTTAGGAATAAATATAGATTAATAATAATAAGTCTATCAAAGTACATATATATCAGAATATATTGCCTTTGATTAAATTTGAAATTTTCGGGCTATATGTCGACATATGTCACATGGGTATGTCGATATACTTGATAGAAAATTGGAGACTCTTTTCAAATTCAAAATTTGAACTTTCCTCACTTTTGCATTAATTTCAAAAACATTAAAAGGCATCATTTTGTACTAAAAATGTCGGTTTACTCTCTATTAAATTATCCCATCTCTATCCCTTCATTGACTTACACTTTATTTCAAAATTTAAAATCATCCTTCACTTTCTTACCTTCAAAACTTCACAACAATGTCTTTCTCAAGCCAACCCTTCTCATCTAAAGCCATTAGGCTTACTAAAAGGATCAAAAGTTAACTTTACAATGATCACGGCATCATGGAAACTTATATTGAATATGCTATTTATGGAAAAGTATTTATGGGAAGGTTTACAAATTTCAATGAATTTTCTTCTTATGGTTTACAAGAACTTGCTTTTGAAAATGGTATTTATTGTTTGACCGATTTATCTCAAAATTATTTTGATTGCAATCCCGATTTAGTTAAAATGTTTTATGCAAATTTTTTCAAGGAGAAGAAGGTCAAATGTGGAGTAGCGTAAAAGACACTACTATTGTTTTGAATTGCAAAATTTTGGGACAAATTCTTAGATGTAAAAGTAGTGGAAATAACATTTCCACTTTTGAAATTGTTCATGGCAATAAAGATGTTATGCATGAATAGCTTTCTAATGATGAAGAGTATGGTTTTAAGAGCAAAAATTTTAGGCCTAAAGCAAGACTAATGAGTCATATTTTATACCAAAGCATTACACCGAGGACAGAGAATTACAATATCCTTACTCAAAAAGATTTCAAAGCCCTTTTTGCTATTTTCGAAAAGTATGATATAAATTTGGTTCAAGTGATTTTGGATGACTTTGCTCAAGAAGAAAAGCTCTAGGCATGAGAACACACTTTACCATGGTGTGTATCTTACTAGAATTATCAATAATTCTGGTATTGATGTAAGTGGCGTAAACAATTTGCCTCATAAAGTTTTCGACCAAGCTCTCTCCTATGCACATTCCTATTGAATTCGAACCTTATGAATCTCTTCCCGAAAAGGAAGAGAGATTGGCAATGGAAGAATAATAAGAGATTCTTCAAGAAGAAGAAAAAGATACGATATGAAAATTAAAGAGGAGGAAGAACAAGAAGTGAAAGAGGAGGAAATGGACACTTTACTAGAAAGCTTTGATAAATAATTTTGCTATTCCAACAAAGAGATTTTCAAAAAGCAAGAGAAGCTTCTCAACAACCAAAAGAAGCTTAAATGCTCCTTTAGTAAAAAGTTCACTTCTCTCTCCTATGAATACATTAGGAAGATCATTAGGAAGACTGGTGGAAACTCTTCTTCTACATCATCATCTTTTTAGATCTTTGTCTACCTTTGTACCCCTTTGTTACATGTTTTCTTATTTTTATTTCATGTATTTTTCTTTGAATTCATGCAATTCTCTATTTTGATTATTGAAATTTACTTATTGTTGTTCAATTATGTTATCGTAGTCTCTGCCAATCATTAAAATAAAATAGTATTAAGTAAAAACAAAATTTGAACAAAAACATAAATGTGGAAATCAAGGCACATATGTCGGCATAGACTACATAAATATGTCGATATGCTAGCCGTCTTTGAAAATTTTAAATTTTAAATTTTTTGTAACTACTCTTAAAATGGTTATTTAATCCGATTTTTCATCTCTATTTAAACCATTTTCTTTCAAAAAAATTCATACAATTATTCATCGTTCATCTCCTTCTATTGCAAACATTTCCTTTCATAAAAAATGAGTTTTCCACATCAAAAACTTTGTGAAAAATTGGAAGAAATACTTCAATCTTTCAAAGATATTCTCCATTTCATTCTTCGAAATTAAAGGCCTTTGGAATTAAGCCAAATGCATGTGATAAAGGAACAGGAGAAACATTTTAATGATCTTCATTGGTTAGATGATCAAAAAACAATTTGGAATGCTCAAACTCCAAGGCAAACTGGAGCAAGAAGATTGGGATGTTATTAAAACAAATCCAATCTTTGGATCCAAAGGATGAGTTGAAGTTCCACGGAAAATCTAATATTTTTATTTGTTTATAATTTGTATGTATATGTTTTAAAGCTTATATATTTAAATTAGATTGGTTTGTAAATAATATAGTTCTGTTTGCATTGATATAACCTTGTATATAATATTTGATTTGGTTTGATTTGGATTGTATTGTTTTAATTTGTCTATTAGGGTTTGTTTGAATTGTGTAATAGTTTGATTTATTAGTAAAACTTGTTTTATCTTATTTAAATACCTCTAAGATTTAGATTGATACTTCTTTTGGTTCCATAGTTCATATGTATATCACGTTTATTGCTTTTTATCCATTTTTCTTGATGACAAAAGGGAAGAAAATATAAAATATAACACATGCATATAGTAAGGGGGGTTATTTAACTCGGGGGAGTTATATTATATTTTATACACCGGAATATTTACATGGTTGTCATCATCAAAAAGGAGGAGATTGGTAATACCTCACATGTTGATTTTGATGACAACAATCATATAAATATAGATACTAATATTTTATCAAGTTGTATAGTATATATTGCAAAATATTACATAGATACAGAATGATTAAACTTAAAGACTGATAAGAATAAAATCCAAGAATAAAGATTTAGAGATAATGATCAAGACTCATGAGTTTAGAGACAAAAGACTTGAAGTGTTGAAGACTTTAGTGTTTAGTATGAGTCATTAGAACAAATTGTTAAAGTCCCTATAGCAGATTCTGATCTTTATCATAAATTTCTAATCTTTGATATTTTAATCAAAATAAATTATTTTAAATTTAAAATAAATTTTTGTAAATATTTGATGAAAAAATTTATCTATACAAATTTAAAATTTATATTAAAATTATTTTACAAAAATATAGAATTTGAAAACAATTTAAAAGAAATTTCAAATTTTAAAATTAACAAGGATGTGTCAACATACCCCTCCTAGATATGTCAACAAAGTAACCGTTAATTTGTTTTTTAAATTTTAGAAAGAAGTATCCTTTGGACACACCTCTTCACGAATGAATCCTTCTGTTCATTCACTGTATAAAGAGGAGTGCAAATGAATTTTTAAACTAGTTTTCTCACTTTCTTCTTACTCCTTACACTTTTGTTCAATTTCTTGAAAACTACTTTCTATATTCTTCAAAATCTACATAAAATCAACCCATACTCTACTAGATTAATTCTCTACAAACTATCTACTATTTTGGAAGCATTCTCTCTACAAACTTAAAGATCAAACCGTTATAAGAAGGGCTATATGATATCTTGTATGCGAAGTACAACCATTTGTATTTGGAAATCAATAACTCTACTCTTATTTGTTCGAGTGTGCTTATTTCCCATTCAAATCAAGTGGGTGTGCTTAGTAGTCCGTCTAAATCTAGTGCGTGATCTTATTGCCTGATAAATTAAGAGAATTTACCCCAAACTTGTAAGATAGGAGGGTGTATCTAGTAGCCTTGAAATCAAGACTGTATTTTGGTTTGCTTGCTACCTGGTTAAAGTAGGCAGTTAAAGAGAAATCTATACAAGAAACCATATGAGATTGGATGTAGGAAAAATCCAAACTAGTATAAAACTCATTGTGTCATATCTCTAACTCATTACTTCACTTTTACTGCATTTATTTATATCTGTAATTTCCTGTTAGTATATTTATCTATGATTGATTATTTGTGTTTGATTCAAATATTGAAATGAGTTAAAAAGTTCTATAAAAGATATAAAACACTATTCACCCACCCTTCTAATGTTAAAGTAGCCATAAGATCCATTCACATTAGTACTGCACCATTTCCCACGGGTTCCTTCCAAGTACGAAATCATAAAAGTTTCATTATATTATGATCCATAACATCGTATATTTCTATAGTGGTTTAGGATTGTTTTTCTAAAACAAGGAACCAAATTTTTTTCCCTTGTAAGGACTATTCATGTCGTACATAAGTCACGGTAATAAGCATGCATACTTTAAGGACAAAAATTTGATAGAAATCATAAACACTTCTATTGAAATCTAAGTCATAGTATCTTATGACTAAGCTTATAGCAATCAACTCAAATTAACTAAAAGAAACATCTCTTGGACATGTTGCATAAAGTTCTTTGGAGAAAATTCTTTCGTAAGTGGATCTCCTATGTTGCCACTCATACTAATTGATCAATTGATGTTTGTTTCTGAACTTCTCCTTTTACTAATAGATATTTCATCTCAATTTTCTTAGTAGCTTTAGTATACCTATTATTCTTTGAAAAGAAGACTGTTGCAACATTACTAGAATAAACATTCAACGACTTTGAAACTAACCCATAACTCTTATCCTTGAAAGAAAATTCTACAACCATAATCCGTGATTTGTAGCTTCAAAACAATCTATGAATTCAGCCTCCATTAATGATGGTGCAATTACAGTTTGGTTCGCACTTCCCCATGACACGGCTCCTCGAGTAAGTAGGAAGACATTACTTATAGTGCTCTTTCCTACAATCAAGATGCCCTCCAAAATCTGTGTTTGAATATCTAATCACTTGAAGGTGATCAGATCTCCTAAATTTGAGTACATATATGTTGGTTCTTATAAGTCCCTAAGAACTTTCTACAAATTTCCAATGATTCTCCTATAGATTACTTTGGTATTTCTCTAACATCCTAATGGAAAAACTGATGTCTAGTCTAGTGCAAACACATGCGTACGACAAACTCCTCACTAATGGCGCATAAGGTTTACTTAACATGTATTCCACTCCCAACTTAATTCTTGGGCATTGATCCAAAGCGAATCTATCTCCCTTTTGAAGTGGAACAAAAACTTGATTACAGCCTTCCATTTGAAATCTTTGTAAGCTTTATTGATGTATGTCTTTTGAGACTAACCTAAAATTTCTCACGATCTATCTTATATGAACTTTATCTTGGTCATGAAAGATGCCTCATCCATATCTTTTTTTTTAATTTCATAACGAAATCCCATGGTGTCATGCAATAATCCAAGGTCACTACTGGCAATGAGTAAGTCATCCACATAGAGTACCAAAAACACAAACCTATTCCCATTATCTTAAGGTATATACAGCGATAAACAATGTTTTACATAAATCCAAAAATTGAAATGGTATCATGTAACATGATATACCATTGTCGTGAAACTTGTTTTGAACCATATACTAACTTCTATAACATACATACCATGTTTTTCTTTCTTGACAATAGCTTCTGGTTGTGTCATATAGACCTTTACGTCTAAACTCTCATTCAGAAATGCCAGCTTTACGTCCATATGGTGCAACTATAAGTCATAATGATCCACCAGTGCTAAAATGATCCTTAATCGGTCCTTTTAGAAATTAGAGACAAAGTCTCATTATAGTCAATGCCTTCTCTTTGATTAAATTTTTTTGCAATAAGTCTTGCCTTATGTCATTCAATTTTACCATGCGAGTTGAGTTTGGTCTTATAGATCCACTTGCATCCACCTTGCTTTTTCCCTTCTCGTAAATTGACCAGCTCCCAAACATTGTTTTCGTACATAGATTTTATTTATTCATTCGTAACATTGATCATTTATCAAAATCATTAATTTAATAGCCTTTTTATAAGAAACCACATCATTAATATCACTTATGTTAAATTCAGCCTCTTGTAAGCATTGTTACATAATTATTTGATTCAGCCTCATTTCCCTATGAGATTTACTTAATGGCATTTTTATGATACTTCAATAGGTATATCATTTAAAGTCTCTTTATATGATAGTTTGGGTTGTATATCATTCATAGGTTGTTCCTCCAAATCAATTGGGCCTATAACATGTTCAATGTTGGGTACTAAAGGTACAATATTGGGTGCAATATGGCCGAAGTTTGGAACAACTGGTCCATTGTGAACATAGGGTGTGGGATTTTCTTCCCCAATTTCATGAATGATTACTTTCCTTTCATTTTCACTCCCATTGACTTCATCATTTTTAGCACTTCAAGTTTCCACGATTTTAGTTGTATGATTTGGACAGTAGAATATATATCCCTTAAACATGATATCCAATAAAATAAAAAGTTGTTCTTACATCTAATTTTTTACTCAACAGTTATAAATTCTTGCTTCTATAGTACAACCCTATACACGCAAATGTTTCAAATTAGATTTCCATCAATTCAATAGTTCAAAAGCGGTTTTTAGAAGCTGGTTTACTAGGAAGCCAAGTTAGAACATATACTACAGTTAAAAATGGACATGGTCATAAAAATGTTAGTAAATTGGTCATACTTATCATACTTTTAGTCATTTCTATTAGAGTACGATTACAGGGGTTGGCTACAACATTTTGCCAAGGTGATCCCAACATTGTATATTGAGTGCAAATCCTTCAACTTTCTAAGAGTTTAGCAAATGATCTTGGGCATTGCCCTGACTCATTGTATGTACCATAAAACTCACCATCTCTATGTTATATTTTTTATTTTCTTACCAAGATGCTCTCTACTTAGTTATATAGTTTTCAACAACATTTACTTACTGATGTTTTTCATCCAATTAATACAACTTGTAATATCGTGAAGAGTCACTGATAAATGTATTGACCCATAGTTTTACAAACCAGTGGATCATAAAAATATTATTTTTATAACCAAATTGATTACAAATTAAATATAACTTTGAGGAATATTGAGTATTGATATATTTGACCTAAGAACAAAAATTAGATCGTTTTATCCCTAAAAATATTATAACGCATATAACTTTTTATAGGAGCCGAATTAGAGTCTGACCCATTTCCAAATGGAAGATATGGTGGTTTCTCATTCCATTGATTGGTCATAATAACTTTTTAGATTGACAACTTATTAGATATAGATATTTGAAGTTTGAATAGATTTTATATGCAATAAACCTGGACCTATATTAAGCTTGTAAATTATTTTGGGATTAGGATTAACTACTACAGATATAGCAGCCGCTAATCACTTTTCTTCTTCTCTAAACATATCCAAACCTCCATTAAACATTCCTCTAACAAAAATCCACTAATATCTTAATTAAATTAGCCATAATCAATTAATTAGAGGGTGATTAGCATGGAAATGAGCAAGAGGCTACAGGATTCTCAAATTTATTTTGTCTTGGAGAGCATGTAGATGCTATCTATATCAGATGTACACTTATTTTGGTATTTTTAGTTGATTCTACGCCTTAGGTGAGTAATTTTATTCCCTCGCTATACTTTAAAAGATGATATATGATTTTAATTACGTTTTAAACCATAAACGAAATTTTTGGTCAATCTAAACTTACCCATATTTTGTTATGAATTTTAAATGATTTAAAATGGGTTTTATTTGGATCAACATATGTGTTCATATCTATACTTCATTTTTGATAATAGACTAGATTTGGATGGTATGGTTATTGAATATGGATTTGCTTGTATGGATGTATGGTATGGTCATATTATATGTATGTATTTCCTTATATGTATAGTTGTATATGTTTTTGTATGGATGTATGGTATCAAATACCTATCAAAGGAAAATTCGAGTTAGGATTATTCTATGAGATGGGATCTTGTGCATAAGGTTGTTCAAGATAATGGATCAATCAAGATGATTGCACAAACGATGAAGATTCAAAATGGGCTATTGATCAGAATTGGAGTCTGCACACAAAAATGAGCCAGATTTCAAAAGAATATCAATGCTGGAAGTCAAAAAATTACATAGCCAAATATTGGCTATCACATCGATCAACACTGACCCAAACAGATCAGTACCAACCGATGGTGGAGGATGGAAGTGCAAATTTGCACCTGGGTTATGATGTAAACATGGCTACAAGGCTTGCACGGTGGGGACTTTAGGAAACTTGAAGAAGAATGCAATTAACTTACTACCGTTGAACGATCTGCATGAGTATGCCACCGAAAGATTTAGATGCAGGCAAGTTGGATGTAGACTTTAGGCCATAAGAAGAGATTTGTGGAGGAAATTTCAGGCTTATCTACAAGAGCAAAGTAAGTTGGTACTTAGTCAAAATTTGGATAAGTACTCAACAAAGTGGACTGGTACCAATCCATATGGGTTAGTACTGAACGATGCCTGAAGAAGAATGTATCATGAAGCATGCACAGTCGATTGCATGATGCTTTCTTTGAGAGGTATGACCACCACCTATCGATCTTGTTTTGATGGAAGAAACATGAGCAAATAGAGGAGATGCATAGGGTTTGCTTTGGGCTTAATGTAGGGAATCTTTAAAGTCAATATGGGGTGACTTCAGGGTTCATATGAAGCAACCAAAGAAAGTTTTAAAAACTATAGCGACTCAACGATATAGATAATTTGGATCAATAACCTCAAGTAGGAAGTGTTCATAGCATCTGGGGGATTGTTTGAGGTGGAAAGTTCAATAAAAAATGAACTTGTGGAGTACAACACATAGGGGTTTCTATTATTAAGTCTATGGCAAAGGGACCGTTGATAACTTAAAGGTCTTTATGTACGTTCATGAAGAGGGGGTAGGTAAGGATGCACATTGCAGATCGATTAAGGGAGATCCTTTTAACCCTGGACCTTTATAGGGTTGTAGGTTCAAGGCCTTATAGAGTGACATGGATTTGAGTATTGATGTGACCGCAATGTTGAGTAGCTATTGACCAATATGGAGTGATCATATGAGTTAATTTATATCCAACGACATTTGAGTTTAGAGATGTGAGACTATTTGATGTTTGTCAGGTTTGCTATATTCGATATAGATGCTACACAATGTAGGTATTATTGATAGTATACCTAGGACCTTATGTTGTACTTTGAGTGGTAGTACAACCATCGGATGTTCATGGTAGGGTAGCATATATCAATGCTATGTGCTTACTCTTTGGATGTAGGGACAGGTCAGGTATGATTTTCCATACCTATTTTCTTTATCAATTTTTGTAGTATTTTAAGATTATAGATTGCTCATACTAGACTTATGTCTAACCCGATATCATTCTCTTTGCATTTTATCATCTCAGGTACTCTAAAATGATTAGATTAAAGATAACATGTATGAGATAGCACATGAAGCTGTAAGAGGATGAGCGTGTGGCTAGCGCTTTCATATATTATATTTTGGAATGTCAATATTTTTTCATTGTGCAAGGAGCTATTATCAGCGTTGTTAATTTATTAGAGATATTTTTCCATTAGAGTTTATTCGCTTTGATGTATAAACTCTATTCCACTTATTTTGTATAACTGTGATGGATCTGATGTACTCTAGTTGGTTATGATTCATCTAGTTATATTACTTATCGTCTATTTTATATCTATGTTGGTTATTATATTTTATTATATGCATTGTGAGATATACTACAAGTCTTGCTTTGGATTGCTTTTATTTTACCTTGATATCACTCTATATCGATCAGATACCATTTCAGCGCACTATACATTGATTTTGGTTCTCGAAGGTGTAGTGTGGTCATCATATTTGGTATTAGAGCTTAGGTTGAGATACGACTAAAGTTTATACTTGGATCCATTAGAGATAAGAAGAAGTCATCACCTTAGAATAGATCGAGTGGTAAATGTGAAAGCATACTTGTTATATATTGATTTTCAAAACCGCATAGTAGTTTATAAATATATAGTAGTAAGTCACATTGCACACACGACTACCACTGATGTTATTATTCCATTATGAGGGATTGCACATTCTTGTTACAGATTTTAAAAATGAGTAGGCATATAAGGAACAAAACTAAGAACTCTACTTTAGAAGTTGAGACTGGAGCAGGTAATGGGGTAGCTACGAACCCTAATATGTAGACAATGTTCAATGATACGATGATGAACATGATGCAGAATGCCCAAGAAGGAGCTCATTGTCAAGTAGGTGGTGTTTCTCAAGTGCAGGCGCTAAGGGATGATTTTTCCAAGCTGAATAAGAATTCACTGGTCTTGGGGACAAACCGTTTCTTAGAATAGAATCACCTGTTGAAATGCATGATTGGCTTGATACCTATGAACGCATGTTTGATGATCTTTAGTTGGAGGATGCAATGAAGAGGACGTTCGCTTTTAGGTAACTTCAAGGAAAATCCATAGGTTGGTGGAATTCACATAGAGCTACTATTCCCAAAGACCACTTTACCTTGGGTCAATTCAATGCTGGGTTTGAGGAGTTTATACTGGAAGCCAGAAGTAGGTGTTATTCTAGAAATTTTCAAACCTAAAAAGGGAGTATTTATCCATTTCAACATATTTTGCTGAATTCAACCTGTCATCAAAATACGACATGTATTTCATTGACACTCCATAAATATGAATGAGAAGTTTATAATTGAATTGAATGACTAGCTGGGACAAAGGCTGGAGGGCCATACTAATGAGAGCTTTGAAAAGATAGTCAAGAAGACTTTAAGGCATAAGAGTCTATACCCAAATTAGAAAATTGTTGTTGTTCCAAAGAAGGAGTCCAAACTTCAAGACAACGGAAGTGGAAAGTGGTAGTGGAACAATAACGATAAGAAGCAGGTTGGAGCAAAGAAGGCTAGAAGAAGGGCAAATTTGAGCCTACTTGTTATAACAATGGGAGGAAGGCCATATAAGAAAGAACTGCAAGAGTGTAGAGAAGATGTGTTACAACTGTAACAAGATTAGGCTATTAAGAAGGATTTTCTAGAGCCCTTGAAGCATAAACAGGTGGTGAAGGCATATGCTCTTGGAGTTGTTCTAGCTTCATCGAGTGCTCCATCAGCAAAGGAGAAAGGAAAGGACATAGTTATCACAAGTACGTTTTCTATTTATGATGTACTTGTTCGTGTTCTATTTTATATGGGGTTTCATATTCATTTACATCTAGTGACCTAGTAGTTAGACTAGGATTAAAACCTGACCTTGTAGATTGACATTTGATTATGTCAAACTCTATAGGAGGTTAGACTAGTTTGCCTATGGTCGTCAAGATGTAGTCCTATCAAGTCGTGGATGCATGTTTGCTTATGATTGTTTCATTTGTTTTGTGAGGTTTGATACTATATTTGGGATGGATTGGTTAAATAAGTACAGAGTCATAGTCGTGAGAGGTTGTCGGTGATAATTAGGACATATGGTGAGCAAAGACTGGAGTTGGGCTGGTTGTTTGAAGATGTGATGATGGTCAGCTTTCCATATTCATTCGAGATCCCGCATGATGGGTTGTCATCTGTTTGCATGAAAAGTGGATAAACACATCTAATCGAATTTATAGCACAAAGAAAATAGAAAGAAAATGCTAGAAAAGTAGAGAACACTAAGATTTATAGTGATTCGGTCAGAACGGGCCTACATTCACTGCTCCTTTTTATCCCCTTTCTTATATTTCAACTTTTACAAAGATCTGGATACAACGTACAATGATTTATAGTCAAATTTGTAATTCCCATGCTCGGTTCGGCTATTTCTATCCGACGGTGTTTGGTGGCTTCAAAAAGTTGTCCATATGGTTGTTGGAAGCTTGGATATTTATAGAAGTGAAGAGGTAGAGGGGCCAGCCAGATATATTAGCTAATTTTTCTATATAACATGCTCAGTTCGATTATTTCCATATATAACATATATAATCCAGAATTTCCTTATATTTCAGATTTTCTTTCCATAAATATCTTGCTTGGTTTGACTAAAATATGATTATTTGGTGACAATTGGATCGGAGGGTGGATGTGGATGCCTTTCTACCAAAGTGCAGTGAAGATTACTTGGTTGGCCATTACACCATATCGGACAAGGTATCTTGTCCAGGGTGTAAACCGCCGGACAAGATAACTTGTCCAGTAGCCTTTTATGCCAAACAAGTTTTCTTGTACGATGGTGAGACCACCAGATAGAAAATCTTGTCTGGTAGCTCTTCTATTGGACAAGGTTTCTTGTTCAATGGAAAGACCACCAAATAAAAAATTGTGTATGCTGGTAACTCATACCGAGCAGCATTAAGGGTAAGTAAATCCTTCTCTCCTTTGCATGGTTCAACTTGAGTTTCATGTTGCCTTGTTCCACTCGTGTTTATCCACTTAAAAAGTATTTGAATGAATTATGATCCATGTGATGCACACACCCCAATCATTCCTCCAATGGCTCAGTTAACTTGCTACCATTATTCCGTAGGCGAAATTGCCTAGTACATCAAAGTTTGATTATTAGGATACGAAGCATGCTTTTTTTTACCACCTTTCCATAATCTTTTTTGTGTCGTATAAACCATAATCTTCGTTAAGTAATTACTATTTCTTACTTGATTTTCCCCTTGTTACGATTCAATGCATAATTTGTCTTACGGTCTAGGTGGTTCGACATGCTTCGGGGTTTGGCCATGTCTGTTCGGGATCATCCCACCGAATAACATTTTTAGTTCGATCATGCTCTATTCAGTACCGGGTGAATCAATGTGCCTATATATAGCCGGAACTCCCCCAGAACCGTACGCTCCCTTCATGTTTCTCGGTCTAGAAAAGTTTGCACCCATTCGTTTCACTTCGGCCACTACTTCACCAAGCTCACTTCCATCATTCTTTAATTTTCCTTACCTAACTTCCTTACTTTGAATATATCAAGGTAAGTTTCTTATCTCTAATTTAATCGCAACTTCTAAGATTTCTTTAATCCTCAAAATTGAATCCTATCAGTTCAGCATTTTTGGGGTTAGGTGTTTTCAATGTGTTCGGTCCTTGCTAGTCTTTAGAAATTGACATAGAATTTTTAACTTAGTAGGGCTATATAGTGAATCCAAGGCGCTATTGAATCAATAAAGATTAGGGTTTCTAGTCAGTGCTTTGTTAGATTGCTTGCTTGGTTATTTTTGATTGTCGAGCAATAAGGACCGAACATGGGTGTACACAAGGGATGCGAGGCAAAATTAGGTTGAGCACATGGAGTTTTCTTAGCATTCCATGCATCTTTTTTAGGCTTGGAGGGGATTGGTACTGTTGTTACTTGGTTGCTGCTTAGTTCCACCGAACACAATACTTTAGTATCTCTAGGATCACTTGCTACCTATTACTTGATTGCCGAACCAAAAGCTCATGCAAATTATCATGGTAGTGGAATATGCCATATCATTTAGTTATTAAATTATATTAACTAGGAACTCTAAGTCGACACTACTTAATACTTTACTGCCTTTTCATTGCATATGCACACCCAATCACAAACGCGCGCACACACTCAATAATAATACATTAGATAGGTTGCTATATTAGATGCATATGTCGAGTCATCATAATACTCGCTCATCTAGCGCTTTTGAAGACCGGGATCCTTCCTCTTCTGCTCCTCTGGATCATACATCGTCTGGGCACCGGACTAGCCCTCTACTCACTCTTTATGTAACAACCCACATATTTTATGATTGTATATTTAAATGTTTTATTTAAATATAGCATCGTTAATAGGATTAAGGTCCGAAATGTTATTTTTGTAAATAGTCGAATTGGGACTCGAGACCACTTCCATTGAGTCCAAAAGGGCGTTTACAATTTTTTTGAGTATAAACATCAATATGTTTGGAGTTGATTAGAATTTTGATATTTTCATTTAGGGGTTTGGGTTTCAGCCCACTAAGAGAACCCAACTCCTTTATCAAACACTCTAACTCAACTCCTCGTCATTCATTTCATTCCTCATTTTCTAACACTCAAGCTCAAGAGAAAAAATGGGGGAAAAGATTGGAAATTAAAATTCCTAAACCCTAGTTTTATTAGGAAATTCATGTTCTTGCTCTAAAATCAAAGAGAAGCTTAGGTAAGCATCCTCTTCATCTTCTTCATTTAAATCTCTCTTCAATTTTCAGAAAGGGTGAATTAATTTAAAGGACAAAAATTTGTATATTTTTAGCCTCAAGGACACAACCTCAATAATTTAACCACAAGGACAAACATTCTCCTAAAAATTATTCATAAGGACAAACATTCCTTTAAAATTATTCATAAGGACAAACATTTTTCCAAAACTGCTACTGAACTAAAAACTGATACCTATAAACAGCTACCGATAACTACAAACTGATACCTAAAAACATAAAAACTGATACCTAAAGAAAGTTGTCCTTCAAGCTAAAATACTAAAGGTTTGTCCTTGAGGCTAAAATGCTGAGAAATTTTGTCCTTGACAATAATTTCCTGTTTAAGAAATTCCTATAACCTAACTTAGGAAAAACTTCACCTTTGATAATAGATTGAAGATTCTAGAGGTGCATTGAAGAGGAATTGGTCTTGCCTTGTTTTAAAACTTCTCATTCGTTGTTTTTGGGTTTAAAGGTGAGTTCTTTAACTCACATGTATGTCTATAATTTTCATTGTTGTTAGGTATGAATTCCTAACATTTATTCATGTTCATTTGCTTTTGATTTGAATTGATTTAGTGAATTTTCCAATTTTTGGTTTTTAAGTCCAATTCTATGAAAATCCTACTATGGATGTTTGGACATAATATTTGGGGTGTATCGAAGAGCCTAAAAGACTGGGTTGTTGCTTGGCATAAATCCCCAGTCTTCGTTGCTCGCCCGATCGCTCCCGAATCGTTTTGGCCATCATGGCTTAGGCAAATTGTTGCCCAGACCAGGTGACCAGACGTCCGGTTGCTCAAGTCCAGACGTCCGGTTATGGTCCCTGGAGAAAAAAATATAAGAACGCAGAAAAAAAGGGCAGAAACTGGAACCAGACGTCTGGTCCAAACCAACCAGACGCCTGGGAAGTCTATCAGACGTCTGGGAAAGTCTACCAGACGTTTGGAAGGTTTCTGAAAATTTCCAATACCTAAATCCAAACGTCTGGATGAACCCCCAGACGTTTGGAACTGTTTATTTTGCCTATTTTGGCTGGTTTTTTTAGTGGATTTCCAATTTTAATCGATTTTTGTCGATCCGGTTAGTCTTTATCACTTATTACCGACTTTGATGACTTCTTTCTTTGGATTTTTTAGGAATACTCATTTGATGGATTTGATATCGATTTTTATGGTTTTGATTCACGTCGTCGAATGTGAATTTTTGGTTGATCGATTGTTTCTACAATCGTTTTCTGTGATTTGTCACTTTTAAAATACAAAGGTTTCTATACTAGTAGTAAATATTCAAACGCTTTCACAAAGATGATTTCAATACCATTTTTAATACAAAACTCGTTTTTAAAATCCATTTTCCAATCTATTAGTATATACAAACCTTTACCTCATTCGTATGAGAAATCTAATTAAACGGCTTAGCAAAACAAGTGGTATGAAACGCTTGCGTTTACTTCGTTGGTTATTTCTTGGACTTGTTCGATTGAACTCTCGTGACAATTTTCGAGTGGAAATCTACAATCTGTTCGTAAATATTTAAGTTAAGCTAGTGGTTATGGGACATAAAGCCTAACTCATTTATTTACTAGCTTAGTTTAATTTACATTTATTTTTGAGTGGAAGTCTACAATCTGTTCGTAAATATTTAAGTTAAGCTAGTGGTTATGGGACATGAAGCCTAACTCATTTATTTACTAGCTTAGTGTAATTTACACTTGTCGATCATTGATGATCATTTTTTGATTTAGACTAGCGATATGCGATGTCTCTTTTTCCGTGTGGGGGACTGTACCCCGTTCTATTGAGCTTCGTCTGATTTTTTTAGGCTAGCGACCTACGGGCTTTATGGAGTTCGGTTCATCGGGCGTACCGTTATTGCACTACGTCGTTGTTCTAACTCGTTTTAGTTTCAGGTTCCTCGGGCGTACCGTTATTGCACTACGCCGTTGCACCGATTGTATGGTTAGCGACCATGGGATAGCGACCCATTTGTGATACACGTATTGGTGAGTTTTCATGCTCACGTTTGTGATAGGTCTTCCCCTTTTTTGTGATTTCTGGATTTCTAGTTGATGGTTTCTAGAATTTGTGTTTCACTGATTTTTATGCGATTGGCATTGATATGTTTTGTCAATATTTGTGTTTTGGTGAATAATTTAAAGAATATGACATTCTTTTTAGTGTTTGAGAATATTTGAGATATTGTATGATTTTTGTTGTTATCTGATGTATACTTGTCACAATATGGCATTATTGTTATCATACGTTTTTGTCATATCCCTTATCCTATCTCATTTTCTTTGATATTTATAGCTAGACTGATCCATTTATTATTTTCTTCTTAAATAATACTCGGGTCAGACCGAGGTATTTCAGGTGCTTCTTCTTGACTTCTTATCTGGGACCATCATCTGATTTTTGGCTAACTACTTTAGATTAGTAGTTTTTGCTTTTATACATTTGAGTTAGAGACTCCTTGATGTATACATATTCTTTTGCTAGCACTTGTACCTATTCTTTTATTATGTAGTGGATCTTGTATGACCACTATTTTGATGTACACTTTTATGTGTTATATTCATATCTGTTTTCGCCTTTGTGATATGAATATCTGTGACTGATTTGTGTTATGCTTATTTCTATATTTGTTTCCGAAGCCCACATAGCCACTGTGTAGTAGCTTTGAGTTTGTATTTGATATGTCGAATTTCCTCTTTAAAAGAAATTGTCATACTATCTGACATATCGGTACTCGCACAAAGAAATTACACAGATGGTCGCTCCTCAATAGCCTTATTCTTCGTGCTAGTTGACGTCATTACCCAGTAGTGTCCTTGGCTAGTGTGAGTAAAGAGGTGAGGCATTAAACTTTGGTACATAGGTATGGTCCGTCATAGCTATTGGTAGATCCTATAGAAAATTTATTTTCCACGAAATCATCCAAGCATGTGGATACTATAGCTGCTAGCCATGGACTTTCAAGAGAATGATATACTCTTACCAACTCCTGAACAACAAGATGTCGCTCCTCCAAAAGGATATATGGCTTACTCGAAGGACCACTATGCGTTTGGGGCTCCGCATCCTCCTTCATAATGGATTATAGGTTTCCTGATGTATTTATAGATCACTCCTTTTAGTTCCATCCTAATGGGTATTCCATACTGACCAGTCTCTATGGTATCTTCATGCGAGAGTTTCAAGTTCCCCCACTCATCGACAGATTTGATTCCTATACGCGATCAAGAGTAAGGCGGAAGGTTCCCCTTTCATTTATCTCGAAGCGGAGGGTAAATTTAAACCAATGAAAGAATTATACTCAAAGTACAGTATGTTCAAGAATGAGTACTTCATCCGGGACGCATCTTAGTGCTTCCATCAACGACACTCTAGATGTAAGTTATTTTGACTACTCGTCCAAATTTATTCCTTCCTAGATAAGGCCTTTTTTAACCATTGACTACCCTATTCTTTTCTCGTCTACAAATTTGGAGAGAGCTACGTCAGGAGATGACTTAGAAGAGATGTAAAGGAATTCATAGAAAATTACCATAGAATTGAGGGAGGTTCCTCATCTGGTGATAGATAAAAATTCAAGATAGCTTGGGTTGCTTGCTACCGACCATTCGATTGGGAAAGGTAGAGCTCCCTCTATTCATAAGCCTATAAAGAAAGGGTAAAAAAACACTCAGAAGTTGGTGAGACAAGTGAAGAACAACCTTTCTAGTCCTCTGCTTCCTGTGCTAACTTGACCTCATTCCCGCCCGGAGCTGATCCAGCAATAAACAAAGAAGCCATGAGTTCAGTGCTAGATTCCTCAGAATCGAATCCCATGCAAATGGTCGGCTAAAGTATATAAGGGAATGGGATGATGATAGTATTCATACTAAGACAATTGAGGAGGGAAGCCCTCATTCCAATGATAGTGATGCCACCACCTCAGATCGGAGCGAAGCTCACTCTTCTGGGTATATCGACTTTGAGACTATGTCTGAACTGGATGTTGAGGAGGATCTGAACCAAAGTTTCCAGCCCGAGGAATTAGAATAAATTATTCTCAAGGATATCATAGTTTCCAATTATTTACAGGATCCTGAGTTAGGGATTAACTGTGGTGACTCCGCCTCAATAGTGGAAATTCAACAGCAGTTAGCGTTACCCGAGGACCCTAAGGGTTCGTTCATACGCCATGCACTCTTTACACGCACAACATCTCTTTTCTATGCTATATTGACGCACTTTTTGGCTTATCTCTTGGCTATAGCTCAGTTCTAACTCTTTGTTTATTGCCTTTTTGTAGGGAGTATGAGTTAAAAATAAGGAAATTACTATCTAATTTTAAGCAGCTTAAGCCGGATGCACTCCTAATAGACGTTAAGAAAGTCTCCTTGTCATTTGGCCTGAGCAAGACTATAGGGCAGCCAACAATGAAGCTTTAAACTAGGGTGATGGTATCCTACCGTCCAGTTGGAGAGGAAGGTGGCCAAGACCCTCATGATACCTCCCGAAAGAGATCTCACTCTCTTAATGTTTAGTCTAGATTTAGGACTCCCATCCGTCCCTCTAAATCCCCCAGGGCTTTACCTTTTCTCCTATTGGATATAGAAAACTCTAAGCAGCAAGAGAAAACAGACAGGAGGGGAGAGATTATTGTTGCTCCCAAAGCAAAAGAAAAGGAGAAGGAAAGGAAGGGACGGCTATCATCATAGACCCAAATCACCACAACTTCAATGAGTTTCAGCAGCCAAACCAACCAAGAGATCTTATTGCCCAATTATTACTAGATGCCCCACTCTTAATTTTCCAGGCATGATTGACCTTCTTGAGGATGGACTAAGAGGTGTGAAGGCGTCATTAGAATTTCACTCCAAAGTTGTCTAGGCTAGCGAGGAGATTGGTAAGAAGAACGTCGAGCAAAATTTGAAGATTTGAGTAATGAAAATAGATGCTTGAGAAGGACAAAAATCATCAAATGGTGCTGGATGCGTTAGAGAGGTATCAGAAAAAGAAGATTAAGAAGCTCAAGGCTGCTCATTCTAAAGAGTTGGCTAGGTTGAAGAAAGAACATGCTCATGCCTTATAATACCTCACCTCTATACCCATATTACCCAAGAGTATTATTGAGTAATACTGTCAAGTTACATGGGGAATGAGGCGATGTGGGTGATACACACGTGAATATTCCCTTGGACCAACACCGTATACATCTCATAATATAAAAACCACTCACCTCAATGTAAACAGTCTCAGTACAAAGTAATAAATATGTGTGGTTCCCAATGATAGAACAATATACAATAGAAATGAATAGATATCATAGAGTCATCAATGCAGTGATAAAATATAATAATAAATATACACGAGTCTAAATGGGTCTAAAAAAGATAGTCGAATGCCCACTATCATAAAAGATATACTTACATATCCAGTATATACATCTTAACATTACATGAACACATTAGCTACAAATATACATAATGGTGCTCAATACTGCTAATGATCTAACCTCCAATTAAGCCCATCAATCACAAATTGATCTCTTTGTCCCTAAACCCGAAATGTCTCGAACTGACCCGAGTATAATAGTATACAGGTTAGACTATGTCTAGATTCAATGGTGAGAATATAAACAATATCTCAAGGAATAACATATACACAACATAATAAAGAAATCCAACCAAAAGAATGATAAAAGATCCACAACACATCAAACAACCATAACACATCAAATATTAAAACATCCATAAAAAATCGAACGTCGTCGCACATTTCACACAACACACATCAAGCATCCATTACACGCATCACACCACACATATCGAACATCCATCGCACTTATTACACATCGCACATATCACACATCGTCCACATCGCACACATCGCACACAACACACGTCGCACACATCGCATACATCATATACAACACACATCGCATACATCAATTCATTCATAGTTATTTAGCAATATTAGATTTATTCATTTTATTCTTTAATTTTATTTTCATTACTACTGCTGCTATTATTGCTGCTACTATTATTGATAATTCCAAAAGCCAAGTCTACACCTGAGCCTTGCCACTTCTCATATGCAAAGGGAGACCCTACTCGTAAGTTTTTTTGAGCATCCTCACCATTCTTTAGCTGCACAATAAACACACGTCGCTTCCTCACTTCCACATTTCCTCGTACCTTAATTCCATCATCAACTACCTCACTTAGTTCTGTATTCGTCCGGTTGGACCATACGGTAAACTGTGACCATGTGACGAGGGGGCCATGTCACCACAACCATCAAGAAGTGACTTCACGGTCAGTCAAGCTAGGATGGGTCTAGCAAAAATTATGGCCATCACATCTACGTAAGGGACTTTGCGCACCTCGTTCCACTCAAAAGCGGAGATAATCATATTCCAGCTTTAAAATAAAATAAAGAATAATATAAGTTACCTCACAGGTCAAGTCAAAAATCCATGTAATATCGATTATTATTTGTGTATAATATAGAATAATTCACCGACATCAAAATATCAAATAGTCGGTCTTCAGTGAATTACTCAACATTATACATGTATTGAGTGATAAATATACCCACACAGACATCCCATATCGCCCGGTGAAATACAATTATAAACACAACACCCTCGATTAACCGACATTAAATAAATTTATGATTCGCTTATTAATTCACCCATCACTTACTCTTTACTACAATTCATTATTCTTTATTTTCATTACTTTACAATTCAACACAATGAGAAATTTAACTTCATCTCGTTCATAGCAAACAAATCATGGTCATCCATACACACGTCAAAATACTATTCTATTAATAATTAAGGAGATGAATTTTTTTATTTAAATACATTGCACTTCATTTTTCCTTCTTTTTATAAAAACTTTTCAATTTAATTTAATCACAAAACATTTCTTTTTTTCTCTTTATAAAATCACCTCAATTAATTTAACTAATACTTCTATTATTCATTTCTCTCTCTTTATAAAATAAATAATAATCCTCAAAAACCCATATTTTAAAATCACATATTTATTTTCAAAATTCAAACCATTAATGAATTTAAAACCATCAAAATCTCTTCGTCTCAAATTTCTACTTCAATAATATATTATAAAAATACTACGAAAAAGTTTATATTTTCCAATACCTCTGAAAACTTCAAATCTAAAGAATATTCTCAACCCATAAATATTTTCAAACTCAAGTATATAATTTCAAAATCATCATTTAAAATTATCCTTTATTTTCCAAACCTCTTTAAAACCATTCTTATTAAGAATTAATCCATCAAACTAGAATTCTACCTCATATAATATATTTCCAAAATAATTTGATATTCCAACACAAATAAATTTTTTACTTCCAAAAATTCATTCAATATATATATATACACACACATATATCAAACCTCATAATGATGTAACGATCCCGGTTTTGAATCAAATGTAAATTGGTAATTAAAATAAATTTTTGGATTAAATTGTGAATAAATTTGAATTTTTTCAAATTAAACAAGATATTAGTTTGTTTATATATAAATTGATTTTAAATTGAAATTTGGATTTGAAATTCAAATATAAATGAAGTTTGAAATTGTTTTCTAATTTTAATATATATATATATATATAGTTTGAAAACTATGTTTTGAAATTAATATAGAAATTTTCAAAAGCTATTTGAAAAGTTAAATTTTTATATTTTTAAAGATTTATATATATATAATTATACAAATAAAGGAAAATGTATATAAATAAATAAATATTTATTAAATTTGATAAAAAGGTTTAATACATTTTCTTTTGAAATTTAACTAGAGATAAATGAAATTTGTTTAAATAGTTCAAATCTAAGAACATAAGCAATTTATAAAATGAAAGTGGTATCATGGTATGGAGCCCAGATACTTTACTTATGTGGTTGTTGGTTGAGAGGCGCCTCGGATAAAGGTTGGTTACGACCGGGGATGGCATACTTGTAGGTGTTACTTCCAGGCAGGGGTAACCCGGCCTTGTGTTGGCAGAGATCCAGGTAGGTTCTCGGGGCGTCCCTCCATAGGCCTTCCCATTCGGTAAGGAAGTTCCTTAGCCTGGCCATTTGTTGGAAATCCAATCACCCAATACAAGCCTTTACGGTTTTAGTTGTATAACCTGCCATCTAATATGGTAGCTATAGTAGGCATACTATAATGGTACGTATGCTGGCTAAGATTAATATTATACTTGCAAATGTTTTCCACTATGCACTAATAATAATATCGAAAATATTTTGCGTAGTAAGCATGTTTGACTATCATAAGGAGAAATCTCCCCCAAGTGTGCGATTGCATTGTGTGTGTGGCGGGAGGCCTTATGGTAGTTTCATTTTCCAAAAAGCATTGCGGATTTCTTTTTTTTCCCTTTATTTCTTTTTAAAGATACACTGTTTTTGTTTGCTCATAGCAGTCCCATGACTGACCTGGAGTTTATTGTTCCCTTCCTAAACTTTGGGTGCCCACAATTTTCCACACGGGCAGTCTAGAGTTGGGTTTTTCAGATAGTCAGATAGTAGATGTAGATTCGATAGCATTCAGCCTTTGGTTTTGGCTATCGCTTTATGCTTCTCTTCAACATTCAGAATCGGACTTGCTTAAGTCCAACTTGATGGTGGTTCGAGCTTATGGATTGGAGCTATCTTTGTTTTAGAGTTTTGGAGGTGGAGTTGCAGTATGGTGTCAGATTCTTTTGGAGTTTCTCTATTGATGGTTATTCTTTCCACTGTTGGTGCTCTTTGTTTCCGCTGTTGTATCTTTGGCTCTGATATATATTGTTGGGCATCTATTGTATTCTGTTATATCGGATATTGTATCATTGTTGTATCGTATACTGTGTATCAATGATATCATTCATTTCCTTCCGCTTTGTTGTTGTACTTAATGTGTTATAAGCTCCGGTGTACTGGATTTTGACGTTTGAATCTGCGGCATTTGAATACAAGTGAAGTATGGATGTCGATTTTCGAGCGCCAAAATCCGGGTCGTCACAAATGAAAATTTTCATCCAATAAATAAAATAAATTGCATTCAACACGTAATTACTTCAAAATATTATTTTATAAACTTCTCATCTATTAATTCAAATAATATTAACTTCTTACTTTAAAATATAGGTTTCAAATATCATTTCATAATTATCCACTAAATATTTTTATGATTAACGATAAATAAAATGTAAATCTTCAAAATCCATTTGTTTCATAAAATACCAGAACTTCTTCTTTACGAAATAATTTCTATTCATAAAATCCTCAAAATTATTCCTCTCGTGCATTTTTCAAAATCACTCCACTTTCCAAAAAGTTCATTAATTACAACACATCAAATATTAAATAAGAAAATCATTCTAAAATTAACTATTCATTTTCAAAATAATTTTTTTTTTGAATAAAGGTCAAAAGCTTTATTGATATTGAAGAATCAATACAACAACAATATATACACATAAATACACAACAACACTAGAATGCTGCCCAAACACAATCACGACCAAACCCTAAACACATTGCGAAAAATAAGCGATTCTCTTTCCTCAAGGCGGCTCATTTTCTCTGCCTGTCAAATCTTCCTCTCTTCCAACTATAACGCTGCTACTTTCAGTGCGTCTGGAAATAATAGAGTTCTCAGCTTCATCATCTTCTCTATCAATCATGTACCTTGAGGATGTTGATGTGGTTGGGAAATTAGGGATCTAGGGAAAGGTAAGGTCTGCACGCGAAGGTAAAATTTCCCATTTTATTAGGATGTCATCAGTATTAATCAAGCTGTGAGGGAAGAACTTAGATCTGTTGATGATTAAGTCACGAACCATATTTTTTATGGTTTTACAAACTGCAATTTTGTCTGCATTGTCATTGTTAAAGATCTTAGAGTTTCTGCTTTTCCAAATGAACCATACGGCTGAGCTAAGAGCAGCTATACTGATATCTCTCTGAATGTTGTTTGCTGCAAAATTTTGACTTATGTAGGTAATGGTGTCTGAGATAGACGTGTCAATGTTACTATGAGTTGTAGGGTCACCTAACATAATTCTGATCCAACACCACACATGTTTGGAGAAAGAACAGTTGAAAAATAAATGCTTGCAAGTTTCCTCTTCTAAATTGCATAAAACAAAGATAGAATCTTCAGTCACTCCTTGCCTTTGTAATTTAACTTTTGTTGGTAGATAGTTGAAATTGGCTCCGTAAAGACAAACATTCAGTTTAGGAAGGGATATGTTGTTCCATATGATTTTGTGGTTATTGATCTCTTGAAGTATGATTCTAAGATTGTCCCAAACATTATGAAAGGAGAAATTTCCATTTTTACTATTTTTGCAAAACCAGTAGTCTTCTGCTCTGTCGTGATGAATGGGTACTTGTCTTATATCATCACTTATGTTACCAAGGTATGATATAGTCTCAGTTTTCCATGTATTTCCAGATATGATATGGTTTACCTTATGTTTTTGTCCTCTGGAGTATGATAAAGTATCTTGCCCCAATTTTTCTAATAATGTTGAACCATTTATCCATGGAGTAAACCATAAACTTGTAGATTTCCCATCTACAATTCTTCTGTCAATTATTTTTTGTGCATCTCTTCTATGGTATAGCATTTTTTCCAAGTGCATGAGAAATTGTTATTGTAATTAGACTCCCACAGTGTTTCTTTGTTGGCATATCTCTCATTTAACCACCTTGCACTGAATGTTGAATTATTAAGTGTCTCCCAAATTCTTTTTATGCAGAAAGTGATATTTATATCAGATAGTTTTTTCAACCCCATTCCACCTTCAGATTTAGCACATGTAACTGTTTCCCATGGGACACTGCTCTTTTTACCCTTCCAGATGAAAAGTTTGCATAATTGATTGATTTGTTGAATAGTTAGGCTGGGAAGCATAAAACACTGCATCCAAAAACTAACCATAGGATATATAACAGCCTTTATCAATTCAATTCTTCCTATAACTGTGAGGAATTTGCACTCCCAACCTTGCATCTTTTTTAGCACTCTATCAATCAGTTGTTTGCAGTTTGATTGTTTGATATATGTCACTAATAGGGGTAGCCCAAGATATCTGACAGGTAATTGTCCTTCTTGAATATTCAGAATGTTAAGCACTTGGTCTTTATTGTTGCAAAACTTGTTAAAAAACACTTGTGTTTTAAGATTGTTCATTTCCAAACCAGTAACTCTCTGAAATTTCTTGAAGCAATTTTTAATGGCTTTAGCTCCAGTAGCAGTTGCATTAGTGAAAATTAAGAGGTCATCTGCATATATTAGATGTGTAATTGTGGAGTGGTTTTTGATAACTGATTCTATTTTACCTTTGGCAGCTTTTGCATCCATCAACAAAGTGAAATATTCCATGCATAAAGTAAAAAGATAGGGGGATAAAGGGTCTCCTTGTCTTAATCCATTACTACCAGTAAAATATCCCCTATGATATCCTTCGATAGAAAATGAAAAACTTGGGGTGCATATCATTTCTTGAATAATTTTTACCCATATGGCTGGGAAATCCATGCTTTTCATCATGTGCAGAATGAAATATCTGTTTACTGAATCATAAGCTTTTTTGAGATCTACCTTTATGCACATTTTGTTGCTGCCCTGTTTATTGAAATTTCTGATGTGTTCATGTGCAAGTATTATCCCATCTTTTATCTGTCTGTTTGGTAAATATGCTGTTTGATTGTCAGATATTAATTCTGCGAGCCCAAACTTCATTCTGTCACATAGAAGTTTTGATAGGATTTTATATAACATGGAACAATAGGCTATGGGTCTGAAATCTGAAACTGATTGATAGGTTTTAACTTTTGGGATTAAGGATATGATGGTGTGATTGATTTCTCTCACTATTCTACCATTGTCAAAAGAAGTTTGCATAGCTTCAAGAAGAGGTTTCTTTAATTCATTCCAATGTGTTTTGTAGAATTTGGCATTAAAACCATCATAGCCAGGGGCTGTGTCATTATGCACACTAAAAATGGCTCTTTTTTACTTCTTTTTCATCAAAAGTGGCATTAAGAAAAGTTTTTCCCCAATCATTTAGTTTCCTTTTTGGGGTGATATTAGGGAACTGATTTTCCATATTGCCTCTGTTATATATATTGGAGAAAAATTTAACAGCTTCTTCCACCATTTCATTTTGGGTTTTTACTACATCTCCATTTTCTTTTAGAAAATTATGGGAGCTGTTGACAAATTTTCTGGTTGTTTGTTTTGCAAAGAAAAATTTAGAGCAGCTATCATCCCACTTGATCCATTGACATTTGGTTTTTTGTTTGTTATCAATTGCTAACAACTCCATACTTTTGGCCATTCTCACTTGAGCCTCATGTAAATTATGTGCATTCAAGTAATTATGATCTGATTCTAATATTTGCAGAGCAGTGTTGACTTCTTGCTTGCTTTTTAGTACTTGTGATTGTAAATCATTTTTTCCTTTGCACCAATTTTTGATTTCTTTTTTGATGTTCTTCTGCATCTGGATAAGGTTGTATAACTGATTGCCTTTAGGGAACATAAAACTTTTTTCCACTGTCTCTTTGTACCCCTCACACATAATCCAGTGATTCATGAATTTGAAGGGTTTAGGACCTTCATATATTTGGATGTTATTAAAGTAGAACATGATAGGAACATGATCACTTGTTGATAGATCTAAATATTTTGCATGAGAATATTTGAACATGTTCATCCATTCTATATTACAGAAAAGTCTATCAATTTTAGAAGCAATGTTTTTCTGAGGCCCTGATCTCCATGAATATTTAACTCCAGAAATACTGATTTCATTAACTCCTGTAGAATTGATAAAGTTGTTAAGTTCTTGAATATTTCTGATGGTCAGTTTATTCCCTCCCATTTTTTCGTTCAAGAGCCTAACACAATTAAAGTCACCAATGATGCACCAAGGTGTACTAAAAATGTTAGCTTCTTTTTCCAACTGTCTCCATAAGCTTGTCCTGTCTGATTCAAGATTTGAAGCATAAATAACAGTGATAATGCATTGTGCCCCTGCAGTGTTGTTAAACATACAAGTGATGTGCTGTTTACTCATAGAAATTGTATAGCTGCTCCAAATATCTGAATTTATCATGATTAGAATTCTGCATTTGTGATGATACTCAATATTGTTTATGCAAGTCCATTTATTTCCCCAAGATTCTGCGAATTGCTGAAGATTATTTCTTCTCAATTTATTTTCCACTAAACAAAATATAGATGGCTTATGAGAGCACACAATATTTTTAACCTCTAAAACATGTGCTGCCTTGTTAAGACCACGCACATTCCAACATAGGATATACATTATTTGGATGAATTTGCTTGACTCCTTGTCCTTATAGTGGGAGTCACACTATCTAATATCCCTTTATTCTTTCTCCTGTCATGTAAATTCTTACTTCTCATATCTGCAATTTCATTTTCAAATTCAGGATTGATGGATGTGAGGTTTGTGGGTAAACTATTAGGAGGTTTAACACTTGATGGGTATGTGGGATTGATACATGATTGAGATAGAGAAGAATCATCCACCTTCGAGTCTATCATCTCTTTCTGCACCTGAAAAGTATTAAGCATTACAGTTGTTAGATCAGAAATTTGAGAAATTGAATTATTTGAAGCAGGATTAATTTGGTTTAATAACTCCCTGGTACTATTTATCTCCGATGATGATGAAATGATTGAGGCTTTTGCCGATGAAGTCACTGCATTTGGATCAAGAGTTCTTATACTCATGGGTGGTCCTTCTTCAATGTTATGAATGTGAGGTGGTTCAGAAACCTGAGCATTGTTATCCTTTGCAATTGTAGCAGCCATGCTAGTATTTAAAGGTAAGTCAGATACTACACATACAGTTGATGGCGAGGCTGCAATTGCAACTACTGGTTTCATTGAAGATGTCTGAACTATCTCAACATTTAGAGCATTCGAATCTGATGGAGATATGTCTTTTTCTATGCTTAAATTATTGTCTTTAATTGTATGATCTTGGACATTGGACGCATCAACTGTGATACTTTCTGCATTATGATGCACTACTCCTTGTGAATTAACATAAAAAGTTTGTTGAGTTGAGACAACTGCTGGATTAATATCCTTGCTAGGTTTAATTTATTTGTTTCAAATTTTCATCTTTTAATTCATTTACTCCATTTCCAATTAATTTAAGTTTTTTCGACTATCGTCGTCATCAAGTTCTACCAATATGCACACAACATAACTCAATCGAAGCACACCACTCTTAAAAATCAATAACACTCAATTTCATCCAATCAACCAACAATCTATTAAACCAAGCAAATCAATCAATTTTGATCGAGCAATTGTGTATAAAGTAATAGACAATAGTTGTGAGTAAAAGAATTTACTTACCGAGATGATGCGAGAAGATTGAAATTATACAACAACTTAAGTCTTAAACCGATTTGTTTCTCCACTTTGTGCCGCTTCTCCCCGAGTGCTACCAAACTCGCCCACTCGACAACCACCAACACTGCATCACTCCTACAGTCGACGACTTCAGCCCCACCTCTAGCCTCTGCATCATGATAACCTCTATATCCTATCAAGCACGCCAGTTACCCATGCCTCCACCAGGTCGCGATGGAACCTATGTATCCATCGACTCACGTCACCTTTAACCACCTCCTCTATGCCTGCATGCTTGCTCGACCCATTGCATCACGTCACTCGCCATTAGCAGCCTCCAACTTTTACACTCCCGCGATGATCGCCTGTTCTAAACGTTGTACGCCTAAAGTGCAATAATTTTTTTAGTTCTCGGGAATTTAATTTGGAAAGCTAGGGCTAAAATGGCTACTGGGGCACGGGCTTTGCGTTCAAGTAGAAATGGGATGTTTCCCGAGAATTATAGAAAGGAATGGAGTAAGATGGACATGGGCTTGCATATTGCGCTCTAGTTTAAAACTATTAAAAAATTTCTTTCTTTTCTTCAAAACAAATCTTTTTGTTTGTTTGTAAATTTATTCCAATCTAATTCAAATTAATTTACACTTCATTTTACACATTATATTTTGATAATTGGATATTTTTATTCAATTCGATGACAATTTATTTTTATTTAGTCATTCATTATACTATTACAAAAAAAATTATTTCTCAACTATTCCAATCATATCAAATTATTTACAATTCAAAATATTTCATCTTGATTAAAACATCTTATTTAATTTCGATAAAGTATCCCAAAAAGAATTTAGTAATTTAATTTAATTTATTGCAATAATTTTTTTATTAGATATAATTTAATTAACTAAAAGATTATATTCAAAACATTAATTATCAGAAATTGAATTCGAACGCTTTTATTTTAGTTTAATTTATTTATTTATACGATGTAGAAAGCAGGGCTGTTACAGACCACCCCCTTAAGAAATTGCGTACTCGCAGTTTCTTATAAGGAAGCCAACATACATAGCTCTTACCCTGACTTTCTTCGTATTCAACGCTCTACTATCAAACTCAACTACTCGATCATCTACGTTGCTCTTACACTTTAACTCATCTTAACGCATGCTATGTTTTAAATGTATTCAATTAACGACTTTCTATTCTTCGCATACGATGTATTTTTGTTAAAAAATTTCTACGTCTCAAATTTTCCAAAAAATTTCAGTAGGATCGCCTTTGTACGGAGAGCATTTTAGAAAATCAAAACACAATCATAATATTTATATATATCCCAATACGGGGTATCCCAAAACATAGGAAAACAAGATAATATCACAATATTCCAATATAGCGTAAAAACTGTACGTTTTATTATCATTTTAAGAAAATTTGCTTATTATTAGTGAGCAAAAGCGAGCCAACATCATCAACAAGTCCGAAATGTATTTTATGTGTACCTATCTCAACTCAAACAACTCATATGATATCACATAACATATCATTCGTAGAGCTAAGCAACAAAATTGCATTTTCATTTTTGTTAACTTTGCACCAAGTTTGGAGTATCAAAAACACAAAATCATTAAATGATTCCAAAAATAAAGCCGTAGATTTATGAATATTTCTTCCAAAACATCTTCCAGATCATAAAATTATAAAATACAACTTGAGTTATTGTCGATTTACTTTGCATTACTAATTCTAAAACGCAAATAAAAATGCATGCCCACCATTTAGCCATAAAAACATCAAAATTTTGCGAAACAGTTCAAACAAAAGTTGTTGCTTATGTTTTATTCTTTCTAGAGTGTGAAAAATCATCAAAATTAGACAACCGTTTAAAAGTTATGGCCGAATGGAGTTGGGTTGTTTTGAAGATTTCACACTTTCGGGACAGCGAAGCACTTATGTGTTAATTTATGTTTTAACCTCACTTAAACTAAAAATTTGGCATTACACTTTGAATAAAAATTATTCTCTAATGGAAAATATTTCTAATGAAATTAAATTCGTCAAAAACAGATCAATAGTTTGAGATTTAAGGTTAAACTAATCATAGTATTTCAAATCACTCAAAAATAATTTCACTTCTAAAATATTTTCCAAAACTATTTATCAAACTATCATTAAATTTACAAATCTCGTTTATTAATAATTATATCACTTCTAATTAATATATATATATCATCTTTATTTCAAAATCTTCAAATACTTTAAAACCACTTTTCAAAACTTTCATTGAATCTTTTCGAATAGTATTTATGTTGTATCAACCCAATACAATTAAATATATTTCATTACCATAAAAAATCCAAATATTTTTTCCCATAATGCATCACATCATAAACATCTTCACAGCATGCATCCAAATCACAAACATCATATAATATAGTAGGCATACAATTGCAACACCACAAACCATGTAATTTTAAATTCAAACACATTTACAAATTTAGAGACAATGCCACGCCATGAATTTCTAGTGGTTTAATTTTCCAGTTGGCTACAACGTTGACCATATGATCAACATTACCATGCCATCGACTTTAGTTGTCCACTAATGCTCAATGGTTGCAATCATCACATCAAATATCTTAATATAGAAAAATAACTTTATTACTTTCCAAAACAATTCATTACCTAACCATAATAGTACTAACACTCATACACACACACACACATACACAAACTCAAGTCAAAACAATTTGCAAAAAATTCAAAATATTATACACACACACACACACATATATATATAAACAATTTTAGTATCACATACTTTAGTAAATCACCACCTCAAAATAGTATTCCTCTTATAAAAAATATTTTTTTCTTCCACTTCTTAAACCGATTTCGATATTCTTTCAAGAACTCAAATCAAATGCTTCTTTAAAATGTTGTTTTCATTCCAAAACATCTTTCTCAAAATATTTCTTATACTTTTCCTCAAATTATACACTTCTTTCAGAATAATAATTTTACATTCCCTAAAATATTTTGATCGTTTCAAAATATTCTCCATATCACTCTTATCTCTTCAAAATAATTAATATAACTTTCTTTTAAATTTTATTTCCAACGTTTGTTTTTAATATAACTAAAATATATTACTTCTCTTTAAATAATACATCACTCTTCAAAATCTTATGCCCATCTGTCTCATCCTAGCGTTTAGGCATCCCCATCGATAACGTTAATCGGGCAAATCAACCAGAATTCTTAAAGCACTCGATGGACAAATTAGTACGAAAGTAGCTTCTTCTTTAAATATTTAGTTGTAAATATAGTTTGAACATCTTAATCTTTTATAAAAACATTTGCTAACTTCTAATAAGACTTCTTTCCAAACCATATATATTCACACCACAATCGAAGAGATTTTTAATAAATACGTATCCTTGCTTGTATTTAAACATATATAAATATTCTATGGAAGTTCAATAAAAAATACTTTACTTGAAAAAATCTAAACATCACTAATCATCTATCCATAAAAATAAACAAGCAAGCTTTCATCTTCATTTTAATTCCATTTTAATTTTATATAAAAATATACTGTTTTATTTTATACAATTCCCATTTTCTCTCAACAAAGCATCATAGTCATACAAAGACATCTAACATCAATCATCCTATCCAAAATAACTAAACAATCAAGATACTTAGCGAAAAACAATCTAAATATTTCTGTTGTCCCTCTCCGATCACTACTAGATCTTTTTACTCATCTCACTTCATCGCATTTTTAGAATTTGATTCGAGATTCGAATTAAGGTCTTTTACGCCTTCCCTAACTAAGCAACATAATTCTTACTTCAGAGCTACATAAAGTTCTAACATTCACCATCAATACCAACACTACTAGCCGGACTAACTACTTCAACCTTCACAACCTCATCAATTTCCCATATCATACAGAGACTTCTCTTTGAAAAAGGTAGAAAGAATATATTATTATATAATATAAGAAAAATACAAATACATCCTTAAATAATTACCCCAGTAATCATCGTATACTCCTACTATCATTTAGGCATAAACAATAATCTACCACACATCCATGGGAACAGGGACTGTATGTCTCATCTAAGGTCAAGACTCATGTCTCTGGTACTCTGTATTATTCTAAACATACCCTAATACCAAGATTGTAACATCCCACCTCTATACTCATATTACCCAAGAGTGTTACTGTAACGACCCTAGATATTAATTTAATTTAAATTAATAATTTATTGAATTAAAATTGTATAGTTTATTATAAATGGAAGCGAGTTTTCCCGATTCAAATAGAATCTATATTAAGTCACATGAATTTAAAAGATTTGTATATATGTGAATATATATGTATATAGATATATATATATATATATCTGTGTGTGTGTGTGTGTATTGGATTTGAAATTAAATCTTAAATAAATTGTTTTAAAAAAAACAAAATAAATATAGAGATAAATATATGCTTTGGATACAAGATAAATAAAAGATTTAAAATTTAGAATTTATGATAATTTGAATTTATAAAATATATATATAAAGAAATACAAGATAGTTAGTAGTAAAGTAAAATAATTTAACAACAAAATAAAAATATGGAAATTCATCTATATTAATAAATAAATTTTATCTATATATATAGAGTTTTATACCAATTTTAATCCTAATTACATATTTATAAACCAATATAAAAATATAACAAACAAACAAAAATGTAAGTATATATATACAAATCCATGTGCGGGCAAAAATAAGTATGAATTGCAAAACAAAATATATAACAGCAAGCTACAACCTGGAAAAGAAAAGAAACAAGTGTGAAACCAAAACAGGACAGCAAACTATCTCCATGCTTTGTACAGCTGAAATGGAGTATAGGAAGAAAGTATATATGGTACAAGTAATTAATGCAAGCCTCAACATATCTTTGCAGTAACATACCTCTAACAATTAATGCAACATGCAAGATTTCAGCCGAGCTAAAAAAAATGTGGGCAAGCATAAGTCTAAGCTAGCAAATGAAGGACAGGCATTAAATGCTGGCAACATCTTTTGTCAAATTCGAATTTGTTTTCTAATGCAAGATTATCTTCAGCCATACCCTATATACAAAAAAAATATAATTAACCTGTACACTTTTTCTCTTTTATATATATATATATATATATATATCAATCATCCTCACAAGTTCATTTTCGTTCCTTCAAGAAAAAAAACTAAAGTGAATATCAACTAAACTCAAACAAATTCAATTTAAACATCAAAACAAATTAATACAAACTAGAGACCAAGAAGATTGAAGAAAGGGTTTTGGTTTTGCTAACAATTCACAGCCTGATTCAACAAAAAAGGAAGCTCTGTTCTTTATTCTTCAAAACGGTGAGCAAACTACCTTATTAATGCTTGAAAATCTGTTATATCTGGTTTACATATGAGTATTGCTTGAAAATGTGCTGTGAGAATGCTTGCATGCCTGTATATTTTGTGTGCATACAGGTATATATCTCTGTTCATTCATCACTGGGTTTAAAACCTGTTCAAATTTTCAATTTCTCTCCCTCTAGCTTCTTATAGTTCATGATATCTGAACAAAAATAGATTTAAATAAACAAGGTCAAAAGTTTAAAAATATTCTTAATTAAAATTTGGAAATAGTTTAAACTGGAAGAAATTATACAGTGGAAAATCAATAAACATGATAAATTTGAATCTCAGAATTAATTGATTCATATACATTTTTGGGTTCGACTGGAAAATTCATGATTTTTAAAACAAAATTCAGAATTTTTAATTCACTAAATCATGAGAAAACGTGAGATGAATGAGATTGACATTTTCGTCAATCTCTGGTGATCGGCGTAACTAGAGGGGTCAAGGTCCCAGCCGAAGCAAGCTTGGAGATGGTCGGTGTTGGGAAAAATGTTCAAAAAAATTTCCATTAAGGGAGAAGATGGGACGAAGCAATTTTAGGGTTTAACAACCCATTTTGGTCGGAGTTGCAAATGGGTCGATTTCGACGTCGAGAGGGAGCTCGAAGCGATCGGACCAAGGGGAGATTGTTCGTGGGTCATTGGCGATGATGTGGTAGGAGTTTCACAACCTCCGGTGATCTAAATTGTCGTCGACGGAAAATTTTCTGGCATTGAGTTGTTCCAGGTACGACTCTGGGTACTCGATTTTAAACGGAAGTTCGTAACGATGATGTGGTGATTGGATTGGTTTGTTCCATCAATGCGTGATGTGCCGGAGAGTTTGTCAGAGATCGGAGGGCCTCCGATGAAGCGTGCACGTTCACGGCGACCATGGTATGTATCTGAGCTTTCTGGGTTTGGAGATGAAGACGTTGACTCGAAGTAGTTCGAGTTCCTCTCGTGCACGACTCGGGTTTGTCTCGAGAAGTATTGAATTTTGTTTTGTTTTGCCTGATGGATTAACTATCCTATTTGATTACAGATTTTAAAATTTCGTATTAAGATTAACTATCTTTATTGATCTCTAATTTTCCAAATAAAAATGATTTCAAGTAATTAATTAGGATTAAATGATAAATTAATTGATAATAAATGATTAATTAAGTAATTAGTAATTAATAAATGGATAACTTAATCATTTAATTAATTAATGACTTAGATTAATAATTAAAGGTTTAAATCATTAATTAAAGTTATTAATTTGAGAAGAATTTATTTATTAAAGGTTAATTAATTAATGAAAGTGATTAAGAAATGATTTTAAGGATTTATCACTTGTTGAAATTAAGGTTGGATATTTTGATTAATTAAGGTTAATTAATTAAGTAATTGGTTAAAAGGTTGGTTTAATTAATATGATTAATTAAGAAAAATTTGATTAATTAAAAATGTTTGATAAATTAATTTATATCAAATGATTTGTAATAAATAAATCAAGATTGGATAATTAATTCATAAGAAATTAATTTAATTGGAAATAAATTGAATTAATTAGGATTAAGCAATTAATTAATCCTGCCTATAAATGATTATTGAATGCTTGACTTTACTTATGAATGATTATATTGTATTGTTAACCGGCATCTTGGCCCGGTTACAAAACGACGGTTGAAGAAATTATCATTAGCACTAGACAAGATTCTGATCAAGGAGAGACTGGAGGTGGTAGCAAGTTGTCAGGCCCACAATAAAGCAAGAGCATTCGGCCTGCCTGGCCTGGTGCGCAGATTCACCCACTATGGGCAGAGGCACTTTGCTTCTAAGCCCATGAAGGAAGTCCAACCCATCTTCCTCTATAAATAGAAGGGCAGGGGCACAATGAAATGGACCTTTTTTGGAGAACACTGGGGAGACTCTGCCATTTTTTATACTCTCCTCTTTTTAATTCAAACTTGTATTCAAGTCATCAATATATGGATTGTATCTGTATTCAACTACTTGTGAAAGAAATAAAGATCAAAACTCAAAGTGGACGTAGGCAATTACGCTGAACCACTATAAATCCGGTGTTCTTACTTTCTGCATTTAAATTAGCATATTCTTCCTTGTTTAATTTAACTTCATCACTTACATCTCTACACAATCTTTCTCAACGAGGTTAGTGACCAGTTTTGGTGCTAACACTTTGGTGCTTTCGCTGAGAATTGAATTCTCAGCTTGATTGGATCTCATCATCTATTAGTGGATTTCCATATTCGCGAGATAGATCCAGTTGTTTACTAGGAAACTTCCTATTCTACTCAGATTTGAAAGAAATCTAAAGGAAGCTGATAGTCGTAGATTGGATTCACTGATGTATGCAAGATCTGGGGATTGGACGTTGAAGTTTGCACTAAAGTTGAATGAAGGCCGACCCTCCTCTGAAGGCAATTCGACCGATCGCTCCAGAAAAGGCGTATGCCGAACGCCCCAGAAAAGGCGTATGCCGAACGCCCCAGAAAAGGCTTATGCCGAACGCCCCAGAAAAGGCGTATGTCGAACGCCCCAGAAAAGGCGTATGCCGAACGCTCCAGAAAGGCGTACGCCGAACGCTCCAGAAAAGGGGTACGTCGAACGCTCCAGAAAAGGGGTACGCCGAACGCTCCAGAAAAGGGGTACGTCGAACGCTCCAGAAAAGGGGTATGCCGAACGCTCCAGAAAAGGCATATGCCGAACGCCCTAGAAAAGGCTTATGCCGAACGCCCTTCCAGGCCGATCATACCTCTAGGCCGAACGCTCTTCCAGGCCGACCATACCTCTAGGCCGAACGCTCTTCCAGGCCGATCCATACCTCTATGCCGAACACCTCTGTAATGCCGAACGGTATTGTATGTCGAACGACTCGGTTGTGCCGAACAAGAATGAATGTCTAACACCTCTGTAATGCCGAATGGTATTGTATGCCGAACGACTCGGTTGTGCCGAACAAGAATGAATGCCGAACAGTGTGGATGCCGAACAGTGTGGGATGCCGAACAGTGTGGGATGCCGAACAGTGTGGATGCCGAACAGTGTGAATGCCGAACACGTGTGGATGCCGAACAGTGTGGAATGCCGAACAGTGTGGAATGTCGAACAGTGTGAATGCCGAACAGTGAGGAATGCCGAACAGTGTGGGATGCCGAACAGTGTGGATGCCGAACAGTCTTGTATGCCGAGCAACTTTGTCATGCCGAACGGCCCTCAATGCCGATCGAAACTTAAGTTACACCGGTCTCTTATATGACCCCTATTTACAAAAAAAAACTTTTTTGGGTACGACCCAAATTTTCGAAAATGAGGCTAAAAAAAAATTTCGGGGGGAAACCCCCCCAAACCCTAGCCGCAGCGCAGTGCCTCCGGATAGTGAATTCAAAACTCAACTTAATAAAGGAACATTCTATCCACTTTCCTGACATCCCATGATCGACCAGGGCATAGAGGATCTAGCGGTAGCTTATGAACGACATCAAGGGAACGGACAAGCAACCGCTATTGAAACGGTACTCCCAAATGTTGGAGAACATAGATGATGTGACTCTAGCAAACGTCAAGATGACTCCAAGCAAACCAATGCTCTAAGCAATTTATTCCAAATACTAACAAGGATATCATACTGATCGCGTTTGAGGAAAGTCGACCTCCAGATATATTTTGACAGCTAGTTGGCTAAAGAGCCTCCTACGACTATGGATCGTTTCTTTTACAAAATGAATCAGAACTAAAGTGAGGAGGAGTGGAGCAGACTAAGAAAAATAACAATGAAGGCCCGTTGGCTAAGGATGTAGATCCCAGTAGCCGAAACAAGACTTCAGAATTTAGCTCATATGCTCTTTAAAAGGTTCAATTGACAACCTCTACTTGAAGACTCATGACTCGGAGTGGTACTGGAAACCAACCTCGAGAGAGTACACCAAAGTCTAAAGAAAATCAGGGGAATGTTGTATATTCCCAAATGCTCACTGATCCTAACACGGGCGATTACAAACATCTCCGAGGTATGATCGAAAAGATGACCTGGAAAGGAAAGCTTCAATAGTATGTACAAGTCCTGCAGAATGGCGGGCAGCGAATATCCGATGCCTATTAATAAAGGGCTATGATTATCAATTGGACGGTTGACGGCCAACATCCCTTTGAAAGGAGCCAGGGGCGGAGTCGAATAGCAAGCACACGATGCTGCTTCACATATCAATGAGACTTACCATAATCTTCTTTGAATTATTTCCATTTCCATCTCTATTTCAATTGTTCTATGAACTACGACTAGCTTGAACTAAACTACTTTCAAAACGATGCAGGTGTCCAGGTACTCAGATTTGGTTGCCAACCAATCTACGCAGACCATGATCGAATGTGTGGAGTTACATCTGGACGAGAATAATTCTATTGCTCATCATCAACCATATGCCTTTGATTTGGGGCTATGGATTAAATACAATGTACAACATCACGATGCACAGAGAGCTGAATTCCATCCTACAAGTGGAATTTATTCAAGTAGAGAGCGGCTGCGATACGGCCAACCACTCGCTAAGTGAAACTCGAGCTCGGGGGCAAGCCATCACATCAAGGTTAAAAATGGGTTGATACACGACGATCCTTCGCACAACTCCGTACTCCCAGAGTGTGAGACGGAGTATAAACATCTACTTAACTCTGTACTCCCAGAGTGCGAGACGGAGTATAAACATTGATCAACTCCGTACTCCCAGAGTGCGAGACGGAGTATAAACATTAATCAACTCCGTACTCCCAGAGTGCGAGACGGAGTATAAACATCTACTTAACTCCGTACTCCCAGAGTGCGAGACGGAGTATAAACATTAATCAACTCCGTACTCCCAGAGTGCGAGACGGAGTATAAACATTCGCTTAACTCTGTACTCCCAGAGTGCGAGACGGAGTATAAACATTAATCAACTCCGTATTTCCAGAGTGCGAGACGGAGTATAAACATCTACTCAACTCCGTACTCCCAGAGTGCGAGACGGAGTATAAACATACATCAACTCCATACTCATCCCCAAAACTGGGGGCAGAACCAAAGCAAAGCACGCTAGTTGAACATTTGTCTAAAAGAAGATTGCAACGAAACGATTAAAAGACGACTGTCAAGCAATCAACTGAACGGAAATATTCAGCATGAAAGACTACGGTTTTTCAAAGCACGTCATGTTTACACAAGACGTCCTTTGGGGGGCAAATGTTATCCCGCCTTTTGGCAAGGCCGTGACACCAAGAACTTGATTAGAAACCAGTGACAGTTCGTCTTGGAGATCGGTTACACAAAGGCTCACTATGGATATCGATGGATTTTGTCCGAGTCTGGATCGAGCCACGATTAACAAGACATAACAATCAAAGCCAGGGATGCCAATGTTCCAAGTTTCAAGACGATCCGAGTTCGTATGCTCAACTTATGATCGATTCGAACAACCGACCATCCATCCATCAACCTCCACATTTGACTTGGAGACCTAAACTGCTTGGAATGAATATGGCCCGATCATCCACTCCAATCGAGTCATAGAACAAAGTTCGACAAAATACCCCTCATGAAGCTCAGTGACGCCGAGATCCGTCTAAAGTGGACGTGATTTGATCATCTACCGATCAAATCCTACCCTGAACACGAAAGGTTGTTCGAAAGCCCAACTTGAAGTAGCTATGGTAGACTGCGTACTCGCTAACCATCACTGTCAATATATGGACACGACTGCACCTTGGAACATACGCAACTTACTTTGTCTACTCAACAATCTATTATCCTTATTTTCTAGAAGGAGATACGGAGCAAATTGTAAGAGATTTGACTATCTAACCCAACATGGATGTGATTCAACCATCTGCCATATACCTCCTTCCTTGACTTGATTAGAAGAGCTATAATCACCAAGCGGACGAGAATCGATCGTCCATTTTTCAAATTCCATCCCTCATCCTGGGGAGCAGAATCCCATTCCGTGAGCAAACGTGGTTCGATTGTTCATTCGACGACATTAGCCTCGATACAGTAGATGAATACAAATTAAAGAGTGGAAATACGACTGCTCTCAACTAAAACATCCAAGTCCCCAGAGTGCGGACTGGAGTACTCTAAGTCCCCAGAGCGCGGACTAGAGTATAAACGACTTAAACCTCCATGTCCCCAGAGTGCGGACTGGAGTACTCTAAGTCCCCAGAGCGCGAACTAGAGTATAAATGACTCAAACCTCCATGTCCCCAGAGTGCGGACTGGAGTACTCTAAGTCCCCAGAGCGTGGACTAGAGTATAAATGACTAAAACCTCCAAGTCCCCAGAGTGTGGACTGGAGTACTCTAAGTCACCAGAGCGCGGACTAGAGTATAAACGACTTAAACCTCCATGTCCCCAAAGCACGGACTGGAGTACTCTAAGTCCCCAGAGCGCGGACTAGAGTATAAACGACTTAAACCTCCAAATCCCCAGAGCGCGGATTGGAGTACTCTAAGTCCCCAGAGCGTGGACTAGAGTATAAATGACTTAAACCTCCAAGTCCCCAGAGCGCGGACTGGAGTACTCTAAGTCCCCAGAGCGTGGACTAGAGTATAAACGACTTAAACCTCCAAGTCCCCAGAGCGCGGACTGGAGTACTCTAAGTCCCTAGAGCGTGGACTAGAGTATAAACGACTTAAACCTCCAAGTCCCCAGAGCGCGGGCTGGAGTACTCTAAGTCCCCAGAGCGCGGACTGGAGTACTCTAAGTCCCCAGAGCGTGGACTAGAGTATAAACGACTTAAACCTCCAAGTCCCCAGAGCGCGGACTGGAGTACTCTAAGTCCCTAGAGCGTGGACTAGAGTATAAACGACTTAAACCTCCAAGTCCCCAGAGCGCGGACTGGAGTACTCTAAGTCCCCAGAGCACGGACTAGAGTATTAATGACTTAAACCTCCAAGTCCCCAGAGTGCGGACTGGAGTACTCTAACTCCCCAGAGTGCAGACTCGAATATAAGCGAATCGGATCTCTAAGTTCCCTGAATATGAACTATGACACAGATGACTTGAATTTGTCAAATCCCTGACATACGGGCTAAAAAGTATTCTAAGTGCTCGAAGCACAGAATGGAAGTTCAACGACTCCCGAAGAGTTTCCGAGTTATATGAAGATGGACTGAGAAGTCTATGTTACTCACAACTGCTTGGATTAAAGTCACAATCACAAAGAAAACTGAACAATAAGAGTCTTTTGTAAGACAGAAAAAGGAACTAAACCTTATTCAGAAATGAGTTTCTATTACAATCCCTCCAAAGTTTGGAGTCGACATTTTATTTATAAGGACTAAGGAAATAGATGAAAATAATTACATGACTTAAATAACTCTCGTTGAACGAGGATAGTAGTCACTTCTTGTGCTTCTTCAACTTCTTTCCAAACGGCTCCTCTCCAGAGCATTTACCCTTGGTACTCTTCTTTGATAGAGGGGTAGCAACTGAAGGAGTACGGGGGCCTTCCATGGGCTTGGACCCGCCAGGAAGGATGAACTTCAACGGCTTGTTCAAAGGATCGTCCAAGTCTACAACTCGGGGTTCTACTATTACCTTGACTGTCTCCTCCTTCTCTATCTCGAGCCGTTCCTCCATGCTCAATTCGGATGTGTGCTCAGAGGCGCTTGTAATTTCTACTTCATAACCCCCGTCGGTAGGAGAGGAGGTTTCAGACTTGTCTTCATCAAGCTCTCCGATCACCTAAGCGTATGGACCAGGAGCTTCCTCTACGTGAGTGGCTTCACTTGTTTTCTCCCCCACTTCCTTGGCGACATTGCTCCTCGGAGTGGGCTCGGGGTCAGAACGGCCTGCACAAAATCGTGGAAAACAAGCATTAGAATGCAATAGTCCTGCATAAAGAATAACGACTTTCGAAATCTTAAAGAGAATCTTAAAGAGAATCTTAAAGAGAAGGATTATCTACCAGGTTTAGGCAAACTCTCAGCCATCTGGGGGGTCTCACCCTCTGGAACGGGAGACAGAATGCGGACTAAAGTACTCTAAGTCCCTGAGTTCGGACTAGAGTATAAATGACTCAAAAACCTCTACGTCCCCAGAGTGCGGACTACAGTACTCTCAGTCCCCAGAGCATGGACTAGATTATAGACAACTTCAGAAAAATCCCTAAATCCCAGAAGCGGACCAGATTACTCTAAGTTCCCAGAGTGCGAACTAGAGTATAAACGAGTTGATGAAAATCTCTGCATCTCGAACTGTGGACTAAAGCATAAACCGTTCGATAAATCTCTAAGTCCCCGGAGTGTGGACCGAAGCATGAACACAAATTGGGTGCGAGTCAACCGGAGGGAGAATAACACTAAGTCACCAGAATGCACACGGTGTATAAGCATCGATAAATAGACGAGTGGATCCCGACCATTTTCTATTCCGTAAACTTCAGCCTGGAATCGACAGGAGGATTATTAACCTGCTGAGGATGGAGTTCGACCATCCAACTAATGACCTGGCTAAATCAATGCTGGGGGCAGGGGTACAAAATACTAAAAAGCCGAATACGACAGCTTACTATAGCCCTAGCATGGCGTTCTTTATAACTTGAGGCAGCGACTGCAGGGAGGCCTCAATACAGAACCAATCGAAATGGCATCCAAAGCTACGAGCAACCTACTATATCATACCTCAGACCAAGGGTCAATGCTGATCCGCACCAAGCACATACGAATGTGACTCGGATGTTTGTTTTTTTTGAAAAACTATGACCCCCAGAGTATGGAAAGGAGGGTAAACCACAAATACTTGGTCAAAAAATTCTCCAGCACCCTCGTTCAATTCGTCAGGAGGAGTATGAAACTGGATGAGCATAACCCGACTGCATTTGTAGCCAACTTTACCCCGAGATCTGATTACAGAGCATGAACCAAAGTGGACATGGATGACCATCCACTGTCCAAATTACGCCCTAAAACTTACGTGGCATCGAAGTATTCCTCTTGGAATGAAAAACCACGATAAAATCCAAGATAGGCGAGACCTAGTCTCCTATCGACTGACATGATCCCACGATTCAACGGGAAATAGAGTAAAGCTAAAGTGGGCATGGCTGGCCTTCCTACTTATCGGTATATGCCCCAGACCTGGGGGCACGAGCGAGAAGCAAGATGAATGTGAACCGACTATTCACCAATCACCTTTATGTCTTTGGAGTTTAGGTGAAAGCATAAACGTAGCTAGGACGAGACTCAACCGTCCATGCAGTACATTTATTAACCCGAGACTGGGAGAAGACGCATGGTCATTCAAAAACTGGCTACGATAGCTCAGTATTAAAACTTATATATAGTGCTTACAGCTACTCAAGGCAACGACCGAAAGGATGCCTAGAGATAGAATCATTAAATCGATGCCAAAGCTTGTGGGCAACTGACTGTCACTCCAACTCGAAGGGCGAGTGAAGGATCATGAATGCATTGAATAGAAAATGCGTTACTCGAATATACAAGAAAATTCAAACTCATAGCAAGATCCAGCTATGCAGTTGCACACAACTCGAGGCTGGCCCCTACTCGACATTTCCTTCAACGTGCTTTTAAGCCTGATCTTTGGCCATTTGCAGATAATTAATTAGAGCATTCAGAGCCCTTCATTATTTGACTTAACAACTCATGACAAGACTCTAGGATTCGACCAGAATAACCATCAACATTGACCGTCTCAACCATATTTCACATTTAATGTTATGCAAAATAGTTACATCTTTACTCAAAGAATCTGGGATGGCACCTGCTAAGCTGACGGTCGACATTACCGCCAGCCATGGCGACCCTTTCCGGGTGCTGAATATCGGATCACTGCTCAGTGCAGTGATGATAAAAGAATTAGTTGGATTTTTCTGAATAAATGATGATATGTTCCCTTGGACCCATTCTGACATGCATATGTGATTTCATTAACTATCGCGAGCCATGCATTGGATATCAACCCGAAGCTACAAAAGCTAGCACAATCCTATTGATTTCATCATGAAAGCTCCACTCTTACTTTTAGGCTCACCCCATCAACGTCTATGCCTACCAGCCGTTGCGACAGGGCATACAATGACCTGAGACGTCTAAAAGACTACTTAAATAGAATATCGAACTAAGCTAATTCGATATCACTTATTTCCCACGAAGGGCTATCCAAGGACGGAAATTAGCAGACCTCACACCCAAATTCACTACCTCAGATGACTACTCGAAGAGTAGCAGAGAACCAACCATGAGATGGAAAATGTACGCGGATGGAGCATCCAATGATCAGTGTTATGGCATAGGAGTCATGATAATGACTCCTGAGGAACGATCAATCTGCTACGTCCTAAAACTCGATTTACCTGTAACAAACAACGATGCTTAGTATGAAGCCTTGAATGCCAGCCTCAAACTTGCTAGAGGATTTGAAGTGAAAACTTTACATATCTTTTGTGATTCTTGATTGGTAGTGTACAAATTTAAGGAAGTTGATCTTGCTAGGGGGCATTGTCTTGCTCCTTATCTCGGCCAAGTCCAAGAGCTGCTAAATGACTTCACATATTACATCATTACACACGTACACAGCGAACAAAATGAAAAGGTGTCATGGTTGACTCCTATCAAAGACTATCTACAATGAGGAATTCTTACTGAACGGAGGAATGGAAAACGACAGATCCTCCTCAAAGCTTCACGCCAAATCATCTAAGAATAATTCGTGTGTCAAAAGGAGTCTATCCATCCCCATGCTTCGGCATATCGCCCATGATGATATCTTGAGCAAATTCTATGAAGAAGAATGCGGTAATAACATCAGGGGGAAAACCATGATAAAGAAGATACTCTGCTACAGGTATTACTGGCCAACTATCAACCCAGAAGCGGTTGATCATGCTAGACAATGTGACAAGTGCAAGATGTTTGCAAAAAATCCGGGAACCCCGCCGATGGAAATTATTCAAATGGCTAGTTCATAGCCGTTTGCCACTTGGGGGCACTGAAATCATCTTCTTGTCGATCCTAAAGGTGGTGCGAAATACACCATCATAGCAGTTGATTACGTCACCAAATGGGCAGATGAAGAACTCTTAACCACGACCAAGATGAAGAAAATAATCAACTTCTTTATCCGTAACATCATCTGTCCTTATGACCTTCCATGATCCATTATAACTGCAAATGGACAGGTTGAAGCTGTGAACAAAATCATAGAGTCTGTACTGAAGAGAGGTTTGGAAAACTCCTCAAGTGGCTGATTACAACCCTTATTTCACAGAAAATACAAACAAGGAATCGCGATTGAATTACAATTAAACTGGATGGAGTTGGCGACGACTTATGAGCATATAAAACGCATCCGAGAGCCAATGGCAAGAACATGTACCCGAACGTGCATGTGTACATCCGAAAAAGTTCGACTTCTTGAAATCAACAGAAATTGAATTCTCACTAAGGGTTATTAAGAGAAGACTAGATCATATAGCCGAAGCTTATTAGCTCTGCAGAATCAGACACGGATGGCCACTAATGAACTACAACCCTGGATTTATAATATTGGGAATCGACCGAGCATCACGATGACCAAAGAAGGATACAACACCTTGGGAGGATAAATTGGAGGATAATGACTATTCAAGAAACATGATGGATTTCTTTCTGAAGACAAGGAATACTCGCTGATTCAAAGCGTGTTGTGTTGCTTCACACGACACACTTTGGGGGGCAAGTGTTAACCGGCATCTTGGCCCGGTTACAAAACGACGGTTGAAGAAATTATCATTAGCACTAGACAAGATTCTGATCAAGGAGAGACTGGAGGTGGTAGCAAGTTGTCAGGCCCACAATAAAGCAAGAGCATTCGGCCTGCCTGGCCTGGTGCGCAGATTCACCCACTATGGGCAGAGGCACTTTGCTCCTAAGCCCATGAAGGAAGTCCAACCCATCTTCCTCTATAAATAGAAGGGCAGGGGCACAATGAAATGGACCTTTTTTGGAGAACACTGGGGAGACTCTGCCATTTTTTATACTCTCCTCTTTTTAATTCAAACTTGTATTCAAGTCATCAATATATGGATTGTATCTGTATTCAACTACTTGTGAAAGAAATAAAGATCAAAACTCAAAGTGGACGTAGACAATTACGCTGAACCACTATAAATCCAGTGTTCTTACTTTCTGCATTTAAATTAGCATATTCTTCCTTGTTTAATTTAACTTCATCACTTACATCTCTACACAATCTTTCTCAACGAGGTTAGTGACCAGTTTTGGTGCTAACATGTATAAAATGCCTTGAATTGATTGTGCTATCTGATCTGTGATATTTTGTTCTGTGGATTGTGCTGTGTATAATGTATTCATTTAATTACATTAGTATATTATCTGTGAATCTGTGAAAGAGCGATAAGCGTTATAGTTATATCGCTTATCAACTATATTTCTGTGTTTTAATCTGTTATGATTGAATGATGTTGCACTATTGTGTTAAACCTCTAGACCACACTTATACACACACAAATATGGATTTCACGAGGAAATCGATTAAGTCACAGATTTTGAAATAGTTTAAAATTTGAATATTTAAACTCAAATGTTTTGGAAATGGATTGGGTTTAAATGTGAAAAGCTTTTGAAATGGAATTTCAAAGATGAAATTTATTTTGAATAACTTGATAAAGTTTTGAAGTTTAAATAATTTGATTTAAACTTAAATTCAAAATTTGAAATTGAATTCTATGATTTGAAACTAGGGATTAAAGATGTTTATATATGGGTTAAACTATTTTAAAAAATATTGATTTGGGAATGTGAATATAATTCAAGGGCTTTACCTCGTGCAAATAAAATTGGATTTTTATAAATCGAAAACTATTTGTTTTCAAATAATAACAGCTTTCATATAAGAAGTGAACTTCCAATTTGTGTTGAAAGGTTTCAAACTTAAAATGAAATTGAAATTTTTTGAAAGGTTATGAATGAATCTTTGGGAACGAGTTTGAAAGCTATAAGTTAAATCTTTTTATTTAAAGATTTTAAATGAGTTAATCCATTCGAAATGGAAATTGTTTTGAAACCTATGAATAGATCTTTATGAAACGAAGTAAACTTTGTGAAATGAATCTTTTCGTTTAAAAGATTTAAGAATGGTAATTTGTTTAACCATTTAAAAGAAAGGTTTGGGTAATAAGTTGTGACTTAATTGAAATCCCATATCCATATGTTTTAAATATTGCGCTCACTATTCGGTTTAGCTGGGAGAGGACCTTTGCGTCATATAGCCCGTTCTGAATGATGATACGTCGTATATGGATCGCATTTGAAGATCGGTGGTGAAGACCGGATATTTTCGAAAATGAAAGGACAACTCGTCGAATGTCTCTGCATCGACTGGTCCCGGTATAGAGATTTGATCACCCTTTGTGATGGGAAGTCCGGACGTGATTAGAAAATTATCTGGATTGCAAGGACTTCTTTGGATGTGCCTTCGGTTCTGTTCGAACCCGGAACAGACTTGTATGGTTACATGTCTGACATTACACTTTGAGATATAAAGCCGATTTCTTTCAAATACATTTCTATTGGTGGAGGAGAATTTATTCTCTTAGCTTAACACCCTTCTTTGAGACGTACGACCTCAGAGGTTATGTAGTTGAAGGTTATCAGTGATATACTCCCAATTTGGTAATGTGACATGCTGAGTGTTGCTGTATGATGATCATTGTTTGATCATTTGTGATATGATCATTTGTTTGATCATTTATCTTTGTGATCATTAGTTTGATCATCTGTTGACCCAAAACATGGCTTTGTGCCAAAGCGTAGCTTTGTGGACGAGACTTCGTCGAACCTCACACCCCGGAATGGTCAAAACAGGAAAGATGCAGCAAGGTTATTGGGGGTAGCGCCCCTTAGGGTATGTACATCTCCTTCTGGATAGAAGTGGTATCATGGTATGGAGCCCAGATACTTAACTTATGTGGATATCGCAAACATATTTATATCTTACTTTGTGATTGTTGCTGGGGCCCCGGTTAAAGGTTGGTTACAACCGGGAGATGGCATACTCGTGTCAGTAGTTACCCAGTTAGGGGTAACCCGGCCTTGTGTTGGCAGAGATCCAGTTAGGTTCTTGGGGCGTCATTCCAGAGGCGTACCTATGTGGCCCAGGAAGTTCCTTAGCCTGACCATTGTTGTAAATCCAATTCCCAATATGAAACATGTACGGTTTTAGCTGTAGAACCTGCCATTTACTTATGATGGCGCCCCACTGTTTAGATGGTAGCTATAGTAGGCATAGTTCGAAATGTCTATGCTGGCTAAGATTAATATTCTATTTTCGAAATGTTTTCTACACTATGCACTAGTAATAATATCAAAGAAATTTCCTCGTACCAAGCATATTTAACTATCATAAGAAGAAATCTCCTCCAATTCTGCATTTGCATTGTGTGTGTGGTGGGAGGTCTTATGGTGGTTCCATTTTTAAAAGCATACCGGAAAATTCTTTTATAAATCTTGTTTTATTTAAATGCAACTGTTTTTGTTGCTCACATCAGTCCCACGACTGATCCGGAGTTTATTGTTTCTTTCCTAAACTCTGGGTGCCCATCACTTTCCACATGGGCAGTCTAGAGTTGGGTTCCTCAGATATTCAGGTTTAGTAGATTATCTAGAGCTAGTTCACTTCTTGGAGTTCAGGACTGCACTTGCTTCTCTTTGTGGTTCGAGCTTGATGTTGGAGTGTTGGAGTCATTCTCTTTTAGAGATCATTTTGGAGTTATCACTTCTGTATTTTCCGCTGTATCATTATTTATCTATGATATTGTTGTATCATATTGATATCATTGTTGTATATCATACTGGATATTGTATTCATTGGAGTTGTATATGATATCATCTATTTCTTCTTCCACTGTGTTGTTATACTTACTGTGTTATAAGCTCCGGCGACTCGGATTTGAACGGTTGAATCTACGGCATTCGAGTACGATGTAAAGTATGGGTGTCGATTTTCGAACGCGAAAAATCCGCATCGTTACATTTGGTATCAAAGCTAAGGTAAAACTTTAGCTCAGGAGTATAACACGTTAAGTAACTCATTAGAGATAGGGTGAAGTATCCCTAGAATGAGTGTATCCCTAAGATATCCACCTGAATGTCTCAGTAAATTCTCTTGCTATCCACTGATAGTGAGTATGAGTGCAAGAAGAGGACAAGATAGGGGACAGGGGAATACGACTATAAATGGTCAATACCCTGCAACAGTGGAGACAACTTTCTCATCAATCTCCTTTGATTCGTTTCCAAATTCTTTTGATTGCTTCGTATCAGCTACAAGAAGAAGTTTCGGTGTGATGAGGGCCCAACGAATCGTTGTAGAAAATCCTTAGTTTGTATCTTCATCGGTTTCTTATCAGTTTTTGATTTAAACCATAATGAGTATGAATTGGAAAATCTAAATAAATTGGAGATTTAGAATTAATTGAAAATTTTAAATTGAGTTAAATTGATTAATCGAAAAAAAGAAAAAAAAACTGAATTTGGAATTCTATTATAATTTTTTGTGAAGACTGAAGTCCGAAGAGGGACAAGTTGGTATATACTTTGGGTATTCCGATTTGAGTTTGGAATCCATAACTAGTGTTTGAGAATTAGGGTAAATCAAATCCATTTATCAATTGTTTGGGTCTCGATATGTTCTACGGATGGTTAGTTACCCTTCGAACTAACTAGTGCCTTGCATATTTTGTAAATTTGATGACTCGAGTATCCTGTGAAGTATTGGATGAGTTGTTCTCATATTGTTGATATTCTGCTTTGATAAGCTAAATACAAAATAGATATACAGTTTGATCTGGAAAGGTATTTCTCTATCTTTGATCTATCTGTGTTATTTTTTCATGCCTGTAAATTTCGAGGATGAAATTCTTTTATGGGGGGAAATTTGTAACGACCCTAGATATTAATTTAATTTAAATTAATAATTTATTTATTTTTTGAATTAAAATTGTATAATTTATTATAAATGGAAGCGAGTTTCCCCGATTCAAATAGAATCTATATTAAGTCATATGAATTTAAAAGATTTGTATATATGTGAATATATATATATATATGTGTGTATGTGTGTGTGTGTATTGGATTTGAAATTAAATCTTAAATAAATGGTTTTAAAAAACAAAATAAATATAGAGATAAATATATGCTTTGGATACAAGATAAATAAAAGATTTAAAATTTAGAATTTATGATAATTTGAATTTATAAAATATATATAAAGAAATACAAGATAGTTAGTAGTAAAGTAAAATAATTTAACAACAAAATAAAAATATGGAAATTCATCTATATTAATAAATAAATTTTATCTATATATATATATATAGTTTTATACCAATTTAAATCCTAATTACATATTTATAAACCAATATAAAAATAGAACAAAAAAAAATGTAAGTATATATATACAAATCCATGTGCGGGCAAAAATAAGTATGAATTGCAAAACAAAATATATAACAGCAAGCTACAACCTGGAAAAGAAAAGAAACAAGTGTGAAACCAAAACAGGACAGCAAACTATCTCCATGCTTTGTACAGCTGAAATGGAGTATAGGAAGAAAGTATATATGGTACAAGTAATTAATGAAAGCCTCAACATATCTTTGCAGTAACATACCTCTAACAATTAATGCAACATGCAAAATTTCAGCCGAGCTAAAAAAAATGTGGGCAAGCATAAGTCTAAGCTAGCAAATGAAGGACAGGCATTAAATGCTGGCAACATCTTTTGTCAAATTCGAATTTGTTTTCTAATGCAAGATTATCTTCAGCCATACCCTATATACAAAAAAATATAATTAACCTGTACACTTTTTCTCTTTTATATATGTATATATATATATATATATATCAATCATCCTCACAAGTTCATTTTCGTTCCTTCAAGAAAAAAAAACTAAAGTGAATATCAACTAAACTCAAACAAATTCAATTTAAACATCAAAACAAATTAATACAAACTAGAGACCAAGAAGATTGAAGAAAGGGTTTTGGTTTTTGCTAACAATTCACAGCCCGATTCAACAAAAAAGGAAGCTCTGTTCTTTATTCTTCAAAACGGTGAGCAAACTACCTTATTAATGCTTGAAAATCTATTATATCTGGTTTACATATGAGTATTGCTTGAAAATGTGCTGTGAGAATGCTTGCATGCCTGTATATTTTGTGTGCATACAGGTATATATCTCTGTTCATTCATCACAGGGTTTAAAACCTGTTCAAATTTTCAATTTCTCTCCCTCTAGCTTCTTATAGTTCATGATATCTGAACAAAAATAGATTTAAATAAACAAGGTCAAAAGTTTAAAAATATTCTTAATTAAAATTTGGAAATAGTTTAAACTGGAAGAAATTATACAATGGAAAATCAATAAACATGATAAATTTGAATCTCAGAATTAATTGATTCATATACATTTTTGGGTTCGACTGGAAAATTCATGATTTTTAAAACAAAATTCAGAATTTTTAATTAACTAAATCATGAGAAAACGTGAGATGAATGAGATTGACATTTTCGTCAATCTCTGGTGATCGGCGTAACTAGAGGGGTCAAGGTCCCAGCCGAAGCAAGCTTGGAGATGGTCGGTGTTGGGAAAAATGTTCAAAAAAATTTCCATTGAGGGAGAAGATGGGACGAAGCAATTTTAGGGTTTAACAACCCATTTTGGTCGGAGTTGCAAATGGGTCGATTTCGACGTCGAGAGGGAGCTCGAAGCGATCGGACCAAGGGGAGATTGTTCGTGGGTCATTGGCGATGATGTGGTAGGAGTTTCACAACCTCCGGCGATCTAAATTGTCGTCGACGGAAAATTTTCTGGCATTGAGTTGTTCCAGGTATGACTCTGGGTACTCGATTTTAATCGGAAGTTCATAACGATGATGTGGTGATTGGATTGATTTGTTCCATCAATGCGTGATGTGCCGGAGAGTTTGTCAGAGATCGGAGGGCCTTCGATGAAGCGTGCACGTTCACGGCGACCATGGTATGTATCTGAGCTTTCTGGGTTTGGAGATGAAGACGTTGACTCGAAGTAGTTCGAGTTCCTCTCGTGCTCGACTCGGGTTTGTCTCGAGAAGTATTGAATTTTGTTTTGTTTTGCCTGATTGATTAACTATCCTATTTGATTACAGATTTTAAAATTTCGTATTAAGATTAACTATCTTTATTGATCTCTAATTTTCCAAATAAAAATGATTTCAAGTAATTAATTAGGATTAAATGATAAATTAATTGATAATAAATGATTAATTAAGTAATTAGTAATTAATAAATGGATAACTTAATCATTTAATTAATTAATGACTTAGATTAATAATTAAAGGTTTAAATCATTAATTAAAGTTATTAATTTGAGAAGAATTTATTTATTAAAGGTTAATTAATTAATGAAAGTGATTAAGAAATGATTTTAAGGATTAATCACTTGTTGAAATTAAGGTTGGATATTTTGATTAATTAAGGTTAATTAATTAAGTAATTGGTTAAAAGGTTGGTTTAATTAATATGATTAATTAAGAAAAATTTGATTAATTAAAAATGTTTGATAAATTAATTTATATCAAATGATTTGTAATAAATAAATCAAGATTGGATAATTAATTCATAAGAAATTAATTTAATTGGAAATAAATTGAATTAATTAGGATTAAGCAATTAATTAATCCTGCCTATAAATGATTATTGAATGCTTGACTTTACTTATGAATGATTATATTGTATAAAATGCCTTGAATTGATTGTGCTATCTGATCTGTGATATTTTGTTCTATGGATTGTGCTGTGTATAATTTATTCATTTAATTACATTTGTATATTATCTGTGAATCTGTGAAAGAGCGATAAGCGTTATAGTTATATCGCTTATCAACTATATTTCTGTGTTTTAATCTGTTATGATTGAATGATGTTGCACTATTATGTTAAACCTCTAGACCACACTTATACACACACAAATATGGATTTCACAAGGAAATCGATTATGTCACAGATTTTGAAATAGTTTAAAATTTGAATATTTAAATTCAAATGTTTTGGAAATGGATTGGGTTTAAATGTGAAAAGCTTTTGAAATGGAATTTCAAAGATGAAATTTATTTTGAATAACTTGATAAAGTTTTGAAGTTTAAATAATTTGATTTAAACTTAAATTCAAAATTTGAAATTGAATTCTATGATTTGAAACTAGTGATTAAAGATGTTTATATATGGGTTAAACTATTTTAAAAAATATTGATTTGGGAATGTGAATATAATTCAAGGGCTTTACCTCGTGCAAATAAAATTGGATTTTTCTGAAACGAAAACTATTTGTTTTCAAATAATAACAGCTTTCATATAAGAAGTGAACTTCCAATTTGTGTTGAAAGGTTTCAAATTTAAAATGAAATTGAAATTTTTTGAAAGGCTTTGAATGAATCTTTGGGAACGAGTTTGAAAGCTATAAGTTAAATCTTTTTATTTAAAGATTTTAAATGAGTTAATCCATTCGAAATGGAAATTGTTTTGAAACCTATGAATAGATCTTTATGAAACGAAGTAAACTTTGTGAAATGAATCTTTTCGTTTAAAAGATTTAAGAATGGTAATTTGTTTAACCATTTAAAAGAAAGGTTTGGGTAATAAGTTGTGACTTAATTGAAATACCATATCCATATATTTTAAATATTGCGCTCACTATTCGGTTTAGCCGGGAGAGGACCTTTGTGTCATATAGCCCATTCCGAATGATGATACGTCGTATATGGATCGCATTTGAAGACCGGTGGTGAAGACTGGATATTTTTGAAAATGAAAGGACAACTCGTCGAATGTCTCTGCATCGACTGGTCCCCGGTATAGAGATTTGATCACCCTTTGTGATGGGAAGTCCGGACGTGATTAGAAAATTATCTGGATTGCAAGGACTTCTTTGGAAGTGCCTTCGATCTGTTCGAACCCGGAACAGACTTGTATGGTTACATGTCTGACATTACACTTTAAGATATAAAGCCGATTTCTTTCAAATACATTTCTGTTGATGGCGGAGAATATATTCTCTTAGCTTAACACCCTTCTCTGAGACATACGAGGTCAGAGGTTATGTAGTTGAAGGTTATCAGCGATATACTCCCAATTTGGTAATGTGACATGCTGAGTATTGCTGTGTGATGATCATTGTTTGATCATTTGTGATATGATCATTTGTTTGTTATTTATTTTTGTGATCATTACTTTGATCATCTGTTGACCCAAAGCACGGCTTTGTGCCAAAGCGTAGCTTTGTGGATGAGACTTCGTCGAACCTCACACCCCGGAATGGTCAAAACAGGAAAGATGCAGCAAGGTTATTGGGGGTAGCGCCCCTTAGGGTATGTACATCTCCTTTTGGATAGAAGTGGTATCATGGTATGGAGCCCAGATACTTAACTTATGTGGATATCGCAAACATATTTATATCTTACTTTGTGATTGTTGCTGGGGCCCCGGTTAAAGGTTGGTTACAACCGGGAGATGGCATACTCGTGTCAGTAGTTACCCAGTTAGGGGTAACCCGGCCTTGTGTTGGCAGAGATCCGGTTAGGTTCTCGGGGCGTCTTTCCGGAGGAGTACCTATGTGGCCCAGGAAGTTCCTTAGTCTGACCATTGTTGGAAATCCTATTCCCAATACGAAACCCTGTACGGTTTTAGTTGTAGAACCTGCCATTTACTTATGGTGGCGCCCCACTGTTTAGATGGTAGCTATAGTAGGCATAGTTCGAAATGTCTATGCTGGCTAAGATTAATATTCTATTTTAGAAATGTTTTCTACACTATGCACTAGTAATAATATCAAAGAAATTTCCTCGTACCAAGCATATTTAACTATCATAAGAAGAAATCTCCTCCAATTCTGCGTTTGCATTGTGTGTGTGGTGGGAGGTCTTATGGTGGTTCCATTTTTAAAAGCATACTGGAAAATTCTTTTATAAATCTTATTTTATTTAAATGCAACTATTTTTGTTGCTCACACTAGTCCCACGACTGATCCGGAGTTTATTGTTTCTTTCCTAAACTCTGGGTGCCCATCACTTTCCGCACGGGCAGTGTAGAGTTGGGTTCCTCAGATATTCTGGTTTAGTAGATTATCTGGAGCTAGTTCACTTCTTGGAGTTCAGGACTGCACTTGCTTCTCTTTGTGGTTCGAGCTTGATGTTGGAGTGTTGGAGTCATTCTCTTTTAGAGATCATTTTGGAGTTATCACTTCTGTATTTTCCACTGTATCATTATTTATCTATGATATTGTTGTATCATATTGATATCATTGTTGTATATCATACTGGATATTGTATTCATTGGAGTTGTATATGATATCATCTATTTCTTCTTCCGCTGTGTTGTTATACTTACTGTGTTATAAGCTCCGGCGCCTCTGATTTGAACGGTCGAATCTACGGCATTCGAGTACGATGTAAAGTATGGGTGTCAATTTTCGAACGCGAAAAATCCGCATCATTACAGTTACTGAGTAACACTATCGAGTAACACAGAGAATAAGGCGACGTGGGTGAGACATACATGAATATTCCCTTGGACCAAAACTAAATATGTCTCATAATAAAAAAACCACTCACATCGACATAAGAAGTCTTGGTACAAAGCATCAAACATGTGTGCTTCCCAAGGATAGAACAATAAACAATAGAAATAAATAGAGATCATAGAGTCTTCAACGCAGTGATAACATATGATAATAAATGTACATGAGTCTAACCGGGTCTAAAAAATAGTTGAACGCCCATTATCATCATAAAATTATACATATATGTCCAGTACATACATCTCAACGTCACACAAACACATGTAGCTACAAATATACAAAACGGTACTCAATAGTACTAATAATCTAACCTCCAACTAAGCAAATCATTCACAAACTAGTCACTTCATCCTTGAACCTAAAATGTCTCGGACTGACACGAGTATTATATAAATAATAAACGGGTTAGACTATGTCTAGATTTAATGGTGAGAATACAAACGATATCATAAGGAGTAACATATATATGGCATAATAAAGAAATCCAACCAAAAGAATAATAAAACATCCACAACACATCAAACATCCATAACACATCAAACATTAAAACATCCATAAAACATTAAACACCATCACACATTTCACACAACACACATCAAGCATCCATCACACATCACACCACACATATCGAACATCCATCGCACAAATTGCACACATTACACATTGCATACATCACACAAAACACACATCATGCACATCGCACACATCACACATATACCTCACATACATCACATGCATCACATGCATCACACGTCACACACATCACACATCAATCCATTCATGTTTTTTAGCTGTATTAGGTTTATTCATTTTATTCTTCATTTGTATTTTCATTACTGTTATAACTACTGCTACTGTTAATGCTAATGCGAGAAGTCGTGTCTACACCCAAGCCTCACCACTTCTCGATGAAAGGAAGACCCTACTCGTAAATTATTGTGAGCCTCCTCGCCGGGCTTTAGCTACACAATAAACGTACATTGCTTCCTCTCTTCCTCGCTTCCTCATATCTTGTGTAATAACCCATACCTTAATGGGCCCAAATTTCGAGAAAAATCAAAATTCAAGTCCATCAAAGCACAGATGGTTGAATTTGCTACCTACAAATAAGCACGAGCAATATCAGAGATTGATAGAAATCTAAATTCATAGTGGAATCAATAATATGATAAAAATACTGATTATGACTACTACCTTGATATTAATGGTATTCCTTAGATAACAGGTTGTCACATCAGCATCGAGCATGAGAGAAAAGAAGATCCCTCCAACAACTAAACACATCCAGTTCTAGTGACCTGTTCCTCTAAATCTATCTTGTAGGTTGTAATGAGGAGGGGGTCAGAACAATGTTTCGGTGATTGGAAAATCTATAAACTATCTATAACATAAATTTATACTGATTGGTTTCCTTTTAATTGTTATGTCCATTAAGGTTAGAAATTCTAATTTAATCTTGCATTGAACACACGATTACTTACTTACCCCTCCCCAGGGAACAAAATACTGATGAAGCCTTATCAACCACCCAATACTTCAAACCCCATTTGCCACTTAATACTTCTAAATATGAACTGGGCTCACATAATACTTTTAAAAGATAAATAGGCAAATCTGCCATTTAAGGCCTCAATCAAGGAACACCTCATCATTTAAGACTTATTCCCAAGGTGGTTTTCTAACAATGTTATCAATGGTCTGTTGGTCCTAGCTACAAAGACCACTAACCACTATTTAAGGCTTCTGACATTTAATGTCCAACTATTACCACGTCTATCGCCAATAAAATCGTAGCCATGTAACAGACGGTACCCAAACCACTTAATACCTTCAAAAAGGACTAGGCGGACTTCTGAACATTTAATACTTATATTCTAAGCAGGTCCTCATCACTTAATACCTATCCCCAGGTGGACTCCTCACTGGTACTATAGTTATTATGACCTTAGCAATGTGAGAGAATGTACCCAAGCCACTTAATACCTCATTAATAAGGACTAGCCAGACCCATGACCATTTAAAACCTATTTATTGGTACGCCTTTGTCATTTAATAACTAACCCCAAGGCGAACTCCTCACTAGTACTACCTAGCTGATATCGCTTGGAATCTCACTAGGTTACTTAATACTTCTGTTTAGGAGAGAGGCGAACCCTTAGATCAATCAATTAATACCTCAAAACTGAAACGAACCCTTCCTGAGATATCCATTATCACTCTTAATTATAAATATGGAATCTCATTAGGTTACTTCTTTGGTAGGGAGGCGAACCCTAAAATAGCCACTTAATACCTCAACACCGAAGTAAACCCTTTTAGAGACATCCTTATTTATTTGGAATCTCACTAGGTTACTTAATACTTTCTTTAAGGAGAGAGGCAGACCCTGCAGCCACTTAATACCTCAAACCAGAAGTGAACCCCAATAGAGATCCCTCACTGCTCCTAATTCCAGATTTGGACAATTTAATTACTTTTCAATTAAGAAAGCAGGCCCAGTCTCTCATGCCGTTACGGGTCCTAGGATTAGTGATATCTCACATCAGTAATAGACATTGGACTTAGCTTTCTAATTCCCTTTTTTAAGGCAATAAGATTTACCTTAAATGCTTATATACCCATAAATCCCTTTTTTATGCTCATAAATGTCAATTTGTCAATAAAATCCTAATGGACATTTCCAAAGACATTTATATATTATTACTAATTTCAAATTAGTAACCTTTTTTATTAATTCCTTTTTTATCGGTCCCTTTTTATCCATTTGTCCTTATTAATCATAACTCCCAAATTCATTTCCATTAGTTTCCCATTAATTGTAGTTACAGTCTTTAATTAACCAATTGTAACCCATAATCTAATCATATCCATTAATTCCCATTAATTGCCCATTAATTAGGTTTACAATCCTTTATTTTCTATTAATTATTGGCAATTCCTAATTTATTGCCCATTAATATGATTCGCTACATTTCCAAATTCTACCTATTCGCATTCCTAAATATAATAATGACTAATGAACTTACGCATAAATAACGTACGAATAATTAATAATGTAACTAGAATATGTTTTCCATATTTAATTTGCTAGAATTAAATTCCTTAGGAACATTTTCCACTATGATTTCCATAAATTTGTTTTAATACAAAAGGAAAGATTTACTATGTTTGAAATTACAAGGAATGGATAATTTTTTTATTTGGAAAAAAGTGTAAACTGTGGAGAATAAATCTGTATTTTACACATCCCTTTCCTTTTTATTTTATTACTTGTTAAACCAAGCGTCGATTTTTTTAATCAAAAGTGGAAAAAGTAAACAAATTTATAAAAAATCAAACGGACGTTCTTCCCACAAATTAAACTATGAAAAGTCTAAAACTTAACACAAATTTAGGCAATAATACAAAAATCCTATTTTACACCTAAGTACAGATCTGGAATAAAAATATACAACACTCAAATTCTAAAATCTTTGGGACTGATTTCCAGATCTAGGTGTAAACATATTTCAAATTAAGTCTAAAACAAGAATATGTAGGCAATATTTTCTATACTAATTTAGGCTTAAAATTCACAAATAAAATTGATTTAGGCATAAAAATCAAACGTATGCCAACGGAACAGATTTAAAATCATAAACAATATATAAAATTTCTCACTCCCCTTTTAAATGCGATCCAAATCTCCATATCTGAAGTAGAATCTTAAATTGATCTCGAAATCTTTTTAATCCAAGAAATATGTATAAAGTGGTATATTCATATATTAGAATTATAGATCTGAGAAGAGATTTGGGATTAGAAGAGGAAATAGATACAAATATACAAATATATATAAATACCACAAATACCATATAGTTGATCCACTTCTCTTTTCCATTTTATTAGATTTCTATTCAACTCCAATTTGTATGAATATAAATACAAATATCTTATTTTTATAATTTAAAAAGAAAGTGGAGAATAAGAAATGGCAGAGCTTTGCTACTGCCTTCAGAAAAATATGAGAAGAGAAGGGAGGGTTAGGCTTGAATTTATAGGCGTAAAAATCAACCTCAACCTTCAGATCGAAATATATTAAATCCGGGCTGTAACGACCCCGGATTTTATATAAATTTAAATAGATAATTAATTGAATTTTTTGAATTAAAATTGTAAAATTAATTGTAAATTGATGCGAGTTTCCCTAGGTTCAAATAAATTCTATGTTAAATCGTTTAAATTTAAATATTGTATATATGTGAATATATATGTATACGGGCATATATGAGTAAATTTGAATATATATGTATATATTTGATTTGAATTTAAATCTTAGATAAATGGTTTAAAAATAAATAAATATATATATATATAGTTTTATTCAATATAAAATAAATATATATAAATCTTAATATCATAATACAAAATAATACAAATAGAATGAAACAAACAAAAATAATAAAAGGAAAATATAAAATAAATTAGCTAAATTCAAACATCATGTTAAAGTTAGAATTCATTTATACCACAAATTATAAGACAAATAAAATACATACAAGTAAAGGAATATTGTAAAAGAATGAAACAAATAATACAATGAAATATATACACATAAGTATGAATGAAGCTTGCAAAAGAAGACTCTAGTATAAAAAAATCTATGTACAAATAAAATAAAATAAGTGTAATTGTACAAGGCAATTAATGAAGCCATCACAACATTATTTATCAGCCACCAAGCAATGAAAAATATCACTGATAAATTGTACAACAAATATATTACCATGTACAATTTTCTATCACCCAATAAACTCTTCTTTTCTATATCTCCATCATCTTCATCAGTTCGTTCCATTCAAAACTGAGAAAAATCTCTGAAGTAAAAATCATTTAAACTTCCATTAAAACAAACAACAAATACAATCAATACAACCTAGAGGATTTAAGAAGAAGATTCCAGCTTGAATTTCAAAGCCATTTTCAACATAAGAGCATGCTCTGTTCTTTCTTCTGGAAATAAGGTGAGCAAACTTCTAAACCTATTCATAATTTGGATTGAATGTGATAAATGTTAGATGGGTGATTGTGAAATATGGTTTGCCTGGCTGTAAATTTGCTTGTGTATATGTGTCTGTATACAGACATGTATCTTTGTTCATTGTTACAGGTTTATAAAACCTGTTATAAAATTTAAAATCATCCTATCTAAGTAATTTCAAGATTCGATTTCTAAACGAAAAGTAATTATAACTATGAAATGCTAATTTTAAAAATAATTTCATGAACATTTATTTTGTAGTTATTTTTAAAAATAGAAATGACAGAGATAATCAGATTTTAAACCAAAAAATCGAATGTCTGGGTTTCGATGTTTAATTATAGAAATGAATTCGTACTTCAAATTCTCGATTTTTGATAATCATTTTAGAATTTTTAAGAGAGTATTCAGGGAGAACTCTCGAGTTGAATGGAATTTGAATTATTGTCAATCCCTGGTAATCAACAGTGAATTATGAATCGTGATTTTTGGTGAAGATGGCTTGGGTGTGGTAGAATCGTGGAAAAATACTCGCCAATTTTATAATACGTCGGGGTGGTAGATAGGCGTTGATTTAGGGTTTTGGGGTATGTTTGGGGTTGCTGTTGTTCACGAGAAACTTTCGTCGCCGACGTAGCATTCTGGTCGATCGCACCAAGGGGGATAGGGGTGAGGTGATGTGTTGAAGCCAAGGTCGGAGATCCATGGTCACTGGTGGCTCGACGTGGTCGGACGAGATGATTTTTCCGATGATCGATGAGTTCCTGTATTCAAGCAAATTACTCAAATCTAAACTACGGCGAATTGATGGATGTTGAGGGGTTGTGGTGATCGCCAGAGGTGTCGGTGATGTGTCGAAGGAAGCGTGATCGGTCGGAGATGGCTGGGGTGGCGTGCACCGTGCACGTGCACGTTTGTTATTTTCTGGTTGTTTGAGCTTTGAAGAAGAAAGGAGATAGTTCGGGTTCGTTTCGAAAATATCGCGTAAAACTCAAAGAATAGCTCGAGAAAAGTAAGGGTGGGCTCGAGTCGGGTGTCGAGACATTTGCATGAGTTTAACAGTATAACAGGTTTTAAAAATTTAAAACAAAAACAGGCTTTAAAACAAAGAAAAATAGGGAGGCTCGAAGCTAATCTCGAGAAAAATGGTATTTGGCTCGGGTAAGTACTCGAGTTATCTCGGGTACAATAGTAGTAGATTTTAAGTTTTCAAATAAATCAAGTTTTAAAATTTTAAAAACAACCAAGTTTGAACCATCTCCTTAAAATAAATTGCTTTTAAATAAATGATGTTGATTTAAAAAGTTTGGATAAATAAGAGATGAATAAATTGTTTTAACTTGGATTAGTTGAGTTTATTTAATTTTTTTTTTCCTAAGTTCTCAAATGGGATTTAATTATGTTAATTAAATATGATTAAGATAAAATGGCTTATATTAAATAATGTTTTAATTTAATTAATTAACTTAAGAGTCTTAAAGTTTATTATTAAAGGTTTATTTTATAAATGAAAGTAATTAAGGGAAATTAATTACTTAAAGGTAACTATTTAATGAAAGTAACTAAAGATAATTACTTAATTAATTAATGATTAAGGTTGATTAATTGAATGATTAAAATTGATTTGTGATTTAATTAATATAAGTGATTAGGGGTAATCACTCATGGTAATTAGTTAAGAATGGTAATTAATTAAGGATAATTAATATGATTTATTAATTAAGGTAATTAATTTGAGGATAATTAATTAATTAAAGGTTAATTACTGTAATTAGTTAAAAATAATTAATTTGTGTAATTAATTAAGGAAATTACTTAATGTAATTAGAGTATAATTTATTAAAGGGTAATTAATGATTGATTAAAGAATAATTAATTTAATGTTTGTAATTAATTAATTATTAATTAACCCTGACTAGGAATTATCCATAGGCAAATGATCTGGTTTAGATTAATCAGATATTTTAATTGGTTTCACTTATGGATGACTGTATTCTATTGAATGCTGTGAATTGTTTGATATTCTCTACTGTGTGATGCTTTGTAATGTAAATTTGTTTTAATTCAAGCTGTGATGAAAGTAATTTATTTTATCTATGATGAATGCATATTAATTATCTAAGAATTGGTAAATGGAAGATAAGCGTTATAGTAACATACCGCTGTCCGCGGGTGCGGCGTAGTGGAAAGGAGGCTTGGGTTCAGGATAAAAGACCCAAGTTCGATTCCTACCATGCGCTTCCCTATCCTATATAAATTTACCCGGGGGTATGGGGGCTTGGATCAGCTGACGGTTTTACTATACCCTCCTCAGGAGTTTACCGGCCCACCGGGTTCTCCTGGGTTTTCAAAAAAAAATAATACCGCTTATCGATATTGATGTGCTTGAATCTGTGATGATTGAATGATGTTGCACTACTGTGTAAAACCCCTGGACTACACTCTTACACACACAAATATGGATTTCACGAGGAAATCAGTTAAGTCACAGATGATTGAAATTTAATATTTTTGAAATTGAAATTTTAATTTCAATTGATTTTGAAAATGGATTTGGGTTAAATGTTAAAGCTTTTGAAAAGGAGTTTTAAGATAAAATTTAATTTGAATAACTTGGTAAAGTTTTTCAATTTAAATAATTTTGAATTAAATTCCATGGTTGGAAATTATGGTTAAAAGATGTCATAAATGTGTTTATATGAATTTAAACCATTTTAAAAGTATGGCTTTGAGAATTTGAATTTAACCCAAGCACTTTAACTCGTATAAAAGAATCAGATTTTCAGAAATGAAAACTATTTGTTTTCAAATAATAGAAGCTTTCATATAAGGAATGAATTTCCAAATTGTGTCAAAGAATTTCAAGTTTGAAATGAAAATGGTTTTCCGAGTTATGAATAAATCTTTGTGAAAGATTGATGAACTTTGTTTTGAAATTGGAAAGGTGTACCTTTTGTATAAAAGGTCGAAATGGAATTGTTTTGAAAGCTATCTGTTAAATCTTTGATTTAAAGATTGGACGAGTTAATCCAAATTGAAATGGAAATCGATTTGAAAATCTATGAATAGATCTTTGTGAAACTGGGTGAACTTTGTGAGATAAATCTTTTTTGTGTAAAAGATTAAAATGGTAATGTGTTTAAACCATTTGAAGAAAAGCTTTGGATAATAAGTTATGACTTAATCGAAATCCCAATATCCATATGTTTTTAAATATGCGCTCGTTATTCGGTTTAGCCGGGAGAGGACCTTTGTGTCATATAACCCATTCCGAATAATGATATGACGTTATGGATAGCATTTGAAGACCGGTGGTGAAGACTGGATATTTTAGAAAACGAAAGGACAACTCGTCGAATGTCTCTGCATCGACTGGTCCCCGGTATAGAGATTTTAGCACCCTTTGTGATGGGAAGTCCGAACGTGATTAGAAATTATCCGGATTTGCAAGGGCTTCTTTGGAAGTGCCTTCGGTTCTGTTCGAACCCGGAACAGACTTGTATGGTTGTATGTCTGACACTACACTTTGAGATATAAAGCTGATTTCTTTCAAATACATTTCTGTTTGGTGGCGGAGAATTTATTCTCTTAGCTTAACACCCTTCTCTGAGACGAACGAGCTCAGAGGTTATGTAGTTGAAGGTTATCAGTGATATATTCCCAATTTGGTAGTGTGGCATGCTGAGTACTGCTGTGTGTTGGTGATCATTTGTTGATCAAAGCATGGCTTTGTGAAAAAGCATAGCTTTGTGGACGAGACCTCATCGAGCCTCACAGACCGGTAATGGTCGAAACAGGAAAGATGCGGCAAGGTTTCAGGGGTAGCTCCCCTAGGGTATGTCCATTCCTTCTGGAAAAAGGTGGTATCATGGTATGGAGCCCAGATATTTACCTGTGTGGTTGCTCCAATCTCATTTACTGTGTGATTGTTGCTGTGTGATCGAGGCGCCTCGGATAAAGGTCGCAAACGACCGGGGTGGCATATCTCAGGTTTACTACCCGGGAAGGGGGTAACCGGCCTTGTGTTGGCAGAGAGCCAAGTGGTTCTCGGGACGTCCCTCTAGAGGCGTTCCTACATGGCATAGGAAGTTCCTTAGCCTGACCATTTGTTGAAAAATCCAAAGAAACAATACGAGCCTTGTACGGTTTTAGTTGTATAACCTGCTATGGAATGTGGCGGTAACCTGCTATTGAACATAGTAGCTATAGTAGGCATAAGTGCGAAATGCCTATGCTGGCTAAGATTAATATTATACTTTCGAAATGTTTTCTGCATTATGCACTAGTAATAATATCAAAAGAATTTTTTTTGCGTAGTAAGCATGGTGGACTATCATAAGGAGAAATCTCCTCCAATTCTGTGTTTGCATTGTGTGTGTGGCGAGAGGCCTTATGGTAGTTTCATTTTCCAAAAAGCATTGCGGATTTAAAGGTTCAAAATATTTTTGTTGTTTGTTTTAAAGATAAACTGTTTTTGTTACTCACACCAGTCCCATGACTGACCTGGAGTTTATTGTTCCCTTCCTAAACTCTGGGTGCCCACAATTTTACACACGGGCAGTCTAGAGTTGGGTTTTTCAAATAGTCAGGTTCAGTAGAGTATCTGGAACTAGTTCAGTGTTTGGAGTTCACTCACCGACTGTCCTTGCTTAGCTTTGTGAAACGTGATGGTGGTTCGAGCTTGATGTTGGAGTAGTTGGACTCGGCCTCTCTGACTGATCATTTGGAGTTATCACTTCTGTTATTTCCGCTGTATCATTATTTATCTCCGATATTGTTGTATCGTATTGATATCATTGTTGTATATCATTCTGGATATTGTATTCATTGGAGTTGTATATGATATCATTAATTTCTTTCTTCCGCTGTGTTGTTATGCTTACTGTGTTATAAGCTCCGGCACGAGTCGAATTTCAACGATTGAATCTGCGGCATTCGAGTACACGTGAAGTACGGGTGTCGATTTTCGAACGCTGAAATTTGGACCGTGACATTTTGGTATCAGAGCTAAGGTTGAACTTTAGCTCAGGAGTATAACACATTAAGTAACTCATTAGAGATAGGGTGAAGTATACCCTAGAATGAGTATTCCTCAGATATCCGTTCGAATGCCTCAGTAAATTCTCTTACTATCCACTAATAGTGAGTATGAGTGCAAGAAGAGTATGAGATAGGGGACAGGGGAATACGACTATAAATGGTCAATACCCTGTAACAACAAGGAAACGATCTTTTCTCTATCAATCTCTTTTGTTCAACATCTTTTCTCAATTCTTCGATGGTTCCTTGTAGATCCAGGAAGAAGATTTGATATATTTGTATGGGACATAAACTCCAAATAGGTCGAATTGTGTGTTTGGATGAATTGGTTGCTTTGTTTGCTATGGTTGATAGGTATACTTTAGTTTCTAAACTAAAAGTTTTGAAATTGTATCCATATATCTATCTATTGTTTGGGTCCCAATATATTCTACGAATGGTTAGTTATCCCTTCGGACTAACCGATGCCCCTGCATATTTCATAGATCTGGATAACCGAGTATCGTGTGAAGAATTTAAAAAGATTTGTTCTCATATCTATTATTGATATTATGATTTGGTTAGCCAAATGTAGAATAAATATTCAGTTTGATTTGATGAAACATTCTTCATCTATCTTTGTGTCTCCTTGGCAAATTTCGAGGATGAAATTTTTTTAAGGGGGGAAGGTTGTAACGACCCCGGATTTTATATAAATTTAAATTGATAATTAATTGAATTTTTTGAATTAAAATTGTAAAATTAATTGTAAATTGATGTGAGTTTCCCCGAGTTCAAATAAATTCTATGTTAAATCATTTAAATTTAAATATTGTATATATGTGAATATATATGTATACGGGCATATATGAGTAAATTTGAATATATATGAATATATTTGATTTGAATTTAAATCTTAGATAAATGGTTTAAAAATAAATAAATAAATATATATATAGTTTTATTCAATATAAAATAAATATATATAAATCTTAATATCATAATACAAAATAATACAAATAGAATGAAACAAACAAAAATAATAAAAGAAAAATATAAAATAAATTAGCTAAATTCAAACATCAAGTTAAAGTTAGAATTCATTTATACCACAAAGTATAAGACAAATAAAATACATACAAGTAAAGGAATATTGTAAAAGAATGAAACAAATAATACATTCAAATATACACACATAAGTATGAATGAAGCTTGCAAAAGAAGATTCTAGTATAAAAAATCTATGTACAAATAAAATAAAATAAGTGTAATTGTACAAAGCAATTAATGAAGCCATCACAACATTATTTATCAGCCACCAAGCAATGAAAAATATCACTGATAAATTGTACAACAAATATATTACCCTGTACAATTTTCTATCACCCAGTAAACTCTTCTTTTCTATATCTCCATCATCTTCATCAGTTCGTTCCATTCAAAACTGAGAAAAATCTCTGAAGTAAAAATCATTTAAACTTCCATTAAAACAAACAACAAATACAATCAATACAACCCAGAGGATTTAAGAAGAAGATTCCAGCTTGAATTTCAAAGCCTGTTTCAACATAAGAGCATGCTCTGTTCTTTCTTCTGGAAATAAGGTGAGCAAACTTCTAAACCTATTCATAATTTGGATTGAATGTGATAAATATTAGATGGGTGATTGTGAAATATGGTTTGCCTGGCTGTAAATTTTCTTGTGTATATGTGTCTGTATACAGACATGTATCTTTGTTCATTGTTACAGGTTTATAAAACCTGTTATAAAATTTAAAATCATCCTATCTAAGTAATTTCAGGATTCGATTTCTAAACGAAAAGCAATTATAACTATGAAATGCTAATTTTGAAAATAATTTCATGAACATTTATTTTGTAGTTATTTTTAAAAATAGAAATGACAGAGATGATCAGATTTTAAACCAAAAAATCGAATGTTTGGGTTTCGATGTTTAATTATAAAAATGAATTTGTACTTCAAATTCTCGATTTTTGATAATCATTATAGAATTTTTAAGAGAGTATTCAGGGAGAACTCTTGAGTTGAATGGAATTTGAATTGTTGTCAGTTCCTGGTAATCAACAGTGAATTATGAATCGTGATTTTTGGTGAAGATGGCTTGGGTGTGGTAGAATCGTGGAAAAATACTCGCCAATTTTATAATACGCCGGGGTGGTAGATAGGCGTTGATTTAGGGTTTTGGGTTATGTTTGGGGTTGCTGTTGTTCACGAGAAACTTTCGTCGTCGACGTAGCATTCTGGTCGATCGCACCAATGGGGATAGGGGCGAGGTGATGTGTTGAAGCTGAGGTCGGAGATCCATGGTCACCGGTGGCTCGACATGGTCGGACGAGATGTTTTTTCTGATGATCGATGAGTTCCTGTATTCGAGCAAATTACTCAAATCTAAACTACGGCGAATTGATGGATGTTGAGGGGTTGTGGTGATCGCCAGAGGTGTCGGTGATGTGTCGAAGGAAGCGTGATCGGTCGGAGATGGCCGGGGTGGCGTGCACCGTGCACGTTTGTTCTTTTCTGGTTGTTTGAGCTTTGAAGAAAAAAGGAGATAGTTCGGGTTCGTTTCGAAAATATCGCGTAAAACTCAAAGAATAGCTCGAGAAAAGTAAGGGTGGGCTCGAGTCGGGTGTCGAGACATTTGCGTGAGTTTAACAGTATAACAGGTTTTAAAAATTTAAAACAAAAACAGGCTTTAAAACAAAAAAAAATAGGGAGGCTCGAAGCTAATCTCGGGAAAAATAGTATTTGGCTCGGGTAAGTACTCGAGTTATCTCGGGTACAATAGTAGCAGATTTTAAGTTTTCAAATAAATCAAGTTTTAAAATTTTAAAAACAATCAAGTTTGAACCATCTCCTTAAAATAAATTACTTTTAAATAAATGATGTTGATTTAAAAAGTTTGGATAAATAAGAGATGAATAAATTGTTTTAACTTGGATTAGTTAAGTTTATTTAATTTTTTTTCCTAAGTTCTCAAATGGGATTTAATTATGTTAATTAAATATGATTAAGATAAAATGGCTTATATTAAATAATGTTTTAATTTAATTAATTAACTTAAGAGTCTTAAAGTTTATTATTAAAGGTTTATTTTATAAATGAAAGTAATTAAGGGAAATTAATTACTTAAAGGTAACTATTTAATGAAAGTAACTAAAGATAATTACTTAATTAATTAATGAGTAAGGTTGATTAATCGAATGATTAAAATTGATTTGTGATTTAATTAATATAAGTGATTAGGGGTAATCACTCATGGTAATTAGTTAAGAATGGTAATTAATTAAGGATAATTAATATGATTTATTAATTAAGGTAATTAATTTGAGGATAATTAATTAATTAAAGGTTAATTACTGTAATTGGTTAAAAATAATTAATTTGTGTAATTAATTAAGGATAATTACTTAATGTAATTAGAGTATAATTTATTAAAGGGTAATTAATGATTGATTGAAGAATAATTAATTTAATGTTTGTAATTAATTAATTATTAATTAACCCTGACTAGGAATTATCCATAGGCAAATGATCTGGTTTAGATTAATCAGATATTTTAATTGGTTTCACTTATGGACGACTGTATTCTATTGAATGCTGTGAATTGTTTGATATTCTCTATTGGGTGATGCTTTGTGATGTAAATTTGTTTTAATTCAAGCTGTGATGAATGTATATTAATTATCTAAGAATTGGTAAATGAAAGATAAGCGTTATAGTAACATACCGCTGTCCGTGGGTGCGGCGTAGTGGAAAGGAGGCTTGGGTTCTGGATAAAAGACCCAGGTTCGATTCCTACCATGCGCTTCCCTATCCTATATAAATTTACCCGAGGGTATGGGGGCTTGGATCAGCTGACGGTTTTACTATACCCTCCTCAGGAGTTTACCGGCCCGCCGGGTTCTCCTGGGTTTTCAAAAAAAAACATACCGCTTATTGATATTGATATGCTTGAATCTATGATGATTGAATGATGTTGCACTACTGTGTAAAACCCCTGGACTACACTCTTACACACACAAATATGGATTTCACGAGGAAATCAGTTAAGTCACAGATGATTGAAATTTAATATTTTTGAAATTGAAATTTTAATTTCAATTGATTTTGAAAATGGATTTGGGTTAAATGTTAAAGCTTTTGAAAAGGAGTTTTAAGATAAAAGTTAATTTGAATAACTTGGTAAAGTTTTTCAATTTAAATAATTTTGAATTAAATTCCATGGTTGGAAATTATGGTTAAAAGATGTCATAAATGTGTTTATATGAATTTAAACCATTTTAAAAGTATGGTTTTGAGAATTTGAATTTAACCCAACGACTTTAACTCGTATAAAAGAATCAGATTTTCCGAAATGAAAACTATTTGTTTTCAAATAATAGAAGCTTTCATATAAGGAATGAATTTCCAAATTGTGTCAAAGAATTTCAAGTTTGAAATGAAAATGGTTTTCCGAGTTATGAATAAATCTTTGTGAAAGATTGTTGAACTTTGTTTTGAAATTGGAAAGGTGTATCTTTTGTATAAAAGGTCGAAATGGAATTGTTTTGAAAGCTATCAGTTAAATCTTTGATTTAAAGATTGGATGAGTTAATCCAAATTGAAATGGAAATCGATTTGAAAATCTATGAATAGATCTTTGTGAAACTGGGTGAACTTTGTGAGATAAATCTTTTTTGTGTTAAAGATTAAAATGGTAATGTGTTTAAACCATTTGAAGAAAAGCTTTGGATAATAAGTTGTGACTTAATCGAAATCCCAATATCCATATGTTTTTAAATATGCGCTCGTTATTCGGTTTAGCCGGGAGAGGACCTTTGTGTCATATAACCCATTCCGAATAATGATACGACGTTATGGATAGCATTTGAAGACCGGTGGTGAAGACCGGATATTTTCGGAAACGAAAGGACAACTCGTCGAATGTCTCTGCATCGACTGGTCCCCGGTATAGAGATTTTAGCACCCTTTGTGATGGGAAGTCCGGACGTGATTAGAAATTATCCGGATTTGCAAGGGCTTCTTTGGAAGTGACTTCGGTTCTGTTCGAACCCGGAACAGACTTGTATGGTTGTATGTCTGACACTACACTTTGAGATATAAAGCTGATTTCTTTCAAATACATTTCTGTTTGGTGGCGGAGAATTTATTCTCTTAGCTTAACACCCTTCTCTGAGACGTACGAGCTTAGAGGTTATGTTGTTGAAGGTTATCAGTGATATATTCCCAATTTGGTAGTGTGGCATGTTGAGTACTGCTGTGTGTTGGTGATCATTTGTTGATCAAAGCATGGCTTTGTGAAAAAGCGTAGCCTTGTGGACGAGACCTCATCGAGCCTCACGGACTGGTAATGGTCGAAACAGGAAAGATGCGGCAAGGTTTCAGGGGTAGCTCCCCTAGGGTATGTCCATTCCTTCTGGAAAAAGGTGGTATCATGGTATGGAGCCCAGATATTTACCTGTGTGGTTGCTCCAATCTCATTTACTGTGTGATTGTTGCTATGTGATCGAGGCACCTCGGATAAAGGTCGCAAACGACCGGGGGTGGCATATCTCAGGTTTACTACCCGGGAAGGGGGTAACCGGCCTTGTGTTGGCAGAGAGCCAGGTGGTTCTCGGGACGTCCCTCCAGAGGCGTTCCTACATGGCATAGGAAGTTCCTTAGCCTGACCATTTGTTGGAAAATCCAAAGAAACAATACGAGCCTTGTACGGTTTTAGTTGTATAACCTGCTATGGAATGTGGCGGTAACCTGCTATTGAACATAGTAGCTATAGTAGGCATAAGTGCGAAATGCCTATGCTGGCTAAGATTAATATTATACTTTCGAAATGTTTTCTGCACTATGCACTAGTAATAAAATCAAAAGATTTTTTCTTGCGTAGTAAGCATGGTTGACTATCATAAGGAGAAATCTCCTCCAATTCTGCGTTTGCATTGTGTGTGTGGCGGGAGGCCTTATGGTAGTTTCATTTTCCAAAAAGCATTGCGGATTTCAAGGTTCAAAATTTTTTGTTGTTTATTTTAAAGATAAACTGTTTTTGGTACTCACACCAGTCCCATGACTGACCTGGAGTTTATCGTTCCCTTCCTAAACTCTGGGTGCCCACAATTTTCCATACGGGCAGTCTAGAGTTGGGTTTTTCAGATAGTCAGGTTCAGTAGAGTATCTGGAACTAGTTCAGTGTTTGGAGTTCAATCACCGACTGTCCTTGCTTAGCTTTGTGAAACGTGATGGTGGTTCGAGCTTGATGTTGGAGTTGTTGGACTCAGCCTCTCTGACTGATCATTTGGAGTTATCACTTCTGTTATTTCCGCTGTATCATTATTTATCTCTGATATTGTTGTATCATATTGATATCATTGTTGTATATCATTCTGGATATTGTATTCATTGGAGTTGTATATGATATCATTCATTTCTTTCTTCCGCTGTGTTGTTATGCTTACTGTCTTATAAGCTCCGGCACGAGTCGAATTTCTACGATTGAATCTGCGGCATTCGAGTACACGTGAAGTACGGGTGTCGATTTTCGAACGCTTATCACATTCAATCCAAATCGACCGCCCTCTACCTAGGAGTCGACCTACCCAAGTCGACCGCCCTTGATGGTGGGTGGACCTGTGGGCTCTGTTTAGTTTAGTTAATTTTTCTTATCTATTTATTTTCATTTCGAATTCGTTTTTCGTCCATAACTTCTTCGTTCGGACTCTGATCACAAAACTCCAAATATGAAAGTTGCTTTCAATTTCGCCACGAACACAATGGTGCAAGTTTCATGGTCAAATTCCATCATTTGCACAAATTACATTTTTGGAGCCTAACTAATTAATTAATTAACGAATTAAATAACTAATGTCAAATTACGGGGTGTTACATTCTTTCCCCCTTAAAAAGAATTTCGTCTTCGAAATTTCACCAATGATTAAGTCATGGTTTTGGCTCTTAATTATCCTAAACTACACAACCAATGAGTGCACAACCAATTTTGTAATCAAACATGCAAAAGTGAATAGTGTATTACTATATCACCGCACAAAAAATGTGTATGCAGAATTATTTTAAATCGGATCCTCCTATATGAATACATTTCATTTGAAAATATTTTTGGAAACATGATGCAAACAACCTACATATATACTGGCAATTCTATATATATGTAGATTTTTGAAAAATCTTTTCAACCAAAACACCCTTACTCTTATGAATAGAAGTATGAAGCAACCAATTTTTCATCCACTTCCCACCATCCAATAATCTAACGTGTCGAAAAATCGCTTCCTAAACTTTACTTCTATTTCGAAAAAAGGAATTTAGGTGGAGAATTTAACATTCTTACTATTATATAATCTTCATATTCTCGTATTACAGTGCCAATTTTCCCCGCTGCCCTAAATGTACTCCAAATTTTACATGTAAAAACGCATAAGGAGGCTTATTTCAAGCTCTAAAATGGAACTAAGTCTAAAAATAGACTCGCATGCGTCATCGACAAGGTATAAAAATAGAGATTCCAAGGTTAAAACAGCTTTTTCCTTATTACAGCTTGCAGTTATCGCATCTTCGTTCCTAATGCATCGCATTCGCAAATTCTAACTCTACTTGCCTTCTCTACGCCTAACATGCGGCCTTCAGAATCAAAGATTTCACAAAAATCTTTCTCACTTTTAAAATTTGTATCTCAGAATAAGTTTAAACGCACATCTTCCCTTGAAATCAAATTTTTGGACAAAAACCATAAAAATAATTTAAGAGTAAAAAATAACTAAAAAACTATATTTTTTTCAAAAGAGAACTTTTCAAATCAAGGGGGAAACTTTTCAAAATATTTTCCTTCTCAAATTTTTTGATAAACCAAGCTACACTTTCAACATAGTCGAAGTCGGTTATTTGGTAAAAGCATAAACTAAATTCTAAAATTCTACAACTAACTTTTACTCATAAAACTCGACATTTTATATAAAGAAAAATGTCAACACATCTATTATTCAAAAAATTTAGCTTTTAAGGAACATGAACAATGATCCGTGATATCAAAACAACTTTATCATGTCCTTTGCTAAAAATTTCCAACTATTCTAAGCTTTCAGTCTTATATTGCATTTACTATTAGTCAAGTGTCTTTATGAGATCCTCATATTTATATTGCTTCTTTACCGTACATATATAGGAACGGTTTACATAACTAGAAACAATAACATAGTGGATAACTAGGAACTCATGATATCGTGCATGCCTTTTACAAAAGACAACTAACTATTACAACTCAAACATCCTAAAATAAGAGAACAAATGCTGGAAGGGAAAAGACAATAACAATGTAAATCCTAGAATAATGCCTAAAAATTATGAGATACCTTGCTCCACGGCTGAAGCTTGATCCATTGCTGCGATTCTTGCATGATCGTAGCATGGCGGCTATGCACCCAATCTCATACTGCTGGCGCTGCTGGTGTTGCTGACGCTTCAGAATTGCCATCTTCCTAAGAAAGGATCTAATGATGGCAGAAGGAACCTTCAACTAAACAGCCTCTCCATGGAGATTCGCCCGTATTACCTAAATACGAGAGTTGCTAGGTGAAAATATAGAAAGTGACTCTGTGGAGTGCTAATCCTTGATCAATCAAATTGAATCAAAAGGGTGTGAGTCAATTGTAGGCGATGCCGCCAATACTATTATAGCTGGTCTTCCGCACCGTGGGATAAATTCAGTCATAACTTCCCGTCTTGGGGATGATGTTGTGCTGAATGATGCATACGATCAGATGGGCGGTCGGACGTAGATTATTTGTCTTCCAAATACCAACATCCTGGAAAAAGACCTACTGTAAAATCTTTGAGTTGGTCACTTCAAAATCATCAAAATCCGCGCCTGGGCCTCCAAAATCTCAGCGAGATCATCATTAGTCAGCTTAATCAAGATACCCATCACCTTCGAACGAATCAAATTGTTGCCTCCATGAAGTTTTTCACTAGCAGGACATTGAAAAGGCAGATGCAGCATAGGTAACATTCCCTTTCAAAGATCTTGAAGCAGAGGATCAGTGCAAAACCTACCACGACGAATAGCTCTTTTAGCAAACCTTTTGATCATTCTGATCCAACCAAGTGGTCTCTTGAGGGTTGAGACTATAATAGTGCAAGGAAAAACCGATAGTGTAGAAAGGTGTCTTTAGCTAAGAAGTGGTCGGAGGGAGAAAATAGGGTTTAGATCTGGAGTGGCAGTGGGGCGAGATGTAACGTGCAAAACCAGCATAAGGGTGAGACAAGGCTGCTGCTCCTAGGGAAAAATGGCATCGCGGGGAGGAACGAAAGAGAGAAGCTGATACATGGAGGAGGAGGAGGATGAAGATTGGGTTCGGCTTGCCGAGGAAGGAGAAACGAAAGAATGCAATTGGGAAATTCGGACGCAACTTTTATAGTCCCATTATAGTCGTGCCAAAACTCGTTAACTGATAGAACACTATAGGTTTACCGCTAGGTGGCCAACCGCTAGACGGGCTTTAGATGTTAATTGAACCTAGACCCAACTAGGGTCGGATTAAATAATAATAATCATTTCACGCCGTCTACTTGGAGTCAACATGATACAAAAAAATTCCTGTCCTTATCACGGTGGTGTCAAAGCCTACCGTCTAGTCTCGAACCATGCTCCAGCAATTCGTAGTAGTCCCAACAAAACTGCTGCGACCAGCAACAATTCCAAAAACCCAAAAATATTCTAGCTGCTATTTCCTACCTAATTCACATGGAAATATTTCTTCCAATAGCTGGTGGTACAAAAACACTTCAAACAACATGCCCTAATAAAATTGAATGTCATTCCTATTTTGTACGTACCTTAAAGAATGAAAATCTAGAAGCCTCGATTTTAAATCGAAAATCACTGAGCTAAATATCTGCTCCTTTATACTTGTTTCTAAATAATAGAAACTATTTCATACCAAAAAAATCAAACTTATATATATTTATAAATATTTCAAGGTTTCCAAAAACATTTTTAAAACACATTCCCAAATTGGAAAACTATTTCCTTGTTAAAAATCAAAATCATGCCTTTACTGATATATATATATATAAATATTTAACAATTTCAAAAATTAATCTTTTATAAACTAAAAATTTCGCAACACGAGCAACATAGTAGTATACGTGTTTCTTTAAAAATTTAAATTTCGAAACTTTCCCAAAACAAAATTTCCAAAATAAATCCTTGGGAAAAGAAATCATTTGAAAACCCCTTTGTCCAAAATATGCTTATAAAAATTCTTTCATAGGTTTTGGACTAGGGAATTGACATTAATTATCCAAATAAAAATCTGGTTTGCCATCAAAGAGGTGATAAATGAACACACTATAGCAAAAAGTTGCTTCCGGACAATTGCGACATATAGATTCTAATTTCCCACCCATCTTAAATCAATGTGTGTCTTCAACTGGAACTCATCATCAAAATCCAAAAGCATAAGGTAGCTAAAATCTCAACCATCAAGTCGAATACCTCTAGTATCCGGGATTCAGCCATATGTCGTACTCATCAACAACGCTTTACACATCGCCAACACTCCATGGGATACTTTGGAGTCGGCATGAAAATCTTGACTCTAAGATATTTCAAACCCATAGTTGCTTTGTCCATTCCTTCGGAGTGGAATTACCACTACTTCTATAGTCAGAACTCTTAGAATCTAACATAAAATATAATATTACTTGTAACGATCCAGAATTTTAGTCATTTGAAATTAGGATATTTAATTGGTTTTAAATATTCAAAAGATAATTTTATAAGTTGAATAACTTATATTTGAAATATAATAATTTATTTGGATAATTAAGTTATTAATTTAATATTTGAAATTGCAGAAATAATTTGATTTTGAATTTAATGTGAATTAAAATGATTTATAAAGTTGAATTAAATTCTATTTGAATTAGAACGAGGTTGGTAAACTTTTAAAATTGAATTAAAAGTTAATTTATAGAAATTGAAAATTTATATATTTAATTAACGTGTAAAAATAGTCATTTTTGAAATTGTCTTAGATTTCAACGAAACTAGTTTCATTAGATTCGTAATAGTGAATTACTATAGGATTTCAAATTTCGTGTCAATCGGACCTACGGTTTGGTCGTACAAAGCTGAAACACGTAGAAATTTATTTTATGTAAATTTTAATTAAAATAAGTCGATACGAAAACTTATCTTCTAAATATGATGCAATTGGCTCCCAGTATATATTCCATTATGTTCGCAGTTGGGGTAAATCATTATAAATGCCAGGCGGCACACTTCGTTTGGAGTTCGAAATATTTTCGGATGAATAGTGTCACGAAATTTTCTATATAAGGCCACTAGATTTTTCTATTTGCAAACCCTAATTCAACTAAACCCTAGCCGTTGTTCTTCAGTTTCAATGGCCAAGAATGTTCAATTCTTTCCCCTTTAAAATCTCTCAATCCAAGCGATATCAAGCTTCGATTCCTAAATGAAAAGTGTAGAGGGCAGTGAGATCTTGCTGTTCAACGGCTATGATCGAAAATTACGTGGTGGATCAACGGCAAATTGGCCACAAAGGATCGGCATTCGTGCACGCTTTTCTTGGTGATGGCACGACCGAGCTCGGCCAGGTCATGGCCGAAGGTAGAGTGGAGCAAGGGCGTTCGAACGACGTTGTCTGATCGTCGTCTCGACGAGTGATGGTGGCGCGACAGCCAAGGATCGAACGGCGGCTATATGGGATATTTGCGTGCATATGAACGAACGATGGGGAAGAAGGAAAATATGCGGCCGAGATCTTGTCTCCTGGAAGCAATGGCCTGGATCGATTGAGGTTTATTAAATAAAAAAATAAAAAAATGATTTGTAAATTAACTTGTATACAAAATTGTATAAACTTTAAAATTGTATATCTTTTACATACGAGGTCGAAATCAGACGAAACAAGTTGTGTTGGGTTCATTTTGATGAACACTATGTGATGGAGTTGGTTTGGAGTTGATTGGAGCTAGTGAAAATTTTGGGTAAAATTAAACGTCTGTTTAATTTTATTTGGAATAAACGCTGCATCGGCTATTGGAATCAAAGTGAGTACAACTCACTCTTTCTGACTCGCTTATATTTTTATATAAGTGAGAATAAATTTATTTATGTTGATTGATGATTGTTTGGGTGAAATATGATATATTATATATATATATATATATATATTGATTGGTTTGGATATATTCCTGCCTATTGGAGCAGATGAGACCTTATACGTTCGCTTGTATGAGCGGATGACCTTTTGTACGCGCGTCTGTCTCGAAGCGGACACTGTACATATTTTATCATATGTGTATTTGTTACAGGTAACAGGTTGGAGGGATCCAACTGGATTTCACCGGTGTTGATTTTTATTTACATATATTGTTATATATGCTGTTATCATATGATATATGATATTTGGATGCCATAATGGATATGATTGATGTGAATCACCTTATTTAGTGCTTTTGTAGCATTGGGCCATATTTTGGAATTTTAAAAATATTAAAACGATGATTTCAAATTAAAAAGGATTTCAAAGTGATTTTGAAAATATATGTTTTATTTATTTTTGAATTGTTAAGGAAATGAATTTATTTTAAATAAATAAAAAGTTATAATTTTTATGTTATAAATTTTATGGCTTTGTGAAATATACTTAATTATTATTTCTGAAGTTATATAAGTTTTAATAATAATTTGTAAATTATTAAAAGAAGAAGTTTATTTAAATGGAATCAAAATATGATTTTTGAAATATGGAATTAACTATTTTGTAAAATAAGTTAAAATTGAGAATTTTGGATTTATTATAAATGGTTTATATATATAAGATTTATAAAATTGATATTTTATAAATAAAAAGTAGTGGGATGATAAACGAGCTTTGTAAATGTTTAAAATGAAGTTGTAAATGAGTCTTATAAGTGAATAAGATTTATAAATTTATGAAGTTATAAAAGGAATGAATTTGTAAATAAAGAGATTTATAAGTAAATTAACTTATAATTAGATTTTGGCATATAAATGAGATATAAACGAGATTGGTTGATAAAGGAATTTTATAAATGGAAGTTTTTATAAAATAAAAATGTGAATTATAAACACTGTTTTATAAATATGGAATCAATTCAATTTGATAAGTTAAATATGAAAGTTTATTAAAGGAATTTTATTCACAATTTTGGATAATGGATAATCCTTTAAATTAAATGTATAGAAGCAATTAATTTGGTTAGAGAATTATATTCACGATTTTGGACAGTGAATAATCCTTTAATTAAATGAATGTTTTGAAAAGTGATATTTTAAAATGAAGTTTGAATGGATTGAAAATAAGGTAAATAGTGAATTCACTTATTATTAAAATAAGTGTGTGGAAATGTTTTCCAAATAGTGAAATATTGAAATAGTTTTGAGAATATATCTTTTTAAAGATAATTTGAAGTAAATGAATTCGTAAAGGGATTTAATTAATAAAAGATTAATTAAAACAGCCTAGTGATTGCTTATGGTGCTAGATATTTGTTTGTGTGCTTTCATAGTTAAATAACCGACTATCAAATTTGGTCATTTTAGTTTCTCGACTTGATGTGGGAACTATTTAGTCGTACACTTAGTATGTAGCCGTTTGTGTAGGCTTGATTATCGTTTGTGTTTAGGATGTTGATTCACGTAGTGCGGAGTATTACTCCAATCCATCGAGCATCCTTCTTGGCCAAAGGATAGCAAGTTGAAAGTTGGGGACGTGATAAGTCTACGAGACTTAGTTTCTGTGTGAGGTTGAGAAACGCTTTTGCGTTGTTGGTGCAAGAGACCGGGATTAGATTTATCTGAAAACCACTTCGGACCAACGTATATGCATTTGATTATGCAGGTTATCGATGATATTGATATTTAGGATTTTCATAGTGGAGGACTGCTTGTTGATCGTTTAGGGTTAGAATCCCAATATACATCCAGTAGCAGTAGTCTCTTCGTTATGAAATATCCAATGCAAGGACTATTCGCTACTAATCCTAGGGATTATCCGACAGGATATGGTAGGAAAGTACCTTCGGTTTGTTATCTTCCTGGAGAACTTGTATGGATGAGTGTCTGACATTGCATTTTTAAGATTACGTACATTGGTTTTTACAAACGTACATCAGTGGTGGCGGAGAAGGCAACTTCTCTTAGCTTAACACCCTCGTTGAGACATACGAGCTCAAGGGTTGTATTTTTGTGGAAAGCAATTAATGGTCAACGAAAATGGCAATGTGGCATTCAAAGTTATGTGATATGTGATATGTGAAAGGTAATCATTACCTCAGGCCTCATCAACCGGAAATGACCGAAACAGAGTTAGATGTGGCAAGGCTAAGTGGGTCATTCCCAATTAGGATATGATCATCCACTTCTAGATATATTTCTTCCCGCTATGACATTCCGGATGTAAATTATGTGGTTTGTATGCTATGAGGGCCCTCGGAAAGGTCGGTAACGACCGGGGGATGATATATTCGGTACTACCTAGTTATAGAGGTAGGTTGGTCCTATGTTGGTAGAGGATCCTTTGTGATGGTCTCGGTACATTCCTCTAGAGATGTATTGCTGGAAGGGAGTCCCTTCACCTGGTCATTTGTATGGAAATCCAAACTCCACTACGAGCTCGCGGTTTTGTTTGTATTGGCGTAATGAATAGCACTGAAATGCTATATGGATAACCATTTCGGCTATGATTAATATTATTTGTATACTAAACACTAGTATAATATAATGTGATTTGATATGAAAGGTTTTGGTTATCGTAAGGTAAAAACATGTCCGTGTTTATGTATGGGCGTGTCTTACAAGATACTTTTGGTTTGAAAAGGAAAAGTTTGGTAATTTAATAAATTCAGTTGAGTGTGTTTCTCATGCTGGTTTACCAGACTGATCCGGGTGTTCTTCCCTTTCAATGCTCGGGTCAGAACGAGTATATTTTCAGGTTTAGAGTTGGTGCTTTAAAGCTTCAGCAGGAGAGCTGGAAGTCTTTAGATCGTATTCCCGTATATGTTTATTTTCCGCTGCTTTGTTGTTGTATATTGTCAGCAATTGTAAGGATAGGTTATTATAACTGTCCAGGATGATGATTAGTGATTGATTGTTGAACTCTGATGTATGTATATGATATTACAGTTTCTGTTTTGTAAAGATCATTGATATGATATTATATGTTTTCCGCTGCGATGTGAGATTCTATATTGTTATGTTTAGTTTTCTTCTTCTCTCTTTCTTCTCTTCTCTTCTTCTACTTCTTTTCTTTCTCATGACTTTCCGTCATTTTGTGCTTTTTGGGTCGGACATGTGTGGTTTATTATCGATTTAAAGGGTATGGATTTGCGGGTTGTCACACATGGTATCAGGGCTTAGATTTAGTATATTCCTAGGCTTTGATGTGTATTCAGTATAGATAGGGTCAGTAGCACCCTAGATTGAGTTTGAGTGTATTATATATATGAGCACGTATTTGTTAGTGATTATAAAATGTTTTATATTGTGTTTACTTATTCGTTGAGTTGTTTATGAATTCTGGTCGGTGCGTGGGACGCCATGTTATCGACAGGGATTTCTAAACACTTAAACGAGGCAAGTCAACATAGTATTGTTTTGAAATTGGGTAAATGAAATAATTTTACCTCGATTTTATTTTATATATAAAGAGATAATTTTTCAAAAATTATTATAGTATATAAATTGTTTGTTTGGTTGTTTGAAAATGTTAATATATATAAGTTAATAAAAGCTGTTTGAATAATCTAAATAAAAATAACAATTGTAAAAAATAAATTATATAAGCAAATGAATTATAAAGTATAGAACTATAATTAATATGATTTACAATTGTAAAATAATCTTATATATAAGAAATGAAACTACATGAGTACATTTATAAATATGAGATGTAAATAAAAAATGAATTTAAATTAAGAATTTGAGAATCTAAAACCCATTGATTTTGATAGTTGTTTTTCAAAGTTTAAAGAGGTTATATTATTATAAATCTAAATAAGATAAATAAATTTGAAATGAATCTTATATAAGTAAAGTGAAATAGTGAAATTATATAAGTAAGAATTTATAAATATGATTTGTAAATATAAAAAAGGATTTTTAAAAGAATATAAAGCACTGGATTCACTACCGTTGCTGGAAAATAATAAGGGTGATGACTGCAGCATCATCAGTATCATTTTCGAGTTTCTCTGTGATGGAATTGCTACCAGTAGTATACTGAAAATTTAAGTTTTGTTGTGATAAACAAATTTGAATTTAAAATCCAAGGTTGAAATTGATAAATATAAGTGCAATGAATTTGGACTTATAATATGAAATAAAAAAATTAACTTTAGTAAAGTTAAATAAATTTGAGTTAGCATAATAAAATATATAATTTGAAATTTAACTTAAGGAAAGTTAAATGAATTGAATTGGATTTGAACTGGATTAGATAAGTTATTGAAATGGAAATTAAAATTAAGTGGTAAGTGATTATATAATATGAATTTTGAAGTTTAAATAAATAAGTTGTATAACTTATAAAATGGGAAAATGTAAGTAAAACCAAATTGTTAAAATGGTTAAACAATTTTGTTAAGCAAAAACAAAATCTGAATTTGAATAGTGATATGAAATTTGACTTAAGTAAAAGATAAATAAAATGACTTTAGAAATGAAACCTAAGTTAAGTTAAAAGGAAATGATCTTTGAAAAAGAAATTTAACTCAAGTAAAGAAAAATAAATGAGATAATGAAATAAGTTAAATAAAATAGAATTTGAATTAAATTAGTAGTGAACTTAAGTTGTATAGTGAAAGTAAATGTAAGTGAGAATGAAATGAAACATAACTTTAGTGATGAATATGAATATAAACTTGAATTGTTAAATGAAATTCAACTTTAATTGTAAAGGTGAATTAGTAAATAAACATGGATTAGAAATATTATTGTTAAGAATTGAATAAAAACCTAAGTAAGAAGTGATGATAAAATTTGCATTAGAAGTCTTGTATAAAAATGTGAATATAGTGAATACTAGAATTCAATCTAAATTGAATATTAAACTAATTGAAATTAAATGTGTTAAACCAAATTGAATGTAAGCAAAGTAAATATAAATGTTTGAGTGTAAATTAAATAAATTTGGTTATGTTGGATATGCATTGGTTGTTAGATAAATGTTGGTTGATTGTATAGAAATTCATATGAAATTGAATTAATGAAATTGAAAACTAAATAATTGAATTCAAATTAGTAGTAAGTGAATCTAAATAGAATTGAATTTGATTTGAATTGAAGTGAGTTAACTTGAATGTAAATTAGTGAATGTTAACTAACTTAAATATGAATAAATGAATGTTAGTAAAATCCAATGTTAATGAGTCAAATGTGATTAAATTGAAAACCAATCAATGAATATTAATGAGAAATGAATGCATATTGATTTGGTTATGGATTTATTGGATAGATATTGGTTTGTTGGATGATAGTTGTTGGATGGTTGAATTTGTTGCTTTTGACTGCATTTACTATATTGGCATGTATAGTTGTTGTAACGACCCACCTTTTTGAAAGGTTTAAATCAACAATAAACCACACATGTCAGACTCAAACCATTCAAAAGGGAGGATTGTTATGGGGTAAATAAGGAAAAGAAGAGAAAGAAATAAAACAAACACAGGATCTCACAACGGAATGACAAAATATAATAATCAAATAACAGTTCATGAAGCTGTTTTACAAATACATTTGATTACACGTTTACAATACAGATCAGAGTTACATATAATAGAAATATATAAATAATGCAGCGGAATAACATGATGCAGTGGAATAAATATAATAAATAATAATAGTATTAAATCTTCGTCTTCATCCTCCAGAAAGCAGTCTTCGATAAACTGAAAAGCTCAGACTGACCCGAGCGAATTGAAAAGACAAAACACTCGAGTCAGAACTAAAAGATCTTATGAAAGTTAAATCAACAGTAAATAAATATGAGTGTAACAGCCTCGGAGATGTTTACGGGATTTGACATCTTCTGTCCAGTGTCAAACACGAGTGCAATAACTAAAGAGATGTTCAGGGTTCCATCTCCAAAGAATCCGTTAAACTATCTACATACATAGTACAATACGCTATTATAATAGTGTCTACAATAAAGTAAAGTATTAAAATAGCGTTAAGGCGTTACTCATATCCCCCTTAACACATTTTATATATTCCCATAGTCTATATAGTACCGTAATCTCCTTCGAGAGGTTTACTCAGAGGGCACTCCATATTTATGGTACAAACCAAACTCGTAGAAGGCACGATAGGGCATGTGAACACGACACTCAAGGCAATGCCAGGGTAGATATACCGTTTGCGGACCGTACTGGTGGTAACACATAGCAGCTACTACCGCCCACCTTGAAACACACTCCCATAATCAAAATCAAGGGTGGCCACCAAATCATCACAAAGTCATAATATGGTATCGAAGAAGCATGTTCGATAGGAGGAATAACCTCACTTGGCCCGACGTGGATCCTGTTTTAGTCACATCTAAGCTGACTCACGGAGTTAGGGTCGCGTAAATACCTCATACAGAATCATTCACCAAACCATCCTACTTCATTTCTAGAATCTCCACCACGTACACAGTTGTTAAAGTGATTTTCGGTATTGGCAGAGAGTATGACAATATCTGATGCCGGTCTCTTTAACAACCGAACGCTTATTTCACACCGAATGATTCTTTTACATTTCCAAAACCGATTTATAATTTATATCAAAATGTCATATCCTCAAAACCATATCATTTTCGAAATCATATTTACTTCCGAAATTATATCACATTTGAAATCATATCACTTTCGAATTCTGTAACGACCCGTAAATTTCAACTGTTTTAATAACGTAATTAGTTAAAATTTTGTGAAATTTTAAACGATAAAATTTTGAAATAAAATTTTATATTTGGAATACGTCTAGTTAAACATAGCAACTGGTAAATTTTCGTTCGAAAATATGAAAGTTTATTTCGCGCGTAAATTCACTTTAATTTAATCAGTTAAAAAGCAATGAAAATAAAATGTTCCCGAAACCTAAATATTTTTAAATAGAAAAATTCTAAACCATCTTCTGAGCAAGATGTCAGTTTGTCGTTTTTCCAAATTCGGACATCTTTGGCTCCGTCGATCTTATTTTTCAGTGTTTTTCTTGCATTTTCCGTAGTAGAAAAATTCGAATTTTATAAATTAAATCGTACTGCTGATATATGTATACCGTTTTGATCGGCTCGTTGTGCTGATCACTGCGATATATTCATTTCGATATTTCGAGGTCCGGTACGAGTCGGAATCCGCGAAACAATTACCAATACCCGTATCGTTCTAGCCTTTTGGTCTACCCATGAGCATTCATTTTCCATAGCAACTAGTTTTCATAGAATTCGATAAAGTGGCTCTCACTATTCCCAACGGTTCATTCATTACAATGGCTTTTCAAAAACAAAAACAAAAAAAATTTGGTTACAAACTCTATACGTTTTCTCCTTCCATATTCTCTCTGCTTTTCCTCTTCCCACTTTTAACTTTACAGATCATATTTTTTCCAAACCTTCACCTACCTGTAGAGAAGACTTTGCTCCTTCCCACTTCATCTCCATCTCTCCTCGCCTGTTAACCCCATGCCATCCACCTAACTCCTTGTCAGCCCCTTCACGCCTCCGTGCACCGCACCACCGCCATGCTACAGCACGTGAGCCACCTGCCTCCGCCTCCGTTCGTCGCCTGCCGCGGGCCATCAAATCTTCATGACCTCGCCCTCACCTTCCCCTGCAAGTGATTCCGCCTTCTCCCCTCGCTTGCCTGCCGATCTCCTCTCCGTTGTTCGACATGGCAGTGAGCATCCTCTCCTCCCTACCGCTTCTTCTTTCCATGCGAGCACCACATACCGAGCTCGGCCTCAACATTCTCCACCTCCTCAGCCGCAGACTTCCACCACCGAAACAATAGCCGAGCCCCAACCTCCCACCGAGCTTCCACGTGCACACTTCCTCCAAGCTACTCAGTTTCTGATGCAAATCCAAGTGTCGAGCCCTATAGCCATCGAATGCTTCTTCTTTTTCCTCTCTGCCGCGTGTGTATAAAGGTGCGGCATATATATGTTATATATTTTAGGGTAGTAATGTATATATATAGTTTATATTATTTATTGTATACTATACAAATATGTTTTTCCAATATTGTTTTGGGGCTGGTATGTTTTAAATTGAGTAATCCTGATACATTAAGGAGTAATATATATAATGGCTTTGGTCTACATGATCTCTTTTATGTCCAGTATACTTTTATTTGGAAATATAATATCAACTACTTTATAATTGGTCTGGTTTGTGATACTTCAGTACTATATACATGCAAGTGTTGTTAAAATCTATTAGTTTATAAACTTGGTTTGCTGAGTATTGTACAGGTTATATGGACTTATGAACATGCCCCGCCCAACATTTATAATCATGTTATGTTAGTATAATATTAGTATATCTATATTATATATGTGAAACTATGAAATGGTTTTTATATTTTATACATGTAAGTTTGTTTATAAACAGTGATTTATATATATGTCATAGAGTTTGATATTTACGCATGTTTATAGTATGAGTTGTATATATATAAATTTATATGAGTTGCTGAATTAAAGTTTATTCGTATGTTGTATATAGAAACAGTTTTGATAATAATATTAAAAAAAATGTCTTATAGATATTGGTACGTATAATATATTTTGTTGAATTTTTAAATATTTCAGTACTGTTTAAGTTTATATATATTATAATAAAGTGTTATATTGATTTTATGATAAATATTGATTGAAGTTAATATATATATTTTATTTTAACTATATGTTAAATTTATCTTTGAGAATTTATATAAATATATATTTTAAATTATCATTGGGTTTTGTATAAAGTAATTTATTTTGATAAGGGTAAACATTAGGAAATCTTATATATCCAGTTCTGATTTGTCTATCAAATTCCTGTTATCAGCTTTGTCGTCAAATCCGTATTCAAGTCATGCTTCGTTTTGGAATTCGTGCTTGGTTTGTAACTACTCCCATTGTCGAATCTCTCTAGCCTCGAAAGGTGAGCACTCACTCACGATTAACGTTCTTTTATTTATTAAATTTGATTTCAATTGAAACGACAATTGAAATATGCTGCTGTTAGTTAATTACACTGTTATAAATGCTATTGCCTGTATCAGTTCACCTGTGACATCTGACACCATTATCTGTTAATTATTTATGCAATAATAATACAGTTTGGCTGATAATTGATTGATTGTTGATGTTTATATTGGACGTTAAATTGTTAATGTTGAAATGATAAATAGTATGCAATTGGAATTGATATAGGATAGTTAAATGTTAAATTGGATTAAATGACATTTGTATAATATGACCCATTTAACTGTCAAAATTTATCGATACGTAGGATTTGTTTAATTACAGCTTGAACCACTGAATGTATGTGTTAAACTGATGAAGCATGAAATTGTAAATAGATGACATGTGAAAACCGTAATGTAATAATCTTTAATCTACATGAAATGATAGTGTAGATTCTAGAAATAATTATATTAATTCGTACAAATAACAATGCGAATTAATACGGTTATTTCAGGATTATTTGAATTGATTATTGGATTGATATTGATTGTTGTTATTGCTTGTTTATTTACTTTGACACCATCCCAGTTATCACACTGCAAGTTCCCTTTGATATGTTTTGATTTTGAATTGAATTGGAATCGGGTTGAAATGATAAATACCCAAATTGAACTTTGACTTAGGATAGAAAATTAAATAAAAACCCGATTGGTCAATAATTTGATTTGAAATTAAACGAAGATTTTATTTGAATAAAGAATATGGTTTTGAAATGTAGTTGAAATTTGAATTTTGATAAAAGGAAAATGTTAATATTTAATAATCTGAAACAAAATATTAACAATGTAATTGATGAAAGAATGTTGTTTAATTTGAGAAATGATTGAATTAACTTTTAAATGATTTAATAATTAAGTTTGAAATTATAATTAAGTTGAAATTATTAAACTTTGAAATTATTGAATAATTAAGTTTTGAATTATTTAATACTTAAATAAGATTAAATTATTTAATGATTAAATTGAATTGAAATTCTTTAATAAGAAAAATTGAAATTTTGAATAAGTAAATTTTACTTCGTAAATAATTGAAATTGAGTTTCTTTATTAATTAAGTTTTGGAAAATTATTTAAGGAAGTAAATAAGTGAAATTGGATTTCTTTAACAAAAATAAAATGTGATTTATTGGAATTAATGTAAGACTTGAAATTTAAAGAATTTGGTTTGATGAATATAATTTAATTAAATTTGTAAGTTTTGATATAATGAAGTTGAATTTAAATAACGGATTAAATGAATTGGAAATTTAATAGAAATTTTTTTGAATGGCAAATTTACTTAATGAATATTGAATGAAATCGATAAATGAATTTGGAATTGATTTGAATGTTAAATTAAATTAATTTAAATGATTTCGGAATGAAATTTATATATGAACTTGAATCAATATTTGAATTGTTTTGAATAAAATTTGAAACTGAATTATAAGATTTTGAAATGGGAATTTGGAAATTTTGAAACGTAAATTATGGAAATTGATGTAGAAAGATAAATGAAATGTTGATTTAAAAATTCTAATTGAAATTGAAATTGATTTGGTTTTAAATAAATAAACGACCAATCGGTGTAATAATCACGAAAGTTATTAAAGAGACCGGAATCGGTTAGGGATATACTCACTGTCTAAACCGAAAACCACTTTAATAACTATACGCGGAGTGTTGATCCAGAATGAAGTGGATGGTTTGGTGAACGCGTTGACTGAAGAAAGAGAACGATTTTGGATGACCCCTGACATGACTAAAACAGGAGCCGCGCCGGGCCATTGAGGATCGCCATCTCTAGCGGACACACTTCTTCGATACCTTATCTATTACTTATGTGATTCGATTTGGGTGCACCCCTCGATTATGGGAGTGTTGTTTCGCGGTGTTGGGGTAGTAGCTGCTATGCCCAACATCAGTCCGGATCAGGCAACTACTAGTATCCTAGTTGGTATCGCCTCATGTACCTTGTCATACTGATTATCCTATGCGCGACCACTACGATTTTGATTTGTACCTTTAGTATATGGATTTCCCTCTGGTGACTTCCGGTTTTGGGGAAACTACGGTCTTGTATATGCTTTTGGGAATAAAAATGTGTTAAGGGTGGAATGGGCCACGACTTAACGCTATTTTGATATCTTATTATTACTGATAGACATTATCTACTTATCGTACACTACTACATAGTAGATAGTTTAACGGATCCTTAAAGGATGGTTATTCCAAACATCCTTTGAGTTACTTGTATTTCAATTGCTATTTCACTTGAGTTGGATTTATTAATATAAGAATGTTAATCCTGACTCGAGTGTCTTGTGTTTTTGCTTTACGCTCGGGTCAGACTGAGTGATCCAGTATTCGAGACTCACCATTGGAGTTGGAGCTTTGCTTGAAGATCCAGCCATCTATTCTGCTTTCTGTATTCGATGATTCCAGTGATGTATTCTAATTTGTATCTGATGTATCGTATTACTCTTCTGTTGTAAACTCTGATGTATTTTATATATTCATATAGTAGCTTCATGAACTACTATCTCTTTTATTTCCGCTGCATTTATTACTCTGTGTCTGTGATCTGTGATTATATCTATTTACTGTATATGTTCAATTTTGCCAAATTTAAATTAACAACACGGTATTTTGAGCAATTCAACTCCGGCATGAGTGTCTACCTATACACTTATAATGGACGCGAATGGTCCAAAATGGCAGGTCGTTACAGTTGGTATCACAGCTTTGGTAGCTCTAGGCAAAACTTAACATATAGGGTAAATGTATTTACAGAATCACTCTCATTCGAGTTTCAATCTCTTCCTTTGACTCAATTCCTTTGAATTTTGGAACGTTCCCCTCGGTTCCGAAATTCATTCGTGTTCTTCACTATTCGTCTTCTTTCAATCATGGAGCACCCCATAACTCCATTTCGAATGATATCTATAATAGATCGGCGGTCTCGCCAATCTTCGAATGATTCGTAAAGGAGAAACTCCTTTATATTAGGCATCGATTTACCGAAGATTTCTGTATCCTCGGTTTATGATGCTATCTATTACCTGCTATACCTGAATTCCATTTCTTGAGATCGAGTGTTGATTTACCTCGAAATTCAGCATCGACCTTATTCTTGAAGTTACGGACGACCCGGTTAAGGTTGCCCGTGAATTAAATAAACTCATCCATCTTCCGATTGTGGTAATTGAATTATCTTATCTTCTGTTTCAAACTTATTTTCGAATCAAAATTCTCTTTGATTTAAGTCAAAATTTTTTTGAATCCCTATCCTTATTTTGAAAATTTATTCCTGTATCGTCGAGCAAAGAAATGTATTTGTAAACTAATATATAAATGTTTTAATATATGTTGTGTTGTTTGAGTTGTTGATGTTGATTTGGGTTTCCGATCGATTCGTCTGATCAACGCTATCGATAGGATTTCCAAACCACTTGAACAGAGCAAACTGACACAATATTATTTTTCAAATTTGGAAAATGAAATAAATTTGTTTGATTATACTGTAAAAATATAAGTAAAATTTTCTGGAATTTAATAGGTTAATTAAAATTGTTTGTTTGAAATGATAATATTTGATTATCATTTATTGTTCTAAATAAATTTATAAATACGGTTTATAAATTGATTTGGAATTTGAAATGAATCTAATTCAGAAATTTGAGAATTTATTAGTTTTCGGTGATTTTGAACTTTGGGTTTTAAAATTTTTAAAGTATATATTATTGAAAGTATTTTCGAACAGAAATTGTTTTCAAAGAATTTTAAAATGTTGAAATCAGTGCTCTTCTTTTTGTCGCTGGAAAATAATTTCGGTGATGGCGGCCGCATCATCGACGTTCATTTTCGAGTTTCGAAGTGGAGATATTATTCTGTAGCATTGCTACGGTTTGTTTTGAAAGAGACTTTGATTTGAATTTCTTCAGTATAATTTGATTTATATATATATATATGTATCTTATTTTAAAATTAAATTTGATTTGATATAAGTATATTATATATATCTCTAAATTGTTTAAAGTTAATCGGAAATCTAATTCTTAAATTTTGTTAAAGGATGATTTTAATTATAAATAAAACCAAAATTTGGAATAAATATTTAAACTTGAATAATTGAATTGGGAAAATTTTTATTTGTATATTGTTCAACTTCATTCTAATACAACTTACCTAACTCATTCAGAAGTTGAAATGTAATTGGATAATATATAAGATAAATTGAAATTATAAATAAAATTTGAGTGGTTATAATAAATGTTATACACTTAAATTTTAATTATAAAATGTTAATAGAGATAAATAGAATAATAAGATAATTAAAAAAATAAATTTTGTTTGTAGGTTAATTAATAAATTGAAAATAGATCAACTTAGGAAAATACCTTGAATTTAAAAGTAATTAGTGAATATAAATTAATTTAAATCGAAACATCTATGGTTTAAATTAATTTATATGGGTTAAATATATGAGATAAGATATATTAAGTAGAATAAATTTAACAATAATTTGGAATAAAGAAGAATTTAAATTGTTGAAAATAAAAAATGATTGTAATAACAGACTATTCAAATTTATGGTTTTAGGAATTGTAAATTGAGGGTAATTGGATAATAAGATAATGAATTTAGAAATAGTTGTGATTAATTTTAGTGAAATCAAATGGATTAAATCAATTATTGAATTTGAATTTATATGGTTTAAATTAATAGTTATTTTGTATTTCAAATCTGTTTTCTTTCTGGTTGTTTCTATTCTCCTACCTCGTTCCTTTTCGGGGACAAAAAGTTTTGAGTGGGGGAGAGTGTAACGACCCGTAAATTTCAACTGTTTTAATAACGTAATTAGTTAAAATTTTGTGAAATTTTAAACGATAAAATTTTGAAATAAAATTTTATATTTGGAATACGTCTAGTTAAACATAGCAACTGGTAAATTTTCGTCCGAAAATATGAAAGTTTATTTCGCGCGTAAATTCACTTCAATTTAATCAGTTAAAAAGCAATGAAAATAAAATGTTCCCGAAACCTAAATATTTTTACATAGAAAAATTCTAAACCATCTTCTGAGCAAGATGTCAGTTTGTCGTTTTTCCAAATTCGGACAACTTTGGCTCCGTCGATCTTATTTTTCAGTGTTTTTCTTGCATTTTCCGTAGTAGAAAAATTCGAATTTTATAAATTAAATCGTACTGCTGATATATGTATACCGTTTTGATCGGCTCGTTGTGTTGATCACTGCGATATATTCATTTCGATATTTCGAGGTCCGGTACGAGTCGGAATCCGCGAAACAATTACCAATACCCGTATCGTTCTAGCCTTTTGGTCTACCCATGAGCATTCATTTTTCATAGCAACTAGTTTTCATAGAATTCGATAAAGTGGCTCTCACTATTCCCAACGGTTCATTCATTACAGTGGCTTTTCAAAAACAAAAACAAAAAAAATTTGGTTACAAACTCTATACGTTTTCTCCTTCCATATTCTCTCTGCTTTTCCTCTTCCCACTTTTAACTTTACAGATCATATTTTTTCCAAACCTTCACCTACCTGTAGAGAAGACTTTGCTCCTTCCCACTTCATCTCCATCTCTCCTCGCCTGTTAACCCCACGCCATCCACCTAACTCCTCGTCAGCCCCTTCACGCCTCCGTGCACCGCACCACCGCCATGCTACAGCACGTGAGCCACCTGCCTCCGCCTCCGTTCGTCGCCTGCCGCGGGCCATCAAATCTTCATGACCTCGCCCTCACCTTCCCCTGCAAGTGATTCCGCCTTCTCCCCTCGCTTGCCTGCCGATCTCCTCTCCGTTGTTCGACATGGCAGTGAGCATCCTCTCCTCCCTACCGCTTCTTCTTTCCATGCGAGCACCACATACCGAGCTCGGCCTCAACATTCTCCACCTCCTCAGCCGCAGACTTCCACCACCGAAACAATAGCCGAGCCCCAACCTCCCACCGAGCTTCCACGTGCACACTTCCTCCAAGCTACTCAGTTTCTGATGCAAATCCAAGTGTCGAGCCCTATAGCCATCGAATGCTTCTTCTTTTTCCTCACTGCCGCGTGTGTATAAAGGTGCGGCATATATATGTTATATATTTTAGGGTAGTAATGTATATATATAGTTTATATTATTTATTGTATACTATACAGATATGTTTTTCCAATATTGTTTTGGGGCTGGTATGTTTTAAATTGAGTAATCCTGATACATTAAGGAGTAATATATATAATGGCTTTGGTCTACATGATCTCTTTTATGTCCAGTATACTTTTATTTGGAAATATAATATCATTTTTTATTTCAAAAACCATAATATTATAATAGAATGGAGAAACAAGCCTTTCTCCAACGGCTCACAAAATACAGCAAGACTTACAAAGTATGCGACCCACATACCCGATAAACAAAGTATCAGAAAAAAGAAGAAAAAGCTAAGCTTACAGTAGCAACATAATACAAAGCTAAAAGGACTAAATAAGCAGCCGCTCAACCAACAATCCCGCTACACCCAAAGGTGTAGGCCAGTCTACCTCAAAGAAAACCACCCACCGACATAGAGTGCAAGAACCACATAGAACCGCAAGCCAACACTCGCTAACCATAGAGAACCATAAAAGCTGGCCTCAAACAAACCCAACCAGCGAAACAGCAATACCAGATGAGCTCTGGGTACCAACATCCGACTAGAATAACAGAAAGCTGAAGTGCAACCAATGGAATCAATCCTAGGAGAATATAAAACTCCCAACAAAACCTGGACCTGAAAAACTAGCGACCACATCAAAACAAACAATAAGGGGGGGGGAGGGAGAGTCAGGAACGTTGGATGAAGACCAACGCCCTGATAGGAACACTCAACCGATTCCCGTTCTAGCAGACCTCATCGCACAAGTAATAGAAAGTAGACCCACAAGAAAATGGATACCGGGACTAAATCGTCCCCTGAACGGCCGACCTCGAAAAGCAAGGAATACATCATTCCTGACTCGCCTAATAATGGTCACGGGCTCCATAGGAGTACTATCGAAGATAGCCTTGTTCCTAGCACACCAAATGTGCCAGCAAAGAAGACAAGGAATTAATCGATGAATGATCGCACGAAGAGATTTCCTGGAGTTCCCAGACCACCATGTTGAAGGAAGATCGTTAACAGATCTGGTAATTCCACGGACACCTACCAAATTTCCGAAGAAGTTCCAGCAAGATCTGGCTGTAGAACCAGTGAAGAATAAATGGTTCAAGGATTCTGAATCCCTGTTGTCGCAGCAACTGCAACGGGAAACTAATGGGATGCCTATCCGCTGAATGTTCTCGTCTAAAGGAAGGCCATCATGGAGGATACGCCACATGAGGGTCGAAACTTTTGGTGGAGATCGAGAATCCCAGATGAAAGAAAACAAAGGGCGAATGGGGGAAGGAATACGAATCGAAGTCCAAGCTCTGAGGATGGAAAACGGAGCGCCGTCCCATCCTAAACGACCACCATGGGAGTCAGATAAGGATTTCACTGACTGCATGTGCTTCCACGTCTTGCTAGCATAGGACGGAGAACCCGTATAATTAGTGCCCGCAAGCCTTCGGTACTTAGCGTGAAGGAAAGAGGACCATAAAGAATTGTTAGCACCGAATCTGTACCACAGTTTGCAAGCGAAGGCGGAGCAAATATCCTTGGGGTTGCGCAACCCCAATCCGCCCTCGTTTTTGGGGCGACAAACCGAGTCCCACGAGATCCAATGATGGCGGCGATCGCCTTCCTTGTTGCCCCAGAAAAAGGAAGAGGCCAAAGAACGATACGACCTAAAGAAGGAGGCGGTAGGGGTCAGTCGCAAAGACATGAGTTCCCATTGAATCTAACACAGACTTTATGAGAACCAGTCTGCCAGCCTGAGAGAGAAGAGCCGCATTCCAACGAATGACCTTACCCCGTACCTTGTCAGCTAAAGGATCAAAATAAGCATTAAGCTTCCTACCGCGGTACAGAACAATACCCAGGTAGGGAAGAGGAAGCGTGGTCTCGTTGAAACCAGAAATTGTCTCAATCCAGGAAGCTCTAGAAGGGGAGCAATCCTTCGCCCGGACGAAACAACTTTTCGAAGAGTTAACGAGCTGACCGGATGATCTCTCGTAAAGATGAATGAAACTAAGGAGCTTCCGAATAGATGAGCGACTACCGTTCGAGAAGATAACAATGTCATCTGCAAAAGACAGAGACGATATGAGAGGACAGCCCCTCGGAATCCCGAAACGCTGGATCTGACCGTATATCGTCAAGCAATGTAGACCGCGAATGAAAGCCTCAGCCGCGATCACAAAGAGAGAAGGCGATAGCGGGTCTCCTTGGCGAAGACCTCTCCCAGCCCTGAAATACCCATTAGCCGAACCGTTAATGAGCACAGAGAACCAGCAGTTGGAGATAAGCCTCCAAACAAGGTCAATGAATGTTTCCGGGAAACCGAAAGTTCTCAAGACCTTAATGATGAAAAACCACGACATACGATCGTAAGCCTTAGCCATGTCGAGTTTGAAAACAACATTAGAGCCCCGCACTTTCCTGTCTAACTGGGAAATAAGTTCCTGAGCCAACAACACATTGTCAGAAATTAAGCGCCCTTTAACAAAGCCCGCTTGGGATGAAGAGATAATACGCTCAAGGAAAGGGGCCAACCGGGTAGCTAAAATCTTGGAGATAACCTTGTTAGAAAAGTTACAAAGGCTGATGGGCCGAAAGTCGCCACAGGAGCGCGGCAGGTCGCACTTCGGGATGAGAAAAAGGTTGGTGGATGTCCAGCTAGAGGGGAGGAAACTACCAACGAAAAAGGACTGAACAGCACGACAGAAGTCATCCTGAATAATAGGCCAGCAGCAACGGTAGAAGGTACCGTTGAAACCGTCTGGGCCGCTAGCACTATCCTTACTTAGAGCGAAAGCACTAGCACGGATTTCCTCCGGCGACGGGAAATCTGAGAGGATATCACTTTCTGGCGAGAGGACCAACCTAGGAATGAAAGCTAATAGAGAAGGGTCGGTTTCGGAAACCGAAGGCGAGCCTAGGAAGGATTGGAAGTGAGTCACAATTGTATCTATGACTTCCACAGGCGACGATGCTAAAGATAGATCAGGGCGCATGATCTCACGAATGGTAAGAAGGTTGTTTTTCTTTCGAATGAAAGAGTGGAAGAATTTGGAGTTCGCGTCGCCGTCGACAACCCACTTGACTCTCGCCTTTTGGCGAAGGAAGTCATTCTCAAGATGAAGTTCCGAGGCAAAAAAGGATTGAGCAGAAGCCCACGCCTCCTTGTTGGATAAAGATGGAGACTCATCAACCAAAGCTTCCGCAACAATTAGAGCTTCTTCGGCAGGTCGAACACGATCGAATATGTTCTTGAATACGTTTGTGTTCCACACTTTAAGACAGCCCTTGAGGCGCTTCAGCTTGTGACTGAAAACAGAACAGGGAGGACCGATGATGGGAACTGACCAAGAATCAGCTACCACTTGATGAAAAGTATGGTGAGATCTCCACATACTTTGGAAGCGAAAAGACGAGGGCCCAGACAGCGAGAAAGGAGAGCAACGAACTATAAGCGGGGAATGGTCAGAGAAGGTCCGATGAAGATGGACGACCGAGAAAGAGAAAGGTAACCGAAACCAATCCTCCGAACCAAAGACCCGGTCTAGCCTGGATAGGATACGACTAGGGCCAACCTGGTTATTAGACCAGGTGAACGCCGATCCCACGAACGGGAGCTCAGAGAGACCAGATCCGACAATGAAAGAGTTAAAATCCGCCATTGCAAGACGGTTGATGGCAGCTCCACCCCGTTTCTCTGCCTGGCATGCGACGATATTGAAATCGCCGCCAATCACCGAGGAAGAAAAACCCAAAGAACCGAGACCTAAAATATCAAACCAAAGAGTTAGCCTCTCTGACCGAACACATTTGGCATACACTGCCGAAAACAGAAAAGGAGAACCAAAGAAAGAAGAAGTGCAGGCTACCGATAAGAGTTGAGAGGAGTCAAAAATAGGGTGGACTGAATAGGATTTGGACCATAAAATCCAAATCTTACCCGATACATTGGCAGACCCTCCGCCAAAACCTAAGGATAAGACGGTACTGGTTATTCCCACCGGGTCTAGAAGAGGTTCCAGGATTGCTAGCACACCGACCGAATGTTTCCGAACAATGCGTTTAAGCCTAGCCAAGGACTCATGGTTCCCAATACCGCGAACATTCCAGAAGAGAAAATTCGACATGACGAAACAAAAAGAAGAAAGATAAAGCAGACTACAACAAGCAAAAATACCTAGCGAACTCAGACAAGATATAGTGAGTGTCGAGAAGATCTATCGACCTGCTCGGACGCCGCTATAGAGCATGTACGGATGGTGCGAGGAGTAGAATGGACTCTGCGCACTCTGCGACGGAGAGGACGAGCTAAAGAAACCGCGGGCTCAACAGAAGCCATAGATGACTCCTCACAATCGGTCGATGATGACCGTTAAGCCCCAGCAAACTCCGAACAAGAGTTCCTGGACAGACAATCAAGGCGCTCATTCAGAAGCGCAATTAATGCCTTACTCATCATCGGGATGGTAATGGACAGAGAGCATGAAGAGGAGGGAAAGGAGCACTCTGCTGAGCAGAACGCTGGAGATGAACGCGAAGGAACAGGAGGGGCAGAAACAGCAGAAGTAAAACGTAAGCAAAAGGGAAGGCGAATAAGGCGAACAGTGCACTGCCACCGGCTCTGATCTGAAACGGGGCAGATAGGTGATGCTAAAGAGCGAAAGAATGATGAGGCCGGGATAACAGGATCTGATACCCCCGACTCAGCTAACTGCTGGGATAGACCACGGTAAAGGCGTACCGGAAGAGCGATACGGGGAAGACCGAAATAAAACCCAACATATGTAAGGGAGCTATCCAGATGCGTCCCATCTTGCTGTGGGAATCTTACCATTACGAGACTGTCACTAAAAGTACAGCCCCGTATCGAAGGTGAGATTCGCGCGGCGCACCAATCTGCGGAACGATGATAACGGAGCGCCGATGGCTGACAGTATACCCTGCTGTCCGTATAGTGATCACCGACGATCACTATACGCACAGAGAAGAAAGTAGGATACCGCCCACGCCAGTCGCTCCCGGCCCACTGAGCAGATCGATGGCCCCGATAGAGTATAGTAAACACCGCCGAACGAAAAATCAAACAAGTCACTCGCAACACCAAAATGCAGTCGTAGTGACTCAAAACCAATACCCAACAGAAAGTACCGGACGAAAAGTTCCAGACTAGGGACGAGAAAAGGACAACCACACTGCTGAAAGCCAACAACACCGACGAGAGCCTAACGCTCGACAGAAAGCTACCAATCAAACATAAAGACGATAAGGCGAATAAATCACCACAGTGACCTGACACACTACTAGGCCCGGCATAGGCGGAAGTTTCAGGGAGCACACACCTAAGTGTGTTATGGCTCAAGAATACTAAATCGACAACAAAGGAAAACCCCCAACAGTCACAAGGAAACCCAGCAGTAACTACCACCAAAGAAAGCGAGCAAGAAATACATACCTTCCAACAAAGCTCCTCAACTACGGCAAGACAAGGGGCAGCCGAGCCCTTATCTGCTGAATCACCCAAAATCGAAACTGCAGACAAGTTCCCACCACCAACCATAGACCACTCATCAGAACCACTCTCGAGACCAGGAGAAAACCCACACACAACCGAAGCAGGCACCATCGGAAGGCACGGGGATGGAGACAAAGTGATTAAATCTTCATCTGCCAAGCCACCATTAACCTCACCAAAGCTGAAATCGACAGAGGAAGGGCTAGTAACCGCACAACCCAGAATTGGTAAGCGAGGAGAGAAAGGAGCGGTGAACTCTCCCTTCTTCCTATACTCTAACTCATCCTCTAGGTTCAAACCCAACTGACCACAGTCGAGACCAACATCAACGGAGCCAAAAGTGATATCAGTCGACAAAGGATGCGACAAACCCAACGCCTCCCCATAAATCAATTTGGGGGCAAACTGGATCTGAAGATCCCTAAAAGCCATATCATCAGATCTAAACGAAAGCTGGGACGACTTCACAAAGCAAGGCGTCAAAACCATGAACTGACCATCCACCAACAAGAACTTGTGACGAGCCAGAGCAGAGAAGGCCCCGGTGGAATAAACTTCAATGGCGACCGATCTATCGCTCGAGAAACAAACCGACACCGTAGAAGGGACAATCGCAAGCAAGGCGTCAGCAACGACAGCGAAAGGAGGACATCGCCTTACAAAATCGCCCGTAAAAGCGAAAACCCCCAACATTTATATCAACTACTTTATAATTGGTCTGGTTTGTGATACTTCAGTACTATATACATGCAAGTGTTGTTAAAATCTATTAGTTTATAAACTTGGTTTGCTGAGTATTGTACAGGTTATATGGACTTATGAACATGCCCCGCCCAACATTTATAATCATGTTATGTTAGTATAATATTAGTATATCTATATTATATATGTGAAACTATGAAATGGTTTTTATATTTTATACATGTAAGTTTGTTTATAAACAGTGATTTATATATATGTCATAGAGTTTGATATTTACGCATGTTTATAGTATGAGTTGTATATATATAAATTTATATGAGTTGCTGAATTAAAGTTTATTCGTATGTTGTATGTAGAAACAGTTTTGATAATAATATTAAAAAAATGTCTTATAGATATTGGTACGTATAATATATTTTGTTGAATTTTTAAATATTTCAGTACTGTTTAAGTTTATATATATTATAATAAAGTGTTATATTGATTTTATGATAAATATTGATTGAAGTTAATATATATATTTTATTTTAACTATATGTTAAATTTATCTTTGAGAATTTATATAAATATATATTTTAAATTATCATTGGGTTTTGTATAAAGTAATTTATTTTGATAAGGGTAAACATTAGGAAATCTTATATATCCAGTTCTGATTTGTCTATCAAATTCCTGTTATCAGCTTTGTCGTCAAATCCGTATTCAAGCCGTGCTTCGTTTTGGAATCCGTGCTTGGTTTGTAACTACTCTCATTGTCGAATCTCTCTAGCCTCGAAAGGTGAGCACTCACTCACGATTAACGTTCTTTTATTTATTAAATTTGATTTCAATTGAAACGACAATTGAAATATGCTGCTGTTAGTTAATTACACTGTTATAAATGTTATTGCCTGTATCAGTTCACCTGTGACATCTGACACCATTATCTGTTAATTATTTATGCAATAATAATACAGTTTGGCTGATAATTGATTGATTGTTGATGTTTATATTGGACGTTAAATTGTTAATGTTAAAATGATAAATAGTATGCAATTGAAATTGATATAGGATAGTTAAATGTTAAATTGGATTAAATGACATTTGTATAATATGACCCATTTAACTGTCAAAATTTATCGATACGTAGGATTTGTTTAATTACATCTTGAACCACTGAATGTATGTGTTAAACTGATGAAGCATGAAATTGTAAATAGATGACATGTGAAAACCGTAATGTAATAATCTTTAATCTACATGAAATGATAGTGTAGATTCTAGAAATAATTATATTAATTCGTACAAATAACAATGCGAATTAATACGGTTATTTCGGGATTATTTGAATTGATTATTGGATTGATATTGATTGTTGTTATTGCTTGTTTATTTACTTTGACACCATCCCAGTTATCACACTGCAAGTTCCCTTTGATATGTTTTGATTTTGAATTGAATTGGAATCGGGTTGAAATGATAAATACCCAAATTGAACTTTGACTTAGGATAGAAAATTAAATAAAAACCCGATTGGTCAATAATTTGATTTGAAATTAAACGAAGATTTTATTTGAATAAAGAATATGGTTTTGAAATGTAGTTGAAATTTGAATTTTGATAAAAGGAAAATGTTAATATTTAATAATCTGAAACAAAATATTAACAATGTAATTGATGAAAGAATGTTGTTTAATTTGAGAAATGATTGAATTAACTTTGAAATGATTTAATAATTAAGTTTGAAATTATAATTAAGTTGAAATTATTAAACTTTGAAATTATTGAATAATTAAGTTTTGAATTATTTAATACTTAAATAAGATTAAATTATTTAATGATTAAATTGAATTGAAATTCTTTAATAAGAAAAATTGAAATTTTGAATAAGTAAATTTTACTTCGTAAATAATTGAAATTGAGTTTCTTTATTAATTAAGTTTTGGAAAATTATTTAAGGAAGTAAATAAGTGAAATTGGATTTCTTTAACAAAAATAAAATGTGATTTATTGGAATTAATGTAAGACTTGAAATTTAAAGAATTTGGTTTGATGAATATAATTTAATTAAATTTGTAAGTTTTGATATAATGAAGTTGAATTTAAATAACGGATTAAATGAATTGGAAATTTAATAGAAATTTTTTTGAATGGCAAATTTACTTAATGAATATTGAATGAAATCGATAAATGAATTTGGAATTGATTTGAATGTTAAATTAAATTAATTTAAATGATTTCGGAATGAAATTTATATATGAACTTGAATCAATATTTGAATTGTTTTGAATAAAATTTGAAACTGAATTATAAGATTTTGAAATGGGAATTTGGAAATTTTGAAACGTAAATTATGGAAATTGATGTAGAAAGATAAATGAAATGTTGATTTAAAAATTCTAATTGAAATTGAAATTGATTTGGTTTTAAATAAATAAACGACCAATCGGTGTAATAATCACGAAAGTTATTAAAGAGACCGGAATCGGTTAGGGACATACTCACTGTCTAAACCGAAAACCACTTTAATAACTATACGCGGAGTGTTGATCCAGAATGAAGTGGATGGTTTGGTGAACGCGTTGACTGAAGAAAGAGAACGATTTTGGATGACCCCTGACATGACTAAAACAGGAGCCGCGCCGGGCCATTGAGGATCGCCATCTCTAGCGGACACACTTCTTCGATACCTTATCTATTACTTATGTGATTCGATTTGGGTGCACCCCTCGATTATGGGAGTGTTGTTTCGCGGTGTTGGGGTAGTAGCTGCTATGCCCAACATCAGTCCGGATCAGGCAACTACTAGTATCCTAGTTGGTATCGCCTCATGTACCTTGTCATACTGATTATCCTATGCGCGACCACTACGATTTTGATTTGTACCTTTAGTATATGGATTTCCCTCTGGTGACTTCCGGTTTTGGGGAAACTACGGTCTTGTATATGCTTTTGGGAATAAAAATGTGTTAAGGGTGGAATGGGCCACGACTTAAAGCTATTTTGATATCTTATTATTACTGATAGACATTATCTACTTATCGTACACTACTACATAGTAGATAGTTTAACGGATCCTTAAAGGATGGTTATTCCAAACATCCTTTGAGTTACTTGTATTTCAATTGCTATTTCACTTGAGTTGGATTTATTAATATAAGAATGTTAATCCTGACTCGAGTGTCTTGTGGTTTTGCTTTACGCTCGGGTCAGACTGAGTGATCCAGTATTCGAGACTCACCATTGGAGTTGGAGCTTTGCTTGAAGATCCAGCCATCTATTCTGCTTTCTGTATTCGATGATTCCAGTGATGTATTCTAATTTGTATCTGATGTATCGTATTACTCTTCTGTTGTAAACTCTGATGTATTTTATATATTCATATAGTAGCTTCATGAACTACTATCTCTTTTATTTCCGCTGCATTTATTACTCTGTGTCTGTGATCTGTGATTATATCTATTTACTGTATATGTTCAGTTTTGCCAAATTTAAATTAACAACGCGGTATTTTGAGCAATTCAACTCCGGCATGAGTGTCTACCTATACACTTATAATGGACGCGAATGGTCCAAAATGGCGGGTCGTTACAAATTCATATTTCCAAAAGTAGATTAAATCCTCATTTAGGTCATCATATTTACTCAAATATGTCATTTCACCAGCAAATATCATTTCAAATCCCAACTTATGTTATAACATTATTAAACCTTGTTCGCTTTAAAATCAAGGCTTTAATTATAAATATTTCCACTTTACACCATCTGAAATTTAGAAAATAATTTAGAGAGTTATAAATAGTTTAATTAGTTTAACATAGTTAAATTAGATATAAATTAGGTTAAATAGGTTTAAAATAGATTAAATAATTTTAAAATAGATTAAGATAATTTAAATAGATTTAAAATAGTTTAAATGGTTTAAAATAGATTAAATAGGTTTATTATGGATTAATTAGATTTAAAATAGATTAAATGAATTTAAAATAGATTAAATAGAATTAAAATATATTAAATAGTTTAAAATAAATTAAAATAGTTTAAAATAAATTAAAATAGTTTGATAAAGTTTAAATAATTTAAAATAGATTAAATAGATTAAAATAGATTAAGATATATTAAATAGGTTAATTAGTTTAAAATAGGTTAAATTAGATTAAAATAAATTAAATAGCTTAAATTGATTAAGTTGGTTTAAAATATATTAACTTATTTTAATAGTTGAAAATCTTAAAATTTGAATTTAAGAACATTTAAAGGTTATGTTGAGATAATAAAATTTGAAATTAACATCGTATTTAACCATTTCCTACATTCCAACAAATCTGGACCATGTCTAGATTTTAAATCAAAACCAAATTTCAAATCTTGAAATATCAAATTTAACTATTCCAATTTTAATAGATTTTCAAAGTTACAGTTTCCAACATATTAATAACTCAATTTCGATGAATGTCGTTTATACTTCAAATTCAGCTTTAAAGTTTCAATTGAAATCCTTTAATTAATTGCTTAAAACAATTCAATTTATATCAGTCAAATTCTATTTCAATTATCGTTTAATTGGATTCAAAGTTTAAAGATTTAAAATCATTAAATTTAACCAATCTGGTGTCCGTATAAAATTCTCTACCCTATGGTCAAGTGATACGGATATTTATCATTTCAATCTGCAAATATTTTAAAATTTTACGGGTATATATTATTTCAACCCACAATCCCAAAATTTATTTCAATGAAAATCGCTTGGGTTTATCATTTCAACCCATAACAATTTTCCCCTATTCTATATAATCGTTCGGGTATGTGTCATTTCAACCCATAGGGAACTTGCAGTGTTATAACGATATAAAATATAACATCCAGTCATCCAATATCAACAATCAAACATCCATCGCAATCATCATCCAAATCAACCAATAAACATCAATAGATTACTAATTATCATTAATAGGTATTAAATTGACAATTAAATTTGATATTAAATTAACGATGATTACATGCAATAAAAGTCGAATTTAACTAGAATGACCATTTAAACATACCAAACATCAATCAATTAATTCCAAAACACATCATAAATTTAATTCAACTAACATAAGATAATTTGTAATTGTGAGTCGGTTAAAACACTCACCTTTGATTTCAAATCGATTTGAAATCCAAAATAAGGCCCAAATTTCAACATTTTTAGAATTCGTTCAATCTAGTCCCAATATACCCGGAATTTCAATACAATCGCAGCGGAACAAACCGCGCGTGAATCCAAGCTCGTATGAAGAAGTTCTGATAATTAGAACGATTGGAATATAACTTAAAAATTAAAATAAACAAAACATAAAAAGGAAGCCACGTCACCTTACATGTGAAGAAACCCTAATACGCGTATCTCGTTCGAAACCTTCAGCTAAGTCACGATCGAGCATAACCAGCCGCCCATAATCCATGCCAACGCCACCACCACAAGCCGCCTACGACCAGATCCAACCCAACCACCGCCTTCCCTTTGTCCAGATGACCACCACTGCCCCTCGCGCGAGCCCAGAACACCCTCGAAAGTTGACCACCGCCACGACAAATTTTCCATTTTCTGGCAATCTCCAGGCACATCTAGGTCGAAGAAATACCATGGATGAGTCCTACTTCCTCCTCTACAATACTGCACCCTCCGATCGTCGATCGGATGAAGATCCATCATTGGATCGTGAAAACCTAATTTCGACGGCCAAGGTTCTTCGATGATTTCTGATCAAACGATGCATAAAATTGAGAAACGAATTGCTACAGTGAATTACGCTCATCGAGAGCTTTCCAACGATATATAGTATGGCATAGTTTTGAGGAGTTTGATTTTCGATTTGAATTTGAAATTGAATTAAGGTTTTTGGAATAGAAAATAGGTTTCTGCCATTGAAGGGAAGAGATAGGAATAGACAGACAGATTTGTACATACAAGAATAAGAAATAGAAAGACTGCTAGGGTTAGAACAAAACAATTTATATGAACAAGGCCCGATAAGAAAATAAACACGTATCGAATTGATACGGACGACAATAACGACCTGAAAAGCCCGTTTCGCTTCCGTAATGAAAGTGGGTCATCCCATATACCAAATAGATGTTTTCGATAGTTTTAAACTCAATGTAACAGATTTCCAGTCCTAATTCCATCGTATAAAGAAGTTAGCTTTTAAAATCAGCTTATTTCAAATCTGATCGCTACGAAACATGAAACCTTATAATAATTCACTATTACGGATCCGATGAAACTGGTTTCGTTGAAATCTAAGACAATGGCCAAAATGGCTATTTTTACGTTAATTAAATAAATTAATATTAAATTAATTAAATCAAATTTTCAATTCATATTTAATAATTAACAATTTCTATCATTTTGATTACTTACACATTTATAATAATTTAAAATAAATTTACATATCAATTTAGTGCTAATTATTGCACCAGTTACGGTGTTCAATTTCAACCGAAATTAAATCCAATAAATTATAATTTAATTCCAATAAATTGATTTAATTTGATTTTAACCTTTTTATTCAATCAATTATTACTTTATGGACATAGTTAACATTTGTTTATATCTTATTACATTAATAATTTCCAATTATCCTCTTTTTCCATATTAGTTGCAATATTTCAATTACATTGAATTTTTGTCAATTTTATCATAATTTGAAATCCCAATAAATTAATTTATCTTTGTTTCAAATTTTTTTTTCAATTATTACCTTTTGAATATAATTAATATTTCTATACATTTTATTACATTCACAATTTGCAGTTATCGTCTTAACTTATATTAACGTGATATTTAATTACATTTAATTGCAATTGATTTCAATTTAATTTAACAAACTAAATAAATAGGTAACATATAATAATTGTCATCATTAAATTTTAATCACATTTATAAGTTTATTATTTACAAACAAATGTTATAACAACTAACACAACACAAATTTAGCCAATTTTAATTTATTACATATTATTTCATTAGTTAATACAACATTTAAATTATCAATTACTCTTTTAGTCCAATTATAACCAATTATAACTTTTTAACCATTTTAATTAATTGGAATTACATTTAAAATAGTTATCAATTAACTTAAATCAATACTATTACATTCCATCCCAGTTATATTATTATTATTAAATCTTAGATTTTTATTTTTTCACAACATCAAACTCCAATACTTATTTAATTTAACAAATTTAATTATCGAAAATTGTGGGTCGCTACAGTTGTTATATTGGTATATGTTGTATATAGATATTACTTTCTATATACGTGTTTCTCATTTGTTTATTGAGTGTATAGTAGATGCGGGTGGCATATGCTTCGCATTTGGAGCTCGCTTTCGCACTAAATTAGCCGTATATGCTCGCTAATAATATATATGGTACATATCTCAGATTACATATCGTACTTTATATTTTTTCCCTACAGGATGCCTCATCCTTGAAGATGAGATGTATATTTGTGATATTATATATATTGTGATTTTTTCTGGATCGAACCGCGCAAAGGAGGCTATGGCGAATTTTTTTGAAAATTTAAAGCGTTAGAATTTTTTTTGAGAATTTTGGAAATTTTTTGATTTTGTGTTAAAAGTTAAATGATATTAGTTGATTTATGGAATGGTATTAGTAAATAACTAAGTATGGATTTGGAAACTTAGAAAAGTTAATGGATTTTATGGTTTTTCTTACTTAGTAATTTCGAGGACGAAATTCTTTTAAGTAGACGGGAATGTAACGACCCAGAATTTCAGTCATTCGAAATTTGGATATTTAATTGATTTTAAATATTCAAAAGTTAATTTTATAAGTTTAATGACTTATATTTGAAATATACTAATTTATTTGGATAATTAAATTATTAATTTAATATTTGAATGTAGAAATAATTTGATTTTGAATTTAATGTGAATTAAAATGATTTATAAAGTTCAATTAAATTCTATTTGAATTAGAATGAGGTTGGTAAACTTTTAAAATTGAATTAAAAGTTAATTTATTGAAGTGACCCACTTTTCTTCACCTATATTTTAATGATTTTTAGTTGAGTTTTTTTTAAACAAGGGATCACTTCTTTTCTTGCCTCTTTTATTTCTTTTAATTAATTTCCCAAGATCCAGAATTTACTAATATAAAAATATCAGTATTTAAATCAAGTCATATCATTTATATATATGAAGATATATAAATGTTTCTTTGCCTAACAGAGTGTTAAAGTAGCAAAGAAATTTAATCACACAATATTTTCCATAATTGAGAGGTTTTGTGTCACATAGCTATTTCTACACTTTAATCTTTTTATTGACTCAAGATTGACTAATACATGATTCAAGTGTTACCACCTTAAAATGACTCAAGATTGACTAATACATTTTCTGGTTTTATCACCTTGGAATGACTCAAGATTGACTAATACATTTTTCAAGTATTAGCATCTATTATTCTCTTCTTCATTTTCCAGATTATTCTATAAACCAGATTGATTAATTTGTGGATTTATATCCCATGTATTTGATCTTTGGGATTCAGGAATTCATACATGTTGTTTTAGAATGATAAAACATATTAAAACTTGGTTTGATCTATGGATCACTGGTTAGTCTATCCCAGATTCAGGATTCAAACATAAATATGCACAAAACATGCACAAACATGCACAAGCAATTCAGGTCAAGCAAAAGGCACATATCCAGGTTCATAAAGCATGTAATGATCATGTGAGTAATGGAGTTGTAAACTAATTTAAAGGTCATATAGATTCTGATATTTAGATTGGAAATAGTGTTGAACATGATTTTAGAAAGATCTTTGCATATTTCTGGCTAAAAGCATATAAAGTGTGATGTTCTGGATTTTTAAACACTTAACAAAATTACTCTACATTCTTGTTTGAGTCTATATTGTCTATCCTTATTTCTGGCTTGCTACTTCAGTTTCATATTGAAGTCAGTTCCATATTTTACCAATTCCAATTCCTAAAACCTTATATACTTATGATTTTCAGGTTTTATGGTATCATAATCCTATTCTTGTTCTAGATATATCATAGGATTTAGTTGCATTTCAAATTAGCTTACACTATGGTCTTGCTTGCTTCAGGGATCTGAAGACTATGACTTCAAGCTTTTGCATGTACTTGTATCAATTACAAGACATGTACAAGCCTGACTTGTTAGCCAAGACCATGTTCAACCCATCTACTTAATACTTTGGCACATATTTATTCAAAAACAACTTTAACTTTATAATTGAAATATAACAAACATGCCAAGGAGAATATATCCACATATCAGATTATATGGCATGTTCTCCTTCATTATAATCCACTGGATTATTTCCAGAGTCTGCTACTTAAATCAACAACTCACAACCACATATAATATTTAAGTTTTTTTTTACATGTTCTTTTCAAGGAAACAAAGCAAGTATCAATCCTGGAAATACTCAAGAAATAAGAGAGTTTGCCTAGAATTATTTATTACAATTAAACTTCTACTTCTCTAAAGCATTTTAAAACCAGCAAGTTCTTCAAACATCCATACAAGCAAGCTACTCAAGCATCTTTCCCCACAACAACACTTCGAACTGCCTCAATGAAAATGAGACACCCCAAAGATTGCAAAGGCAACAAATAGGGTCAGAAAATATATTCTGGTGTGAGTGAAATCATAGATTATAAATAACTTGAAATTACTAAATACTGTGCAGAGATTCATATGTTTGATGCTTTTTTAAATTCATACTAAAATCTGAGTATATATATACATATATAAGCTCTTACTAACATACATGCACACAAGCATTCATTCATCAACACAATTCAGTTATATGTACATATACTCCTATGGATTAACTCCCTTAATTCCATAGCTCAATTTCTCAATCCCCATTTATCATTTATTTGGTCTTAACTCTTGCCATTGAACACCATGTGTGCATTGCAAAGGGGATCAATTCTGTTAACCCTTTACATAGAGGCTTACAGGACTTAAACAAGTCATGCACATACCCATCATCCACCTAATGATGAATAGATCAAGGCACTACTCCTAGATTAGCTTTGTAATCTAGAGACCATTCTCATTTTCTTTCAGGAGAATTTTATTAATTCTTGAAATGCTTTATATTCTTTTCTTCTTTTCATAAATCAAAGATTATTAAACTCACTCAGGGATTTCAGCCAGACATACAAAGCATTCATGCAAAACACCACATCCCATTTTTAAGGTCATTTTTATTCAATCATATTTTCTAAAACTTGCATATATTTATTTCCAGAAATATTCCCATTTCTTACATAAATCTGGTGAAGTCATATAAAACATTACATTTATTTTACTGTGAACATAGGGTAAGGTTTTTTTTTGAGAAAAACCCATAAAAACATATTAACTTGTGATTTGAACAAATCAGCACGCACACACACACACACACACATATATATATATATATAATATTGCATTGTTCATATCATTTTTAAAATGAACTAGACATAAGCATGAATCCCCTTATTCACACTGCCTACTTCATTCTTCATTAATACCCTATTTCTCAGTAAAAATACTTAACTCATCTCCATATAAAAACTGGATTATAAGTTACAGAATCCATTTCTGTGATCAGGGTGTTTGTCTTTTCAAAGCATTAATCAAAACAATCAAAACAGATCAAAACATCAACCAAAGACTCAGCCAAAACACCAACCATAATCAACATTTATTTATTCAAAGAATAAAATTAAACAAAAACATGATATGGTTTTATAAAAGTAATATGGCTGCCCTTAACTTGGGTCTTAATGCCTTAAATCTCATAAGATGATTAATCACTCACCTTCCTTCTTCTTTCCCCGAGAATGCTCTAACTTGAAAACAGTGTGAGTTTGCTCTTCTTTTTATTTTCTAAAATATCTTTCTGTTTTCAAAAATAAACTCCTACTTATCCTTTGATTTTTAAAACATTTAGCTAGGGTTTTAGTGGAGTGAAAAACCCATTTTATCCCCACACAAATAAGAGAATTCTGTATATGTGTTTATGGCTAAATATGCCATTTTCTTTTTGATTCCATTTCGGGTATTACAGTTGTTTTTCTTCTTTTTCTGTGTACATGCCATTTGCATGTTTCACATACACACTATTTTCATGTGACTTATCTACATTATTTATTTTCTTAAGACAAATCTGTAATGTTCACCTATATATCTTTTTATCAATTAATTCCTTGCTAATGTTTCAAACCATTTGTTTTCTCTTGATTTTAAAATGTATTTATACATATATAATACTAAACTGGTTTCATATATTTTAATCATCATAAGATTTTATTTTATCACTCTATACTCCTCTGGCTACTTATATATAATACATATATGAGATATGTGAATATAAAACTCATTCATACTTAGTTATTTTCTTCTCATTATTATTTACTGAAAACAACTATCCTCTTCCTTATTTATTTCACTCATTCTTGATATTTATTTTCAAACAATTTTATTCTTTGAATATTTTCCATTAACTGATTTTTATAAAATTATTTTCATCTCAATAATTTGGGTCTTCACATACTCTCCTCCTAAAAGGAATTGTGTCCCACAATTATTTTTCTCATACATTTCCATCCAAATGTATACAAAGCATAATTTTATTTCAGAAATTTCTGAAACTCATGCATTCAAAACCAATCAAACATACATAAGTAATGTTTAAGTTTATCATAATTTTAGGCATACCTTTTAGCAGAAAATAGATTAGGATATTTATCCTTCATCCTATCTTCAGTCTCCCATGTACAATCATTCTCATCTAATCTCCACTGGATTTTAACCAATTTAATTATTTTATTTCTCAATTTCTTTTCTTCTCTAGCCACAATACCCACTGGTTCCTTCTTATAAACCAGATTTTCTTGAATTTCAACTTGTGTAGGAGATTCCAGAATGGTCTCCTTATCATGCACCCATTTTCTTAATTGAGATACATGAAATACATCATGTATATTACTCAATTCCTCTGGCAATTTCAACTTATAAGCCAAAGTTCCTACTCTTTGAATAATTTCATATGGCCCTATATATCTTGGTGACAATTTTCCTGCCTTGCCAAACCTCAATATTTTTCTCATTGGTGAAACTTTGAGAAATACATAATTTCCCACTTCAAATTCCACTGGCCTTCTCCCTTTATCTGCATGGGCTTTTTGTCTCTCTTGTGCTGCTCTCATTCTCTGCCTTACAAGTTCAATCCTTACAGAGGTCTCTTTCACATGTTCTGGTCCAAGCAACACTCTTTCACCTGCCTCCATCCAGCATGCAGGAGATACACAAGGCTTCCCATACAAAGCCTCAAATGGAGCCATACCTATAGTGGGCTGATAGCTATTGTTATAAGCAAATTCAGCTAAATAGAGATGATCTTCCCAGTTGCCTCCAAAATCAAGTATACATGCTCTAAGCAAATCCTCTAAAATCTTGTTAACAATCTCAGTTTGCCCATCTGTTTGTGGGTGGTAAGCTGTGCTCAAGCTTAATTCTGTCCCCATAGCCTCTTGAAAGCTGCCCCAGAATCTTGAGGTAAACAAGGTATCTCTATCACTAATGATAGTCTTGGGGATTCCATGTAATCTCACTATCTCCTTCACAAATAATTGAGCTAATTTGTGAGCATTTCTATTTGAATTCACTGGAATGAAGTGAGCTGTTTTTGTGAGTCTATCAACCACAACCCAAATACTATCATTGCCTCTTCTTGTTCTGGGCAAACCATCCACAAAATCCATTGAAATGCTTTCCCATTTCCAGGTAGGCACTTCCAAAGGTTGTAGTAGGCCTGAAGGTCTTTGATAATCTGCCTTGACTTGTTGACATGTTAAACACTTTGCCACATATCTTGCCACTACCCCTTTCATTCCTGGCCACCAATAGTTTCTTTTAAGATCATGGTACATTTTTGTACCACCTGGATGTATAGTGTACTTTGTCTTGTGATGCTCATCCATAAACTCTTGCTTCAGTTCTTCTACATTGGGTATGCAAAGTTTCCCTTTCTTTCTTAAATAGCCTCTATCATCAACTTCATAATTTTCCACTGACATGCCTTGTGATATCATGTCCTTCTTTTCTTTTAAATTAGTGTTTTGATTCTGCATATTTCCTATTTTATCAACCAGGGTTGATCTTAAGGAGATGAGACTTAATTTTCCATATTCAATCATGTCACTATGTACATTGTCTGATGCACCAATTTCTTCCTTCATTTCTACTTCACTAAGGATTGTTAAATCCTTGAATTCAGTCATCATTAAGCTTTCCAATCTTGCTTGATGTCTACTCAAATCATCTGCTACCTTGTTATCTTTTCCAGGAGTATATAATATATCAAGATCATAGGCAGCTAAAAACTCTACCCACCTATGTTGTCTCATATTCAAGTCTTTTTGAGAAAACAAATACTTAAGTGATTTATGGTCTGTAAACAATTCAAATTTAGTACCTAACAAGTAGTGTCTCCAAAGCTTCAATGCATAAACAACGGCAACAAGCTCTAAATCATGAGTGGCATATCTGGTTTCATTTGGCTTGAGTTGCCTTGATGCATATGCTATGACTCTTCCATGTTGCATGAGTACTGCCCCTAACCCAGACCCACTAGCATCAGTATAAACCACTAATCCTTCATTTCCCTCTGGAACTTGCAAGACTGGAGCTTCCATCAATGCCTTCTTCAATGATTCAAAAGCTTGTTCACATTTTTCTGTCCACACATATGGTTGCTCTTTTCTGGTTAGCTTGGTTAGTGGAATGGCTATCCTTGCAAAGTCTTTTATAAACCTTCTATAGTAGCCTGCCATTCCTAAAAATGACCTCACCTCAGTCACTGATTTGGGTCTACTCCATGATTGCATTGCCATGACTTTGTTTGGGTCTACACAAATCCCTTGTTGAGATATAATGTGTCCCAAAAATTTGACTTCATTCTGCCAAAATGTACACTTAGTAAATTTTGCCTTTAAATCATGTGCTCTTAATCTTGACAAAACTAGATGCAAGTGCTTTGCATGCTCCTCTTTTGATTTTGAATACACCAATATATCATCAATGAAAACAACTACAAATTTATCTAGAAAATCTCTGAATGTCCTATTCATTAAATCTACAAAATAGGATGGTGCATTTGTCAATCCAAAAGGCATTACTAAAAATTTAGACAGCCCATACCTTGTGTTGAATGCAGTGTATTTAATACTCTCCTCCTCAACCTTCATTTGATGGAATCCAGAGGCTAAGTCTAGCCTTGAAAAGATTCTTGCTCCATTTAATTGATCAAATAAATCATCAATTCTGGGGAGTGGATATTTATTCTTGATGGTAACTTTGTTTAATTCCCTGTAATCAATACACATCCTCATTGTACCATCATGTTTCTTTACAAATACCACTGGAGAACCCCAGTTTGAACTATTAGGCCTTATGAAGCCTTTCTGCTCCAATTCTTCCAATTGTTGTTTCAATTCCACTAATTCTTTAGGACCCATTCTGGTAGGCTTCTTGATGATAGGACTTGCTCCTGGGATTAATCTTATCTGAAATTCAACTTGCTTATTTTCTGGAACTCCTATAACCTCTCCAAAGACATCTAGGTATTCATTTATTACTTTTATGTCTTCCAGAATTAATTCTTTTTCAGTCATGCTCCATATTTGATTAAGGCAATTTGTTTTGGCTATTTCACTCATGACTATAATATTTTTACCATTTTCTATTTTCAAAGAAATAGTAAAATTTTCCAAGTTCAAAATTGCTTTGAATTTACTCAACCAATCTACTCCTAGAATAATTCCTATTCCAGGATATTTTAACACAAACAAATCAAATTTAAACATATTTCCACCTATGTTTAATTCTACTCCCAAACATTTAATTCCTAGCATGCAAGAACTACCTAGGGGACTCTGAATAAACAAAGGTTTATCAACTAAATTGCATGTGAGAGCCAATTTATTCACTATGTCTTGTGATATTAAGGAATGTGTAGCCCCGGTGTCATATATAACTGAGATAGGATAATCTTTAATTAGGAGTATACCTTCCAATTGTCCAGAAATTCCTACTGCATTTGCTTTGCCTTCCAATGCTCCTACCTTTGCTCCTTTCTTGAACTCTGGGCAATTCTTTTTGATATGACCTTCTTTCCCACAATTATAGCAACTGAATGGGGTTTTCTTAGCTTCTTGACACCTATTACTCATGTGTCCTTCCTTGCCACAGTTGTAGCAAATAATTTTCTTCTTAACTTCCTCACTGGTTGCTCCTCCAACCTTCTTGTCTGAATTCTTCTTGTCATAAGGATGTGCTCTATTTTTCCCCTTGTTGTTGTTGTTATTAGCTCTCATGTTCCTGAATTTCTCCCTTGCATTATCATGTTGTTCAAAGGAAAGAGTGAGATCTATGACTTGATCAAATGTTTTGTCTTTGTATGGTAGCATTGCTCTACTTAAACCAGCATTAAGTCCTTGAATAAATCTTGAATTCTTTGATTCCTCATTCCCTATGAGCATGGTTCCATACTTAGACAAGCTCTCAAACTTTTGAGTGTATTCAGTCACACTCATTGATCCTTGCCTCAATCTTATGAACTCCTCAAGCAATGTTGCCTTAGCTGTTGCTGGGACAAATCTAGCCTCAAGCATATCCTTGAACTGATCCCATGTTATCTCATTTTCTGGTCTTCCTGTGATGATTACCTCCCACCAATCTAGTGCTGCTCCTTTGAGCCTTCTGGAAGCTATTTGCCTCTTCCTTTGGTCATTGATTTGCATGTCTGCAAATATCCTTTCCAAAGTTCTTAGCCATGTTTGCACACCCATGACTGCTTCAGTGCCTTCAAAATCCTTGCCTCCTAAATTTGAGAATGTTTTCAATAGATTAGATAACTCCTCATGAGGATTTTCTTCCCTCTGCACTGCTCCTTCCCTAAATGCCCTCACCAAATCTTGCAAATTGACTAATGGTGTTGCATTAGAGGGTCCTGCTCCAGAGTTTAGTGGTCTTCCTACCATGATTCGCTATACAATTTACATAGCTAGTTAGTCTTGTTCTTGATTTAATTGTTTCAGTAATTTATTCCTACTGAAAATATTTTTATGTGGTTTGTTCCTTAGGATTTTATCAATATAAGAAAATTAGATTTTTTTTTGCTATGTTTTTGGTAACATAGCACTGATACCAACTGAAGTGACCCACTTTTCTTCACCTATATTTTAATGATTTTTAGTTGAGTTTTTTTTCAAACAAGGGATCACTTCTTTTCTTGCCTCTTTTATTTCTTTTAATTAATTTCCCAAGATCCAGAATTTACTAATATAAAAATATCAGTATTTAAATTAAGTCATATCATTTATATATATAAAGATATATAAATGTTTCTTTGCCTATCAGAGTGTTAAAGTAGCAAAGAAATTTAATCACACAATATTTTCCATAATTGAGAGGTTTTGTGTCACATAGCTATTTCTACACTTTAATCTTTTTATTGACTCAAGATTGACTAATACATGATTCAAGTGTTACCACCTTAAAATGACTCAAGATTGACTAATACATTTTCTGGTTTTATCACCTTGGAATGACTCAAGATTGACTAATACATTTTTCAAGTATTAGCATCTATTATTCTCTTCTTTATTTTCCAGATTATTATATAAACCAGAGTGATTAATTTGTGGATTTATATCCCATGTATTTGATCTTTGGGATTCAGGAATTCATACATGTTGTTTTAGAATGATAAAACATATTAAAACTTGGTTTGATCTATGGATCACTGGTTAGTCTAGCCCAGATTCAGGATTCAAACATAAACATGCACAAACATGCACAAGCAATTCAGGTCAAGCAAAAGGCACATATCCAGGTTCAAAAAGCATGTAATGATCATGTGAGTAATGGAGTTGTAAACTAATTTAAAGGTCATACAGATTCTGATATTTAGATTGGAAATAGTGTTGAACATGATTTTAGAAAGATCTTTGCATATTTCTGGCTAAAAGCATATAAAGTGTGATGTTCTGGATTTATAAACACTTAACAAAATTACTCTACATTCTTGTTTGAGTCTATATTGTCTATCCCTATTTCTGGCTTGCTACTTCAGTTTCATATTGAAGTCAGTTCCATATTTTACCAATTCCAATTCCTAAAACCTTATATACTTATGATTTTCAGGTTTTATGGTATCATAGTCCTACTCTTGTTCTAGACATATCATAGGATTTAGTTGCATTTCAAATTAGCTTACACTATGGTCTTGTTTGCTTCAGGGATCTGAAGACTATGACTTCAAACTTTTGCATGTACTTGTATCAATTACAAGACATGTACAAGCCTTACTGGTTAGCCAAGACCGTGTTCAACCCATCTACTTAATACTTTGGTACATATTTATTCAAAAACAACTTTAACTTTATAACTGCAATATAACAAACATGCCAAGGAGAATATATCCACATATCAGATTATATGGCATGTTCTCCTTCATTATAATCCACTGGATTATTTCCAGAGTCTGCTACTTAAATCAACAACTCACAACCACATATAATATTTAAGTTTTTTTTTACATGTTCTTTTCAAGGAAACAAAGCAAGTATCAATCCTGGAAATACTCAAGAAATAAGAGAGTTTGCCTAGAATTATTTATTACAATTAAACTTCTACTTCTCTAAAGCATTTTAAAACCAGCAAGTTCTTCAAACATCCATACAAGCAAGCTACTCAAGCATCTTTCCCCACAACAACACTTCGAACTGCCTCAATGAAAATGAGACACCCCAAAGATTGCAAAGGCAACAAATAGGGTCAGAAAATATATTCTGGTGTGAGTGAAATCATAGATTATAAATAACTTGAAATTACTAAATACTGTGCAGAGATTCATATGTTTGATGCTTTTTTAAATTCATACTAAAATCTGAGTATATATATACATATATAAGCTCTTACTAACATACATGCACACAAGCATTCATTCATCAACACAATTCAGTTATATGTACATATACTCCTATGGATTAACTCCCTTAATTCCATAGCTCAATTTCTCAATCCCCATTTATCATTTATTTGGTCTTAACTCTTGCCATTGAACACCATGTGTGCATTGCAAAGGGGCTCAATTCTGTTAACCCTTTACACAGAGGCCTACAGGACTTAAACAAGTCATGCACATACCCATCATCCACCTAATGATGAATAGATCAAGGCACTACTCCTAGATTAGCTTTGTAATCTAGAGATCATTCTCATTTTCTTTCAGGAGAATTTTATTAATTCTTGAAATGCTTTATATTCTTTTCTTCTTTTCATAAATCGAAGAGTATTAAACTCACTCAGGGATTTCAGCCAGACATACAAAACATTCATGCAAAACACCACATCCCATTTTTAAGGTTATTTTTATTCAATCATATTTTCTAAAACTTGCATATATTTATTTCCAGAAATATTCCCATTTCTTACATAAATCTGGTGAAGTCATATAAAACATTACATTTATTTTACTACGAACATAGGGTAAGGTTTTTTTTGAGAAAAACCCATAAAAACATATTTACTTGTGATTTGAACAAGTCAGCACATATATATAATATTGCATTGTTCATATCATTTTTAAAATGAACTAGACATAAGCATGAATCCCCTTATTCACACTGCCTACTTCATTCTTCATTAATACCCTATTTCTCAGTAAAAATACTTAACTCATCTCCATATAAAAACTGGATTATAAGTTACAGAATCCATTTCTGTGATCAGGGTGTTTGTATTTTCAAAGCATTAATCAAAACAATCAAAACAGATCAAAACATCAACCAAAGACTCAGCCAAAACACCAACCATAATCAACATTTATTTATTCAGAGAATAAAATTAAACAAAAACATGATATGGTTTTATAAAAGTAATATGGCTGCCCTTAACTTGGGTCTTAATGCCTTAAATCTCATAAGATGATCAATCACTCACCTTCCTTCTTCTTTCCCCGAGAATGCTCTAACTTGAAAACAGTGTGAGTTTGCTCTTCTTTTTATTTTCTAAAATATCTTTCTGTTTTCAAAAATAAACTCCTGCTTATCCTTTGATTTTTAAAACATTTAGCTAGGGTTTTAGTGGAGTGAAAAACCCATTTTATCCCCACACAAATAAGAGAATTCTGTATATATGTGTTTATGGCTAAATATGCCATTTTCTTTTTGATTCCATTTCGGGTATTACAGTTGCTTTTCTTCTTTTTCTGTGTACATGCCATTTGCAAGTTTCACATACACACTATTTTCATGTGACTTATCTACATTATTTGTTTTCTTAAGACAAATCTGTAATGTTCACCTATATATCTTTTTATCAATTAATTCCTTGCTAATGTTTCAAACCATTTGTTTTCTCTTGATTTTAAAATGTATTTATACATATATAATACTAAACTGGTTTCATATATTTTAATCATCGTAAGAGTTTATTTTATCACTCCATACTCCTCTGGCTACTTATATATAATATATATATGAGATATGTGAATATAAAACTCATTCATACTTAGTTGTTTTCTTCTCATTATTATTTACTGAAAACAACTATCCTCTTCCTTATTTATTTCACTCATTCTTGATATTTATTTTCAAACTATTTTATTCTTTGAATATTTTCCATTAATTGATTTTTATAAAATTATTTTCATCTCAATAATTTGGGTCTTCACATTTATATAAATTGGAAATTTATATATTTAATTAACGTGTAAATATAGTCATTTTTGACACTGTCTCGATTTTGACGAAACCTGTTTCATTAGATCCATAATAGTGAATTATTATAGGATTTCAAATTTTGTGTCAATCGGACTTACGGTTTAGTCGCACGAAGCTGAAACACGTAGAAATTTATTTAAGTAAATTTTAATTAAAATAAGTTGATTCGAAAACCTATCTTCCAAATATGATGGAATTGGCTCCCGATATATATTCCGTTGTGTTCGGAATAGGGGTAAAATATTATAAATGTCAGGAGGCATGCTTTGTTTAGAGTTCGAAATATTTTTGGATGAATAGTGTTACAAAATTTTCTATATAAGGCCACTAGATTTTTCTATTTGCAAACCCTAATTCAACTAAACCCTAGCCACCGTTCTTCAGTTTCAATGGCCAAGAACGTTTGATTCTTTCCCCCTCAAAATCTCTCAATCCAAGCGATATCAAGCTTCGATTCCTAAATGAAAAGTGTAGAGGGTAGTGAGATCTAGCTGTTCAACGGCTATAATCGAAAATTGCGTGGTGGATCGATGGCAAATTGGCCACAAAGGGCCGACATTCTTGCACGCTTTTTTAGGTGATGACACAACCGAGCTAGGCCGGGTTGTGGCCGAAGATGGAGTGGAGCAAGGGAATTCGAACGGCGTTGTCTGATCATCGTCTCGATAAGTGATGGTGGCGCAGCAACCAAGGATTGAACAGCCGCTATATGGGTTATTTGCTTGCGTATGAACGAACGATGGGGAACAAGGAAAATACGCGACCGAGATCTTGTCTTCTGGAAGCAACGGCCTGGATCGATTTAGGTTTATTAAATAAAAAATAGGATTTGTAAATTAATTTGTATATCTTTTACATACGAGGTCGAAATCAAACGAAACAAGTTGCGTTGGGTTCGTTTTAACGAACACTATGCGATGGAGCTAGTTTGGAGTTGATTGGAGCTAGTGAAAATTTTGGATAAAATTAAACGTCCGTTTAATTTTATTCGGAATAAAACGCTGCAAAGGCTATTGGAATCAAAGTGAGTACAACTCACTCCTTTTGACTCGCTTATATTTTTCTATAAGTGAGAATAAATTTATTTATGCCGATTGATGATTGTTTGGGTGATATATGATATATTATATATATTGATTGGTTTAGATATATTCCTGCCTATTGGAGCAGATGAGACCCTATACGTTCCTGTGTATGAGCGGATGACCTTTTGTACGCACGTCTGCCTCGAAGCGGACATTGTACATATTTTCTCATATGTATATTTGTTGCAGGTAACAGGTTGGAGGGATCCAACTGGAATCCTCACCAGTGTTGATTTTTATTTACAAATATTGTTATATATGCTGTTATAATATTATATATGATATTTGGATGCCATAATGGATATGATTGATGTGAATCACCTTATTTAGTGCTTTTGTAGCATTAGGCCATATTTTGGAATATTAAAAATATTAAAACGATGATTTCAAATTAAAAAGGATTTCAAAGTGATTTTGAAAATATATTTTTTATTTATTTTTGAATTTTTAAGGAAATGAATTTATTTTAAAAAAATAAAAAGTTATAATTTTTATGTTATAAAAATTATGGCTTTGTGAAATATACTTAATTATGATTTCTGAAGTTATATAAGTTTTAATAATGATTTGTAAATTATTAAAAGAAGAAGTTTATTTAAATGGAATCAAAATATGAATTTTGAAATATGGAATTAACTATTTTGTAAAATAAGTTAAAATTGAGAATTTTGGATTTATTATAAATGGTTTATATATATAAGATTTATAAAATTGATATTTTATAAATAAAAAGTAGTGGGATGATAAACGAGCTTTGTAAATGTTTAAAATGAAGTTGTAAATGAGTCTTATAAGTGAATAAGATTTATAAATTTATGAAGTTATAAAAGGAATGAATTTGTAAATAAAGAGATTTATACGTAAATTAACTTATAATTGGATTTTGGCATATAAATGAGATATAAACGAGATTGGTTGATAAAGGAATTTTATAAATGGAAGTTTTTATAAAATAGAAATGTGAATTATAAACACTGTTTTATAAATATGGAATCAATTCAATTTGATAAGTTAAATATGAAAGTTTATTAAAGGAATTTTATTCATGATTTTGGGCAGTGGATAATCCTTTAGATTAAATGTGTAGAAGCAATAAATTTGGTTAGAGAATTATGTTCACGATTTTGGACAGTGAATAATCCTTTAATTAAATGAATGTTTTGAGAAGTGATATTTTAAAATGAAGTTTGAATGGATTGAAAATAAGGTAAACTGTGAATTCACTTATTATTAAAATAAGTGTATGGAAATGTTTTCCAAATAGTGAAATATTGAAATGGTTTTGAGAATATATATTTTTAAAGATAATTTGAAGTAAATGAATTGGAAAAGGGATTTAATTAATAAAAGATAAATTAAAAGGGCCTAGTGATTGCTTATAGTGCTAGATATTTGTTTATTTTCTTTGATAGTTAAATAACCGACTATCAAATTTGGCCATTTTAGTTCCTTGACTTGATGTGGGAACTATTTATTCGTACACTTAGTACGTAGTCATCTATGTAGGCTTGATTATCGTTTGTGTTGAGGATGTTGATTCGTGTAGTGCGGAGTATCACTCCAATCTATCGAGCTTCCTTCTTGGCTGAAGGATAGCAAGTTGAAAGTTGGAGACGTGATAAGTCTACAGGACTTAGTTTCTGTGTGAGGTTGAGAAACGCTTTTGCGTTGTTGGTGCGAAGAGACTGGGATCAGATTTATTTGAAAACCACTTCAGACCAACGTATATGCGTTCGATTATGCAGGTTATCGATGCTATTGATATTTAGGATTTTCATAGTGGAGGACTGCTTGTTGATTGTTTGGGGTTAAAATCCCAATATACATCTAGTAGCAGTAGTCTCTTCGTTATGAAATATCAAATGCAAGCAATATTTGCTACCAATCCTAGGGATTTCCCGATAGGATGTGGTAGGAAAGTGCCTTCGGTTTGTCCTCTTCTTGGACAACTTGTATGGATGAGTGTCTGGCATTGCATTTCTAAGATTATGTACATTGGTTTTTACAAACGTACATCAGTGGGTGCGAAGAAGGAAACTTCTCTTAGCTTAACACCCTCCTTGAACGTTTAAGTTGAAGGGTTGTATTTTTGTGGAAAGCAATTAGTAGTAAATGAAAATGGCAATGTGGCATTCAAAGTGATGTAATATGTGATATGTGAAAGGTAATCATAGGCTAAGTGTGTCATTCCCTATTAGGATATGATCATCTTCTTCTAGATATATTTCTTCCCGCTATGACATTCGGGATGTAAATTAATGTGGTTTGTATGCTATGAGGGCCCTCGGAAAGGTCGGTAATGACCAGGGGATGATATATTCGGTATTACCTAGTTATAGAGGTAGGTCGGTCTTGTGTTGGTAGAGGATCCTTTATGATGGTCCTCGGTACATTCCTCTAGAGATGTACTGCCGGAAGGTAGTCCCTTCACCTGGTCATTTGTATGGAAATCCAAACTCCACTACGAGCTTGCGGTTTTGTTTGTATTGGCGTAATGAATAGCCCCGAAATGCTATGTGGGTAAACATTTCGGCTATGATTAATATTATTTGTATACTAGACACTAGTATAATATAACATGATTTGATAAGAAAGGTTTTGGTTATCGTATGGTAAAAACATGTCCGTGTTTATGTTTGGGCGTGTCTTACGAGATACTTTTGTTTTGAAAAGGAAAAGTTTGGTAATTTAATAAATTCAGTTGAGTGTGTTTCTGACGCTGGTTTACTAGACTGATCCGGGCGTCCTTCCCTTTCAATGCTCGAGTCAGACCAAGTATATTTTCAGGTTTAGAGTTGGTGCTTTGAAGCTTCAGTAGGAGAGCTAGAAGTCTTCAGTTCGTATTCCCGTATATGTTTATTTTCCGCTGCTTTATTGTTGTATATTGTCAGCAATTGTAAGGACATGTTATTATAACTGTCCAGGCTGATGATTAGTGATTGATTGTTGAACTCTGATGTATGTATATGATATTACAGTTTCTGTTTTGTAAAGATCATTGATATGATATTATATGTTTTCCACTGCGATATGAGATTCTGTATTGTTATGTTTAGTTTTCTTATTCTCTCTTTCTTCTCTTCTCTTCTTCTATCTTCTTTTCTTTCTCATGACTTTCCGTCATTTTGTGCTTTTTGTGTCGGACATGTGTGGTCTATTGTCGATTCAAAGGTAACGGATTTGCGGGTCATCACATTACTAGATAGGAAAGTACGAATATGTTCTCTCCATTTATCCTAATTCCTCTGATCTACTAACCTAGGCTCTGATACCAAATATAACAACCCATACCATAATGGGCCTAAATTTTGAGAAAAATTAAAATTCAAGTCAATCAAAGCACAAACATTTGATTTGGTACCTGCAAATAAGTATGAGCATATTATCAGAGATTGATAGAAATATAAACTCACAACGGAAACAATGGTAGGATAAGAATATTGATTATAACTACTACCTTGGAATTAATGGTATTCCTTGGAAAATTGTTGTCACATCAACATCAAGCATGAGAGAAAAGAAGACTCCTCCAACAACTAAACAAATCCAACACCCGTGACATGTTCTTCTAAATCTATACTATAGGTTGAAATGAGGAGGGGTCGGAACAACGTTCTGGTGACTGGAAAATCTATGAACTGTCCATAACATAAATTTATATCGATTGATTTCCATTTAATTGTTATGTCCATTAAGGTTGGCAATTCTAATCTAACATTGCAATGCATAGACAATTACTTATTGTAATCCCGCCTTTTGGCAAGCACGTGACACCGAGAACTCAACTAGAAACTGAGGACAGTCCGTCTCGAAGATCGGTTATACGCAGGCTCACTATGGACGTCGATAAATTTTGTTCGAGTCCGGATCAAGCTACAATTGACAAGGCACGACGTGCAAAGCTATGAAAGACAATGTTCCAAATTTCAAGTCAATCGGAGTTCGTATGCTCAAGATATGATCGATGCAAGCCAAGAAAATTGACTCATTCGTATCCATCAATTCACACGAATCCCTTTCATATCCATTGGTTTGCAAGCCTCAATTTGTATCCAACCATGGAATCAGCCTCCTTCGCATCGATCCTGTTCAAATCCATCAACAGTGCACGGTTTCGTATCGATTAGTAGCAAGTGAGTCCACTATATATCTATCCAGATCCACCTGCTTCGTATCCATTAACTGTAACACAAGTGTCCATTTCGTATCGATTAAGTTTCAGACATGCTTCGTATCGATCGACCACAGATCGATACGAAATCCACACCTCCCATCGATACGAAGTGGAATGCAAAAGATCGATACGAAGTGGAGTGTGCAAAATTAATACGAAGTGAGATGCAATCGATCGATACGAACAGAGCAAAGACAATCGATACGAATAGAGCAAAGACAATCAATACGAACAGAACAGTTGTGATCGATACGAATAAGATGAATCCCTATAAAAGACTCAATCACTCGGCACGAAAGGTGGAACGATCCGAGGAGTTAGCGCCACGTCAACTTGCAAGCATGTGCCCAAAAGCGATATGAACAGATCGATGCGAAGGGGATCGATACGAATTCAACAGCCTACAGAAAACCCGAACTTGCATCAATCGTAACTCACAATCTACAAGTCCAAATGCCACCAAATTTTCACAAGAGCTTGCGTACATCCTCAACAACGTTCACGATCGATCGCAATTCAATTGGATGAAATATTGATCGATATGAAGCTCGTTCATATCGATCACAGACCGAGTGCAAACCACATGGGATCGATCGCGTGGGCCCACCGACGTGCAAGAAGAGGTCTCCCGAGATCTGAGCAAGATATTTGCAACCTACGCCTATAAATATTAGCCCAAGACCTATAGAAAAAGGACTTTTGGCTTTTCTATGTCCAGACTCTGCCAAAATCAATGTTGTACTCGAGATTTACTGTTGTAATTCGTTGTAATCAGCAAGCAAAAGTTAATAAAAATCAACCATTTCATAGTGGATGTAGGCAACACGCCGAACCACTCTAAATCTCTTTGTTTCTTTGCTGTTTTTTTGATTAATTTTGGTGTGTTTGTTTGATATGCCCCCTTTTTCATTTATATTCTTCATTTTATCTCTTCAAACACATCCGAAGGGTGTTGTGCCCAATTTTGGTACAAACACTTTGGTGCTTTTACTGAGAAAGAACCCAGTTTTTCTCCTGCTTGTTGGATCTACTATCGATATCGGATTGCATAAATCTAAGAAGAAGATCCAGATTTCCAGTTTAAAGTTTTTCCATCCTATTCAGATTTGCATCAAGTCTAGGAATGAGCTTCACAACCCATCATGGTTAACACCAGGACTACCTCAACTGCCGCAGATCCAAAAGGATGGGACAGACAAAACCCCGTATAAATACATCCTACCGACCAGAATGCTGCCGGACCATCAGATCCGCAAGGCCCTGTCAGCAGGGAAGAATTTCAAATGCTAATGCAAGAGCTTACTCAAAGCCGTCAACAGCTTACTCAACAACTGCGAGCCAACACAGAATTGACCAACCAACTAAACCGTCAAAGACGAAGGAGATCCAGAAGGGATCAGGCTTCCTATTCATCCACTGAAAGTTCAGCCTCTTCTGACTACCATCATAGATCCACGTGCCCGCGACTGGACAGAAGTTACACATAGGCCATTGGGCATCAACATACATTGAATCTTGGGCAACCTAGAGTTGGCCCGTCAACCAGCCATCAGACTGGACCCTCCTCCCGAGGAGGTGCTGCCGCGTATCATATTACTGACAATCGTACTACCACTGCCACTAATTTGGGAGTTGATGCTCGGAACCGAATGGATCCGACCCACCGCCAACGCAACCATACTCCTGAGCCTTATGTCCTTGAAGACATAGAACCAAGGAGGCGAGACATGGACCGTCGACCGCGATCGGCCCCTCCTCGCATTGTGGAACCCGACCACACCTTGGCCTAACATGCTCAAAATGTCCAGATGTCGGACATCCCGACGATGATCCATCAAATGATCTGTGAAATTCAGGGTCTTACTAATGACGACTGGGGAATCTCCTAGAGTAATACCCCTTTTACTGATGAGATACTCCATGCTGAACCACCTCGGCAATTCAGGATGCCGACTTTACCCGTTTATGAAGGGAGCTTTGATCCTAATCAACATATCCTGAAGTATGAATGGTTAATGAATGATGTGCGAGCTGATGATGCAGTTAAGTGTCAAAGTTTCCCGATCTCTCTAGGGGGCATAGCAACTATGTGGTTTACCCGCTTACCACCTCGATCTATCTCTTGTTTTGACCAGTTGGCAACAAAGTTTATTGAGCAGTTTCGCATGCATGTCGCAAGGCCAAAAGATGTTAATACTTTGTCTAGTGTCACTCAAGCCCCTGGAGAGACACTCAAACGTTATCTGGAGAGGTTTCATGCTGCATGCGCTGAAATTAGTAACCCCAATGATAATTCGATTCTGATGGCACTGACTAAGGGGATCGACCCTGACTCCGAGTTCGGCAACTGGTAGGACGGAAAACCTCCTACGTCATTGGACCGTTTCTATTCCAAGGCAGCCCAATTCTTGAGAAGGGAGGATGCGAAACAGTCTAGGAAAAAGGATGACGCAGGACCTAGGCAGAAGGAATTCAGAGCAATGTTGCTGTTAAACAATCCGGGGAGAATTTCGGAAAAGTGCAATTGAACATTCAGAATAAACAAAATCAACAGAAAGGCAATGGAAACCAAGATAGGAAACGAGATCAGAATCGTGGTCCACGACGTAGGGCTCCTATGTTTGATAATTATACTCCTTTGAACACGTCATTGGAAAATGTGTATTTACAGACCTGCAATACCATTCAATACAAAAAACCTGCTTCGAAACAGTCATCAGAGAAACAGATTCAGACGGGAAAGTTTTGTAGATTCCACGAAAGTTGCGGCCATAATACGAATGAGTGTCATCACTTGCAAGATCTCATTGAAAAGTTGATACGGGAGAGAAAGTTGGAGCAGTTTGTGCGGGCGCCGCAATCTGGAGGTGCGGACCCATCAAATTAGAACCATGTACCGAATCAGGCAAGACCGGAGGAACCCGCTCGTACCGGCGGGAGTTTGAGGATAAATACTGTTAGTGGTGGTCTACATCCAGCAGATCGGAGCTGGAGGGAAATGGAGTCGTATGCTAGCTCTGTCAGGCATGCAGACTTTGAATGTTGTAGTAGTTTGGAAGATGGAGCTCCGGCCAAGCAACAGAAGACGATGACTAATGACATCGTGTTTCGAGACCGAGATGCCGATAAAGTCGAAGCCCCAACCATTGATCCACTTGTCATTTCAGCCCAAATAGGTCCTGCTTGGATGAAGAGGATCCTGGTGGACAGTGGAAGCTCGATAAATATATTGTTTAAACGAGCTTATGATCAGATGAAAATGGAAGCAAGGGATCTGAGGCCTTGTCAGTACCGTATCCATAGCTTTAACGGAAGTGCGACCATACCCACTGGGATGGTGGAGCTACCAGTGGAATTGGGGATCACAAAACACCGAAGAGTCCGGATACTACAGTTTGTTGTGTTGGATATAGATTCGCCATACAATGCCTTTTTGGGCCGACCGGCCCTAACCGAGTTCAGTGCTTCCATCGCCCCTTGGTGTTTGACTTTAAAATTCCCTACCAACAATGGGGTCGGAGTTGTTCAGTGAGACCAAGCTACTGGACGACCCTGTTATGTTGTAGAGCTGCGGGAGGCGCAACAGAAAGAAAAAGGGAAGGGCGTAGAGGAATCTCTCTGCGTCCGCTTTGCTGAGAATTAACAATTGATGCCTGGGCCCAGGCCCGGGCACCCCAACCAATTCCCCAGGGATCTTGACCCAAGAGATACTGAGAGTGAAGACGAAAGTAAAGATAGTCAAGCTTCCCCGGCTGAGCTAACGATCGATGTTCTGATCGACGATAATGACGATTCTAGAATGATAAAGATTGGATCTTTGCTAAGCCAATAGATTCAAGAGGAATTGGTTGAATTTCTCTGGGCAAACCTCGACGTGTTTGCCTGGATGCACTCTGACATGTGTGGAATCTCGTCGGACATCACGAGGCACGCATTGAATATTGACCCGCGGCATGTCCTGGTAAAACAAAAAAGGCGTGGTATGGATCCAGAGAGATCTGTCGCCCTTAAAGAAGAGGTAGAAAAGCTAAAATCGAACGGGTTTATCCGGGATGCGTTATATCCGAAATGAGTGTCAAATCATGTACTTGTCCGAAAGCCAAACGGGAAAAGGAGAACATGCATCGATTACTCTGATATGAATAAAGCTTGCCCTAAAGATAGTTTCCACTTCCCCGAATCGATCAGCTCGTAGACTCAACAGCTGGACATGAGCTCCTATCTTTTATGGATGCATATTCCGGTTACAATCAAATACCCATGCACTCGCCCGACCGGGAGCATACCAGCTTCGTAACCAATATGGGGCTTTACTGCTACAAAGTTATGCCTTTTGGACTCAAGAATGCTGGGGCAACTTATCAATAGTTAGTTAATCGAATGTTCGTTAACCAAATTGGAAAAACCATGGAGGTATATGTGGACGACATGCTAGTCAAGTCACGATTCTCCACTGATCATATCAGAGACCTGGAGTCAATGTTTAATATCCTCCGATAATACAGAATGAAGCTCAATCCGTTGAAATGTTACTTTGGGGTCGCATCAGGAAAATTCCTTGGGTTTACTGTCAACGCTCGAGGAATCGAAGCCAATCCCGAAAAGATCCGGGCAATCACAAATCTGGAAACTCCAAGAACTATAAAGCAAGTCCAGAGCCTCAACGGGAAAGTAGCAGCATTGAGCACGTTCATTTCAAAATCCATTGACAAATGCATTCCCTTCTTCGATTTGATCAGAAAAGGGAAACAGAACTTTGAATGGACTACGGAATGTGTGGGTGCATTCCGAGCGCTAATCCAACACCTCTCCACACCACCAATTCTGTCAAAGCCTATCGATCACGAGAAATTGTACATTTGGCGGTGTCAGAAAATGCAATTAGTGCTGCCCTAATTGGGGAGGAAGACCGAGTACAAAAGCCGATCTACTATATTAGCAAACGACTAACCGGAGCTGAGAGAAATTATCCGAAGCTTGAGAAGTTGGTTTATTGTCTTGTTATTGCCTCAAGGAAGATCCGTCCGTATTTCCAGGCTCATCTATCACCATTTACACCGACCAACCGTTACGACAGGTCCTTACGCGGCCTGAGACGTCTGGTAGGTTACTCAAATGGAACATCGAACTGAGTCAGTTTGATATTACTTACACTCCAAGGCGAACCATTCAAGGACAAGTCCTAGTAGATTTCATAGTTGAATTTACCATCCCAGAGGATTTGCCCGAAACTAGTGAATCTCCCAAATATATCTGGAAGCTGCATACTGATGGTGCATCAAATGACCGTTGCTCGGGTGCTGGGGTTGTACTTGAAACTCCCGAAGGTCGATCTATATGTTATGCTTTAAAGTTTGATTTTCATGCGACCAACAACGAAGCCGAGTATGAAGCCCTACTTGCCGGATTGAGTTTTGCCAGAGATTTGAAAGTCACTGCTGTGGAGATTTATTGTGATTCACAATTGGTCATGTGTCAAGTTCGGGGGGAGTACTAGATTAGACACCGAAGGCTGGCTGCTTATTTAGCTCGAGTCTAGGAGATACTAAATCAGATCGATTATTATGCCATCTACTGCATACCCCGAGAGCGCAATCAGAAAGCCGATTCATTAGCAAAGTTAGCCAGTACAGGTGAGGCACAACAAATGGGACTAATTCCCGTAGAGACGTTAGCTTTCCCGAGCATCGACCGAATGGGGACAGATTGAATATTTGAGGTTATTCCCGATAAGGAGTCATGGATGACTCTGTTCGGAAATTATCTCGAGCGCGGGACCCTGCCAGAGCGCGGGAGTGAAAAGAGACAGATTCTTTGAAAAGCTTTGCGGTTCACTATTCAGAATGGAGTCATGTATAGAAGAGGATACTCTGTCCCTTTACTCCGGTGTATCGCTCACGATGAAATCAAATGAGTGTTGCATGATGTGCACGAAGGAGAATGCGATGATCACACCGGGGGGCAAGCTCTTGCCAAGAAAGTGCTCCAATATGGGTACTATTGGCCGACTGTAAATCGCGACGCATCGGACTACGCTAGAAAATGTGACAAATGCCAGAAGCACGCTCAGATTCCAAGAGCCCCACCTACCGAAATAACTCAGATGGTCAGTACATGGCCGTTTGCAGCATAGGGCATTGACATTATTGGCTCTCTACCTCTAGCCAAAGGTGGTGCGAAGTATGCCATCGTAGCAGTTGATTACTTTACTAAGTGGGCGGAAGCTGAACCCCTTGCTACAATCACAACAAAGAAGGTGATCAACTTTGTAGTGCGCAACATCATCTGCCGATTTGGTCTCCCACATACTATCATCACTGATAACGGGACCCAATTCGACGGTGTTGAATTTAAGGATTTCTGTCAACGATTCCACATTTAGAAGAAATTCTCCGCAGTTGCACACCCTCAAGCGAATAGACAAGTCGAAGCTGTTAATAAAGTTATCAAGTCTATTCTGAAGAAACGACTGGAAAAGGCCGGGGGCAAATGGGTTGATGAACTTCCTATTGCTTTATGGGCTTACCGAGCAACCCACAAGTCCGCGACCGGCCACACACCATTTTCTCTTTCTTATGGTTCAGAAGCTGTTATCCCAGTCGAATTAGAAGTGCCTTCTCATCGTGTGATGTACTATGATTCAAAGACAAATTCTATACTACTTGCCGAATCTCTGGATTTATTGGATGAGTAGTGTGAAGAGGCTGATTTGAGGGTAGCCGCATATCGAAGTCGAGTCGCCCGATTATACAATGCCAAGGTCTGACCCCGAACCTTTGAACTCGAAGATCTTATCCTCAAGAGAATCTACCCGGTCCCTTCACATATGAAGCCAACCTGGGAAGGGCCGTATGTTATTGAACGAAATCTCGGAGATGGCACATTCAAATTATCGACCGTTGACGGTCTTACTCTTCCAAGAGCCTGGAACAACGAGGGTCTTCGTCGCTACTACACATGACAGGCTTTGTTTATTTATTCAGTCTACTTTTCATTTGCAAGTTGTTTATGCATTTCGAAATTTGAATTTGTAATAAGGCAACTGACTTTGCCATATTTTCTTATTTCAGCAATCAAATGTGATCACTTCAAGCTAGAGCAGTGATTTATAAAAAGCATCATTCGATCATCACAATGCACGGGGAGTTAAGTTCCATCCTACGGTGAAATTTATTCAAATAGGGAGTGACTGTGATACGACCGGTTACTCGCTAAGTGAAACCCGAGCTCGGGGACAAGTTATCACACCGAAGTCAAAAAAGGATTGATACATGACAATCCTTTAATTAACTCCAAATTCCAAGAGTGCGAACTGGAGTATAAACCTACAGATGCGATCTCGAAGAGGGTGGATCCGTCAACCTAACGACTTCGCCCGTATCTTGACCAAGTTTGAGGAAGATGGATCCGTCCATCTAACGACCTTGCTTGTTAACTCAGGGTGGATGTGAACCGACCATCCACGATCCTGACAGAGTCGTCGTTCCCGGAGTGTGAACGAAATCCTAAAGCCTGAGCAGATGTGATTGACCATCTGTCGGCCAACTCCAAAGTTTCCAGAGCGTGACTGGAGTATAAACATCAACTAACTTCAGATTCCCGGAATGCGAACTTGGGTGCAAACATCAACTAACTCCGGATTCCCAGAGTGCGAATCAGAGTATCGATAGCAATTAACTCGAAATCCCTAGAGAGCGAATTGGAGTTTAAACACCAACTGGGTGTGAATCGACCACCCGTAGGACAACACCGAATCCTCGGAGCGTGGACCGGAGTGTAAGCGTGAATCGGGTGTGACTGACCACCCGCAAACTAATTTAAGTCCGTAAAGTATGGATGAAATGCTAAGTATCAAGCGGGTGTGACTGACCGCCCACAAAATAACTTAAGTCCCCGGAGCGTGGACATATCCTAGAAACTTAAGCAAGCGTGACCGACCGCCGACGTTCAAATGCAAATCCTCGGAGTGTGGATGCAATCATCGATAGATGAGCGAGTGTGATTCGACCACTCGAATTTCCTTGTTTCAGCATCAATTCAACGACGTTAAGTTCGATGTGTTGAAGGCGAAGTACAATTGCTAACTGATCTTTACAATTCGTCTCTGAAACCGGGGGCAGAACTTAAGTGCCAATCACTGACCGAGATAGTGCAGCATCGGAGTTTGGCTTAATGTTCGGTCATGACCCATAGCCATGATTTCAGGACTTAACAAATAAACTCAGATCCAATCCGAAGGTCGAAACTTAACAAGTGTACCAAACTGGAGTTCAAATGCTGAAACACTTAAGAAAATAAACGAAAATTGAGTTGAAGACAAAATGGAATTTTATTTCAACTATTTGGGGAAGAAGACTAAGTACAAGCTTATCCCAAAAATCCTACTAGCAGGGGCCGAACCCGCATCTATGCACGGCCAACAAAAGCTAAAGAAATTCCTATCCACTCAAAAATGAGCCGAAGAGATGTATCTACTCTTTTTTCTTTCTCGGTTTCTTCTTCGATGTGGATCCGCTGGAGCTGTCACTTGGTTTTCTCTTTGAGCCCTTGCCTTTCGGCGGCCGATCTCCAGTCGGGGGCATTATATCAATTTCCTCCTCCGAACTCAAATGTATTGGAACGTTTCCTGAAGGCGGAGTCGGAGGGATAGGATCAACAGTAGGAGGCGGGATAGGTACACTTGTCTCAACGACCGTTCCTCCTGGAGATATCATCCGCAAAGGGGCTGGACCAGGTCCCGCCATTCCACCTCCAAAGCCACTGCCCCGCGCGGCTGCCTCCATCTCAGCGTTGATTTCAGCTATAATTTCCTCTTCATGAAGTGTTTGTGCATCGCCGGGGACTCCCGTAGTTGGGGCCAAAGAACTTGTCATTGGCGCGCTTCCACCCATAACAAACGGCAAATCGGCAAAGGGGTCACTGTGATGACCGAGAAGTCCCTCCATCATCTGCTCATCGAAAGTAAGCGTGCTTCCCTGTGCCTCGTCAATTGGTGCCGTAGTCGTTGTGGTGGTTGCTTCTGTTATAATGGCCTCCTGCAAATGATGTGATTCTTGAGTTGCAGGAGGCATGACCGATGTTGCTCTGATCACTGGATAAAAACAAAGGAAGGACTGTTAGTAATTATTTCAAGTGACGCTTTCGATTTCGGATAAGCATAGAAAATGTTCAGAGTACCTTCCTCAGTTTGGCTCACGGGTGGCGGAACGGCTTCAAAGACTTGCTCGCGAGCTGGAGATAACTGCGATTGATCCGGGTTATAAGCAGGAATGGGCGGAGGATCAACCGCAGGTGTGGATTCAGGCTGAGTCGGTGCAAGAGTTTCGGAACTTATATCATGATGTTCGACACCAGAGCCTTCTCCAACTTCCGAGCGTTGAGCGCCAAGTTTCTCCTTTTCGTATGAGATCGTCGTATCATGGAGAACTTTCTGTTCATCTTCGCTCAACACCCGGTTCTCGAGCTCGAACTTGTCGATCGATTCAGCTTGGTGAGCAGCCTTTTCATCTCCTACTAATCGGCCCCAAGCATTGAATAGGTGTGCTGGATAGTTATCAAGCCAGGCCAGGTTTCTGTGCTTCAAAACATTGGCATTGTAAGTAATGAGAAGATCTTCAATGTCTGCCTCTAGCCTGGCTTCCGCCATTTTAACTTCATCCTAAACCTTAACCTCAACCTCCCGGATTTTAAGTGATGCCGCATCCCATTCACCCCGAAGCACCACAGCCTATTCACACGCTTCCTGGGCTGCTTTATTTGCATCATCCTTTTCCTTGACGATTTCGGAAAATTTGGCTTTAAGCTCATTAAGTTCTTTCAGAGCAGCGTCCCTTTCGGCTGCGACAGTGATGTTTCGGTGGCCCATCTCCTCCACCAAAGTGAAATGCATTTGTCGCATTCTTTCCATAGATTGAGTTGCCTCATCAGCTTTTTGGGTGGCCTCTATTTCAGATTTCCGAGAGGATTCAGCTTCATCATTGAGCACTTGGATAATAGGTCTTTTTGGGCGAGGTTGGTTTCTAACTTCTCAATTATTTTCGCTCGCTCAAAAGCCACCGCCGATGCTTTATCTGCGGCTTTCATCCACTCCTTGTATTGGGTATAAATATCATGGATATAGTCGTGCATCGTTTTTTCAGCCTCAGATGGGATTTTCTTTAAGTGAGGAGGGAAGATAAAGCCGTCGAAGCAAATGTTCAGAAATTCTTTTCTCAACTAAGCAATTTTAATCGCTCCTTCCCCCGTAGGCTCGGTAATAGCCTGCTCAGTAATAGTGGGAGTTGTAGCTTCGGTCCTGCGGTGTTGAGACTCAAACCTCGGAGCGTGAGAAGATGGTTTTTGGCGTAGAGGCTCCGGGGGATGTGTGCTGTGAGTAGAAGGTTGTGTAGGGAATCGAGGAGGTGGAGAACGTGATCGGGATCGATATCTATATTCCCTGTCTCTATCTCTATCCATCTCATAACGCTCTTGGCTGGAATAACCGCGATCGCGGTTTCTATCATCCTCCCTCCGGCGGGACTCATAATATGAACTCAATGACTGGCCCGCTGAACGGAGACTTCCAAGCATAGAGTCTCGCCTATTCATCGTATCTATAAAGTAAAAGAAGAACGAAGTTAGTAATCTCTCGAAGCAAACAACTTAAGGCTAGAAGCCGTGTAGTGCCGTGAAGTGTATATATGCGTGCTACCCCCCCCCCTCCCGCCCCCGACCAACCGGTAATGTCGGCCGCACTTGTAGGAAGAGACTCACTTAAATCTAGAGCACTTTGAAGCCCCTTCAATCCGGTGTCGTGTTGAAGTGACACATAGTCCGAAATCAGAATATCAGCAAGTCCTTCAAAAGGATTCTCTACTTGCGAGGGAGGAGCCACCGAAATTCTAACACCGGAGGCTGACAGGGACACAACTATGGATTTCCATCTCGAGGATTCGTGACGCTTGTGTGCTACTGCCTTGCCTTTTCTCCTTCCCTCTAAACCCTGAAAACTGTCAGAAGGCCCGGCTATGGGTTTATCATTCGTAGGCGTGTTTTCTTCATCACCCTCCTCAGCTATTACGACCCCAGGTGCTTTATGCTTCACCCGCTTAGTCAGGACTGCCCTAAGCGCTCCTTCAAGTTTTATGCTTTGTTTTCATTCGATCAGCCCAACGATTCTAAAGTTTCTGTCTGTTAGAACTGAGTCCAAATCTCTCATTTCGCTCGGCACTTCCTGAAGAATTCGCACTATTTCTTTGAAGTGAGCACCTTCGGGTCGTGGAATTGCAGCTGTAAAGGAAATATGATATTAGTTTCAACATCAACTATGGCTATCTCATTAACTACTGGAACAAGTGCAACACTTACGTCTAGCTAACCATCGACTAGCAAACCCTGGAGGAGATCGAACATAGAACCACTCAATTTTGAAATAACTAAGTCTGGTCCAGGATTCGGCCACCACTTGGCAGTTCCTACTGCCTCTAGAAATGTGAACGAAGGACTATCTCCCCGACTCTTAACATTAAACAGATATCTGATCTCGATCGGGGTCGGGGGTCGGAAAAGATGCTCCATGAATACAATGAATAGACCGTTTAGCAGAGCATATCGTTTGGATGTAATTGTGATGGGGCGATTCCAAAGAAAGCCAGCACTTCTCTAATATATTGATTGAATGGAGGAAGCGTCCCGGTTGTACATGAATGCCTGTTGAAGGCAGTAAACCCTTCCGGAGGAGCATGTGGTCTATCATTCGGTCCTGGTAATAAGACGTCGTCCAACGACAAACCGTGTCTTAGGCATATCCGTCCCTACATATCTTCGGAGACGTTGGACGGCATAGAACCTTGTGGGTTTGCAATAAAAGTTGCTCATGGCAGCTTGTCCGGAGCCGGATCAATAACCTCGGCCGTGATGGCCGGTATCTCTATTACTAAGGAAGGTGAACTTTGAAGCTCTTGCTGTTGTGAACTTGTGGATTCCATAACTAATCAACTTATCAAAAACCATCATTAGATGATAATAAGCCCGTGTGTTCCCCAGTGTGAAGTGCATGAGTGTGTTGTGTAGTGAAGTGCTATGTAATACTTCAGAAATTCTACAAAAATTCGAGGAATGTTAAAACGACAAGACTTCGAAATTCAACTGGAAGTGACCGTCATCGCTGACCGTCACAGCCGTTCCATCCAGACTTTAAAGACCGATCCGAGTTAAAGTTCGTTAAGATTTTGTTAAGTTACAGTTCCATCGACAAGCTTCAAAGGATAGTCAAATATGCAGTTTAATGGTCAAGTCCAGTTATGCAAAGCTAAAGCTCGTCGGAGTCAAGTGTTCAAGTATGCAGAGGATAGTTGACTTTGTATTCATCAAGGTTTGAATGAGATCGTTCTCCCGAAGCCTAAATTCATATCGATCGAAAGCATGGACCAATGACTCGTTCATATCGATACGTCGTATCGATACTCCATTCGTATCGATCGAATCATGCGTATCGGTCGGCTCGTATCGATCCCCAATTTTCAATTTCGTATCCATCGGTCTTCACCGATACACACCGCCTTACTTCCCAGATCGATACAAAACAACTTCCACATCTCCACCGGTTGCCCTTCTTCTTCCCCAAGCTGCCAAGGTGCCATTGGAGTACCTCCTCGACCTCACTCCGGCTCCATTTCGACATTGGCGACGTCGGAACTGGCCGATACCCTGGACGAAATGGCGTCAAGACTCAAGCCTCGTCATTTTTTAAGAGGTGTTAATCGATCGTTTACCTAGTTTAGAGAGCTTGGTTTAAGGATTGAAAACTGATTGTTTTGGGGACGAAGGCTTCTACAGTTCTATCTCTTTTCGAATCGATGCGAAGTGGAAAGTGTAAGCAAAGGAAAGTGAAAATTTTGTCTAAGTACGGAAGGTATTTATATGGATCCATTACCAAGAGAAAGGCGTTTCGTATCGTAGTGGCAAAAAACCGATAGAAGCGATAAGAATACTATCGATACGAAGAATGACCTTCCTGTCCATAACTCAAAGCAATCCAGAGCCTAGCACTTCGTGTCCGCCAGCCATCTATTTCGTATCCATCAATATGAAACCCATCGATGCGAAAGTCACTACCAGACCATGTCTGAGCCATTCAATCCCATTGATACGAAAACATAACTTCGTATCCATCAGCCTAGATCAACGTAGAGTTTGACACTTCGTACCCGTCACCGAGTTACCATCTGTTTCGTATCCATCAATTCGAATCTCATCGATACGAAACTTACAACAAAGTCTTACTTGAATCACTAGAATCCATTGGTACGAAACACTTATTTCGTATCCATAAGCTTGAAGGCCCAAGACTACGTATCCATCGATACAATGCATCTCCAAGGGCTATCCATTTCGTATCGATAGCAATCGATACGAAGCAGGCATTCCCACATCTCGGATCGATCCAGGAGAGGATCAATACGAAAGAAAATTATTTAAAACTCTATCGGTCGTTGCTACAACTCAAATTTCACATCGATTCAGGAGAGGATCGATATGAAAACCGATCTAAACAAGAACTAAAGAACTCAGCAATGACTCATGAACGAACAAACATTTACGAGAGCCAAGTTTATATATATTCTATATACCGTATATCAACATTTAATTCTTAAAATTCACAGGAATTGAATACTCGTCTGGTGATGATTACAACAACAAACAATAGATCACTATCATACAACACTTAGTTACAATAGTACACAGTACAACAATTGGCAGTCAATAGTTCATGATTTATGTTTCCATGGATCAATTAAAGGTCACAGCTTTCGACGAAAAGACGACAACCATTCAGAAAAGTCAGATAAAACTGTTCAGGATGAAATTGCAACTTTTCAAAGCACATCATGTTCTCACAAGACGTACTTTGGGGAGGGGGCAAATGTTATCCCGTCTTTCGGCAAGGATGTGACACCGAGAACTCAACTGGGAAACCGAGGACAGTCCGTCCCGAAGATCGGTTATACGCAGGCTCACTATGGATGTCGATAAATTTTGTCCGAGTCCGGATCAAGCTATAATTGACAAGGCATGACTTGCAAAGGTATGAAATAGAACGTTCCAAATTTCAAGTCAATTGGAGTTCGTATGCTCAAGATATGATCGATGCAAGCCAAGAAAATTGACTCATTCGTATCCATCAATTCACACGAATCCCTTTCGTATCCATCGGTTTGCAAGCCTCAATTTGTATCCATCCAGGGAATCAACCTCCTTCGCATCAATCCTGTTTGAATCCATCAACAGTGCATGGTTTCGTATCGATCAGTAGCAAGTGAGTCCACTTCGTATCCATCCAGATCCACCTGCTTCGTATCCATTGACTGTAACACAAGTGTCCATTTCATATTGATTAAGTTTCAGACATGCTTCGTATCGATCGACCACAGATAGATACGAAATCCACACCTCCCATCGATACGAAGTGGAATGCAAAAGATCGATATGAAGTGGAGTGCGCAAAATTGATACGAAGTGAGACGCAATCGATCGATACGAATAGAGCAAAGACAATCGATACGAATAGAACAGTTGCGATCGATATGAACAAGATGCATCCCTATGAAAGACTCAATCACTCGGCATGAAAGGTGGATTGATCTGAGGAATTAGCACCATGTCAACTTGCAAGCATGTGCCCAAACACGATACGAACAGATCGATGCGAAGGGGATCGATACGAATTCAACAGCCTACAGAAAACCCGAACTTGCATCGATCGTAACTCACAATCTACAAGTCCAAATGCCACCAAATTTTCACAGGAGCTTGCGTACATCCTCAACAACGTTCACGATCGATCCCAACTCAATTGGACGAAATATTGATCGATACGAAGCTCGTTCGTATCGATCACAGATCGAGTGCAAACCACATAGGATCGATCGCGTGGGCCCACCCACATGCAAGAAGAGGTCTCCCGAGATCTGAGCGAGATATTTGCAACGTACGCCTATAAATAGCAGCCCAGGACCTACAGAAAAAGGACCTTTGGCTCTTCTACATCTAGACTCTGCCGAAATCAGTGTTGTACTCGAGATTTACTGTTGTAATTCGTTGTAATCAGCAAGCAAAAGTTAATAAAAATCAACCATTTCATAGTGGACGTAGGCAACACGCCGAACCACTTTAAATCTCTGTGTTTCTTTGTTGTTTTTTTGATTAATTTTGGTGTGTTTGTTAGATCTGCCCCCTTTTTCATTTATATTCTTCATTTTATCTCTTCAAACACATCCGAAGGGTGTTGTGCCCAATTTTGGTACAAACACTTACTTATCCCTTCCCAAGGTACAAAATACCGATGAAGCCTTATCAGCCACCTAATACTTCCAAACCCACTTGCCACTTAATACTTCTAAATATGAAGCGGGCTTCTATAATAACCACATAATACTTTTAAAAGATAAATAGGCAGACTCTGCCATTTAATACCACAATCAAGGTAGATCTCGTCATTTAAGACCTATTCTCAAGGTGGTTTTCTAGCAATGTTGTCAATGGTCGGTGGGTCCTGGCTACAAAGACCTCTAACCAGTATTTAAGGCTTCCCACATTTAATGTCCAAATATTACCGCATCTACCGCCAATAAAATCATAGCCATGTAAGAGATAGTACCAAAAGCCACTTAATACCTTTAAAAAGAACTAGGCGGACTTCTAACCATTTAATACCTATATTCTAGGCAGGTCAACATCACTTAATACCTATCCCCAGGTGGCTTCCTCACTGGTACTATAGTTATTATAGCCTTAGCAATATGAGAGAATGTACCCAAGACACTTAATACCTCATTAATAAGGACTAGCCAGACCCTTGACCATTTAAAACCTATTTATAGGTACGCCTTTGCCATTTAATACCTAACCCTAAGGCGAACTCCTCACTGGTACTACCTAGCTGACATCACTTGGAATCTCACTAGGTTACTTAATACTTCTGTTTAGGAGAGAGGCAAACCCTTAGATCAATCACTTAATACCTCAAAACTAAAGTGAACCCTTCCTGAAATATCCATTATCACTCTTAATTATAAATATGGAATCTCATTAGGCTACTTCTTTGGTAGGGAGGTAGATCTTAAAATAGCCGCTTAATACCTAAACACTGAAGTAAACCCTTTAGAGACATGCTTATTTGTTTGGAATCTCAGTAGGTCACTTAATACTTCCTTTTAGAGAGAGGCAGACCCTACAACCACTTAATATCTCAAACTAGAAGCGAACTCCTACGGAGATATCCCTCACCACTCCTAATTCCAAATTTGGACCATTTAATTACTTTTCAATTAAGAAAGCAGGCCTAATCTCTCACATCATCACATGTCTTAGGATTAGTGTTATCTTACATCAGAAGTAAGTGCACCCGACTGCTGGTAGCCTTAAAGTGAATGGCAGTCTTCCATTGAGTGACTTTACCGACCTCGCATCACTAACCTACTAAGTCTAATTAACCATCCTAAGTCTTTACTTATATTATCTTAGGTGGACATTGGACTTTGCTTACTAATTCCCTTTTTAAGGCAATAGGATTTACCTTAAATGCTTATATACCCATAAAATCTTTTTTATGCTCATAAATGTCAATTTTTCCATAAAATCCTAACGGAAATTTCCTAAGACATTTAGCATGATTACTAATTTCAAATTAGTAACCTTTTATATCTATTCCATTTTTATCGATACCTTTTCATTCATTTGTCCTTATTAATTGTAACTCCCAAATTCATTTCCATTAATTTCCCGTTAATTGGTGTTACATTCCTTAATTGACCAATTGTATCTCCTGATCTAATCATATCCATTATTTTCCATTAATTGCCCATTAATTAGGGTTACAATTCTTTATTTCCTATTAATTATTGGCAATTCCTAATTTATTGCTCATTAATAGGAATTACTACATTTTCAGATTCTACTTATTCGCTTTCCTAAATATAATAATAACAAACAAACGTTATAAATAACGTACGAATAAACGTTGTTCTTCTTTATTAACACAATAGATACATATAGAATACTTATACAAATATATTTTAGTCATAAATATGTTACTAAAAAATGTTTTCCTTATTTGATCTACTAGAATTAAATTCCTTAGGAACATTTTCCGCTATGATTTCCATAAATTGGTTTTAACACAAAATGCAAGATTTACTGCATTTGAAATTACAAGGAATGGATAATTTCTTTTTATTTGTAATAAACAGTGTAAACTATGGAGAATAAATCTATACTTCACACATACCTTCCCTTTTTGTTTTATTCCTTGTTAAATCAAGCGTTGCCCTTTTGAATTAAAAGTGGAAAAGGTAAACAAATTTATAAAAATCAAACGGATGTTTTTACTACAAATTAAACTGTGGGAAATCTACATCTTAACACAAATTTGGGCAATAATCCAAAAACCCTACTTTACACCCAAGTACAGATCTAGAACAAAAATATGCAACATTCAAATTCTAAAATCTTTGGGACTGATTTCTAGATCTGGGTGTAAACGTATTTCAAATTAAGTCTAAAACAAGAATATGTAGGCATACTTTCCTGTACTAATTTAAGCTTATAATTCACAAAGAAAATTGATTTAGGCAATAAAAGTCAAATATATGCCAATGGAATAGATTTAAAATTATAAACAATATATAAATTTCTCACTCACATTTTCAAAGCGATCCAAATCTCCAGATCTGAAGTAGAACCTTAATTCATCTTCAAATCCTTTTTAATCCAAGAAATATGTATAAAAGGGTATATACATACATTACAATTATAGATCTGAGAAGAGATTTGGGATTGGGAAAGAAAATAGATACAAATATATATAAATTACCTTAAATAGGCATATAGTTGATTCTCTTCTCTTCTCCTTTTTATTAGATTTCTATTCTCCTCTAATTTGTATGAATATAAATACAAATATCTTATTTTGATTATAAAGAAAATTGAGAATAAGAAATGGCAGAGCTTTGCTACTGCCTTCAGAAAAATATGATAAGAGAAAGGAGGATTAAAAGGAGGATTAAGCCTAAATTTATAGGCGTAAGAATCAACCTCAACCGTCGGATCGAAATATATAAAATCTGGACCGTTGGGCCTAGACTAACCATAACCGCCACACAGTGAACTATAGACTGCCCGTACCTAGGGGTTGATTGCCCCTGGTTGACCACCCATGATGGTGGGTCCAACTATGGGCCCGAGTTAATTTAGTTAATTTTTCTTATTTATTTATTTTCGTTTCAAATTCATTTTTTCTCCGTAACTTCTTCGTTTGGAATCCGATCGCAAAATTCCAAATATGAAAGTTGCTTAGAATTTTGCCACGAACATAATGGTGTAAGTTTTATGGTCAACTTCCATTGTTTGCACAGACTCGATTTTGGGAGCCTAATTAATTAACTAACTGATTAAATAACTAATGCCGAATTACGGGGTGTTATACCTTGCTTCACATCGTCAACCGCCTCACTTCATTCTATAATTGTCCCATTAGCCCGTGCAACAGATTATGACCATGTGACGAGGAGTCCATGTCACCACAACCAACACGAAGAGACCCCACGGTCAGTCGAGCTAAAATGGGGGCTAGCAAAACTTCTGGCCATCACATCTTTGTAAGGGACTTCGCACATCTTGTTTCACTCAAAAACGGAGATAATCATACTCCCGCTTTAAAATAAAATAAGGAATAATACACTTTAGCTCACACATCAAGTCAAATATCTATGTAATACCGATTAATATTCATGTATAATATAGAATAATTCACTAATATTCAAATATCAAATATTCAGTCTTCAATGAATTACCTGACATTATACTTGTGTCGAGCAAACAAATATACCCACACGGACGTCCTATATCGCTCGGTGAAATACAATTATATACACAACAACCTCAATTAATAGACATTAAATAAATTTTCGCTTCGCTTATTAATTCACTCATAACTTGCTCTTTACTACAGTACATTATTCTTTATTTTCATTACTTTATAATTCAACACAATGGGTAATTTAACTTCATCTTGTTCATAGCAAACAAGTCACAATCATCCTCATACATATCAAAGTATTATTTAATTAGTAATTAACTAGACGAATGGTTTACTTATATACATTTCACTTCATTTTTCCTTCTTTTTATAAAAACACTTCAATTTAATTTAATCACAAAACATTTCTTTTTTCCTTTTATAAAATCACTTCAATTAATTTAACGTATACTTCTATTATTCATTTATCCTTCTTTACTTCTATTATTCATTTCTCTCTCTTCATAAAGTAAATAATAATCCTCAAAAACACGTATTTTCAAATCACAATTTATTTTCAAAGAAACTTTATTCAAACCCATCAATGAATTTAAAACCATCAATATCCTTTCGTCTTACATTTCTACTTCAGTGATATATTATAAAAGTACTCTGAAAAAGTTTATATTTTCAAATAATCCTAGAAACTTCAAATCAAAAGAATATTCTCAATCCATAAATATTTTCAAACTCAAGTATATAATTTCAAAATCATCATTTGAAATTCTCATTTGTTTTCTAAACCTCTTTAAACCCATTATTATTGAGAAGTAACCCGTCAAACTCAAATTCTACCTTATATGATATCTTCCCAAAATACATGATATGCCAACACAAATATAATATAGTACTTCTAAAAATTCACTCAACAATATATATATATATATATATATATATATATATATATATATATATGTCAAACCCCATAAATGATAAAATTTCATCCAATAAACAAAATAAATTACATTCAACATGCAATTACTTCAAAATATTATTTTATAAACTACTCATATATTAATTCAAATAAAATTAACTTCTTACATTAAAATATAGGTTTTAAATATCATTTCATAAACATCCTCTAATATTTTTATAATCAATGGTAAAATAAAATTTTAAATCTTCAAAATCCACTTATTTAATAAATCCTAGAACTCCTCCTTTATGAAATATTTTCTATTCATAAAATCCCTAAAATTATTCCTCTTTTATATTTTCTAAAATCATTTCACTTTCAAAATATTCTATTAATTAAAACATTTATAACATTAAATAAGAAAATCATTCTAAATTTCACTATTTGTTTCCAGAATAATTTATTTGTTTTGAATTTTCATCTTTTAATTCATTTACTCCATTTCCAATTAATTCAAGTTTTATGTTCAACTATCATTATCATCAAAATCTACCAATACACACACAACATAACCCAATCAAAGCACAACACTCTTTTAATCAATAACATCCAATAACACTCAATTTTGTCCAATCAACCAACAAGCCATTATACCAAGTAAATCAAGCAATTTCGATCAAGCTCCAACCTTCATCTAATTGGTTTCTCCCCTTGGTGCCGCATCTCCCCTAGCGCTAGCAAACCCGTCTAGCAAACCCGCCTACTCAACAGTCACTAAGAACTACATCATGCCTACAGCCGATGACCTCAGCACTGCCTCTAGCCTCTGCATCACAATAACCTCCACATCCTATTAACCATGCTAGTCGCCCAAGCCTCTACCTAGTCGTGACCGAACCCTTGCAGCCATCAACTCACAATGCCTTCACCTGCCTCCACTACACTAGCATTCTTGCTTAACTCATTGCATCATGTCGCTCACCATCACCAGCCTTCAGTTGTTCCCCTTCCGTGATGATCGTCTGTTCCAATCGTAGTGCAATTGAAGCGTGATAAAAATAAATTAGTTGTTGCAATTTTAATTTGGAAATTAGGGCTAAAATCACTATAGGGGCATGGGCTTTGCATTCAAGTAGAAAAGGGGTGTTTCTAGAGAATGGTAGAAAGGAACGAAGTAATATGGGCTTGGGCTTGCATATTGGGCTCAAGTTAAACCAATTAAAATTTTCTTTCTTTTCTTTTAAACAAATCTTTTTGTTTGTTTGTAAATTTATTCCAAACTAATTTAAATTATTTGCACTTCATTTTACAAATTATATTTTGATAACTAGACAATTTTATTTAATTTGATGCCCATTTAGTTTTATTTAATCATTCATTGTACTTTTACAAAATAAATTTATTTCTCAACTATTCCAATTATATAAAAATTATTTGTGCTTCAAAATATTTCATCTTGATCAGAACATTTTATTTAATTTCAATAAAGTATCCCAAAGATAACTTATTAATTTAATTTATTATAATAAAATCTTTTATTAAATAGAATTTAATTAACTAAAAATTTATTTTTAAAACATAGTTATCCCAAATTGAAGTTGGACATTTTTATTTTAGTTAAATTTATCTATTTATACGGCGTAGAAAGCAGAGCTGATAAATGCCCACCGAACAGCTAAAGAAAATTACAATGCCAAAGTTGGAAGGTTGTTTGAGGACCACAAGAACGTCAAGACGAAGTTCACCAAAAGGCTAGATGAGATTCAGGCGGTTGTTGATAAAATAGCGGCCGACCTTGTAGAATTGAAGAAGATGGTGGTGGATTGGAAGGCTGAGAGTGCCTCTCTAAATGCTAGGCTCGAGGCTGTGACTACCGAAAAGGCGGTTGAAACTAAGAAGGTCGAGAAGCTGCAGGCGGAATGTAATGAGATGAATAGCTAGCTAGACCAGGTGGAAGAGCTACTGGATGAAATTTACTTTTAGATGTTCACTAAGGGGAGATTAGCATGGTTGGACAATTGCCAAAAAGTAATGGTTTGCATCCACAAATGGATAAGCAAGTATGCTAAGGCAGCTACTGGGCACAGGGACCACCTTTTAGTATTAATGTCATTGAAGCTCGCTTCTTAGTAGAGGAAATGGATGATATTTGCTAAGACTATATCAAGCTGGCTGCTAATGAGAAAGTCTGTAGAAAGAGCAAGAGGAAGCGAAAAAGAACGGTGAGTTAACTTCAGGGGCTACAACTCAAGATCAGACTTCAAAACCAGTTATTTGTCTCCCCACGCATTACATTCCTCTAACTATTTTCCATGTTTATTCAGATCATCACTTCAGGCCAGCCTCAGAACATTCTCCAACCTTGGGATGATGCACAACACTAGGTGATGCTCCAGCTTTTCCTAAAGGAGGTAGGATTCTTCCATGTAGTCCATGAGCCATTGCACTGTACATTCGATCTTGCTTGAGTAAGACCATACTTGACATCCCTCCTTGTTTCCATGCAAGTACGGATCCCTCCAACAATATGTTTTTTTCGAAAGTCCCATTGCCAGGGACCATGCCCTCAGGACCTTTAGATTTTATAGCCAAGGAGTCATGGCGAGATGATTGCTGCCCTTAAAGATGATGCCGATGTCGAGATTATGGGCTTTAATGAGTCCACCGAGGACTTAGACAGGGAGGAAATCCTTAGTTGAATGTCATGGCTAAGTTTCCAAGGGAGGTAGCAAGGGTCTAGTTGGAGGCAATGGAGGAGATGGAGCCGATGAAGCAGAAGCAATCAGAGCTTGATGAGGCCACTACGTCCAAGTCAAAGGAGGATGGGAAGGAGAAAGAGCATGTTGGATCTAAGCCATCTAGGAAAAGCCAATCCTCCAAGTCTAAGTTCAAGAACAACAACGGTCTTATATCTTTTGTTTTGAATTAGTTTACCTTGTGGTTTTTACTATACTAAACATTAGAATCATGCTTACAAAATTTTGATATTTTTAGTGAGGGTGGGTATGTATAATTTTTGACATTTTTAGATCTATAATACAAATATTTGGATATTTGATGGTGTTTGGATGTTCTTTATTTTTAAATAACTTGCTTTCCTGCTGTACTTCCATTATTCCAATTTATTTGTTTTCATGCATATATTCCATGCATACTTTGTACAAGCTTGTCCTAGCACCAATAAGGTGGTAGTCATTTTCTGAGAATCCAAGATTGATTGCCCATTTTGAATTGCCTAATCGACAGTTGTGTTCTACTATGGGAAAGCTCGGCTATTCATTGCTGTCTAAAGTTTAGGGTTGACTGTTAGTGGTTAACTACCCATACGGTGGTCTTGCCCTGACCGTGGGTACATTCGGTTCGCTACTATGGCTAGAAGATCGAGACTGATCGTTAATGGAAAACTACCCAATTGGTCATAATGTCCTGACCTTGGGTCGATCTAGTTTGCCATTACCAGCCAGAAGTTTTGAGCCGATCATCAATGGCGAACTACCTAGACGATGGTCATGTCCTGACCTTGGGTTGATCCAGTTCGTCATTGTCGACTAGAATTTTGGGCCTGATTGTCAATAGTGAACTACCCAGTTGGCAGTTATGTCATGGCTTTGGGTTGATCTGGTTTGCCACTACCAGCTAGCAGTTTAGGGCCATTCGTCAATGGAAAACTACCCAGTCAGCGGTTATGTCCTGACCGTGGATTGATCTGGTTTCCCATTGCCGGCTAAAAGTTTGCACCCAATCATCAATGGCTAACACTCAGTCGGCGGTCATGACCTGACCATTGGTTGATCTGGTTCACCATTGCAGCCAAAGGTTTGGAGCCGATCGCCAATGACGAACTGCCCAGTCGGCGATCATGTCCTGGCCATGGGTTGATCTGGCCGACTATTGTCAACCAAAGGTTTGAAGTCGATCGCCAATGGGGAACTACCTAGTCGGCAGTCACATCCTGACCGTGAGTTGATCAATTATGCCACTACTGGCTAAAGGTTTAGAGGGATAAGCTCTATTTTATTGAGATGTCAGTTGCCCTCGAGTAGCAAGTTCAGCTCGTTGATCTTCTTGTGATGCTCACTAGGTGTAAATGTTAATTCAGTGTGCTTAGGCTATGTAACTCCACACCTATCAATCATGGTTGAATATTGAGTCGGGCGAAGTTAATAGCTATGTCATATTCCTTAGCTTAAGCGTTCATAATAATTTGTGTACAATCAAGGAGTACGTAACACAACAAGATTTCAAGGAATGCACATTTTATTAATAATCATTTCATAATTGTCTCAATTATATAATAGCATTACAATTAGAAAGATAATAAAGATTAATCAAAATAATGATGAAGATTTTATGCATTCCAAGCTTTTCTAAATATAACCCCATCTACCATGCTGAGGATGGAAGCTTCATTACTCAAGTCCTTATGGATGACATACAGTCCCTCCTAGATCGGGTCGAGTGCCCTCGGTCTAAGGAATATTTGTATTAATACTTGGTCCCCTTCCATGAGCAGGCAGTGTTTGACCTTAAAATTGTATTGCTTAGCTACCTTTCGCATATGCACCTCAGCCTTTAAAGAAGCTTTATCACGCCTTTCATCAATCGGATCCAATGACATATTTAGCAATTCTTCATTCTCATTCAAGTCATAATGTATCCTCCTTTATGATGGCACTACTATCTCCACTGGTAGCATCACCTTCGATCTATAAGCCAAGGAGAGTATGTCCCATTGACATCTGAAAGAAGCGTGGTAGGTCCACAGTGACAAGGGAAGCTCGTCAACCCATGCTCCTTTTGCCTTTTCCAACCAATTCTTTATGAGGGCCTTTGTTAACTGCTTCTACTTATCCGTTTTCCTGCGAGTAAGCTACTGTAGAAAAATTCTTCTTCATTCCAAGTTGCCAGTAGAAGTCGATAAACTCCTCGCTGTCAAACTACAACCCATTGTCTAAGATGATCTTGAGAGGAACTCCATACCTGCATATTACATTCCTAACCAAAAATTTATATGGCAAATGATAACTTAGTAAGTAGTTCAGCTTCTACCACTTAGTAAAGTAATCGACTGCCATTATAGCATACTTAGCTCCACCCATGGCCATAGGAAGATCCCCGATCAGATCTATTCCACAGACCGCAAAGGACTAAGGGCTAACCATGTGCATCAGCTCGATCGATGGCAACCATGGGATCTTAGCAAACCACTGGCATTTATCACACCTTTTTGTATATTCCATCGCATCATGATTTTCTATTGGGCAAAAATACCCATACCATAACTCTTTGCCATAGTTTACCTCTTATTGTGATATCCACAGCTTCCCTGATGTATACTCTCCAGCACCTCCTTAGTTTCTCTTTTGGCTATGCACCGTAGTAGCAGGTTAGAAAATCCCTGCGATACAACATACCATCCTGAATGATAAAGCGAGGCGCCTTCCACAAAATCTCCTTGGCATTATTCATGTTTTCTAGTAAAATCTTTTCACTTAAGTACCTTATAATTGGCGGCATCCAAGTTTTCTCACCATTGATAGTCACATTCACCTTCTCAAAGCTGGGGCTAAGAAGGGCCAAAACTAGTACTGGCCCTAACAAAGGCCCTTAACCTGAACTCGCCAATTTTGCCAACTCATTTCCCATATTTATGTCAGCTTTCATTTTCTTTCTCAACTGAGGCATATTGTACTTAATCTCTGCTTGGTTGTAAGGTAGATGTTTTCCATGATATCGTTCAGGTCCATGTAAGCATCAAACCTTGTTGCAGGTATAAACCACCTTCATTCCACTTTCTTTCTGCTAGAACCGCTTTGATTGTTATCCTTCTTTTACTCCATGTGTACTCGAAGTTGGCTAATGAAATTTTTCTCTAACATCTCCCATGAATGGATCGAGCTAGGAGGAAGGCGAAAAAACCACATATTCACCAAGTCTACCAGGGATATGGTAAATATTTGCACAAGACTTCCTCCATTGCTCCAATCATTAGCATGTGTTGTGTGTACCATTGCAAATGTACTATTCGGTCTGTCAAACCTTGAGAGGGATCCATGGTGGACATTCAGAAACTTGTAGGGTTCTAGATGGTTTCTATCTCTATGGAAAATGGGCTACCAACTCTCACTCCAATTTCTCATTCTACTTTTTCGCACTGCACACATTCCCATATAATTTGTGCCTTTAGGTCCTCCGATTCGAGATATGAGCGGAGCATGGTCGACTTCTCTATCTGGGGTGAAGGACATCTTTCGCTTCTTCTATGATGACTTATTCTGGGATTCCAAATTATTCATGGTGGTAAGTTTGCATTCCATTAACTTCCACTTCCGTTAATATAAGGGAGCGTCGCCTAGATGGAGAAAGTTTAGCCATAAACGACCCTGGTTCTTCACCTTCCCTAGTAGGTTTAGTGCCGAAATGTTCCATGGGCATAGCTTTGGGTTGAATCCTTGTTTGATCTGCTTCTTTGGCATTCGCTCGTCCTGCTCCTCGATTTTCTTTGATCAAATCCACTACCATAGTACAACCATCTTCACCTCCCGGACCCCGTAGACTAGTATCATCCTCTCACTTAAGTGTTATGTGCAGCAGGTTGTGTCTGCCCTAAGCGTGTCATGATCAGGTCCACAATAGCTTACTATTGGGCAGTGAACCGGATATCAAGTTCCACTATAAATCTATCCAAGTCACCTCTTATGACAGTGTCCAACCTTGGAGTGTTGGATGACTGGTTGTCATGATTGGTTGCTTGCTTAGCATTCTCAATGGTAGCACAAGCTTGATTTTATATTTAGTAGGCATGCTAAGAATTAGGATCTCAGTAAAAGCACCAAAAATGTTTGCATGAAAAGTGGATAAACACCTTTAATCGAATTTATAGCAGTAAAGAAAATAGAAACAAAATGCTAGAAAATTATAGAACAACAAGATTTATAGTGGTTCAATTAGAACAGGCCTACGTCCACTGTTCATTTTTATTCCCTTCTTAAATTTTATCCTTTACAAATATTTGGATACAAAGTAAAATGATTTATAGTTAAATTTGTAATTCCACAGCTTGGTTTGGCTATTTCTGTTCGGTAGTGTTTGGTGGCTTTAAAAAATTATCCCTATCTGGAAGCTTGGTTATTTATAGGAGTGAAGAAGTAGATGGGTCAACTAGATAAATTAGGTAGGTTTCCTGTATAACATGCTCGGTTCGGTAATTTCCATATATAGAAGTTACGATCTAGAATATCTTTATATTTAGGAATTCCTTTCCATAAATATCTTGCTTGGTTCAATTAAAACAGGGTTGTCCATAATCATTGGACCGAAGGGTGGATGTGGATGCCTTTCTGGCTAAGTGCAGTGAAGCTTCATTGGTTCGGCATGACACTGTATCAGACAAGATATCTTGTCTGGAGTGTAAACCACCAGACAAGATATCTTGTCTGGTAGCCTTTATGCTGGACAAGTTTTCTTGTCCGACGGCGAGACCACAAGACATGAAATCTACTCCACTAGCTCTTTTACCAAACAAGGTTTCTTGTTCAGTGGGAAGAACACTAAACAAAAAAAAATTCGATGGTAACTCATCCTGGGCAGCACTAAGGGTTAGTACTTCCTTCTATCCTTTGCATAGTTCAACTAGGGTTACTTATTATCTTGTGCCTATCTTATTTCTCTACTTGACAAATATTTGAACTAATTATGATCCCTGTGATGCACATACCCCCATCGTTCCTACAATGGCTTGATTAACTTGCTTCTGTCATTCCTTGGGTGACAGTGCCTATAACATTATCGGTACCTACAACTAAAGTGTATAAAGACGTATTCCAGGAGGTGACTGGGTTCCACATAGGGAAATATAATTTTATATCAATTTGGTTAAGGATGCTAGGCCAGTAGTTATGTCATTAAACATGTGATACCGAAAAGCAGAGGGAACTAGAGGTGCAAGTGAATGACCTATTGAGAAGAAGGTTCATTCGTAGGAGAATATATGAGTAGGGAGCACCTTCAGTGTTCGCTATTAAGACAGATGGCTCTTTGAGACATTGTGTGGACTAACATAAGCAGAATAAGGTGATGAGGATGAACAAGTATCAAATCCCATATATTGATGACTTATTCGATCGACTCAATGATGCGAAGATGTTTTCTCAGTTTGACTTGGCAAGTGGGTTCCAGCAACTAACAATAGTGAGGGAGAGTGTGTTGATTACAGCATTTTGTATGCAATCAGGATATTATGAGTAGTTGGTCATGCTATTCGAGCTAACCAATGAACCAGCATTGTTGATCTAATGGACCGTGTTTTCAAAGATCAACTAAATAAGTCTGTACTTGTGCTAGTTGATGATATTCCTATCTATTTGCGGATGGAAGAGGAACATAAGATGCACTTGAGGATTGTGCTAAATATGTTGACACCGGTTGAAGGCAAAGTTTTCAAAGTGTCATTTCTGAAGGAGGGAAGTGCAATTTTTAGGTCATGTTGTTTCAAAGCAGGGCATCGCAGTGGATCCTGCTAAGATAGCTACAGTCTAAGATTGGGAAAGATCTAAGAATGCTACGGATGTAAGGAGTTTCCTTGGATTAGCATGTTATTATAGACGATTTATGAAGGACTCCTTATGGATAATAGCATCGTTGACTAATTTGACAAAGAAGAATTAGACTTTTACTTAGAATATAAGGTTTGAGCATGTGTTCGTGGTTCTTATGCAGTTAAAGAACTTAGCGCTTCTATAGTGTTGGAGGTGAAAAAATTATAGCGAAGATATAATGAAGAATAGCGAAGATGCAAAATGCTTCATTAGACATAAAACTAAATATCTAATGTTAATCTATTCTCATTCTCGCATAATTTATGTAGGAAAAGAAATGTTTAATAATCTTGTATAACAATATCATGATTTATGCAGACTAGATTTGATGCTTACAATAGATTTCTAATTTATATTGATCACTTATGCCTTAAAATTAGATCTTTAGCCTAACTTTGTTGATTTGGTTTAAAAGCAAACTAGTCAAATCAACCTTTGTATATTAATGTTGGTAAAGCGGGTGTTAAAAAGCCTTGATTTAACAGGTGTAACAGAAAATAGTGGGGCTTAAAGTGGATCTACTATTTAATAGCCCTAAATTAAAATAGCGTAGCAGTCAAAGAATGCTATGCGTTATAGCAGTGATTTTGTGAGGCTTTGGCGACGCTTTAACTGCACAGTGTGGGTCTAAAAGAGAGGTTGACAAGTGCAGGGTGTTAATCATTCTAAATGGAAATGATAGGAATGAAGAGGTGATAGTATACACAAATGCTTCTGGTGCTAGATTGAGTGCAATATTAATGTAGGAGGGTAAAGTTGTCGCCTATGCTAGTTGGTTACTGAAACCACATGAGAAGAACTACCCGACCCACGATTTGGAGTAATCAGCGCTAGTGTTCGCACTGAAATTTAGAGACATTACTTGTTTGAAGAGAGGTTTGAGTTATTCACTGACCATAAATCACCGAAGTACCTTTTCTTATAGAATAACCTTAACCTTTAACAACATAGATGGTTTGAATTCTTGACCTCGTATGACTTTGACATTTCCTATACGCCTAGTAACGGAAATGCAATCATAGATACTTTAAGTATGAGACATGCCAGCTTAGGAGCAATGTTTGTAACAACCCATATTTTACGTATCTAAGAATCATAAAATATTATTTTTAAATTCATATTGGGTCGTATGACGCTCTTGATAAAGTTAAGGGTATGACTCAGAGGCAATTATGTAATTTTTTACATATATCTAACTCGATAACCAATCTTGTTCAAAATAAAAGGGTGTTTCTTTCTATTATATACTTGTTATATTATGATATAAATAAATAAGTAAACAATTAAAGTATATTGAATAGAAAATCCATAAATGGTATGTTTTGTGATAGTAGTATCAAAGTGTTTTAACCGTGAGTAATTTATCACAATGACGTTAAACATACCATTTTAAATATTCATATTCAAGATGTATCAAGACTGGATATTGATACATCCATTGAGACTAGAGTATGTAATGCTCTCCAAATGTTGAGCAGTGTATTACTCATGATTGTTGGAGGCACCAAGGAGTTACGTACTAATAGTTATTGTATAACTATGGAATGACTCACTCAATAGTTTTCTGTTAGTTAATATAACTAAGATCAAACAAAAAATATCGATGTGACAATATTACATGGTTCGCTTGACTTGAGAACACTATCTTCAATGTAGAAGCTTGCTTTTATTATAGTTAAATTATGGTACGACGTCTAATGAACGACTATTGTTGGGTCGAGTAGAAGCTTGGAAGTGAAACACTATCCAAAAGAGGATCTGTCTCTTCAATTATATGAGGTTAATATCACGGTCAACTAAAGTCAACTCAAAGTCAAAGTCACTGGTCAGAGCAGTTTAGTTAATAATAATTGTTATTATTGAACCAAGGACTTTGTGTTTGGACTGTAAAGTTGATTATGGACGATATTAAAATTTTGACCATTACTAAATTCCATAAGTCCTAAGTGATATAGCTTTGATGAAAGAGAATTGATATAAATAATTGTCACTGCCGGGTAATGCTTAATAAAGTAAAATTGGATTTTACCAATGTTGAGTAAGTGATAAATTTTACCATAATGTCATATCGCCTGCTAAGTAACGTGTGAACATTAATATTCAGATTGTTCGATGTTAATTGCTGATGAAATTTACTCCTAAGAGTCACACAACTGAAATGTTAAGTGATCCTGCTACCATCCGATGTAATTAAATTATAATTGTTATAAATTAATTAAATTAATTAATATTTATGAAATATTAATCATAAAATATTATTTGATGTTTATTGATCAATATTAAATATGTCTATGTAATAATTATAAATACTCTAATCGATATACGACATTGATACGCGTTTAAACTGGATTTAAATGTGTCAAATATTGTTCAGGCTTGAAATGGTTCTGAGGCCCATATGAGGCTTGTAATTTTTGGCAATTGGTGGAGCATGGCGACGCCAGCCGTGTTTCAAATAGTGAAGGGGAGTTTGAATTAAAAGAAAGGGAGAAATAGTAAGAGAAATAAAGGGATCTAGATCAACTTTGTACACTTTTAGATCTACTTTATTTAATCCCATTAACCCTCATCCTTTTACTTTTTAGCCTCCTCCTCCATCATATTTATTGCCAAAGATCTCTACCTTCTTCCTATAATAATTCAAGCATTTTAAACATCAAATTAAAGTTGGTTCGATCGTCAGTGGTAGCGGTGTTTGGGAGCTTGCAACTTCTAGATACAAGATTAAATTCATGAAGTTTGGATTCTTCGTTTCAATGCGTATCCTCCATGCAATTAGCAGAGATATGTTCTCTTATACAAACGTGTGTAAATATATTGATTATATTAACTATAATGTCATATGTGCTTTAGTTAGGAATCAAATATCATGAATCTATATTTGCTAGTGTTGTCACCATACGGTGATCATATATGTATATATTTTTGCATTAAATTTTTTGTTTTATGGCTCATGACAAGATTTATTAAAAGATTATTTTTATTTCGAACCTAGTATATGAACATACATACATACATATATATAAATTGTTTTAAGAAATGGATAATGTATACATTATAATAAAAAAAGGTATGTTTATTTCATAAACATTTACTTATAAATATTTGCAGTGCTAAAAAATAATAAGAAACTATTTATATATAATAATAAATTTGAATATTTAAATATATAAATTCATTACTTAATTAAATTAAATTTATATATACAAGTATGTATTGGTAATAAATGTATTTAAAATTATGTAACATATGATTTAATTACCGTAATATAAAGTGTAAAATTTTAAAAGTCATTTTTAATTTTATTTATAATTTTCCGTATGGAAAATTAATTTTAAAAATATTATATTTTATACACGGCCTTGTATTGTCGAGAGCAATTTAAAAAAATTATTGTGTGTATATATATGTGTATATATATATATATATATTTATTTATGTCGTATATATAGCATTTAAACATTACTTAATGAATATAGATACATATATTAAAAAAACATATATATATTATTTAATTCCAAAATACATTTTAAGTGTGTGTGTGTGTGTGTGTGTGTATATACATGTATAAATATATAAATATTAAAATCAATTTATCATATTAAATTTAAAGTATTTTAAAATACATGTAAATATATACAATTAATTTTATTACATTAAATAATCTTTATTAATGTATATATATGTATTAACTTATATGTATTTTACGCTTTGCAACTAATATTTATAACATATGATACTTTATGTATATATACATACTTTGCATATACATATATAAATTGACAGCACTGATGCATACAGATGGGCTAACATGTTCGTAGCGGTATAAATCTCAATATCTATATACGGACATGTTAAACCATATACACCATATTATGTTGCATGTGGACATACACACATATGTGTATATGATGCATATATTATATAATAGAATAATAAATTACAATAAATAAAACATTATTTGTAAATAAAATAGTGATTTTATTTAAAAGTGTATTAATAAAAGTTCGAAATAAATTTAGACTATATGGGCCCAACAAAGATCCATAAAGGTAAGTTCCAACGGCTTTAACTTTGGGTGTTGAGTAGGGACATTTTTTGCTCTTAGTGATTTTATTGAAGATTTTGACCTTGAAAACTTGCGAGGCCTGTAACTTCCAATAGGAGCTGAATTAGGGATCGAGACTACATCCGTTGGAATGATATAACAGTTTCTCTATCCATAGAGTGGTCATAATAGCCTTTTGGACTTATCATCTAGGAGATATAACTGTTTAAAGTTTTGGAAGTTTTGGACAATTAAGTGGGTAAGTAAAATTTGGGTTAAGCCCAAAGGCCCATTCTAGGATTAGAGCCAAATGTGGTTGTCGGAACCTTTGCCAATCATTATTTCTACTTCCCCAAACAGTTATGAATCACATTAATTATCTGTATAGCCTAAAACAACCAAAAGCTTGCTTTTCTTAGCTTAAACAACGTATTAAAGGGTGATTAACGAAGGGATTAACCAAATTGGTGGTGCTCAAACATCTCGATATTCATGAAGGCACCGTTTCACTTTAGATTTTACTTTGGAATCTTGATTGGTTTTATCTAGGTGAGTGGTTTTACACTTCTCACTATCGTAGGCATGTTTATATAGTAAAATTATGATTTTTAAGATGGTTTTAGATGTTAAAACATTTTCAAACGTAGACTAAACTTAATGACACTTTTAAATCAGTTTTAAAAAGATAAATGTGTATTTTGATTCTTTTGACCATTTTAAAAACCACTCGTCATTTTTGTATGTATATCTAGGATAATATAAATGCTTAAATGATGTTTAGATAGCTTGTATGTGAGTGTGGATGTTATGTATTGCTTGTGTATGGTTGTTTATTGTATTTTTAAATCATTTTAGTGTTGTTAGAGAGTGTTCATCCGTTTGTGAAAATCGATGAACAAAATTGTTCGAAATTGTATATGACCGATGTATGTTATTCTTAGAGGTCCGAGGAACTTATATTTTAGGTCACAAGTCATTTGGATGGGTTTTGATGGGGTTTGGAGCAAAGAAAACCAGTCAGTGGTGGTAAAAAGCAACTCGACGGTGATTTTAAGGCTTAGAGAGGTTAGCTTTGGGACTCGGGTCGAAGAACTTTGGGTCGAAGGTTGGCACATGAGGACTTAAACAAAGTTCGGATAAGTAAAGTACTCAACGCTGACATATTTCGCTCTGAGGATTTTAGGCTGCTACTTTGGGACAAGGAGAGAGAGGCTTTAAGGCAAAGTTTAGAAGACGCAAGGTTGTGGGGATTTAACAACTTAACCAACTTTGGTCAAGTATTCATGTCGGCCCGACCTTATTTGGTTGGTACCAACAAGACTATGGTTAGGGTGACTATATGATGGTTGGAGGGAATCGAGGTGCACACTTTGGAGTACGCGCCGTGGTGATTTGTTTGCTCGTTCGATATTCGATTTTTGACGTTATGAATCTTCGACAAGCGGTTTCGATGGTGAAGCGAGGATGTGATGCTTCGACGTGATGAAATAGTAACTTTGATATGAAAGCTCTATGACTTAGAAAAGAGTTTTTGAGATGTCCCGACGAAAGCGACTTGACGATTGGAGTTATGATGATGATCCATAAGGACAAATTCGAGCATAGGAACTTGTGAGTATAATGAGTGATGTATTCTACTATAGACGTGAATGGAATGGAACGAAGGTTGGGCATGAATATGGAAATGCGCACAAATGGATCATTGATACTCGAAGGTTTCTTGGTATGCTCATAAAAAGGGGGCAGGTGGGGACGCCCATTTCGATATACGAGGATACGATATCCCGGATCGTCGATACAGATCCGTATACCCTGGACCTCAAGGATATCTTGGTCTAGTTCCTGGCCTTATTGTGTGACGTGGACTTAAGCACTAATAAACCAAGACTTTTCATTAATCGTTGGTATAGGCACAACCATACGATTTATCATATATCAAAGCACCCGAGTGATGTGAGGATTGTTTGACAGATGTTACGCCTGTTATGTTTATTATGTGTTGTTACGCCTTTTTTGTCACCCTTGGGATGTCATATTATGTAGATATTGTGGAATTGGATACCCAAACACCAGATATTGTACTTAGACTCGTAGTACACCTATGAGATGATGATGATAGTAGATTAGCATATACCGTTATGTGTTAACTCTTTAGATGCAGGGACATGTCAGATACAATTCTTCATACCCTTTGCTCATTATTATGTCGACTTTCATAGTAGTTTGAGGTCCTTTTTTCGCTCACATCAGACTGTTATCTGACTCGAGGTATATGTTTTGTTTCTTATTATCTCAGATACTCATAAATGAGTATACTAGATCGTAAGTGTGGGATAGCATGCCGTTGTGCAAATGGACCAATAGAAGGCTTTGTTTTCTCATACTTATATTTTTGACTATTGTTGCTTATTCTGCTGTGTGGCACTATAGGGTCTTGTCGGTGTTTGACTTTTATTAGAGACAGATTTTTGAGTTTATTTATCAGTTGTATAAACTCTATTACTGCTTTGTATAAATGTGATAAACCTGTGCTATGATATGTGATGGTTCATATAGTTATTTTCGATCTCAATTATTTATATTTGTGATGACTATTATATTTTATTATTGTACTGTGAGATATATGGCAGGTTCTGTGATTAATTTAGTTATTTTAGCACTTAACAGTTGTGCTATATGAGTCACTAGAGGAAAAAAAATGGAAGTTGGGATTTTTTCCTTATTTTTAAACTTAATACCTGAAAATCATTCTTAAAAACAAGTTTCATGAAACACCTATGTCAATGTTTACAGTGAAAACGTGCATTTTAAACTGCATATATTTACCGTTTAAAATTAAAATATATGCAGTTTAAAATGCAAATATTTGTAATTTCTTTGCGAATATTTACAGTGTAGAAAAAGTGAATTTTTAAACTTAGGGATATTTGAGAAAACATCCAAAAAAAATTAATAGTGCTCACAGTCTAAAATTGCACCAAAAAACGATTCACGTTTGTAGTTAATTGCAGTATAAAAAGTTTAGGGGTCGTTTGGTTTATTTTGTATTTTATGTTTTGAGTTTTCAACATTAATTACAAAATATGAGAAGAATGAAGAGATGTCGGAAGGGATGAACGGAAGATTGGAGGGGACCACGAAGTGAATGGAGGAACGACGGAAGGAAGAATTGTTGCTCGTGCTTCCGTTTTTCTCAAAACACGAAAAATAAAAAAAAAATTGTTTTCTATTTTTTGTGTTAAATTCGTTTTCTAAAATGGTCATTTTCATAATATACATACGTTGTTCGTATTTTTATGTGGACGAAAACTCAAAACTAAAAACGGTAAACCAAACATAGCCTTACTTTGCAGAAGTAGCTCATGCTGAACAAAAGAGTATTTTGTTTGAATTCTGTCTTGTCCACGAGACAAAATTATATTACCAGCTGCCATCCAATGAAATTAATGTTGTCCAGAGGAATTTAACGTGACCCCGAAAAGATAAAACGACATAAAGCATAAAAAATTGAAGCGGGACAAGTGCCATCTACGGCGCAATCAATTCAAGCAACGTAGTCCACGTTCATACTGTAACAAAAACCAAACAGATAACGAAATACACTGTAGCGGAAATCAAATCCATCATAGATCGAACATGTGATAACAGTTATTAACATCGCTATTACTACTATAGATGCTGACCAAGTAAAACACCATGCAACTTCGCAGAGCAATAGCACCACACAGAAAATGTACACTTCACTAAATTTTTTTACGAATATTCTTAACAGTTCTCGGTGGCTCCTGGCAGCTTAAATTAGACACGCTAGATACTAAGGTATAAAATTTTCAAATAACTATATCATAACATATCGACCTTCGCTCATCCAAAAACATCTAATATAAAAATAAAATAAAAATGCATAAACAGCAATGCTTGATAGATATGAGTGCCTCAAAGAACAAACATGAGCGCCAAGGCAAGGGAAACATCATGTTAATAGTGGAATATATTTCTGAACGATGTAGTCGGCCAGTACGTTATACGCCTTTTCAGTTGGATGATAAGCGTCCCAAAACAAGTACTTTGAAACATCATCGCATATAGAACAAGTTATACTATTACACAATATGGCAGCCTCTAATGTTCCTGTACCACAACACCCTTCACTAGTAACCTCAAATCCTGCATTAAAACATAAATTTATTAAAACTAATGCCTCAAATGATAAATTTAGTTGAAGAATTATGGCATACCGTAATTTTGAGGATGTACAACCATCTCGTTAACTATTCCATAAGAGTCAAGAAAGAGCATTTGAGATTCTGGGTGTTGATTTTGAATGTTTGACACTTCAGCATTGAGCCTTGCATTGAACATTTGGGCCATTTGGTTTTGAGGAGAAGCACACTCTCTCTTTATTCCTCCACCTGCAGTTCGCTGTGAAGGCGCACATCCAATTGGTGGCAGTGAGACAATCCCTATCCTTCTCGCACCTACTTGAAGCAGTTTCTGTAATTGAAATATATCATAATTCGTAAAGTTCTGACATAAAAAAAGCTGATAATAACTTACAAAAGGGGAAGAAAAAAATAAATAAATAATTTACTTGCATAAAATCTGATGCAAGGCTGACCAATAGGTTTGCATAAGAAGGCATGTCGTACATTGTTTTCCTGTAAAGAGTAGGAAAGTATGTATTGAGCACATCATCGCTCCCTGCGCATATCAGGTACAAACTATCTGAAATTATAGAGGCTGCTCTCTCGGGTCCTGCAGTTGTTATGATTTTTTCTTTGTATTCTTTAAACAAGTCTAGTTGTTGGTCCATTGATATTGCTAACTGAAAAAACAAAACAAAAAATGATCGTGGAGTAATGCTATTACGTTCTCGTGTTAGATACGCATACCTTTATCAACCAGGTTAACAGAATAACACACAAAAATTACACTTGGAAAAAGTGCATACCACAGCTTTTGAAGTTATAGGATCAAATCCAGCGCCTCCAGACGCGAAACAAACGCCTGTCATTAGGTCTTCAGGGCTCAATTCAGTGCCTACATAAGGTGGGACGTATTCCTTGATTCCAAGCTTTGATGCTGCAACGTTGAAAATAAAAGTAGAACGATAACCATAAAATTTTCATTACTGATAGTATAAGTTATTTTAATATTTGTAATATTCCTTCAATGATGTATGAATATGTAGATGACAACTGCAGGTAAAAATGAATGAATACCAAGAAGATCTGTAGGAATTTTCCCATTGCTAAATCTACCGGTTGGCTTATGGTTAGTAAAATTTACGCCGTAAGGTGGAAAGTTGCATTTGGCCGATGTTGGAAGATCATTATTGTTTCCTGAATCCACAATTGAATCTCCAAAAACCATCAAAGCTGGAATCTTCGCTCCACTTCCATGGCAGTTAATCTGGAATATGCAAAAGTTTGCAATAACAGATATGAATAACAAAAGGCCACTACTAATCAGTTTCATTATTAGTGAAATTTGCTTCCAGCTCTCCTAGTGTATTGTGAATTTATAAGAAAACAGTTCAAACTTCAAAGAGTGGTTAAATGAATTGAATGAGAAGGATGGAAGTCGCATTAATTATGGGTCCACTCTAATCTTTCCATACCCATTCTTTTCCGCTATGTTACTGCATGGATTTCAATAATGTGCAAACGCGTGGGTAACAGAGAATCATTTTTTATCAGACTAACCTTTTGCATTTATTGTCTGATAACATGATTACTAGTGAAGATAGCTTTGTACGCTGTGCTGCTGAGTGTGATACTATTTTTCGCTGTATAACTTGACTGGGTTAAGTCAAGGTGGGAAAAAATTAGCAAGGTTAAAATAAAATGCCAGATGTAACAACATGCAATCCAAAAAACACATGTTGAATTCAATCTAGACATCCCCACTAAATTCACCAAACTGTTCAATTAATGGCCCTAATCAATCATATTCAAAGTTAACAGACATGTATCAGAAATCAGTCAATTTCTTTAGGTTTTGAGTCAGTGATATATAACAAACTATGGAGTAGGCATACCAGTTTATAAGCAATGAATGCACTTCTGTTGAGGTTTTGGCAGTTCGATGATTAAGTTTGATTCAGAATTGAACAAACACAGATATGTTGAATTGGTGATTTGAAAAGATGCAAATGCTTTGATTTATTTGAATGACTTCAATGTACCACCTTTTGTGATACACGGCGGATATTTATATAATACAAATAGAGTTGTGGGCTAGCCATCAAGGCCCAAAGACCGGTAACCCACCAAGCAAAAGAATAATGCGGCAAATAGGGTTACATGGTATAACACTTTCTCATTTTCAATGTCCCCTTGAACCGACATTAGGGTTAGGGCAAATTCATGGCGCCGCCAGCAAAAAACCTCTTCAATTCTCTTCAGATCCGAGTTATTTCTTCTTTCTTTGAGCTCTTCTCAACTTCTTCATTTCTATTCTTGCAGATTTTGCCACTGTCTTTGCTATTTTTGAATAAAGTCGGTGACTTTTCACCTCGAAGTCTGCAAGTTTCATCAGATCTTCTCATATGAGTTGAACTCTCATCAACTTTCAGATTGTACCCAGATCTGGTGTAGTTCGGCTTTGATAGAGCTTCGAGCTTGTTGCTGTCTTTGTTGTCATGCAGTAAAGTCGACGACTTTCCTCTTTGAAGCTCATCGACTTCATCAGATCTGACCATATCGGCAGGAATTTCTTTGACTTTCAGGTAACTTCTGAATCTGATGAAATTTATTTTTGATAGGGCTTTGGTAAGCGTATCTGCACGCTAGTAAGTGCCTGGTAAGAAATTTACTTGAAATTTTCCTCTCTGAACCTATTCTCTGACAAAGTATAGGTCAATTTCAATATGTTTCGTTCTTGAATGTAGAATTGGGTTTGCAGACATGTACACAACACTTTGATTATCACACCATAATATCGGTTTGCACTCTGTTTTGATGTGTAGTTCATAGAGCAGTGATTGAATCCACATAATCTCTGCAGTTGCACTTACAATGCTTCTGTATTCAGCCTCTGTGCTAGACCTTGATATGTTTGATTGTTTCTTTGAACACCAAGACACTGGATTATCACATATGTATATGCAGTATCCAGTTGTTGATTTTCTGTCATCTGGATCTGTTCCCCAGTCAGCATCAATGTATCTAGTTATGTTGAGATTACTGCACCTTTTTATAGATATGCCATAGTTTGTAGTTCCTTTTATATATCTTAGAATTCTTTAAACTGCCTTCCAGTGATCATCCCTTGGCTCCTGCATAAATTGACACACTTTGGTAACGCTAAAAGAGATGTCTGGCCTTGTGACAGTTAAATATTGTAAAGCACCAACAACACTTCTGTATTGTTTAGTGTTTGTTATGTATTCTCCCCCATTTTTAGTTAGATGTTGATGGCTTTGCATCATTCATCTTAGCTTTAATCAGTAACTCTGATGCATACTTCCTTTGGCTTAGAATTATTTTTATTTTTTATTTTGATTTTCTCATGACCTGTATGCCTAGAAAATAATTTAGTTATCCCATGTCCTTGATTGAAAATTCTTTATCCAGATATTGAGCAAGTTGCTTTATTTCTTCTTCATTGTTTCCTGTAATAACAAGATCATCAACATATATAAGAATATATATACTGGACTTTTTATCAATTTTAATAAATAAGAAGTTGTCTGATTTGGTTGATTAATAGCCTAGTTGGCCAAGAGTTGCTCTCAATTTATCAAACCAAACCCTTGATGCCCGTTTAAGACCATATATAGCCATCTTTAATCTGCATACAAGGTTTGGATTCTGTCTGTACCCCTGTGGTTGTTCCATATATATTTCTTCCTATAGAATACCATTTAAGAATGCATTGTTGACATCAAATTGCCTGATATTTCATTGATTGTGTAGAGCAATACTTAAGACAATCCTTATTGTAGTGGGTTTGACTACTAGAGAGAATGTTTCGTTAAAGTCAAACCCATATTGTTGAATATAACCCTTGGCAACTAGTCTTGCCTTGTATTTGGCCATGGTCCCATCAAGATTTTTCTTGACTTTGTATGTCCACTTACATCCAACTACATTCTTGTTGTGTGGTGGACACACCAAGTCCCATGTTTCATTTTTTATTAGAGCATTGTACTCTTCATCCATAGCAGTCTTCCAATGTCTATCTTTTGAGGCTTGTTCAAAAGTATGTGGTTCATTTTCTGATTCTGATATTGCTGTGTATAGTTTTGGTTTGAAGACCCCCCTTTTGACCTTGTGATCATTGGATGACCAGTTCTTATCTGTGGTGAAGCTACTGCTCTTATCTAATTGTCATTGTTTTCAAATTGCACTTGACCACTGGTATAACTTCCTTCACTAATTGTTTGTTCTCTTGATTGTGCAAGGGATTGACTGTAATAGCCGAGTGGTTCATGACCTGGTTGTCTGGACATTGTGAGTTGTGAGTCCTGAACTCCAGCAGTCCTTTCATATTCCTCCAGATGCAGATCATCGGTATACACAGGTATACTGGGTATTGATGCCACTACACCATACTGGCAGTTTTGTAACGCCCCCATGCGAAAGAATCGCAACAGCTTTGAGCCATTGTAAAACAATTAAGGACGGCTACATGCCGTTTTAATTTTGCAACGGCTTAAAGCCGTTGTAAATTTTTCCTAAAAATTTTTTCCTTTTAATTCGTTGGTCTACACTTGCGTATTAACCCCCATACCCAAAACAGTACGCCCCTCCTTTTCATTTCCCTAATCGCGTTTGCCCTAATCGCCCCCTCCCTTTCCTTTCCCTACGCGTGCCCTAATCGCCTCCGCGTCGTTCCTTTCCCTACGCGTGCCCTAATCGCCCCCGCTTCGTTTCTCCTCTTCGGAGTTGTTTTTATGCTTGTATTACTGAAAAGAAAAATATGTTCATTGAAAACAACATGCATGCTTATAAATATTTTCCCAGTGTCATCAAGACATTTATAACCCTTCCGATTTGTTCCATACCCTATAATTGTACAGGGTTTTGACCTGAAGCTTAATTTATTTGCATTATATGGTCTTGTATAGGAAAAACATAGGCATCCAAAATTTCTTAAACTCTAATAATCTGGTTTGACCCCATATAACTTGTCTAATGGACTAACTCCTTTAAGCACTCTTGTTGGTAGTCTATTTATTAAATAACTGCAATATTAAAGGAGTCAGGCTAGAATTTTAAAGGTAGGGATGATTGTGCTAGAAGGGCCAAACTTGTTTCTACTACATGCCTATGTTTCCTCTCAATCAGACCATTTTGTTCTGATGTATAGGAACATGTAGTGCTATGGACTATTCCCTTTTTGTTTAAAAAGTTGCTAAGTGGTTTGTACTCAGTGCCTCCATCAGACTGTAAAGTTTTAACTTGATGAACGGTCTGTTTTTCAGCTAAGGATATGAAATGTATAACTGCATTATAAGTTTCATACTTATTTTTCAAGAAATATATCCATGTATAACTGGAGTAAGCATCAATAAAAGATATATAGTATCTATATCCATAATCTGAATAGATTGGGGTAGGACCCCATAGATTAGTTGCCGCTAATTCAAGGGGTTTTGAATACTTGATTTGAGAATCATTGAATGCTAGTTTGTGACTTTTACCCATCTGGCAGTAAGTACAAATATATGGTAAAGAAATATTATCACATACAATATTATTTTCTCTAAGTACTTGTTTCACAACATTTATATTTGGATGACCAAGTTTATAATGCCACAAGCCAATCACACTTCTATTTCCCACTGGTTGAGTAGTTTCAATAATATTACAACATTTCTATTTTCTTCCAACATTGGTACAATTTTTAAGATTGAATTTGTATAGCCCTTTGACTGCTTCACCCTGCAAAAGATTTTCCTTTGTCAGTATGTCTTTAACCAAATAGTGATTAGGATAAAATTCAAAGTATACATTATTATCTTTTGCAAACTGTGAAACACTTATAAGATTCTTTCTTATTTTTGGTACTCTTAATAAATTATTTAGGTATAACTGCCTTGAACTACTGATGTAAGCATTACCAGTATGTGTGATATTAATTGACTCACCATTTCCCATGCATATAGACTATTTACATCTATACTCCTTGTTGCCAAGATTTAAGTTATCAAGATTTCTTGTTATGTGGTTGGTTGCTCCAGAATCTGGGTACCAGCCATCATCTTGAATATGTTCTGGTCTTGCTATAATGTTTTGATTGATAACTCTATTACTATCTATCTGACTGTTTGAGTCTGGTTGAGTTTGTGCCACATTGACACTCATACTGCCACTTCTTTGATTATTTGAGTTTTGATTTGGCACAAAGTTAGCATTAAATCTGAAATAGCACTTCATTGCAGCGTGACCAGTTTTATCAAATATTTGACACTTTGGTCTATTACTGTTGTTGTTCCACCTTCCTCTGCCCCTTGATCTGTTTGCATAACCTCCTCTCTGATTTGGTTGACTTTGTCTGCTAGAGTTTTGGCCTTTATTCTTGGATGAGTAGTTAATTGATAGGTCTGCATTATGTGGTTTCTTGTGATCTATTCTTTCTCATGTGCAAAAAAAGTTGCATGAACATATTGCATTGGTGGCAGAGTTGGTTGAGATGAAATAACTGCAACAACAGATTCATATTCTTTATTGAGTCTATTCAATACACTTAACACTTGTTCTGTTTCTGACACTTTGTGCCCTGCAGCTTCAAGCATATTGCATATATTATTTACTTGTGACAAATAGTCTCTCATGGCTTGATTGCCTATGTTGACATTCTGTAACTATATTTTATAATGCATAACCTTTGCAGCAGATTGGGTATTAAAAATTCTTTCAACAGTAACCCAAATGTCATTTGCTGATTTGCAGCCTATAACTTGAGACAGTAAGCTTATGTTAATAGATGATAATAACCAAGAACTTATCAATCTGTCTTGTGTGTAGTACTTTGTATACTCTTCATTACTGACTATCTTGTTTTGTGCATTAGTGATAAACTTTGGTGGGATTGGGATTGTGCCAAGAATGAACCCATCTAGGCCATATCCTTGCATTGCAGTTTCAACTTGCAATTTCCATAGAAGATAATTGTCATCTTCAAGATGTATGATGATCAACTGACTTTGTGGGCTAATAACTGTCTTGATCAATTTCTCTATGGCATCAGTGACTTGCTGTTGAGAGTTGGCAACATTTTCTGAAGTTGCTAAGGTGTCATCTCCTTCAGCCATGATGATACAACAGTGAGAACAGACTTAAGAATTCAAAAAAGGAGACATGAGGGTTCAAGAAAACTTCAGCTGTGGAAGAGACAGGTCAGCTGCAACCGATCCTGGATAATGATAATTTTCTAATAGGTTCTTGGCACGGCAATAACTTTCTTTCTACTTTTGAATGCTTTTTAGATTTCTGATTTGAGTTCTTTCTGAATTTTCTTGATTTGAGAATTTGCTTATTTTCAAAACTTGTTGCAGCTAGGAATTAATTTGAATTCCTTGGCACGATACCTGTTTTAAAGGCAAATTCAAATATGTAAACCTAAGTGATAATATACTACCTGATGGGTTTCAAGAAATCAGATGATGAAAACAGTTCTGATGATTTCTTGATTTGTGAAAGAATCTCTGTTTTGCAAAATGTTTCAGAACTGCTCCTGAATTGATGAATGCAATCTAGTGATTTTCTTGAATTGAGATGAACAAACATTTAATGATGAATTCCGTTAGGCTTGTTGAATTGGCTCTGATACCATGTTGAGGTTTTGGCAGTTTGATGATTAAGTTTGATTCAGAATTGAACAAACACAGATATGTTGAATTGGTGATTTGAAAAGATGCAAATGCTTTGATTTATTTGAATGATTTCAGTGTACCACCTTTTGTGATACACAGCTGATATTTATATAATACAATAGAGTTGTGGGCTGGCCATCAAGGCCCAAAGACCCGTAACCCACCAAGCAAAAGAATAATGCGGCAAATAGGGTTACACGGTATAACACTTTCTCTTTTGCAATAACTTCCATCATCCACTGCATCTTTTGGTTGCCAGATGCTTTCAGGCAATTACCACATGAAAGTAAATTTAACTAATGGACATGAATGTGACTTTTCCATGGATGTAGATGGTTTCTGCTCTCAAGAGAGTATTAACTGACAAACTAATAAAGGATGTATTAAAACTGAGACTGTAATTGAACTAGACCCATCAAACGGGTTAGGTTGGGTCAACATGAGTTGGGTCGATTTTGACCCAACCCGTTTATGATCCATTCTTTTTGACGATTTTAATACAGCGAGTCAGTCTGAACCAACCCATTTAATAAGCGGGTTACCCATTTAACCCATTTCAAGATTTAAACTTGATTTGACTAATAAAAAACAAACATATATAAAATAATTCTAATTCTAATTCTAATTTTTACGTTTTTGAATTACGATAAAAATCAAAATTTCAAAATTTAAAATTCAAAATTTTATCTAAATTTCATCAAAATTCAAATATGCAGATATAGTATGTTATTTGCTAACTGCAATCGTTAGTCACCATGGTGAAATATAGTGTGCTTTCACAAGATGAAGTATCTGAGTATTTCATATTTTTCGTAATTTAGGTGGGAATTCATCTGTTGAAGTCTCGCCTAATTCCGAGTTAGTATTGCTGTCTGAACGAAAAATAGTAACTTCTATCTTGGTGGAGTTCAAATATGGGGATGTAGCATGTTATTCTCTAAGTAAAAATGTTAGTCACCATGAAGAACTACAACATGTGTTAACAAGATAAAGTATTCGAGTAAAAAATTCAAATTTTCAAAAATTTTATTTTCAAATTTTTTATTTTCAAAATGTATTTAATTTTATGTTTTTAGTAAATTGATAAATGAGTTACCCATTTATAACCCTTTTAAAAATGAGTCAATCCATTTATGATTAATTTATTAAAGATTCATAAATGGATTGACCCAGCCTATTTATAAGTAGGGTAAATAGGTTGGGTTAGTGAGTTGGGTTATATTTTGATGGGTCTACATTGAACATTTGGCTTCAAAATACTAATATAAAGTATAAACGATAACTAAACTTTAAACCAAATCACATTTCGGTGGTACAATAATGATCTATAATTATTGTTTTTAACAATCAACAGTGTTCAGAGTGTTGCAATTTGCAAAGGACAAGTATGATGAACAATGCAATCTATGCCATTAACTTAATAGACCCCATATAGATATGCCAAATACGCCTAGTTAGAAAGTTGGAAAAGCGATAAGAAAATCACCGATAATCCTAAATATTTCATGGCACTATGGCACGTAGCATAATATTTATGGACTAAATAAATTTGAGAAGATATCGCAATGGTAAAAATATATTAAGATATAAAAGAAGGCAAGAATAGGGAAATACATAATATGCAGCTCTTCATTGTGGTATGTCATGACAAATGTGTTGGAACACTACAACAAATACAACATATTACAATGTTTGTTTTACTAGGTTTATATTTAAAACGTTGTAAAAAACACATTTTACAACGTTTTTTGAAACGTTGTAGAAAACATCTTTATACAATTGTACAAAAAACTTTGTAAAACATGACTTTTTACAACGTTTCCTCCAAAAACATTGCAAAACTACATTTTTTACAACATTTTTAAACACATTACTCTTTTAACAACAGTTTTAATATGTTAAAAATGTTGTTTCTTACAACTAGATATTAACTAACTACAACTTTTTTAAAAGTAGTTTTACTCATAGGTTTACATTAAATTTTTTGAATATGTTTAGTATTGCCTAAAATATTATAATAATTTATAATTAATAGCAAATATTTAACACTTACTTAAATAATTTATAAATGGTAGTTTATAATTAATAATTTATAAATGAAAACTTAGCTAGGTAATTATTTATAATTTATAACCAATAATTATTAATAAATAATTTATAATTAATAATTATTATCTATATTCAATAATTAATTTTTATATTTAATCATTTATTAAAATTAATTATTAATAATTAGTAAATTATAGTCAATATTTATTAGTTACATTTAATCAATAAGTATAATTAATAATTAATAATTGATATTAAATAATTACTATGAATAACTAATGTTAAATAATTAATAATTAATATTCTATTATAATTAAGAAGTAATAGGTGATAGTTAATAATTAATTACTAATAGAAAGAAGTAATAATTAATAATTACTATTAAACAATTAATATTTACTGTTAAATAATTAATAATTAAAGTAGTCTTTAATGAGTAATAAGTAATATTTATTATCTAGTATTTAATATTTAATGTTTAATAAGCGCATTTGGTCTTAGTTCTTGCATGTCCTAGTATCATAACGTTCAACTAAGTGCGTAATTTTGTTTCAGTGGGATGTGCAAGTCTATGCTTTAGCATGTTGAAGATCCACTACAACAATACCCATACGGTTGGGCCTGGGCCAAAACTAATAAACTTGGTAATCTACTTTTGTAGCCTTCGTAACTACAACCATGAATACATATTATATATAAATAAGCATTTTATAGTTGAATCATACATAAATAAAATATTCATAAAATTAAAAAAAACAATATTTTGAAATTTTGTATAATAAAATTGAAAATATTCATAAAATATTGAAATTTTCATAAAACTCAAAAATAAAAAATAAAATTTTAAATATATAAATTATTAACAATTATATTTTATAATAATTGCTATTAGTATTTAAAATTAAATAATTAATATTAGTATTTAAAATTAAATAATTACTATTACTATTTAATACTTAATAATTAGTAATTATTATTAAATAATTAATAATTAAGAGTAATATTTAAAATTTAACAATAAATAATTAATAAGTAATATTTAATAATCAAGAAGTAACATTTATTATTTAGTACTTAATAATTAATGATTATATTTAATATAATTAAAAAATAAATTAAAAAATAAATTAAAATATATATATATATATATATTTTTTAAATTGTTTTTTTGAATTTTTCTATTAAAAATTTAAAATTATTCATAAAATTGAAAAATAAAATATATTGAAAAATGTATTGCGACTTTGTATGACACAAAGTATTACAAGTTTTCTTTAGACTTCAAATCTAAATATTTGGCTTCAAACCACAAATTTTGGATCCAAACAAATTTTTTCGCCATCCCTCCCAAATGTTAACCCAACTTCTTTTGCCTACAGCATTCCCCAATTCCAAACCCAAACTATAACTAAAATCCCTTCTAAATCCAAATCCAAACACAAATCCAATTTTCACCTAATCAAACTTCAACCACTCCATCAACGCATCCCTTCAAACTCCTCAAATATTTTGCATCCCTGTTCATCAATGCATCCCTAACGTTCGACACAGAGAAGCCATTATGCAACAACCCGAATTCCAGTGGGCCAGGATTTTTCGCATAAATGCAAAAATCCAAGCCTACTGAAGCCTGAGTTGGGTATTTTGTATCCTGCAAATAGGCAAAGATAAATATATCAGAACTCAAATAAATATCTCACAGCAAAACTGACTAAAATATAATAGTAAGTAAATACTCACCAAGGTAATAACACTTTCTAAGTAAGTGTCTCAAAGCTGGAAAATCTCTTCCATCTATCTAACCTGTGGGATGTTATGAGGAGGGGGTCAGAACTAAAGTTCTGGCAAATGGAAAAATTATACACTTCTAAACATAATTCAACATATATCGTTCTATTTCCATTTTCTTCTATATTAGGTTTATTGGGTTTATAATACTCTCGCCTCTATGCATGAATCATACCCATCTACTCCCTAGTAGATTAAGACCTAATGACCGATATTTATATAGCTACATGTCCAAAGACCGCATCGGTCCTAGGTACTACCTAGAGTACCTTCAGTATCCTCCTCGAAAAGGAATCCATCGTCTTGCTACTAGAGCGTACTATAACTACATCTGTAAAGTACAGCTTCGTGAGGCCTACAATACAGATATTCCTTCGTCTATTATGAAAACGTAAAACTGCATCCGCACAAGCTTATGCTTGTGCTCGGACATCCATAATGTACCACCCAGTGCGTACCTTGAGGACTACACGTAATTGTTCTGTCTACTCTTTGAATTCCGCCAACAAGGTCTACCTTGTACGGAACTCAGTCGAGGATTTTCTATATCTGTAAAGGTCCGCTTCGTTAGGTCTACAATAAAGGTATTCTACATGGTCTGTCTCTTTTCTCATCGTGGCTATAGCCCAACACAGCCCCCCTCGGTTCAACTAATCGAAAGACCTTTTAAAAGCTAAGTGGCTGTGCCCTATTGCAAACAATCTAAACATCCAATTGGCTGTGCCCCTCATCCAATGTCTCGATAGTGAAAGAATCATTGGCCTGTTGGTTTAACTCTAGTCTTTCCCGAACTCGATCTGACGGATGATGGCTTGATCTACGGAAGCGACTATCCTTTTGGGTCCTGCCCACTATAACCTACTCATAAACTAGATTATGGTGTCATACAAATATCCTACTCTATCACCAACCTTTTGACTACCTACAAAGGTCCTCTTCGTTAGGCCTGCAAAGCAAAAGCAGTCAAGGCATACTCTCTTGATAGAACACCTACAGACCTGCCTCCGGGGGTGCAGCTTCGTTAGGCCTACCCCAGAGGGCCATCCTAGAGTATCATCACATCCCGTTGAAGTCTCGCACTTTCTTTTAGCCTGAACTAACTAAGTTGGACGTGCTCTTTCTGTTCTAAAATCTACGATCAACTGCTTCGTCGGGCTCTTTATCCAGATTCTCTTTCGGGCTGCTCCAAATGCACCTTACCATTTTATTAGATCCTACGTCTAATATTTTACTATGCGTTTATTTTACTTTTATTATTCTATTGGCTACTTATTTACCCTAATCAGCAAGCCCAACCCTACCTATGTGTGAGACCATCAGTCCTAGACCTGGAAGGGAATGCTGTCGGTACGGGCAACTTCTATTATTTTTGCTTATTAACTTAATCCAAGATCTAAGTTTGATAAAAAAAAGCCTCTTCTATTTCTTTCTTTTTAATTATAACCTACTTGTTACAATTGTACTTGCAATTGTCACTTTTATATTCTTTTCTTTCTTTTATAACCTACATGTTATAAATGTAATTGCAAGTGTCTCTTTACTATTCAAGTCTGTCTTCTTTTATTATGATACTAAATTCTCTTTAGTTCTCTCATATTATATGACAGTCTTAACTTGGGACTACGTCCAACTACAACAAATTACTTATCATAATAACTGCTTTACTTTTTACTCTATTATTTGCGCAATAAATGCAGATCTAGTCACATTTTCTGTTTATTGTTTATAGTCTTGTCAAATAATTAACTTGATTATTTCATCTTCTTCTATTTCTTTAACGCTTCACGTTATTCTCTTTTATTCTAGAAAGTAGTTCTATTCTATTTGGTTGATTACAAAAATTGTGCTAAAAATCCATTTCCATATTTTAATACTAAATAATGCTATAAACAATAACTCGTAACTACAAGATATTTATTTTATTTATTTTTTAATTATTGGGTAATGAAAAATACAGTAATGTCTCTATTTTGCACTAATTCCATTTTCCTTGCTTTTATTCTTGCAATTACGTTTATCGTTATTCTTACAATATTAAACTATGGAAATGTATTCCCTTTTCTAAACCAACTAATTAATCTATCACTAACTTCCAAATCAAGTTATTAGATTTTCTCCTTTTTAATTCCTTTCTCCCATTTTAACATAATTTACTGTAAATTTATCACTTTTAGGCTTATGCCTTTCTCTACATCTTTTAAGCCTAATATTACTTATATTTAATTGGATTCCTTTCTTTTTCCATATAAATAATATTTAAATATAAGTACACTTCTCTTATAAAATTTACAATTTCAACATAACTAACTAGTAGAACTAATTATTATCTATCAACGAATAGGGACGTAGTTCAATGAATTTTACATCCAAATCCTACCACACAACTTTTAATATTCGAATTTTAGAAAAATCTAACTTTCCGAACTCGATTTTTTATGTTAGAAAGAAGTAGAAAACGGAAAACCTCACATTTACCGTTTTACTTTTGTGCACCTCTTTCTCCGTACTTGGAACTTATGCCGCTATTCTATAAAAATATTTCCAAGCAAGGTTTACATAAGAAAAAATTTCTTTCCAAAAATAATTTTCCCGGCTTAATTTTTGGAAAAAAAATGTATTTTTCTTTTGCAATTCTCATTTATTTTATTGACGTTTCTGTCGCTTTCTTTAAATTTGTTGTTTTTCTTTTATTTACTCTTTTTGGCTTTTACTTTTCTTTTATTACTTGCCTCCTATGTTTTTATTCTCCTCTTGTGAACATCACAAAAAAAGAGCATCATACTAATCATCACTGATTTATTACAATAGGAATAAAATGCTTACATAGGAGTACAATCTCATAACTAAAAGAGAAAATAAGTCCTACTACAAAGCGATACTAGATAGCTAACTATAGCAGCTAAACACAGCTATCAACTAGGGCTAGGAGGCCTAGGACCATGTCCATCCTGACATAAAAATGTCCTAATCAAAGAATCTAGGCAACTGATGCGTTCCTCCTACCGTCTGGTACTCACTGCTATCTCATGTTGTGTCCTAACTATCTCCCGCTGTCCTCGGAGAAGCTCTACATGCTCTCTGGCTAACTTCTCTTGCCTCTCGGCAATGATCCTCGTTTGCTCATTGTAATCCATCGGCTGAGGGGGTTGGAAGAGTCCCTCTCCCCGAGATCCCTGCCCCCAAGAACTATGTGTCTCTGGCCCTGGTGGCCAAGAGGGCCATTGTGGCTTTGCCTGTCCAACGTCACCTTCAAATGGTGGCGAAGGAAAAGTCTGCTCCCACTGAAAATACTGCGGTGCCTGATGGTGTGGCGAAGGCTGTGGCTTAGGCTCGAGCTCCTGCTCCTGCCGTGGGGCCTGTACTTACGATAACTCTATACCCATCCTCCTTAAGGTGGAGGAATCAATCATGGGGTGGGTCTGCTCAATAAAAACCTCTCTATCTATCTCCACCCCAGCTCATCTAAAAACCCGTGTCCAAATATGACTAAATATAATAGAAGATCGACGACCCCTCGCTGCTATAACATACTAGGCCATGATCGCCTTAGCCTAGTTTACTTATAGGCCTCCAAATATGCATAAGTGGCTTGTCTCACCATGGGATAAATCTGATTGTAGCTCCCCGTCTTGGGGAAGAGGTTATATTGTAGAGTACGTATAACCAACCTAACTAGTGTGCGCAACTGTCTTATGCTCCAGTCTAGATGCTGAGGGTCTATAAAAATCTGCTGTAAGATGGCATAGTCCGTTATGTCAATATGGTCTATATCTGGACCCTGCCCCCAAATCTCTAAAATAGTAGCTAATTGAGTCTCGGTAAATGCTACTGCAACTCCCTTGACCTCAGCCTTGAAGGTCATCTCATCACCCCCAGCATTGGTATGTAAATTAGCGTAAAAAGGTGTACTAACCTGGGGTACACTCTCCGCTCAAATGTCTCATGTCTCAATATCTAACGCAATCCAGTGTCTAAGAAAAGCTAATCTAGAGGCGTGCCATGAAAATCTGAAAACTTCACTGCCCTTCCCTGAAGAAACTGATAGGAAGCTGTATCTTAGTAGGTTTGGACTATCCACCTATCGCTCTGGCACCAGGCTATCTCAGGGGATGTCAAATGGGGAAAAAGGTTAACTAAAGATTGTCTCGGAGGCATGGCGAATTTTTTTTCCAGATCTGTGGAAAAGGAGTATGGATATGGGTAGATCTCGAGTTGCGTTTCGATTTGACACTAACCGCGAGTTGTTAGGAGGAGTTTTGAGGTGGTGGAGGGTTTTGGAAGTGGTGAAAATGGGTTCGAATCTACTGTTTGGGGGAGGAAACGAAAGTGACGAAGCTTAGCTTCGTCACCGCGTTTATACGTGGTTTTTGGGAAAGGCGGGTCGACCCGCCTTCCCATTTGGTCGACCTAGGTCGGCCTGATTATATTTTTTTCTTTTCTTTTCATGCGGCGTCCGTTTCATCTGCTTCCTTCCCCTGCCTAACTAATTTAAACCCAGTCCAACCCACCAAATTCCGCATCGGCTAAGTCGTTGTTACGACTTTGGCTAAAAAAAATTCCTGACTGCTTTCCACCCTCCAATTGGAGTCTTGTTGCCTTCTATACTTCAACTAAATCCATATTCATACCCACAACTTTTCTCTAACCACTTATATCGTCTAACCCCAATTTTTCAAAAACAAATCTATCGTGTTTTTATTTTTCAAAAATAAATCTACTTCTATATATATATATATTCAACAATTAACTGCACAAAATTCCCCATTTTAAACAGCAAACTTTTATAAAAAAAATCTAATTATGGGCTAGACTCAAAGTGTCTTTTTAATTTCCTAATTCCTTTTCCAAATATTTCCCCAAATGTTGTCCTTCACAATTCACTTGCTTATTATGCCGAAACCTCCAATATCTGAACTGAAACCTATTTCTAGTGCCACCTGTGCATGATATAAAAATATATTCCTAACCCATTTCCTCTCTCATGCTTATATTTATTCCAAGGCACTATTTTCCCATCCACTTATGATGCAGCAGCGGATAACTGAAAATGTATGATGCGGTGAAAGTAGCGATCGATGGAGTAGAAGATACCGAATGGTCCAAATCCGTTGATCCAAAGATACCAGATTCTAGCTATCCCAAACACGTTGATCGCGCACGATACTGTGTTTAAAGATCTACGATTCTTCGATGTTGATCTAGCGCACTAGATTCCATGAATCGGCTTCAACGATCGTTGATTCGAGCGCACTCGAATACCGAAGGTGGAGATAGGAGATCACACTCAACTACCAATTGGAGAAGTGGCACAAAGCACACAAACAAATTTTATTCAAAATCAACTAACTTTTACAAATGACACAACTCGCCTATTTATAGGCTTCCAACACAACATTTACAACACAACACTTAGGTCGTAAACGACCTATCACCCTGCGACCTAAAACAGACGACCTACGACTTATATATAAGCGACATAAGAAAAACACATTACAACATATTACAGCACAACACATAGATCGGCCCCGACCTAAAATACAACTCACGCGACTTAACTTTCAACACAGCTCATTGATCGCGACCTAGTACATAACGACCTAAAAACAATGCGACTTAAGAGACAGCGACTCAAGAAATCCAGGCGGCATAAGCTTCAGCGACTTATAGCAATCAGCGACTTAAGCTTTGTACGCGACCTAAAGCTTCGCGACCTACTCTTGAGTGACCTAAAGACTTGAGACCTAAGAACAGAGCTTCACGACAATCTTCCTACGACTTATCACTTGAGCGACCTAACGGCACAGTACGTGAGTTATGTCGTTCGCGCCCTTCTTCAGCGACCTTGGACTTAGGTCGTACACAACCTAAGTTTTCTTCATTTTGCAGTGCATGGTTAGGTCGCTCGCGACCTAGGACTTTGTTAGCTCGCATTGCATCTTCGAAGTTAGGTCGCAACTCCTTATCTCGCGATCCGCTAGGTCGTTTTTGACTCAGTAGCTCGTTAGGTCGTTTGTGAGCTTCACTAAGTCGCTCCAGCGACTTAAAGGAATCGTTAGGTCGCTCGCGACCTAACACTTCATCAATCTGGACTGCATCATCCTCCCCCGGTTGAAAGGAATTCGTCCTCGAATTTGCACCTTCCTCTTCCACAACACACTCATTCCCATGATACGGAATTAAGTATTTGACGTTGAAAACATCAGAAGTATGAACACTATCTGGTAGTTGCAATTGATACGCATTCTCATTGATTTTCTTCAAAATTTCTATTGGACCAATCTTTCGCGCCTTCAATTTATTGTACGTTCCCACTGGAAAACGATCTTTTGTCAACACGACGTAAACCAAATCACCTTCTCTGAAGTACACACTCCTTCGCTTCTTATCCGCCAGTTGTTTATACTTCTCATTCGATGCAAGTAATCGTTCATGAACAGTTCTGTGGCATTCCTGCAACTCAGTCACAAAATCACCAGCTCGCTTAACAACTCCCTTCTGATATGGTATTGTTGTCAAATCCAACGGTCCCTTTGGCAAGCTTGAATATACAACCTGAAATGGACTGAATCCAGTACTTCGATTGACTGCATGATTATGTGCAAACTCTGCCTGACATAACTTCATATCCCAGCTTTTCAAGTTATCCTGCACAAGACATCGCAACAAATTTCCTAATGATCTGTTCACCACTTCCATTTGCCCATCTGTCTGCGGATGATAGGCGCTACTAAAATTCAGCTTCGTTCCAACCATCTTCCACAAACTTAACCAAAAATGGCTTAGAAATCTAGTATCTCGATCAGAAACAATAGATTCAGGTAGCCCATGTAATCGATACACCTCTTTAAAGAATAACTGAGCGACACGGACGACATCCGTTATCTTCTTACATGCTATGAAATGTGCCATTTTCGAAAACCTGTCCACTACAACATATATTGAATCATTCCCCCTCTGAGTTCTAGGTAACCCCAAAACAAAATCCATACCGAGATCAACCCATGGTCTAGTCGGCACGGGTAAGGGCATATACAATCCCGCATTCGTCGCTGTCCCTTTGGAAACTTGACAAATATGACATCTCTCCACAAATCTTTCAACTTCTCTTTTCAACGAAGGCTAATAATAAGATTGAGAAATCAATTTCAAAGTACGATCTCTACCCACATGACCTTCCTCGTGCAACTCCTTCACAATCTTCATTCGTAAGCTACACTCTGGTATGCACAATTGATTTCCCTTAAAAAGAAAACCATCCACCATTACAAACTCATCCGTCTTCCCCTCCTTGACTTCATCTACATACTTTGCAAAGTACGGATCATCAACAAATAATTCTGGCAATACATCAAACCCCGTCACTTCAACCTTCATTGTAGTCAACAAATGATTCCTTCGACTCAATGCATCTGCCACTCTATTCGTAATTCCCGATTTATGCTTCACCACAAATGTAAATTGTTGTAAGTACGCAATCCACGAAGCATGTCTAGCTGCAATCTTGTCCTGTCCCTGCATATGCTTCAACGCCTCATGATCAGTATATAAAACTAATTCTTTATGAAACAAATAATGTCTCCAATGTTTCACAGCTTGCACAATAGCATAAAATTCCATATCGTAAGTATTATATCTCATTTTTGCTCCCGATAACTTCTCACTGAAATATGCAATAGGACGTCCCTTCTGACTTTAACACCCCTCCAATTCCAACCTTCGATGCATCAGTATGCAATTCAAACAATAACTGAAAATCTGGCAACACTAGAATCGGTGCTGTCATCAAAAGTTCCTTGATTCTCTCAAAAGCAAATCCTGCTTCCTCCGTCCATGAAAATTGCTTCCCCTTCATACAATCAGTAACTAGTGCCATCACGCTACTGAAGTGTGGAATAAATCTTCGGTAGAATGATGCTAAACCATGAAAGCTTCTAACTTCTGTTATTGTCCTGGGTTGTGACCAATTTCTGACTGCTTCAACTTTATTCTGATCCACCTGTATACCTCCTTCGGAAATAACATATCCCAAAAATAGAACACTATGCGTCATGAACACGCATTTCTTCGTTGCAGCATAAAATTGTTCCTGTCGCAGTATCATCAACACTTCTCTCAAATGATGCAAATGTTCTTTTGTGCTTCTACTATATATCAGTATACCATCAAAATACACCACCACGAATGATGTAGCCCAGAATGGTGAAGTGATAGGTCGCGAACTACCTAACCAATTCTTGAGTCGAGAGCGACCTAACGGGTCGCGAGATAAGGAGTGGCGACCTAACTTCGAAGAGGTAATGCGAGCTAACAAAGTCCTAGGTCGCGAGCGACCTAACCATGCAGTACAAACTGAAGCAAATTTAGGTCGTGTACGACCTAAGTCCAAGGTCGCTGAAGAAGGGTGCAAGCGACCTAACTCACAGGCCGCTCCTTTAGGTCGCGAACGACCTAACTCACAGGCCGCTCCTTTAGGTTGCGAACGACCTAACTCATATGCTGCTTCTTTAGGTCGCGAACGACCTAACTCATGTGCCGTGTCAATAAGTCGCTCAAGTGATAGGTCGTAGGAAGATGGTCATGAAGCTCTGTTCTTAGGTCGCAAGATCTTAGGGCGCTCAAGAGTATGTCGCGAAGCTTTAGGTCGCGAACAAAACTTAAGTCGCTGAAGCTTATGCCGCCTGGATTTATTGAGCCGCTATCTCTTAAGTCGCATTGTTTTAAGGTCGCATTTGTTGTTAAGTCGCGTGGGTTGTATTGTGAGGTCGCTGCCGACCTATGTGTTGTGTTGTATTGTACTTAATGTTCTTTTCTTTAAGTCGCGTCTGTTAAGTCATTAACGACCAATGTTAGGTCGTGTGTACTGTTTGTTTAGGTCGTCTGTTTTTAGGTCGTGATGTTTAGGTCGTGAACGACCTAGGTGTTGTCCAGTTTTGTGTTGAGATTTGTAAGCCTATAAATAGGCAGGTGGTGACATTTGTAATGGTTGGTTGTTTTTGAATAAAACTTTTGTTTGTTAGCTTTGTGCTTTCATTAAATTGGTAGTTGAGTGTGATCTCCTATCTCCTCTTTCGGCATTCGAGTGCGCTCGGATCAACGATCGTAGAAGCCGATTCACGGAATCTAGTGCGCTAGATCAACGTCAAAGAATCGTAGATCTTTAAACACGGTATCATGCGCTATCAACGTGTTTGGGATAGCTAGAATCCGGTATCTTTGGATCAACGGATTTGGGCCATTCAGTATCTTCTATTCCATCGATTGCTACTTTCACAGATTTATCAATTTTGTTATCCGCTGTTGCATCATTTGGTATCAGAGCTAGACTTAGCCAATCATAGCTAAGCTGAGTCTTGGAGCCAATTCTTATTCAAGAGTTCAAGCCGTGCATCACTTTGTTGTTCAAAGCTGAGAATTTGAAGTTAGAGCCGAGCCGAGTTAAAGTGTTGAAGTTAAAATTTGAAGTTAAAGGTCGTGCCTCATTTGGTATCATTTTGATTTGTACAAGTCGAAAGTTGAAGTTTGTTTCATTTGACAATGCCGCCAAGAAGAGCTAATCGCCATCAGAATGTTGAAGCTTTGTATAGAAGAGAAGAAGCTTATGAGATGGAGCAAAGAATAAACGAAAACTTTAGTGAGAAGCTTAATGAAGGGATTGGTCGATTAGAGAAGATGATGTTGGAGATGAATCAAAATCGGAGAAAGGTTTCACTTGAATCTAACCATGGGGGAATTAGAGTTTCACCACATTCCAATCGAGAGAGAAGTGTTGATAATGATCATAGAAGTATGAGTCGAGATCGTCATAGAAATGTTAATGATCGAAGTCGTGATAGGAATGTGAATGATCGTGATCAGAGGAATGTAGATAGAAGGGATGTTGGTGGAAGACACGATGGTAGTAGAGATATTGGTGGTCAGGATCGACAACGATATACATCAGATTTCGAGGAGGAGTTTGATGGTGGTAGTGTTCATGGACGAGGACGAGGACAAGGAAGAAATCAGTCGGAGTATGATCACAAGTGGGAGTCTGGGATGAAGACTGAAACACCGGAATTCAAGGGAGGTATGCAAACCGAGGAATTTCTTGATTGGTTAGCTTATGTTGAGGAAATATTTGACTTCAAGGAGGTTCTGGAGGATCGTAAAGTGAAGTTGGTTGCTACTAGGTTGAGGGGGAGAGCTATGGCATGGTGGCAGTAAACCAAACTAACTAGAGAGCGGATGGGGAAGTCAAGGATTGTTGCTTGGGAAAAGATGAAGAAATTGATGAAGGCTACTTTCTTACCCTACAATTACCAATCATTAATGTATCAGAGATTACAAAACCTGAGGCAAGGGACGAAAGCGGTTACTGATTATGCAGATGAGTTCTACCAATTGATTGCTCGAAATGACATTATGGAGACAGAAGAACAATTGACCGCTAGGTTTGTGGATGGACTTAGAACACAGATCCAGGATATGGTGAACATGTTCGACCCTAGATCTATGGCCGAAGCACATCAAAAGGCGTTGGCTTTGGAGAAACAAGAAAGACGTGGGGGAGGTGTGTTTCCAAGTTTTACAGGGCAGAACAAAGGAGCGGGTGGCAGTTCTAATGTTCCTAAAGCATCGAGTAAGCCGGTTGTTCATGAAGTGGCTAAACCAAAAGTCAACCCTAATTTCGAATGCTATAATTGCCAGGAAGTGGGACACAAGAACAACGAATGTCCGAAACCGAAGAAGAGAACTATGATTGCTGAAGTGGAAGATGAGGAGGCAGAAACTGAAGGTTCTAATTCACTACAGATGAGGAGGAAGAAAATGTGTCGGGAGATGAAGGGTATTCATTGATGATGAAGAGGTCGTGTTTAACACCAAAACAAGAGGAGGAAACCAGCTGGTTGAGGAGTAACATCTTTCAATCAACATGTACTATCTTGGGAAGGGTTTGCAAGTTTGTTATTGATGCAGGAAGTTGCGACAATATTATCTCTACAGAAGCTGTGAAGAAGTTATCATTGAATACAGAGAAGCATCTGAAACCTTACAAGTTAGCTTGGTTGAGGAAAGGTGGGGAGGTGAAAGTTGGACGAAGAGCTTGTGTTAATTTTTCAATTGGGAAGAAATACAAAGATGAAATCTGGTGTGATGTTGTAGACATGGACGTATGTCATCTATTCCTGGGGAGACCATGGCAGTATGATAGGGCTGTGCAACATGATGGTCGTACTAACAGTTACAGTTTCATGTATGAAGGTACTAAAATCACTTTAATTCCTAAGAAGCGACAACAAGAAGAAAGCAAGTTGGAGGAGATTGAAGAACTTAAAACTTTGCTAACTTTGAAGGAGTTTGTTAAAGAAGTCGAAGAGGAGCCTGAAGTATTTTTGTTGATTGGACGTGAGAGTCATGAAGTGGTTGAGATCCCTGAAGAAGTGAAACCAGTGTTGGAAGAGTTTGACGATGTATTTCCTGAGGAGCTACCAACGGAGTTACCGCCGTTGAGAGACATTCAACATCAAATTGATCTTGTTCCAGGAGCTGTGTTACCTCATAGACCACATTACAGAATGAGTCCAAAAGAACATGAGGAGTTGAGAAGGCAAGTGGAAGAATTGCTTGAACAAGGGCGTGTACAGGAAAGTTTAAGTCATTGTGCGGTGCCAGCTTTGTTAGTACCGAAGAAGGATGGAACGTGGAGGATGTGCACTGATAATCGGGCACTGAACAAGATTACTGTGAGATATAGATTTCCTATGCCTAGATTGGATGACTTGTTGGATCAGCTTAGTGGAGCTACTATCTTTTCGAAGATTGATTTGAAAAGCGGTTATCATCAAATTCGAATCAGACCAGGGGATGAATGGAAAACAGCGTTCAAGACACGTGAGGGGTTGTACGAATGGCTGGTTATGCCGTTTGGTCTTTCGAATGCACCGAGTACATTTATGTGGGTGATGAATCAGATCTTTAGACCATTTATCGGGAAGTTTGTAGTGGTGTATTTTGATGATATACTGATATATAGTGGGAATCCAGAAGAACACTTGCAACATCTGAGAGAAATGTTGATGATACTACGACAGGAACAATTTTATGCTGCAACGAAGAAATGCGTGTTCATGACGCATAGTGTTTTATTTTTGGGGTATGTTATATCAGGAGGAGGTATACAGGTGGATCAGAATAAAGTTGAAGCAATCAGAAATTGGCCACAACCCAGGACGATAACCGAAGTTAGAAGTTTTCATGGTTTAGCGTCATTCTACCAAAGGTTTATTCCACACTTCAGTAGCGTGATGGCACCAGTTACTGATTGCATGAAGGGGAAGCAATTTTCATGGTCGAAGGAAGCAGGGGTTGCTTTTGAACAGATCAAGGAGCTTTTGACGACAACACCAATTCTAGTTTTGCCAGATTTTCAGTTGTTGTTTGAATTGCATACTGATGCATCGAAGGTTGGAATTGGAGGGGTGTTAAGTCAAAAGGGACATCCTATTACATATTTCAGTGAGAAGTTATCAGGAGCAAAGATGATATATAATACTTACGATGTGGAATTTTATGCTATTGTGCAAGCTGTGAAACATTAGAGGCATTATTTGTTTCATAAAGAATTTATTTTATATACTGATCATGAGGCGTTGAAGCATATGCAGGGACAGGACAAGATTGCAGCTAGGCATGCTTCGTGGATTGCATACTTACAACAATTTACATTTGTGGTGAAGCATAAATCGGGAATTACGAATAGAGTGGCAGATGCATTGAGTCGAAGGAATCATTTGTTGACTACAATGAAGGTTGAAGTAACGGGGTTTGATGTGTTGCCAGAAATATTTGTTGATGATCCTTACTTTGCGAAGTATGTAGATGAAGTCAAGGAGGGGAAGACGGACGAGTTTGTAATGGTGGATGGTTTTCTTTTTAAAGGGAATCGATTGTGCATACCAGAGTGCAGCTTACGTATGAAGATTGTAAAGGAGTTGCATGAGGAAGGTCATGTGGGCCGAGATCGTACTTTGCAATTGATTTCTCAATCTTATTATTGGCCTTCGTTGAAACGGGAAGTTGGAAGGTTTGTGGAGAGATGTCATATTTGCCAAATTTCCAAAGGGACAGCGACGAATGCAGGATTGTATATGCCGTTACCCATGCCGGTTAGACAATGGGTTGATATCAGTATGGATTTTGTTTTGGGATTACCGAGAACTCAGAGGGGGAATGATTTGATATATGTTGTAGTGGACAGGTTTTCGAAGATGGCACATTTCATCGCTTGTAAGAAGACAGCTGATGCCGTTCGTGTTGCCGAACTATTCTTTAAAGAAGTGTATCGCTTACATGGTTTACCAGAATCCATTGTTTCTGATCGGGATACTAGATTTCTAAGTCATTTTTGACTGAGTTTGTGGAAGATGGTGGGAACAAAGTTAAATTTCAGTAGTGCTTACCATCCGCAGTCCGATGATCAGACTGAAGTTGTTAATAGATCTCTGGGAAATTTGTTGCGATGCCTGGTAAAGGATAATCTGAAGAGTTGGGATATGAAGTTATGTCAAGCGGAGTTTGCTCATAATCATGCTATAAACCGTAGTACGGGTTTCAGTCCATTTCAGATAGTGTATTCAAGTTTACCAAAGGGGCCGTTGGATTTGACGATAGTAGCACAACCGAAGGGAACAGTTAAACGGGCTGTTAATTTTGTTGATGGATTGGCAGAATGCCATAAAATCGTTCAGGAACGATTGGAGAAAGCGAATGAAAAGTATAAAAGATCTGCGGATCTGAAACGAAGAAGCGTTGAATTTAAGGAAGGAGATTTAGTATATGCTATACTAATGAAGGATCGTTTTCCAGTAGGAGCATATAATAAACTTAAAGCTCGAAAGATTGGTCCTGTAACGATTGTGAAACGGATCAATGAAAACGCTTATAAGTTGAAGCTGCCGGAGGATGTGTATACTTCTGACGTGTTTAATGTTAAACATCTTATACCATATCATGGGGATGAGCTTGTTGTGGAAGAGGAAGGAGCAAATTCGAGGACGAATTCCTTTCAACCCGGGGAGGATGATGCAGCCCAGAATGGTGAAGTGATAGGTCGCGAACGACCTAACCAATTCTTGAGTCGAGAGCGACCTAACGGGTCGCGAGATAAGGAGTGGCGACCTAACTTCGAAGAGGTAATGCGAGCTAACAAAGTCCTAGGTCGCGAGCGACCTAACCATGCAGTACAAACTGAAGCAAATTTAGGTCGTGTACGACCTAAGTCCAAGGTCGCTGAAGAAGGGTGCAAACGACCTAACTCACAGGCCGCTTCTTTAGGTCGCGAACGACCTAACTCATATGCCGCTTCTTTAGGTCGCGAACGACCTAACTCATGTGCCGTGTCAATAAGTCGCTCAAGTGATAGGTCGCAGGAAGATGGTCATGAAGCTCTGTTCTTAGGTCGCAAGATCTTAGGTCGCTCAAGAGTAGGTCGCGAAGCTTTAGGTCGCGAACAAAACTTAAGTCACTGAAGCTTATGCCGCCTGGATTTATTGAGTCGCTATCTCTTATGTCGCATTGTTTTAAGGTCGCATTTGTTGTTAAGTCGCGTGGGTTGTATTGTGAGGTCGCTGCCGACCTATGTGTTGTGTTGTATTGTACTTAATGTTCTTTTCTTTAAGTCGCGTCTGTTAAGTCATTAACGACCAATGTTAGGTCGCGTGTACTGTTTGTTTAGGTCGTCTGTTTTTAGGTCGTCTGTTTTTAGGTCGTGATGTTTAGGTCGTGAACGACCTAGGTGTTGTCCAGTTTTGTGTTGAGATTTGTAAGCCTATAAATAGGCAGGTGGTGACATTTGTAATGGTTGGTTGTTTTTGAATAAAACTTTTGTTTGTTAGCTTTGTGCTTTCATTAAATTGGTAGCTGAGTGTGATCTCCTATCTCCTCTTTCGGCATTCGAGTGCGCTCGGATCAATGATCGTAGAAGCCGATTCACAGATTCTAGTGCGCTAGATCAACGTCGAAGAATCTCAGATCTTTAAACACGGTATCGTGCGCGATCAACGTGTTTGGGATAGCTAGAATCCGGTATCTTTGGATCAGCGGATTTGGGCCATTCAGTATCTTCTATTCCATCGATTGCTACTTTCACAGATTTATCAATTTTGTTATCTGCTGCTGCATCAACGAATTTCCCAATAAATGGTCTAAAGATTTGATTCATCACCCGCATAAATGTACTAGGTGCATTCGAATGACCAAACAGCATAACCAGCCATTCGTACAACCCTTCTCTCGTCTTGAATGCTGTCTTCCATTCGTCTCCTGGTCTAATTCGAATTTGATGATAACCACTCTTCAAATCAATTTTCGAAAAGATAGTAGCCCCACTAAGTTGATCCAACAAGTCATCCAGTCTTGGCATAGGAAATCTATATCTCACTGTAATCTTGTTCAGTGCTCTACTATCTGTGCACATCCTCCACGTTCCATCCTTCTTCGGTACTAACAAAGCTGGCACCGCACAAGGACTTAAACTTTCCTATACACGCCCCTGTTCAAGCAACTCTTCCACTTGCCTTCTCAACTCCTCGTGTTCCTTTGGACTCATTCTGTAGTGTGGTCTATGAGGTAACACAGCTCCGGGAACAAGATCAATTTGATGTTGAATGTCTCTCAACGGCGGTAACTCCGTTGGTAGCTCCTCAGGAAATACATCATCAAACTCTTCCAGCACTGGTTTCACTTCTTCAGGAATCGCAACCACTTCATTACTCTCACGCCCAATCAACAAAAACACTTCAAGCTCCTCTTCGACTTCCTTAACAAACTCCTTTAATGATAACAAAGTTTTCAGCTCTTCAATCTCCTCCAACTTGCTTTCTTCTTGTTGTTGCTTCTTAGGAATTAAAGTGATTTTAGTAACCTCAAACATGAAACTATAACTGTTAGTACGACCATCATGTTGCACAGCCCTATCATATTGCCACGGTCTCCCCAGCAACAGATGACATACGTCCATGTCCACAACATCACACAAAATTTCATCTTTGTATTTCTTCCCAATTGAAAAATTAACACAAGCCCTTCGTCGAACCTTCACCTCCCCACCTTTCCTCAACCAAGCTAACTTGTAAGGTTTCAGATGCTTCTCTATTTTCAATGCTAACTTCTCCACAGCCTCTGTAGAGATAATATTGTCACAACTTTCTGCATCAATAACAAACTTACAAACCCTTCCCAAGATAGTGCACGTTGACTGAAAGATGTTACTCCTCAACCAGCTAGTTTCCTCCTCCTGTTTTGGTATTAAACACGACATCTTCATCATCAATGAATACCCTTCATCTCCAGACACATTTTCTTCCTCCTCATCATGTAGTGAATTAGAACATTCAGCTTCTACCTCATCTTCCTCTGCCTCAGCAATCATCATTCGCTTCTTTGACTTCGTACATTCATTGCTTCTGTGACCCATCTCCTGACAATTGAAACATTTGATACCACTATTGATTCTGGTCTTAGCAACTTCATTAACAACCGGTTTCGCAACATCCTTCGAAACATTCGCATTGCTGCTAGCCCCTTTCGTTGGATTGTTAGAATTTGTAAACACGCCACCACCTCTTCTACCTTTCTTTTCCCAAGCTAGAGCCTTTTGTGTGCTTCAGCCACAGATCTGGGATCAAACATATTCACCATATCTTGTATCTGCATTCTCAACCCTCCAACAAATCTAGCTGTCAACTGCTCCTCCGTCTCCATGATGTCATTCCTTGCAATTAGCTGATAGAACTCATCCGCATAATCGTTCACAGACTTTGTCCCCTGTCTCAGATTCTGCAATCATTGATACATAAGAGATTGATAGTTATACGGCAAGAATGTAGTTTTCATCAACTTCTTCATCTTATCCCAAGATTCAATCTTTGACTTTCCCATCCTTTCCCGCGTAAGTTTAGTTTGTTGCCACCATGCCATGGATCTCCCTTTCAATCGTGTAGCAACTAACTTCACTCTCCGATGCTTAGGAACCTCCTTAAAGTCAAAAATTTCTTCCACATTAGACAACCAATCCAAAAATTCCTCCGCTACCATTCCACCCTTGAATTCTGGAATTTCAGTTTTCATCCCCGACTCCCATCGTCGATCATCCTCAACATCCCGATATGCATTTCGAACTTGGTCTCGATCTCGAGAATGAACACTACATCTACCACCATCTTCTTCAAAGACAGATGTACTTCGATATCGATCTCGACCTCCCTCATTTCTATGATCTCGCATATCTCTTCTACTTTGTCTGTCATCATCATGATATGGTTCATGTGCAAACTCACGTGGAGTTCTTCTCTCTTCATCTCTATACCCATGATGTTCTCTTCTCAATGAAACTGATGATTCTCTTCTTCCTCGATCAGATTGTGGCGACACCCTCCTCGCTTCCGTAACCGATGGTGAAACTTTGTTTCCTCCATGGTTCGAGATTGGCGACCTTCTTCTTTGACCTTGGTTCATGTCCATCATCAATTTCTCTAACCTCCCAATACCTTCATCCAATTCTCATTGAATTTGTTACTAATGCGTTGTTCCATTTGTTCGGCATCCTCTCGCTTATACAAATCTTCAACATTTTGATGACGATTAGCTCTTCTCAGCGGCATGATTTGAAACTTCACTAACTCTTCAATTCTCGGCTTGGACTTTCAAAATGATACCAAATGATGCACGGCCTTCAACTTCAAACTCTCGGACTTGAATAACAAAGTGATGCACGACTTGAACTCTTGAATAAGAATTGGCTCCAAGACTCGGCTTAGATATGATTGGCTAAGTCTCTCTCTGATACCAAATGATGCAGCAGCGGATAACTGAAAATGTATGATGCGGTGAAAGTAGCGATCGATGGAGTAGAAGATACCGAATGGCCCAATTCCGTTGATCCAAAGATACCAGATTCTAGCTATCCCAAACACGTTGATCGCGCACGATACCGTGTTTAAAGATCTACGATTCTTCGACGTTGATCTAGCGCACTAGATCCCATGAATCGGCTTCAACGATCATTGATTCGAGCGCACTCGAATACCGAAGGTGGAGATAGGAGATCACAATCAACTACCAATTGGAGAAGTGGCACAAAGCACACAAACAAATTTTATTCAAAATCAACTAACTTTTACAAATGACACAACTCGCCTATTTATAGGCTTACAACACAACATTTACAACACAACACTTAGGTCGTAAACGACCTATCACCCTGCGACCTAAAACAGACGACCTACGACTTATATATAAGCAACATAAGAAAAACACATTACAACATATTACAGCACAACACATAGATCGGCCCCGACCTAAAATACAACTCACGCGACTTAACTTTCAACACAGCTCATTGATCGCGACCTAGTACATAACGACCTAAAAACAATGCGACTTAAGAGACAGCGACTCAAGAAATCCAGGCGGCATAAGCTTCAGCGACTTATAGCAATCAACGACTTAAGCTTTGTACGCGACCTAAAGCTTCGCGACCTACTCTTGAGCGACCTAAAGTCTTGCGACCTAAGAACAGAGCTTCATGACAATCTTCCTGCGACTTATCACTTGAGCGACCTAACGGCACAGTACGTGAGTTAGGTCGTTCGCGCCCTTCTTCAGCGACCTTGGACTTAGGTCGTACACAACCTAAGTTTTCTTCATTTTGCAGTGCATGGTTAGGTTGCTCGCGACCTAGGACTTTGTTAGCTCGCATTGCATCTTCGAAGTTAGGTCGCAACTCCTTATCTCGCGATCCGCTAGGTCGTTTTTGACTCAGTAGCTCGTTAGGTCGTTTGCGAGCTTCACTAAGTCGCTCCAGCGACTTAAAGGAATCGTTAGGTCGCTCGCGACCTAACACTTCATCAATCTGGGCTGCATCAAATTATCTGAAGCAACTACCAATCTACAGATATACACATGATTTTCCCTTCTTACACTGAACCTATTGTACATCTCAAATCTTTGCCACTCTAGGGCCTATAACTGTTGGATTCCCAAAACCCCAAATTTCGATGTACAAAATTGTTTCTCAAAATCTTTCCATGTGTATATATAATATATAATATGTTTTTCTTAAAAAAAGTGGATTCCTCAATGGGTATAGGGGTATATAATATATTTATATTCTTAAAAATACAAATACGTTCACTCACTATCTACCTAGGAACCCTAAACCTAGGCTCTAATACCAAATGTAACAACCCGAATTCCAGTGGGTTCGGATTTTTCACATAAACGCAGAAATCCAAGCCCACTGAAGCCAGAGTTGGGTATCTGGTATCATGCAAATAGGCAAAGATAAATATATCTAAGCTCAAATAAAAATCTCACAGCAGAATTGACTAAAATATAATAGTAATTAAATACTCACCAAGGTAATAACACTTTCTAAGCAAGTGTCTCAAAGCTGGAAAATCTCTGTCATCTATCTAACCTGTGGGATGTTATGAAGATGGGATTGGAACTAAAGTTTAGGTGAATAGACAAATTATACACTTCTAAGCATAATTCTACATATATCATTCTATTTCCATTTTTTGCTATATTTGGTTTATTGGGTTTATAATACTCTCGCCTCTGTGCATGAATCGTACCCATCTACTCCCTAGTAGATTAAGTCCTAATGACCAATATATATATATATATAGCTACATGCCTAAAGACCGCATCGTTCCTAGGTACTACCCATAGTACCTTCCGTCTCCATCGTCTTGCTACTAGAGCGTACTGTAACTACATCTGTAAAGGACATCTTCGTGGGGCCTACAATACAGATATTCCATCGTCTACTATGAAAATGTGAAACTACATCCGCATTAGCTTATGCTAGTGCTCGGACATCCACAATGTACCACCTAGTGCGTACCTTGAGGACTACATGTAATCGTTCTGTCTACTCCCTGAATTCTGCCAACAAGGTATACCTTGTACGGAACTTAGTCGGGGATTTTCTATATCAGTAAAGGTCCGCTTCATTAGGCCTACAATACAGATATTCTACTTGGTCTGTCTCTTTTCTCATCGTGGCTACGGCCCCACGCAGCCTCCCAACTAATCGAAAGACCTTTTAAGAGCTAAATGGTTGTGCCCTACTACAAACAATCTAAACATCCAATTGGCTGTTCCCCTCATCCAATGTCTCGATAGTGAAATAATCATTGGCCTGTTGGTTTAACTCTAGTCTTTCCCGAACTCGCTCTGACTGATGATGGCTTGATCTCCGCACACGACTATCCTTTTGGGTCCTGCCCACTATAACCTACTCGCAAACTATAATGTGGTGTCATACGAATATCTTACTCCATCACCAACCTTTTGACTGCCTACAAAGGTTCGCTTGTTAGGCCTACAATGCAAAAACAGTCAAGGCATACTCTCTTGATGGAACACCTACAGACCTACCTCTGGGGGTGCAGCTTCATTAGACCTACCCCAGAGGACCATCCTAGAGTATCCTCACGTCTCGTTGAAGTCTCATACTTCCTTCTAACCCAAACTAACTAAGTTGGACGTGCTCTTTCTGTACTAAAATCTACAATGAACTACTTTGTTAGGCTTTTTATCCAGATTCTCTTTCGGGCTACTCCAAACGCACCTTACAATTTTATTAGATCCTACGTCTAATCTTTTACGATGTGTTTAGTTTACTCTTCTTATTATGTTGGCTACTTATTTACCCTAATCAACAAGCCCAGCCCCACCTATGTGTGAGACCATCAGTCCTAGACCTGAAAGGGAATACTGTCGGTATGGGCCAGTTCTATTATTTTTGCTTATTAACTTAATCCAAGATCTAAGTTTGATAAAATAAGCCTCTTCTATTTCTTTCTTTTTAATTATAACCTACTTGTTACAATTGTACTTGCAATTGTCACTTTTATATTCTTTTCTTTCTTTTATAACCTATATGTTATAAATGTAATTGCAAGTGTCTCTTTTCTATTCTAGTCTGTCTTCTTTTATTATGATACTAAATTCTCTTTAGTTCTCTCATATTATATGACAATTTTAGCTTGGGACTATGTTCAACTGCCATAAATTACTTATCATAATAGCTGCTTTACTTTTTACTCTATTATCTACGCAATAAATGCAGATCTAGTCACATTTTATGTTTATTATTTCTAGTCTTGTCAAATAATTAATTTGATTATTTCCTCTTCTTTTATTTCTTTAACGCTTCACGTTATTCTATTTTATTCTAGGAAGTAATTCTATTCTATTTGGTTGGTTACAAAAACTGTGCTAAAAATCCATTTCCATATTTTAATACTAAATAATGCTATAAACAATAACTCGTAACTACAATATATTTCTTTTATTGTTTCTTTAATTATTGGTAATGAAAAATACAGTAATGTCTTTATTTTGCACTAATTCTATTTTTCTTACTTTTATTCTTGCAATTACGTTTATCGTTATTCTTACAATATTAAACTATAGAAATGTATTCCCTTTTCGAAACCAACAACTAATATATCACTAACTTCCAAATCAAGTTTTTAGATTTTCTCCTTTTTAATTCATTTATCTCGTTTTAACATAATTTACTGTAAATTTCTCACTTTTAGGCTTATGCCTTTCTCTACAACTTTTAAGCCTAATATTACTTATATTTAATTGGATTCCTTTCTTTTTCCATATAAATAACATTTAAATATAAGTACACTTTTCTTATAAAATTTACACTTTCAACATAACTAACTAGTAGAACTAATTACTAAAATTAGTCAATGCTGTATTAAATATTTAACTGGAATATAACGATATTATATATCATAAACACTTTAGCTTTAATCGATGGCCTTCCTGGATCCCCTTCTAAGGCGTCTAATATTTTTATTAAAAAGATATTCTCCCTATAAATATTTTCTATTTAGGGTTCAGCCTCAGACAATGAACCCAATTGGGAGAAAATCTGATTGTGAGAAAATAGTTAGGCCTAGGGTTTTATTTATAGTGGAGTTTGGGGATCTCAGACCGTCAGATTTTTGGATTGAATCTGGTGCAACCACGTCACAGGCTCACTACGAATTGTTGGATCCAGAAAACAACGCTTCAGATCGCACAAAAATCGAATTATGTAACTTCGGCACGTCCCTGGATGATTTCTCGTTTAGGAAAAACGCGGATCGACCTATAGGTCGACCTGTGTGTTTTGTGGGTCGACGTATAGGTCGACCCTTGTGCTTTGCGGGTCGACCTATTGGTCGACCTGTAGGATCTTACTTTTTTTCGTTTAATTCTAATTTCTTGTTCTTCTCATAACTTTTTCATATTAACTCGGATTTCGACAAGTTATATATGGAAATTGGTCAATAAATCACCACAAACACAATGGTATAAGTTTCGAGGCCATATTCTTACAATTCTAAAAATGCTTATTTTCACTGTTCATTGTTATTTAATTATTTAATTATCTAAAAATGCGAGGTGTTACATTCTTCCACCCTTTAGGAAATTTCATCCTCAAAATTCTACAAGTGGAAAATTATGTAATTCCTCGCATCAATCGCATCCATTTTGTGTACATCCAATTTTGCGACCATCAGTGTCATCGTGCAAAGTGTCATTCGACATAAAATATATGCATGTACATGAATTTCTAAGCGGTGCCTCCGATATGAATGCTTTTCTTCTTTAAAAGCTCCTTTTTAAAATATGATGCACATCCTAAATATACTTGCAATTTTTATATGAATGCAATCTTTTGAAAACTCAAAACAATTTTCATCCAATTTTTCCCACACTCCTATTGAATAGGGGCGTAGTTCAATGAATTTTACATCCAAATCCTAACACACAACTTTTAATATTCGAATTTCAAAAATATATAATTTTCCGAACTCGATTTCTTATGTCAGAAAGAAGGTAGAAAACGGACAACCTCACATTTACCGTTTTACTTTTGCGTACATCTTTCTCCGTACTTGGAACTTATGCCGTTATTCTACAAAAATCCCTATTTTCTTTCCCAAGCACGTTTACATAAGAAAAACTTTCTTTACAAAAAAAAAATTCCCAGCTTAATTTTTGGAAAAAATGTATTTTTCTTTTGCAATTCTCATTTATTTTTATTAACATTTCTTTCGCTTTCTTTAAATTTGTTGTTTTCCTTTTACTTACTCTTTTTGGCTTTTACTTTTCTTTTATTACTTACCTCCTATGTTTTTATTCTCTTCTTGTGAACATCACAAAAAAAGAGCATCATACTAATCATTACTGATTTACTACAATAGGAACTGAATGCTTACAAAGGAGTACAATCTCATAACTAAAAGAGAAAACAATTCCTACTACAAAGCAATACTAGATAGGTAACTATAGCAGCTAAACACAGCTATCAACTTGGGCTAAGAGGCCTAGGACCATGTCCACTTTGACATAAAAAGGTCCTAATCAAAGAATCTAAGCAACTGATGTGTTCCTCCTGCCGTTCGGTACTCGCTACTATCTCATGTTGTGTCCTAACTATCTCCTACCATCCTCGGAGAATTATTCCTTCGTTCTAGTAACGTTCAAACACCTCATTTTGCATTCTTTTTTTTAATCTGGTCCTTTCGTGCTTCCATCTGATGGCTCCTATTCAGCCTATGACGTGGTTGCATCCTATTCAATCTCCAAATCCAATGGTCTGAGATCCACTTCTACCACACCTATAAATAAGACCCTAGGGCTAACACTTTTTCTCATTCTAGGTTTTCTCCGCTTGGGTTCACCTTTTCAGGAAGGACCCTAAATGGAATAATTTTCCAAGGAGAGAATCTTTTTAATAAAAATATTTTAATACCCTCAAGTGGATCCGGGAAGACCAAAAGGGAAGAGCTTAGGACCACAGGTGAATGATTATAATTATTTAGATTTTTAAGCAATCTAAAATAATAGGGTTTCCAATAGTTGTAGTTTTTCTACAATTTTGGAAATACCTTTTTATCAGTTATTTTCAATTTTAGATTTATTTTCAGTCTATTTCTTTTTAGCTATTCTTTTCAATTATCTATAGCTAATATCTGTTAATTATAGCTTTTCCATTTAATTACAGTTATTTACAGTATTTTAAATTTATTTACTGTTATTTATGCATAATTTACATCTTTTTCCTATGTTTTGGATTTTCTTTTATTTTCAGTTTTCTTTTATTTCTCTTTCTTCTTCGCATATGGATTAAAATAGATTAAACAAGAATATGGATTAAAATTATAAGAATACTGAAATAACGGAAGATAAGATGTAAATTGTAAAGAGTGTAATAAAAATGGAATTAAGACTGAAATTGACAATAATTATGATATTGATGTTAGAATTGGACTAATTAAAGATAATTGGCCTAGTTATAACTTAGAATTATAACTAAAAAGAGTATAAGATGAAAGAAGCTTATTTTTATAGTTAGACCTTGGGTTAAATAATAAACATGATTATAACGTAGGAAATAGAACTGAGTGAGGCTTATTTTAAGACTTAGGATAAATCAATAAGCATAGATAGTAAGAACAAAGGTAAAGGCTTATTTAAATAATTTATCCAAGTTAATAAGCAAAGAATTAAAGTATGACCTATATCAAATAACATTCCCCTATTTCTATGGACAAGGTATTTCACATAATCCTGAAGTGAGACGAGGGGCACGCTTATGTTAATAACGGTAGTAAATGGTCAATAAGTAGAAGTCCAAATCATGGGGATATGGGCAAAGGGCGCAACTAGATATTGTTTTCATGACGGGCCAGTACCTGCAGAATTTCCCCTATTATTTCTATGGACACGGTGTTTCACATAACCCTGAAGTGAAACGAGGTGTCTCACATAACCCTGAAGTGAGACGAGGTGTCTCACATAATCATGAAGTGAGATGAGGGGCACGCTTATGCTGGAGCTTGAGGTAATAAGAAGACCCAATAGGTGGAACAACAGGTAACATGAGCATGGTGGTGGTTACGCGTGCGACTTTCATTCGGGTGCTCATTAATCGTTATGAGTTCCAAGCGCTTAGTATGTGTGTCTTTCGTAGACACCATTGCCTTCTGTGTAGAGAGCTATATAACATCTAATCCACAATAAATACTTTGTGCGTCTTTTGTAGACACCATTGTACTTTGTGCGTCTTTCGTAGATGCCATTACTTTATGTGTATAGAGTTATATAGCGTCTAGTCCACAGTAAGGTCTATGGAGTAGCAGGCCGATCAAAGGGTAGAATTAGGATTTCATCCTAACTATAGAATTAGGAATTCAGCCTAATCAAAGCAGCTAACAAAGACAAGTGCAAACAATCAAAGTTAATCAATTGCGTTAATTTAGTACTTCGTATTTATTTCCAGCTTATTCCTTTTTCTTCCTATTCTCTTTGTTTCCTTTATATATACTAGAACTGTTGTAAGGTCTATTACTTTGCTTAAAGATTCTAGTAATTACTATCATTCACCAGACTTTTTGTCTGACCCACTCCTCTATTTTCCCCTTTACCCCCTGGGCAATCAGGGGAAAGGAAGATAGACTGCAGCTTCTTGGAGACTTGGAGACCCTATCATGTATTCCTTCTTTTTATTTTCATCTTTTTGTTCTTTTATTGTACTGGCACCGTATTGAGGGAAAGTTTGTGTTTGTACTCTGATGAGACTGAGATTTTATTTTCATAAGACAATTGTATTTGGTATTTGGAACATATGTGGTTTGTTTGAAGTATTTATGAAGTATTAATTTTTAAAATCACTTATTGTTTTTAATTACTTCCGTTGTGTTATTATCTATCTATTTTGTCTTGTGAATCTTAGTCTCTGCTAGTTTTAGTTATACCAATAATGCTCCATGCCTTTTAGTGTGTCCCTGTAATACCCCAAAATTTTGTGAAAAATCATTTTTGTAAAATGATTTAATTTTGAAATATTTAGATTTAAATATGGTGAAATTTCTGGAATAAATAGTGTGCAAGTATATGTGTGCACGTGCACACTGAAATGGCACAAGAAAGAACTCCAGATTTCTTGGATTTAAAACAAGAATTAAAGAGCAATACAAACATGATTTTGCAACATGGTTATTTGATTTCTGAGATTTTATGGGTCATCTTAGAAAATAAGAAAAGCAAGTTTTACTTTAGATCAGTAAACAAATTTATTTAAAACCCAGAAAAGAAAATAATATATATATATATATTTGTAAACTTGTATACATATAGGTGCATATGTTTCAGAATTTAAAAGAGGAATTAAAATAAGCCTAGATAAGATATGTATACAAATATACATTTTTAAATACTGAAAAGTATATATATATATATATTAGCAAGTGAAACCATAACATTAAAATGACATGAAATGTGATACAAGTCAATATGCTTGTGTAGGCAAAAATAGCAAAGGGGATTTTCAGAAATAATTAAAATAAATAGAATAGTCACACTTTTGACATGACTAAGTGAGTGGCCATTTTTTGAAAAAGTAAAAGAAAGAAAATGCAGCCTTTAAATTGGTTAATATGGCCGGGGTAATATGAATGAAAAATGCATGATGCTAAGCCAGGACAGAAATGGAATTCTGTTTCAATAAAACCCTAGAGGAAAAATGCTTATAAATAGGCAGTTTAGCCAGTAGAATTATTTTACCCCGAGCTGCATAAAAATAAGAAAAGAAGAAGAAAATATTGAAAGGAAGGAGAAAACACTCAAACAAGAATTTTCTGGATTAATAAGAAGAAACATTTAGGTGAGTAATCTCACTGAGTTCATGGCATTAAGACCTGAGTTGAGGCAGCCACTTTTTATATTGCCATTTATGTATTTCTGGTTTTGATGTATATGATTTCATCAATGCTTTTTGGATGTTTTATTTTAAATCTGATATGATTTAATATGGATGATTTTGATGATCTTTGATTGGTTGAGACATTTGTCTTTGGATGAGTATCATACTGTTTTATTTATACTCATAAATGTTAAAGTTTAGGATCTTAAAAATTATATAGAGAATACTCTCAACTGTTATAGATCTATGGCATGGAAACTTTATAAAAATGATTGGAGCTGCATTATACTTGGTATAAGTGCTGAGGCTTGAAAAGAAAAATGTTAAGGGTGCAATAGAAATTTTCTAAGTGCTGAGCCCTTAATCAAAAAAAAAACCCACAAGCTAAAATTATGATTGAACCAGATCTTGAATCTGAATCAATCATAAAGGCTTGCAGATCAGTATAACATGCCATGCCTCTTTTACAGTTGAAAATGTTCTTATATTTACTAAGATCAAGACATATTGACCCCATTTAGGAAATGACTGTCTGATTATTTCTGAGGGGAAATTATGCTAGAAGAAATTATGGATGTTTCCATGTTTGCAGTGACATGTTCACTTAGCATATTTGATGTTAGGATTTAAGACAATACACTAGTAAATAAACTAGGGAAGGGAAGGCCAAGATGACTGCTGGAATGCTTGTCATATTTGAAGTATGCAAGTTGGCACATGGTTTGTTTAAGCCCTGAGATCTTTGTGCAATGATGTGAATTAGTTCATTGCAATGTGTCCCAGTGATTCCTTAATAGCAGATGAGGCAGGGATTTAAATTGAATATTACAACCTGTAAATGAAGAAATAGGAATGTGGATATTTCTTAGGTTGAATGGTATGGAACCAAGATGATTCCAGTAAATGAAATTGATGCCAATAGATAATCATGTTTGCATGATTATGTATGCAAGTGAAGGAATGATAAGTGAATATATCATACCTGAATCAACTTAATTATACTATGTTAAAATATTTGATTGCAGAAATTTGCTTAAATAACAAGTTAGTACCCTTATATTCTCTATTGCTTAATATCATGAATGAATTGATGTTATTCATACCAGATCATAGATCTGACCCTTGTTTGCTCATGGCATCTGGGGTGTCTCATTTTAAAATGAGGCAGCCACTTATGTTCTTTCAGGTAACCCAGGCACTAAGTAAAAATGAAGTTATGGCTTTTATGGAGGAGTGAATGAACATGCTAGCTAGTCTCAATAAGAGTTTAAATTGATTATATCTGCATGTATTCAGGAAAAATATTATGTTTCTAAGACTTCCAGTCATGTAATGAATTCTATTATGGTTAGATGAACTAGTTGTATCATGTTAAATATATTGTTATGCACTAAGGTTTAAAATCTCAAAGGAAAAATCTGACTGGGAAACAATGAAATGATTTTAATTATTGATATGAATGTTTGGAAGAGAAATATGCACATGTAGTTGAGCTACTGTTTTGTATAATTTATATTATGTATTAGTTAACCTTGAGAAATAACAGAGCACTGAGTTTTAGAACTAAAATCTGGATTTAGCCAGAAGTAAACTTAAAGGATTTTATTTTCTTTTTACTGAAATGCTTTGTAAATAAATCTGAATTCATTTCTGAATTGAATTAGGAAAAGTAAAATGTTTTTCTAAAAGCTTCAGATAGAATGAAATGAAAGGTATCTCCCTTGTTTTTGAACTAGTGTATAGCATATACAAGACTCATGAGTTAACCAGCCTCAACTAAATGAAGTATTGGTTGATCATGATAGACTGTATCTTGAAAATATAGATGCATTTCAAAGCATAGTACATTTAGCAATTGTTTCACTCAGTTTTCTGGAAACTGGGCAAAGGTAATGACATGTACATAAATACCTGTGTACATGTTGATAAATTGGGCAAAAATATAAATTTAAATTCTTAAAACAGTTGTAGGAATGGGTTTTAAAAATAGTTATGTAAAAAGAATTGTTTTGTATGTTAGGTTATAGGCAAAATCAAATATATATGCACAATTATAGGTAGGTATCAGATTTCAACCATACAGGAGAAAAATAAAAAGAAAAACCAAAAATTGTGTTTGAACCGACCAGCATAGCACTCGAACTCGTGACCTTTCATGTATAAGTTAGGCGCGTTTCCATTACGCCTAGATGTTGCTTGTGTTCACTTAGGATCCACTTACTTTTATACTGAATTTGATATTATCCAGACTTTAACATAATCATCTATATTAAAAGCTTGTTTACCACTGATTATTACTTGATCATTTCTTAATCCTAATGACAGACTAAAGTACATGTTTCTAGTGGATATTATGGCCAAAAATCTGAATACAATAATTTATCTGAATTGCTAAAAATCTAAATCAAACAGAATGTTCTTGTACAAAAAATGAAGTATACACTCTGAACTTAGATAAGAAGATCACATACATCTTCATATGTATGTGTATGTTATTAGATATACACTGATATATTTATATTGGTAAGTTATTTTGATCCTGGATATATTTTGTTTATTGGAAAAAGAAAATGACCTTGGAAAAGATATTTGCAATGAATGATATATCTATATATCATCTCTTAGCAAAAAAAAAAAATCCTTATGAAATTAGGGTGGAAATAGGAGGGTCATTTCAGTTGGTATCAGAGCACTTGGTTGCATTGATTGTTAAGTATTATAGAAATGTATAATGTCTGTTAGTTTTGGATGAAATAATTTAGATAAGAAATTAGAAATTATAGAAGCACTCATAATATACTAATACCATTTACCCAGAATTTAGTTAGCAGAACATGGTAGGAAGAGGATCTCATCACAATGCAGGAACCAGTGCACCTCAAATGCTTGATATGCAAGAATTTGTGAGGGTTTTAAGAGATGGAATTGGGCATAGGCCTGAGAACCCACATGAAGAGCTTTCAAAACTACTGAAGACTTATTCCAATTTGGGAGGCAAGAGTTTTGAAGGAACAGAGAGTGTGATGGAAATTCAAGCATGGTTGAGAACACTTGATAGGATTTTCAATGACATGCAGTTGGATGACCAAAGGAAGAGGCAAGTAGCTTCTAGACAACTGAAAGGGGTAGCTTTAAGCTGGTGGGAGGTGATCATAGCTGGAAGAAATGAAAATGAAATCACTTGGAATCAGTTCAAGGAGATGTTGGAGGCAAGATTTGTACCAGCATCAGCCAAGACCATTTTGCTTGAAGAATTTATCAAACTTAGGCAGGGAACTTTGAATGTCACTGAATACACTCAAAAGTTTGAGGGGCTATCTAATTATGGAGCAATGCTAGTGGCAGATGAAGCATCCAAGAATGATAGGTATATAAAAGGGCTGAACCCAGGACTTAGCAGAGCTATGCTACCATATGCAGATAGAACATTTGATCAAGTAATTGATCTGGCTTTGAAACTGGAACAACATGACAAAGAAAGAGAGAAATATAGGAATTTTAAGAGCAACAACAAGAAGGATAAGGGAAGATATCACCCTTATGATAAAAAGAAGGAGGAGGCAGACAACAGGAAGAGTAAAGATACTAAAGCCAATGATACTAAGAAGAAATTGGTTTGCCATCATTGTGGAAAAGAAGGACACATCAAACCAAGGTGCCCAGAGTTAAAAGGAGGAGCCTTCAAATGCTACCTATGTGGGAAAGAGGGGCATATGAAGAGGAACTGTCCTGAGAATAAACAGCAAGGGAAATTGGCAACTTTGGAAGGAAAAGGCAAATCTGCAGTGAAAATTGATGCTGAAAATCATGGCCAAGTGGAAGGTACATTACTCATTTGTGCCATACCCATACCAGTAGTATATGATACTGGAGCAACACACTCTTTGATTTCCTATGAATTAGTTAAAGTGTTAAAATTAAACTGCAAATTGGTTGAAACCCCATTGCTTGTACAAAGTCCCCTAGGGAGTTCTAGTGTTTTGAACATGAATTGTGTGGATGTGGAGTTAAACATAGGAGGAAATATTTTTATTTCCAATTTATATGTTTTAAATTACCCAAATATAGGAGTTATATTGGGGGTAGATTGGTTAAGGCAATTTAAAGCCATAATTAATTTAGACTCATCCACCATATCATTGCAAGATTCTAGAGGCCAGAGAATCACAGTTCTATGTGAAATAGCTAAGGAAGGGAAATTGTATCATTTAGTTGACTTAGAAAAAGATCTGAGTGAACTAACCATTGAAGAAATTCCCATAGTTAATGAATACTTGGATGTGTTTGGGGAAGTTAAGGGTGTTCCACACCACAGACCAGTTGAGTTCCAAATTAATCTCATTCCAGGAGCAAGTCCAATAATCAAGAAACCTTATAGAATGGGGCCAAGTGAACTGAAAGAATTGAAAAATCAGTTGGAAGAATTAGAAGGCAAGGGATTTATAAGGCCAAGCAATTCTTGCTGGGGTTCTCCAGTAGTGTTTGTAAGAAAACATGATGGTACCTTGAGAATGTGCATAGATTACAGAGAACTAAATAAAGTAACCATCAAGAATAAATACCCATTGCCTAGAATAGATGATCTCTTTGACCAACTCAGTGAAGCTAAAATATTTTCTAGGCTAGACTTAGCATCAGGATTCCATCAAATGAAGGTTGAAGACTCAAGTGTTAAGTATACTGCATTTAACACAAGATATGGCTTATATGAATTTTTGGTCATGCCATTTGGTTTGACAAATGCTCCTTCATATTTTGTTGATTTGATGAATAGAATATTTAGAGATTATCTAGACAAGTTTGTACTGATTTTTATTGATGACATTTTGATTTATTCTAAGACAGTGGAAGAGCATAAAAATCATTTGCATTTAGTTTTGTCAAGACTAAGGGAAAATGATTTAAAGGCAAAATTTTCAAAATGTGCATTTTGGAAAGAAGAAGTGCATTTCCTTGGGCATGTCATCTCTGCCAAAGGAATATCAGTAAACCCTAACAAAGTAGTGGCAATCCAAGCATGGAAAAGGCCTAGCACCATCAGTGAGATTAGATCATTTATGGGGATGGCAGGATATTATAGGAGATTCATAAAAGATTTCTCAAAAATATCATCACCACTTACCAATTTAACTAGAAAGAACCAAGCCTTTGTATGGACAGAAAAATGTGAGCAAGCTTTTATCAAAATAAAAGAAGCCCTGATTGATGCACCAGTATTGAGAGTGCCAGAAGGAAATGAAAATTTGGTTGTGTACACTGATGCAAGTGGCTCTGGGTTAGGGGCTGTGTTGATGCAGCAAGACCAGGTGGTAGCCTATGCATCTAGGCAATTAAAGCCACATGAAACCAGGTATGCAACCCATGATCTTGAACTAGCAGCAGTTGTGTATGCTTTGAAACTTTGGAGACATTATTTGTTAGGTGCCAAATTCATTTTGTACACTGATCATAAGGCACTGAAATATTTATTCTCACAAAAAGATTTGAACATGAGGCAACATAGATGGGTAGAGTTCCTAGCTGCCTATGACCTAGATATACTGTATACACCAGGCAAGGCAAATAAAGTTGCAGATGCCTTGAGTAGACAACATGCCAAGGTAGCCATGTTGATGATGGAAGAGTTTAGGGATTTGTCTATACTTACTGATTTGGAAATTGAGGAAAACAGTGAGGAACAAATGATGCCTATTGAAGAAGGTAAAGGTAAAGGAAAATTAAGTATGATATCTCTGCAATCAGATTTACTTCTTAAGATTGGACAAATGCAGGAACAAGACTTAAACATGATGGAAAAGAAAATGCTCATATCAAAAGGGGAGGAAGTAATAAATTATCAAATTGATAAAAATGGTTATTTAAGGAATAAAAATAGGATATGTGTTCCAGAAAATATAGAATTGAAAGAGGAAATATTAAATGAGTACCATAGGAGTAAGTACTCCATACACCCAGGTAGCACCAAGATGTATCAAAATTTGAAAAGAAATCTTTGGTGGAAGGGGATGAAGTCAGATGTGGCCAGATATGTTGCAAGGTGCATGACTTGCCAACAAGTCAAGGCAGAGACACAAAGGCCATCAGGACTATTGCAACCCCTTAGTATACCACAGTGGAAGTGGGAGGATATATCTATGGATTTCATAGATGGTCTTCCTAGATCTAAGAAGGGAAACACAAGTATATGGGTAATAGTGGATAGGCTAACTAAGGTAGCACATTTTATCCCAGTTAAAACAGAAAGAAATGCTCCAAAATTGGCTCAAATATTCATGAAAGAGGTAGTAAGGTTGCATGGCATACCCAAAACCATTGTGAGTGATAGGGATACCATCTTCACCTCAAGATTTTGGAAAAGTTTTCAAGAGGCTATGGGGAGTGAATTGTGCTTAAGCACTGCCTACCATCCACAATCAGATGGTCAAACTGAGGTGGTGAACAAAGTCTTAGAGGATTTGTTGAGAGCATGTACACTGGACTTTGGAGGCAACTGGGAAGACCACCTCCATCTAGCTGAATTCACCTACAATAACAGTTACCAAAGCACCATAGGGATGGCACCATTTGAAGCCTTATATGGCAAGCCATGTTTATCACCTATATGCTGGGTAGAGGCTGGAGAAAGGGCTATTCTTGGACCTGAATATGTTAAAGAAACCACAGAGAAAATTGGGTTAATAAGAAAAAGAATAGCAGCAGCTCAAGATAGGCAAAAGAAATTTGCAGATAGGAAGAGAAAGCAAGTGGAATATGAAGTGGGAGACTTTGTTTTCATCAAGATTTCACCTATGAAGAAAGTCATGAGATTTGGCAAGCAAGGTAAGCTTACACCAAGGTATGTTGGACCCTATAAAATTCTGGAAAGAATTGGTTCATTGGCTTACAAATTAGAACTACCAGAGGAGATGAAAGCAATGCATAATGTTTTTCATGTGTCCCAACTTAGAAAATGGGTACATGATAAGGAAGACATTTTGGAAAAGCCTACCAAAATTCAAATAAATCCTGACTTGGTTTATGAAAAAGAACCAGTGGGGATTATAGCCAAGGAAGAAAAGAAATTAAGGAGCAAAACCTTGAAACTAGTTAAGATCCAGTGGAGTAGTGATCCTAATGACTGCACATGGGAGTTAGAGGATAAGATTAGAATGGATTATCCTAAGCTTTTTGCAAATTAAAAGGTAATTTTTTTTTTCTTCTGGAAAAATTATTTGTTATGCATGGTTGATATGGTTGAATTTGTTTGCTTATGCATATATTTGATAAGTTTTCAGAAAAGAAAAATGATGCTTACTAAATGTTAGAAAAATTGTGAGGACACAATTCCTAAAAGGAGGGGTGAATGTAATACCCCAAAATTTTGTGAAAAATCATTTTTGTAAAATGATTTAATTTTGAAATATTTAGATTTAAATATGGTGAAATTTCTGGAATAAATAGTGTGCAAGTATATGTGTGCACGTGCACACTGAAATGGCACAAGAAAGAACTCCAGATTTCTTGGATTTAAAACAAGAATTAAAGAGCAATACAAACATGATTTTGCAACATGGTTATTTGATTTCTGAGATTTTATGGGTCATCTTAGAAAATAAGAAAAGCAAGTTTTACTTTAGATCAGTAAACAAATTTATTTAAAACCCAGAAAAGAAAATAATATATATATATATATATATATATTTGTAAACTTGTATACATATAGGTGCATATGTTTCAGAATTTAAAAGAGGAATTAAAATAAGCCTAGATAAGATATGTATACAAATATACATTTTTAAATACTGAAAAGTATATATATATATATTAGCAAGTGAAACCATAACATTAAAATGACATGAAATGTGATACAAGTCAATATGCTTGTGTAGGCAAAAATAGCAAAGGGGATTTTCAGAAATAATTAAAATAAATAGAATAGTCACACTTTTGACATGACTAAGTGAGTGGCCATTTTCTGAAAAAGTAAAAGAAAGAAAATGCAGCCTTTAAATTGGTTAATATGGCCGGGGTAATATGAATGAAAAATGCATGATGCTAAGCCAGGACAGAAATGGAATTCTGTTTCAATAAAACCCTAGAGGAAAAATGCTTATAAATAGGCAGTTTAGCCAGTAGAATTATTTTACCCCGAGCTGCATAAAAATAAGAAAAGAAGAAGAAAATATTGAAAGGAAGGAGAAAACACTCAAACAAGAATTTTCTGGATTAATAAGAAGAAACATTTAGGTGAGTAATCTCACTGAGTTCATGGCATTAAGACCTGAGTTGAGGCAGCCACTTTTTATATTGCCATTTATGTATTTCTGGTTTTGATGTATATGATTTCATCAATGCTTTTTGGATGTTTTATTTTAAATCTGATATGATTTAATATGGATGATTTTGATGATCTTTGATTGGTTGAGACATTTGTCTTTGGATGAGTATCATACTGTTTTATTTATACTCATAAATGTTAAAGTTTAGGATCTTAAAAATTATATAGAGAATACTCTCAACTGTTATAGATCTATGGCATGGAAACTTTATAAAAATGATTGGAGCTGCATTATACTTGGTATAAGTGCTGAGGCTTGAAAAGAAAAATGTTAAGGGTGCAATAGAAATTTTCTAAGTGCTGAGCCCTTAATCAAAAAAAAAACCCACAAGCTAAAATTATGATTGAACCAGATCTTGAATCTGAATCAATCATAAAGGCTTGCAGATCAGTATAACATGCCATGCCTCTTTTACAGTTGAAAATGTTCTTATATTTACTAAGATCAAGACATATTGACCCCATTTAGGAAATGACTGTCTGATTATTTCTGAGGGGAAATTATGCTAGAAGAAATTATGGATGTTTCCATGTTTGCAGTGACATGTTCACTTAGCATATTTGATGTTAGGATTTAAGACAATACACTAGTAAATAAACTAGGGAAGGGAAGGCCAAGATGACTGCTGGAATGCTTGTCATATTTGAAGTATGCAAGTTGGCACATGGTTTGTTTAAGCCCTGAGATCTTTGTGCAATGATGTGAATTAGTTCATTGCAATGTGTCCCAGTGATTCCTTAATAGCAGATGAGGCAGGGATTTAAATTGAATATTACAACCTGTAAATGAAGAAATAGGAATGTGGATATTTCTTAGGTTGAATGGTATGGAACCAAGATGATTCCAGTAAATGAAATTGATGCCAATAGATAATCATGTTTGCATGATTATGTATGCAAGTGAAGGAATGATAAGTGAATATATCATACCTGAATCAACTTAATTATACTATGTTAAAATATTTGATTGCAGAAATTTGCTTAAATAACAAGTTAGTACCCTTATATTCTCTATTGCTTAATATCATGAATGAATTGATGTTATTCATACCAGATCATAGATCTGACCCTTGTTTGCTCATGGCATCTGGGGTGTCTCATTTTAAAATGAGGCAGCCACTTATGTTCTTTCAGGTAACCCAGGCACTAAGTAAAAATGAAGTTATGGCTTTTATGGAGGAGTGAATGAACATGCTAGCTAGTCTCAATAAGAGTTTAAATTGATTATATCTGCATGTATTCAGGAAAAATATTATGTTTCTAAGACTTCCAGTCATGTAATGAATTCTATTATGGTTAGATGAACTAGTTGTATCATGTTAAATATATTGTTATGCACTAAGGTTTAAAATCTCAAAGGAAAAATCTGACTGGGAAACAATGAAATGATTTTAATTATTGATATGAATGTTTGGAAGAGAAATATGCACATGTAGTTGAGCTACTGTTTTGTATCATTTATATTATGTATTAGTTAACCTTGAGAAATAACAGAGCACTGAGTTTTAGAACTAAAATCTGGATTTAGCAAGAAGTAAACTTAAAGGATTTTATTTTCTTTTTACTGAAATGCTTTGTAAATAAATCTGAATTCATTTCTGAATTGAATTAGGAAAAGTAAAATGTTTTTCTAAAAGCTTCAGATAGAATGAAATGAAAGGTATCTCCCTTGTTTTTGAACTAGTGTATAGCATATACAAGACTCATGAGTTAACCAGCCTCAACTAAATGAAGTATTGGTTGATCATGATAGACTGTATCTTGAAAATATAGATGCATTTCAAAGCATAGTACATTTAGCAATTGTTTCACTCAGTTTTCTGGAAACTGGGCAAAGGTAATGACATGTACATAAATACCTGTGTACATGTTGATAAATTGGGCAAAAATATAAATTTAAATTCTTAAAACAGTTGTAGGAATGGGTTTTAAAAATAGTTATGTAAAAAGAATTGTTTTGTATGTTAGGTTATAGGCAAAATCAAATATATATGCACAATTATAGGTAGGTATCAGATTTCAACCATACAGGAGAAAAATAAAAAGAAAAACCAAAAATTGTGTTTGAACCGACCAGCATAGCACTCGAACTCGTGACCTTTCATGTATAAGTTAGGCGCGTTTCCATTACGCCTAGATGTTGCTTGTGTTCACTTAGGATCCACTTACTTTTATACTGAATTTGATATTATCCAGACTTTAACATAATCATCTATATTAAAAGCTTGTTTACCACTGATTATTACTTGATCATTTCTTAATCCTAATGACAGACTAAAGTACATGTTTCTAGTGGATATTATGGCCAAAAATCTGAATACAATAATTTATCTGAATTGCTAAAAATCTAAATCAAACAGAATGTTCTTGTACAAAAAATGAAGTATACACTCTGAACTTAGATAAGAAGATCACATACATCTTCATATGTATGTGTATGTTATTAGATATACACTGATATATTTATATTGGTAAGTTATTTTGATCCTGGATATATTTTGTTTATTGGAAAAAGAAAATGACCTTGGAAAAGATATTTGCAATGAATGATATATCTATATATCATCTCTTAGCAAAAAAAAAAAAATCCTTATGAAATTAGGGTGGAAATAGGAGGGTCATTTCAGTCCCTTTGGGTATACTACGGGGTATGGGGTGTTACATATGGTATCAGACCCAGGTTACAAGATTCCTAAAAATTTGTTTTAAAAGTAAAGTATTTTTCAAAATAACTTGTTTTAAAGATGTTTTTCAGAAATAAACTCTTATAAAAGAAGTAGTTTTAAGTATAAAAGAGTTTTTATAAAAATCCCCTCAAATGTCCTGTTCAACCTTCTTTCGATTCTTTCATGCCTAAGTTTTTCTTTTCTTTGCATAATATAACTGAATGGTTCCGTAGAGCTACGACACCAGAGGTGCAAGGGCTAATGCCCAGTACAACACCGATAGATGAAAATCCCTTTAACCTACCTACATCAACCAACTTTTCTAAGCTATGCAAGGACTTCGCTAGTATAGGAGGCAGAACTTTTTCTGGCATGGAGAATTCAGAGGAGACGCGAGCTAAGTTGGAGAATATGGAGCAAAGGTTTAGTCGGTTAGGTTTGGAGGACCAATAGAATGATCAACCTACATCTTGGCAGCTGAAGGGAGAGCTTGAGAAGGTTCCTACAAGCTCTAAGAAGCAGTGGGGGAAGGACAAGAAGGATAAGGACAAGAGGAAGGAGGGAGGACCTCAGAAGTGAATCAAGAAAAGTGGGAGATGTAAGCGTTGTAGAATGACTGGTCATTACGCAAAAGACTATAAGAAGGCAGGAATGAAGGGAAGATGTTTCAATTGTGGACAACTTGGTCACTTTAGTAAGATTTGTCCTTAGAAAACAGGGTAGACAACGAGCGCACCTGCAGCACAGATTCAGATTTTGGATACAGCACCTTCCAGCCGCAGACCAAATCGAGGTAGGAAAATTTGATTTTTATTCCTGATTTTTCCATTCGGGCTCTTTTCGATTCCGGAGCATCACACTCTCTCATCTCTAGTTCTCTAGTAGGTTTTTTGCACTTAGACATCTCTTCAGTAGTAGACCCTATTGTTGTTTCAAACCACATAGATGGATCAGCACACTTGTCTATGGTTTGTAGGGGTTTGAAAATTTTTTTTATCCTAGGCGTAGAAATTGACTGCGACGCCTACGTTTTGGGATTTTCGGGATATGGGATGATTTTGGGGATGTATTGGCTATCCACATATGGAGCTATATTAGATTGCGAGAGGAGAGTCGTTAGACCAGAGACATGTAGTGGTAGGACTCTCGAGGTTTCTTGCGACCTTCAAGGATCAGTTATATTGAGCTTCCTTTATTCCCTCGATTCATCACCATCAGAGTTGGATTCAGTTCCCGTCATCAAAGATTTTCCAGATGTCTTCGAGGAGGTTATGGGACTACCCCCTAAGAGAGAGATTGACTTCAGGATTTATTTGACTGATAATGTTAGACCAGTGCATTACCCATTAGGCACATGACACCTAGGGAGGGGATGGAATTGAGAAAGCAAATCCGTGAGCTTTTGGAGAAGGGTTTCATAAGAAGGAGCATATCGGAGTAGGGAGCGCTAGTCGTCTTTGCTACTAAAATGGATGGTTCTCTTTGACTTAGCATGGACTATAGAGAATTAAATAAGCTCACAAAGAAGAACCGTTTTCCACTCCCTAGGATAGATGATCTTTTTGACCAGCTAGTTGGCTCTTCAGTATTCTCTCAGCTTGGTTTAGCCATGGGATTCCATCAGCTTAGGGTCGCTAATGACAGCATTGATCAGACCACATTTAGGACTCCAGATGGGTTTTATGAGTGGTTAGTTATGCCTTTTGGGCTAACCAATGCCCCAGCCTACTTCGTAAATTTTATGAGATGCGTCTTTAGAGAAGTCCTAAATAAGTTTGTGGTTGTATTCGTGGATGACATTTTGGTATTTTCCAAGTGTAAGGAGGAGTTGGCTATTCATCTAGAGGAGGTTCTTCGTACACTTCGCATTCTTTAGTTGAAAGCAAAGTTCTTAAAGTATCACTTTTGGCATAAGGAAGTGTGTTTCTTAGGGCATAGAGAAGGTCTATACATGGAAAGAGTTTGATAAACGGTTTTGTACATTTAGACTCGGATTGTGAAAATCCAAAGAGTGGTAGGCAAAGATTAGGGATGTACAATAGAAAAGGAGGTAAGCCACGTGTAGATAATTGCAGAAATTATAATTGTTTCATATAAGTGGATTTAAAGGTAGTACCTTAGAATAAATATGAGCATAGGAACAGAAGACTTTAAGTAAGGAAATGGGATTTTCAAGGTTTAGAAAGGATACTCCTAGGGTAGTAAGTAGGAAAATCCACTTTATGTCTAACCCAATAAAATGAAATTATTAGAATTGGAAGGAAGAATTGTCAATATTTTAATTAAATTCATACACTAGTATTTTTTGGGTTGTAGTAACAGTGTTTTACGCAACATCGGTTTTAAACCCAAATAAAAATGAATTTTAAAAGATAATTTCTAGGAGTAGAAATGAAAGTGATTTGTAAAATACACTTATTATTTAAATAAGTATAAGAAAATGTTTTTTGGCTATGGATATATTAAAACAGTTTTAAAAATGAGTTTTTCTTAAAGGAAAAGAGTAAGTTAGATATTAGAAGATGTCTATCATAAGATAATATAAATTAAACATACTTTAATCTATTGGAATGAAAAGAGTAATGCTATAATTATCTATGAAACCAATAAAAAAAATTTGTGCAAGTTACAAGGAATGCATGAAAGAGATATACAAGGTATGGGAGCATCATATTTTGTATAGCCTATTTCGAAAAATATAAAATAAGTTCCTTGTAATTTCACATAAACATGAAGTTCTCTTTTAAAAGGTTCATAGAAGATTTTAGCGTTAATAATTTCTCATAGGAGAAAGTAGTTTTAATACATTAAGGTTTGAGACCGTTAGGTGTAATAAGAAGATATTTTGAAAACACATAAGGATATCTTAAAGATATTCTAAAAGAAAATAGTTTGGTGAAAAATAAATAAGTGTTTGGAAAACTTAACAAAAGTAAAAATTGAAAATTCATTTTTTTATAGAAAACTAAAAGGATCTTTAAAAGAAAACTAGGAATAAGTTTTGGACTTAGAATTTGAAAGTTTTTCCCTCTAGGTTTGGGAAAATAATGTGAATTCAAAAAGCTGTGAAGATGTAAGCTAGAAAGATAAGATTTTAAGTAACCTAGTATTTTTGAATTTAATAGAAACTTAAAGATAACACTTTTAAAGACAAAGGTTTTTGGATTTGATGTTTTAAAAATTTAGAAACGTTAATTTTTAAAATGGAAGTATAAACACCGAACCAAACTCTTAAATGTGAAGTAGATAGCAATCATTTCCTAGGTGTAACAGAAATGGTGTAAGGCTATAAAGGAGACATCAATAATTACTTTTGGAAGTAGTAATAGAGTTTCCATAAAGTATATAGGACCCTAGTGAGAACCTAGGAATGTTGATTCATGTGAGCAAACTAAAGAAGAATCGTAAGTCATGCATGGTTGGGAATGAGTATCCTTGATTTTGGAAGAACTTGGGAGAAGCATCTTTCTTTAGAGGAATCCGCATAAGATAGTAGTTCTCAAGCTAGCATTGGAATGGCACCTTCCGAAGCTCTTAATGGAAGACCGTGCAAGTCGCTTTCGTGTTGGATATAGTCTACAGAGGGATTGCCTTGGTTCCGACACGGTTAAGGAAACTTCGAAGATGATTAGTTTGATTAGGAGAAAATTCATATCTCATATCCTCATTTCTTTGATAGTAATTTTTCGAATTTCCTATTTCCATCATTAGTTTTGAATAGGTTCTTTCCTTTATTATCTTTTGGGAGGGTAGAACTTAGGATTTAACCTATGGATGGTAGGATTTGATGTAAACATGTTACTAGAACATGTTATGAATGATGGATTCAAGTGGTTGCAAGTGTTTGCTAGTGGATGCTAATGGACGCATGTCACTAGGCACTATTATCCCTTAGGGATCGGCCTAAGTAGGACACTAGATCATATGCATATGGATGTGTGCGCATTTTTATTTTATATTCCATGGTTGCTATAAATGGATGATTTTCACATGATTGTTGCATTTGGATGATGTTTGTAGCATGCATATAGAACTATCGGCTATCATTAGGGAATTTGCATTCATTTGGATACATGGCACGGACATAATTGCATAAAAGGAGGTCAACTGAATTAGTGAACCGCCTAACCTTTTGCATTAGTTAAGGACATTGATACTACACCAATTGCATAAGTATCATAAATTGCATTAGAAAAACTTAAGGACAATTGATGAATGGTTGATGGTTGAGTAGTTGGTTGTAGAACACGGATGAAAACATCTAGTTCATTCTTTTATCCTTAGAGATTTCGGGGACGAAATCCCTTAAGGAGGGGAGAATGTAACAACCCAAAACTAAACCCATAATAATTAATTAACAAATTAATTAAATGATAAAATAACTTTGTGAAATTATCAGAATTAAGGCATGGGAGTTGCACCATTGTGTCCATGGTAATTTTCTGGTCAATTTCCAAATATAGAACGTCAAAATCCGAGCTAAAATGAATAAGATACGAATTAAACAAGAATAAGAATATATATATATATATATATGGGCGGTCGACCTGTAGGTCGACCCGCCTTAAAAATTGAAAGAAGGAATTATTCCATAGTTCCAGTAACGTTCAAACACCTCATGTTGCATTATTTTGTTTAATCTGGTCCTTCCGTGCTTCCATCCGATGGCTCATATTCAGCCTATGACATGATTGCATCTTATTCAATCCCCAAATCCAACGGTGTGAGTTCCACTTCTACACCTATAAATAAGACCCTAGGCCTAACACTTTTTCTCATTTTAGTTTTTCTCCGCTTAGGTTCACCTTTTCAGGAAGGACCCTAAAAGGAATAATTTTCCAAGGAGAGAATCTATAATAAAAATATTTTAATACATTCAAGTGGATCCGGGAAGACCAAAAGGGAAGAGCTTAGGACCACAGACGAGTGATTGTAATTTTTTATATTTTTAAGCAATCTAAAATAATAGGGTTTCCAATAGTTGTAGTTTTTCTACAATTTTGGAAATACCTTTCTATTAGTTATTTTCAGTTTTAGATTTATTTTCAGCCTATTTCTTTTTAGCTATTTTTTCAATTATTTGTAGCTAATTTCTGTTAAATATAGCTTTTCCGTTTAATTACAGTTATTTACAGTATTTTAAATTTATTTACTATTATTTATGCGTTATTCACATCTTTTTCCTACGCTTTGGATTTTCTTCTATTTTCAGCTTTATTTTATTTATCCTTCTTCGCGTATGGATTAGAATAGATTAAACACGAATATGGATTAAAATTATAAGAATACTGAAATAACGGAAGATAAGATGTAAATTGTAAAGACTGTAATAAAAATGGAATTAAGACTGATATTGAGCCTAATTACGATATTGATGTTAGAATTGGACTAATTAAAGATAATTTGCCTAGTTATACTTTAGAATTATATAAAAAGAGTATAAGATGAAAGAAGCTTATTTTTACACTTAGACCTTGGGTTAAATAATAAACATGATTATAACGTAGGAAATAGAACAGAGTGAGGCTTATTTTAAGACTTAGGATAAATCAATAAGCATAGATAGTAAGAACAAAAGTAAAGACTTATTTAAATAATTTATCTTAGTTAATAAGAAAATAATTAAAGTAGGACCTGTATCAAATAACATTCCTCTATTTCTATGGACACGGTGCTTCACATAATCCTGAAGTGAGACGAGGGGCACGCTTATATTAATAACGGTAGTAAATGGTCAATAAGTAGAAGTCTAAATCATGGTGATTTGGGCAAGGGGTGCAACTAGATATTGTTTGGATGACGGGCCAGTACCAACAGCATTTCCCCTATTATTTCTATGGACACGGTGTTTCACATAACCCTAAAGTGAGACGAGGTTTCTCACATAAACCTGAAGTGAGACGAGGTGTCTCACATAATCCTGAAGTGAGACGAGGGGCACGCTTATGCTAGAGCTTGAGGTAATAATAAGACCCAATAGGTGGAACAACAGGTAACACGAGCATGGTGGCGGTTACGCGTGCTACTTCCATTCGGGTGCTCAGTAATCATTATGAGTTCCAAGCGCTTAGTATATGTGTCTTTCGTAGACACCATTGCCTTCTGTGTAGGGAGCTATATAACGTCTAGTCCACAATAAATACTTTGTGCGTCTTTCGTAGACGCCGTTGTACTTTGTGCGACTTTCGTAGATGCCATTACCTTATGTGTAGGGAGTTATATAGCGTCTAGTCCGCAGTAAGGTCTATGAAGTAGCAGGCCGATCAAAGGGTAGAATTAGGATTTTAGCCTAATTATAGGATTAGGAATTCAGCCTAATCAAAGCAGCTAACAAAGACAAGTGCAAACAATCAAAGTTAATCAATTGCGTTAATTTAGTAATTCGTATTTATTTCCAACTTATTCCTTTTTCTTCCTATTCTCTTTGTTTCCTTTATATATACTAGAACTGTTGTAAGGTCTATTACTTTTACTTTGCTTAAAGATTCTAGTAATTACTATCATTCACCAGACTTTTAGTCTGACCCACTCCTCTATTTTCCCCTTCACCCCCCACCCCGAGGCAATCAGGGGCAAGGAAGATAGACCGCAGCTTCTTGGAGACTTAGAGACCCTATCATGCATTCCTTCTTTTTATTTCCAGCGTTTTGTTCTTTTATTATACTGGCACCATATTGAGGGAAAGTTTGTATTTGTACTCTGATGAGACTGAGATTTTATTTTCATAAGACAATTGTGTTTGTATTTGGAACATATGTGGTTTGTTTGAAGTATTTATGAAGTATTAATTTTTAAAATCACTTATTGTTTTAATTACTTCCGTTTTGTTATTATTTATCTATTTTGTCTTGTGAATCTTAGTCTCTGCTAGTTTTAGTTATACCAATAACGCTCCATGCCTTTTAGTGTGTCCTTTTGGGTATACTAAGAGGTGTGGGGTGTTACACTCTCCGCTCACTCATGGCTCAATATCTGGCGCAATCCAGTGTCTAAGAAAAGCCGCTCTATAGGCGTGCCATGAAAATCTGAAAACTTCACTGCCCTTTCTGAAGAAACTGATAAGAAGCTGTATCAGAGTAGGTCCGGACTATCCTCCTATCGCTCTGTCACCAGGCTATCTTGGGGGTGTCAAATGAGGAAAAAGTTTAACTAAAGATTGTATCGGAGGAATGGCAAATTTTTTTTTCCAGGTGTGTGGAAAAGAAGTATGGATATGGGTAAATCTCAAGATGCGCTTCGGTTTGACACTAACTGCGAGTCGTTTGGAGGAGTTTTTAGGTGGTGGAGGGTTTTGGAAGTGGTGAAAATGGGTTCGGCTCGGCTGTTTGGGGGAGGAAACGAAAGTGACAAAGCTTAGCTTCGTCACCTTGTTTATACGCGGTTTTTGGGAAAGGCGGGTCGACCCACCTTCCTATCTGGTCGACCTATAAGTCGACCGCTTGGTCGACCTGGGTCGGCCTGATTATATATATATTTTTCTTTTCTTTTCATGCGATGTCCGTTTCGTCTGTTTCCTTTCCCTGCTTAATTAATTTAAGCCCAGTCCAACCCCACCAGCTGAGTCGCTGTTACGACTTTGGCTAAAAATAAATTCCTGATTGCTTTCCACCTTCCAAGTGGAGTCGTGATGCCTTCTATACTTCAACTAAATCCATATTCACATCCACAAGTTTTCTCCAACCACTTATATCGTCTAAACCTAATTTTTCAAAAACAAATCTACTGTTTTTTTATTTTTCAAAAATAAATCTACAGCTATATATATATATATATATATTGAGCAAGACGGGTGTGTAGCGTGACACTACACAGCCGATTAGTAGCATGTATAATATAATATTTTTTCGATCAACATGCCTGATCGATGGCACATAGAGCAAGTACAGAGACTACACAAACATTCGACATAGATAGGACAAGGCAGTGCATGAATATATACAAGGGTATCATAACAAAATAACAAAAGGGAAGACAGAGATCTGAAAGCATCAAGTTACTACCAACGGTTCGCAACTATGGCCTAAACTGCTGGCCGGGGGGTACGCCGAAGTGCTTCCATGTGATTCAGTTGGGGATGAACTTCTCTGTGGATATATATATATATATATATATTTTCAACAATTAACTGCACAAAATTCCCCATTTTAAAACAACAAACTTTTTATAAAAATTAAATCTAATTACGGGCTAGACTCAAAGTGGCTTTTTAATTTCCTAATTTCTTTTCCAAATATTTCCCCAAATGCTGTCCTTCACAATTCACTTGCTTATTACGCCGAAACCTCCAATATCTGAACTGAAACCTATTGCTAGCGCCACCTGTGCACGATATAAATATATATTCCTAACCCATTTCCTCTCTCATGCTTATATTTATTCCAAGGCACTACTGTCCCATTCACTTATCTGAAGCAACTACCAATCTACATATATACACATGGATTTTCCCTTCTTACACTGAACCTATTGTACATCTCAAATCTTTGCCACTCTAGGGCCTATAACTGTTGGATTCCCAAAACTCCAAATCTCGATGTACAAAACTGTTTCTCAAAATCTTTCCATGTATTGACCCTCTAAAAAAAAGGTGGACTCCTCAATGGGTGTAGGGGTATATATATAATATATTTATATTCTTAAAAATACAAATACGTTCACTCACTATCTACCTAGGAACCCTAAACCTAGGCTCTGATACCAAATGTAACAACCCGAATTCCAGTGGGTCTGAATTTTTCGCATAATTGCAAAAATCCAAGCCCACTGAAGCCCGAGTTGGGTATCTGGTATCCTGCAAATAGAAAAAGATAAATATATCAGAGCTCAAATAAATATCTCATAGCGGAACTGACTAAAATATAATAGTAAGAAAATACTCACCAAGGTAATAACACTTTCTAAGCAAGTGTCTCAAAGCTGGAAAATCTCTGCCATCTATCTAACCTGTGGGATGTTATGAGGAGTGGGTCAGAACTAAAGTTCTGGTGAATGGACAAATTATAAACTTTTAAGCATAATTCTACATATATCGTACTATTTCCATTTTCTATCATATTAGGTTTATTGGGTTTATAATACTCTCGCCTCTGCACATGAATCGTACCCATATATTCCCTAGTAGATTAAGACCTAATGACCAATATATATAGCTACATGCCCAAAGATCGCATCGGTCCTAGGTACTACCCATAGTACCTTATTATCCTCCTCGAAAAGGACACCATCGTCTTGCTACTAGAGCGTATTGTAACTACATCTATAAAGGACAGCTTCGTGAGGCCTACAATACAGATGTTCCGTCATCTACTATGAAAACGTGAAACTGCATCCACACTAGCTTATTCTAGTGCTTGTACATCCACAATATACCACCCAGTGCGTACCTTGAGGACTACAAGTAATCGTTCTGTCTACTCCCTGCATTCCACCAACAAGGTCTACCTTGTACGAAACTCAATCGGGGATTTTCTATATCTGTAAAGGTCCGCTTCATTAGGCCTACAATACAGATATTCTACTTGATCTGTCTCTTTTCTCATCGTGGCTATGACCCCACGCAGCATCCCCAACTAATCGAAAGACCTTTTAAGAGTTAAGTGGTTGTGCCGTACTGCAAACAATCTAAATATCCAATTGGATGTGCCCCTCATCCAATGTCTCGATAGTGAAAGAATCATTGGTCAGTTGGTTTAACTCTAGTCTTTCCTGAACTCGCTCTAACTAATGATGGTTTGATCTCCGCATGCGACTATCCTTTTGGGTCCTTCCCACTATAACCTACTCACAAACTGGAGTATGGTGTCATACGAATATCTTACTCCATCACCAACCTTTTGACTGCCTATAAAGGTCCGCTTCGTTAGGCTTGCAATGCAAAAGCAGTCAAGGCATACTCTCTTGATGGAACACTTACAGACCCGCCTCCAGGGGTGCAGCTTCGTTAGGCCTACCCCAGAGGGTCATCCTAGAGTATCCTCACGTCCCGTTGAAGTCTCATACTTCCTTCTAGCCCGAACTAACTAAGTTGGACGTGCTCTTTCTGTACTAAAATTTACGATGAACTACTTCGTCGGGCTTTTTATCCAGATTCTCTTTCAGGCTGCTCCAAACGCACCTTACCATTTTATTAGATCCTACGTCTAATCTTTTACTATGCGTTTAGTTTACTTTTCTTATTCTGTTGGCTACTTATTTACCCTAGTCAGCAAGCCCAGCCCCACCTATGTATGAGAGCATCAGTCCTAGATCTGAAAGGGAATGCTGCCAGTACGGGCCACTTCTATTATTTTTGCTTATTAACTTAATCCAAGATCTAAGTTTGATAAAATAAGCCTCTTCTATTTCTTTCTTTTTAATTATAACCTACTTGTTACAACTGTTCTTGCAATTGTTTCTTTTATATTCTTTTCTTTCTTTTACAACCTACATGTTATAAATGTAATTGCAAGTGTCTCTTTTCTATTCTAGTCTGTCTTCTTTTATTATGATACTAAATTATCTTTAGTTCTCTCATATTATATGACAGTCTTAGCTTGGGACTACGTCCAACTGCCACAATTTACTTATCATAATAACTGCTTTACTTTTTACTCTATTATCTGCGTAGTAAATGCAGATCTAGTCACATTTTCTATTTATTGTTTCTAGTCCTGTCACATAATTAATTTGATTATTTCCTCTTCTTTTATTTCTTTACGCTTCACGTTATTCTCTTTTATTCTAGGAAGTAGTTCTATTCTATTTGGTTGGTTACAAAAACTGTGCTAAAAATCAATTTCCATATTTTAATACTAAATAATGCTATAAACAATAACTCATAACTGCAAGATATTTCTTTTATTGTTTCTTTAATTATTGGTAATGCAAAATACAGTAATGTCTCTATTTTGCACTAATTACATTTTTCTTGCTTTTATTCTTGCAATTACGTTTATCGTTATTCTTACAATATTAAACTATGGAAATGTATTCCCTTTTCTAAACCAACCAACTAATCTATTACTAACTTTCAAATCAAGTTATTAGATTTTCTTCTTTTTAATTCATTTATCTCGTTTTAACATAATTTACTGTAAATTTCTTACTTTTAGGCTTATGCATTTCTCTATAACTTTTAAGCCTAATATTACTTATATTTAATTGGATTCCTTTCTTTTTCCATATAAATAACATTTAAATATAAGTACACTTTTCTTATAAAATTTACAGTTTCAACACAACTGACTAGTAGAACTAATTACTGAAATTAGTCAAAATGTTGAATTAAATATTTAACGGGAATCTAACGATATTATATATCATAAACATAAAAGAGATATAATTTAAATACACTCATCTATCGTCCTTAGCTTTACTCCATGGCCTTCCTGTATCCCCTTCTAAGGCGTCTAATATTTTTATTAAAAAGATATTCTCTATAGAAATATTTTCTGTTTAGGATTCAGCCTCAGGCAATGAACCCAATTGGGAGAAAATAGCTAGGCCTAGGGTTCTATTTATAGTGGAGTTTGTGGATCTCAGACCGTCAGATTTTTGAATTGAATTTGGTGCAACCATGTCATAGGCTCGCTGCGAATCGTGGATCTAGAAATCAACGCTTCAAATCGCACAAAAATCGAATTATATAGTTTCGGCACATCCCTGGATGATTTCTCGTCCAGTGCAAAACACGGGTCAACCTATAGGTCGACCTGTGTGTTTAGTGGGTCGACCTATAGGTCAACTCTTGTGCATTGCGGGCCGTTCTAATTTCTTGTTCTTCTCGTAACTTTTCATATTAAGTCGGATTTCGACAAGTTATATATGGAAATTGATCAGAAAATCACCACGAACACAATGGTATAAGTTTCGAGGCCATATTTTGACAATTCCAAAAATGCTTATTTTCACTGTTCATCGTTATTTAATTATCTAAAAATGCGGGGTGTTACACATCAAATAGACACTAGTAGAGATGGTAGCACGATGTTAGTGTTCGTCGGAGAGAAGCCATTGAAGGTGACTGGAAAAGTTGGTTAGGGTTTTAACTTGGGTTTGATTTGGTAGCAACGATAATCACTAGTGGAGGTTACTGTAGCATGTGGTTTAGGGAAGAATATCTTATGACAGTGGTTGGAAGTGTCATTTGTGTTCAAGGCAACTGTTATTAGAGGTCGAATTCAAATCAAAATCTGGACTGGACGGAATCAAGGAGGTGATGTTAAATTTACATTTAATCCTTATATTAATTTACAAATTGGACATTAAAAATTACATTTCTGTTTGGTTAGGAGGTTTGCCCCGTGTTGGCACCATTTGTGTTAGATTTGGTATAGCACTAAAAGAACCTTCTTGGAAGTTATGTGGTTTAAGTTTATTTTATTTAGTTCATTATCCCTATAGTTTAATTTAGTTTATTATACCATTGTTCTATATGATAATATTCCTTGCTTGGTCTGGTTTGATATCGAATGCTATTTGTTTGCGATATACCCGCAATCGCTATGATGAACGATGAGAATGACATCAAATATTGTCATCTAACTATTATGTACCGTGGTTTAATGATCATTATTTGTCAACAAAAACTTGACAGTGAAAGATTATTCAAAAGTGGTAGAAAAAAAAATCTCCTACAGGAGATTTTATGATCAATAACTAAAATGCTCCAACAATGCATTGCTTACCAACTTCTAAACTGGATCCGTATATGTAGGATTGGTCGATCTGATTCATAGATAATATTCAAGGACTTCCCATAAAATTTTCAATAAATCCTCCCATTTTCTTCAGGAAATTTTCTTCAAGACACATTTTGGGGCTTTTTTTTATGAAGGACGGCCCATAAATATTTTTCTTCCAAGGACAAATTATCGTTTTTAGTTCTCCGGCCCAATTCTCGCGCGCTTATTCTTCTTCTTCATTCGATCAAAATTTTGAGTCGCGATCAAATATTTTTCTCATAATTGTAATATCAATCAACGTTATTCGTTTATTTCAATTTCGTCCACTTCAACGATTATTTTTTTTTCCATCCGTTCTTTTGTTGATCTCGTTCTTTTCATATCTGTACGGTGATCTCGTTTTTCTCAGGTATGCTTATATCAATCTGTTTTTTTGATATTTTTCAATTCGAGTTAAATAAAATTGTTCCTGATTTATAATTATGTTTATTATTATGCCTGATATGCAGTGTTGTTCTTCTCTTTGTTTTTTCATTCGTCGATGGATGACTGTGGAAGTACCAGCAGGTTTTTTATTGTTATACTCGTTTCTTTATGCAGTGTTGTTTTGTAGTTACTTTTCATTTGATTTATTTTGCATTCTCTTGCATTAATGTTGGGATGATTGGAGAAGTATCGTTGGTTGGGTTGTATATTAATTTGTTATTGAGTGGAAAACTATTGTAGTTTAGGTTCAGTTTCTGGGTATCATTTTTATATTTTCTTAGTATCATTTTTCTTCTTCAGTATCTAGGTATCAGTTTTATATACGGTAGGTATCAGTTTTGTAAAATTGAATAATTACTGTTCTAAATCGTACATATTTTTACTGATGTTTATTATTATTATTATTATTTGCAGTGGGGATAACAGCCTTCTTTGTTGGTTTGTGTTGAATAATAATACTTTTAGCACTCGATTGTTTATCGATTGCTCTTTGTATGATTTGAAGAGTGAGATATGCCGATATTGGTCTCAATTAACTCCTTCTTCTATTCAGATTTCTTATGTACTTGAGGACAAAGTTATTATGGTTGACACTGATTCTGATATTCAGAGCATAATTTGTTTTCAGTTACACAAGAAAAGTTCTTTCTTTGGTTTTACTATTAAGGTTAAGGGTTGTGAATTGGAAGTTGTTGATGGTGCTTGTATTTCAAGTTCATCCTATGTTCCTGCTTCTTCATCTTCTATTGTATCTGTCTGTTCAAATGTTGTTAATGGTAAAAGTTATTTAAAAGATATGTTGAGGAGAGGGTCGACATTAAGCATTTCCAATTTTGTTGGTTTTTGTTTTGGAGGCGCTGAACATTTTAGAGAGTTTTTGATAGCATATCAAATTCAAAAGGGGTATGAATTAGTATTTTTAAAGAATTGTGCTACAAGAGTCACTGTGATTTGCTCTTCGTATAAGAATGGTTGTCTTTTCAAAGTCCATGCTTCCTGTGATTCTGGAGAATTGAAAAGGTTCTTTATGAGAAATTTGGTTTCTGATCATTCTTGTGGGGCTGGTCTAAGACATGTGAATAATCCACATATATCTAGTTCTTTTGTTAAATCGATGATTATTGATGAGATCCGCGATTGTCCAAGTAAAAAGCCTAAGGATATTATACTTGATTTTAAAAGAGAATACAATTTTTAGTTGTCTTATGGTTATGCTTATCATGGGAAACAACTTGCATTGATGGAGTTGCACGGTAATGATGCTTTGTCTTATAATGATTTGAGTTGGTATTTGGAAGCAGTGAAGAAATCTAATCCAGATAGTTATGTTGATATGGATGTTGATCCTTGTAGTAATGAATTTCAAAGGGTGGTTATTGCCTTTGGCGCTTGTTTACTTGGTTTCAAGTCTTGTCGTCCTATGATATTATTAGATGATACTCACTTGAAGGGACGTCCTGGTGTATTGATGGGTGCAACTGCAAAAAATGGTGATCAAGGTATGTGTTTGTTTTCAAACTTGATTTGTTTATATTGAGATTATAATACTTGGCATAATTATTAATGTACATTCTTTTATCATAATTTGTATTCTGGTATCAGTTTTAAGAATGTAGTTTATAAGTAGCAAGTTTCTAGTATCAGAATTTTTATTGTATTAAATTGTAAGTTTGTATTTCGTATAATATGTTCATACTGCTAAACAGGAGATTAGTATCAGTTTTTGTATATTATTAGTATTAGTTCTAATTAGTTCATATATGGTATCATTTATAGTTATGTAGTATTGGAATTTGCTTTGTATCGAAATATATGTCATTATTTTTGTTTCTTTGTTGTTTTAGAATGAAGATTAATGTGCATAATGTTGTGCTTATCAATATTTTTATAATGGTCATATCAGGTTTTAGGTATCAGTTTTGTTACTGTTAGTATCAGTTTTATGAATTGTTTTATATTTATGGTTGTATTTACTTTTTTTTAACTAATTATTTTTGCATTTGCAGGTTTCTTCCCTTTAGCTATGAGTGTAGTTTCTGTTGAAAATGTGGATAACTGGACATGGTTTTTGAACCATTTAAAACAAATGCTTCAAGAAGAGCGTACTTTAGTTTTTATGTCCGATCGCCACCAAGGTTTGCTTTCAGGTGTTCGTGATGTTTTTCCTTCAGATTATCACAGTTATTGCTACTTGCATATGGAACAAAATCTTCTTTCTGCAGTGAAAGCCAAAAATGCAAATGTGTCTATTGTTGATTTATTCAAAATGTGTTCTAGAGCTTCAAATCTATATGAATTTGACGGAGCATATTCTAAGTTTTGTCAAATTGGTGGTGTTGCTGGTGTTAATTTTTTAAAGGATAAGCCATTTGATAAGTGGGTGGATTTATTTTTTCCAGGGAAACGTTATGGTGAATATAGTTCCAATGTTGCAGAAAGTTTTAACAGTTGGATTTTAAATGAACGAGCATTGCCTATTACTTTGTGTTTAGATGGTATTCGTATTAAGATTATGGAACAAATGGCTAGAAGAAGAGAAGAATGTCGTTTGTGGAGAACAAGTCTATGTCCTTCTATGGAGTTACGTTTAGATGAATTGATTGAAGAAGGGTTTGGATGGGATGTATATAAATCTTCTGATTTTGCTTTTGAAGTGAAATCTCCAAACTCTCATTGTGTTGATTTGAAGGAGCGCATTTGTAGTTGCAACAAGTGGAAAATTACAGGATTTCCTTGTGCTCATGCTATAAAGTGTATGAACAAGTCTAAGTTGTCTGTATATGATTTTGTCGAGAATTATTTCACTGTTGATTCTTATCGATGTTCTTATGCCAATGCTATAAATCCTATTCCAAATTATGATAGGCCCATTGTTGATGGTAGCATACAAGATGTTATTAAGCCACCAAAGGAGAAACGTGGCGTTGGCAGACCATCATTGAAGCGCAAAGGAGGATTTTCATATTTTCATAACAAGCAAAACAGATGTGGCGAGTGCAAGCAATTTGGTCATAATAAACGGAATTGTCAAGCTTCAAAGAGGATATGATTTGATTTTATATTTTTAATTTGTTTATAGTAATAAGTGTATGTGAGACTTGTTTCAGTGGTCTATAGTAATTGAATCTTTTGTTATTACTTTGTATTTAGTATAACATATTATGGAATTGATTATAATTTCAGCTATTTTAGTATAGATGATAGTATCATTTTTTTGTTTTTACAGTATGATTTATGTTGTTTGTTTGTTGAAGTTTTGGTATCAGTATCTTTTTTACAGTATCATTTTTTACAGTGCCAAATATTATCAGTTTATAGCTGCATCAGTTTTTTTTAAGTTTTGGTATCATTTTTTAATTTTGGTATCACTTTTACAGTTTTGGTATCAGTTAATTTGGTTGGAGATAATGTTTCATTGATTGGATATAAATGGTTTTATTATCAGTTTTTGTTTGTTTTTAGAATCAGTTTTGTGTATTATAATATGTGCTATAATTTACAGCAGTAGTCCTTAATAATTATAATAATATATGGTGTTTGCAAAACCTGATACCTGAACTAATTGTTGTTTCATACAGTATGTTGAGTATAAGTTTTGACAAAAGTGATACTATCAGTCATACGAAGTGATGCCCAGTTACTGTTTTGTATTGTAATATTACATGAAATTTGATAATATCATTTTACAACTGAAAGTTGTATCATAGATCTGATAATATTATGTTGGATCCATAGTTGGATGATAGAACATACATTATTTAATCTTGTTATAATATAAACAACAGGAAAATAAAAGAACATCACCACAACATATCATTCCAGGAGACGAGAATTGTTTTTACAAGTTAAAGCAGCAGTGTTTTGCTTACAGAACAACATTACTTCATAAGTATGAAATTACAACAGAACATCATTAATTCGCAACTATACATTTCAACATAACAACATTACATCACAGGTATCAAATTTAATTGTGAAATAATGCAATGTGAACTCATTTCCTTTCTTTTCTTTGTTCTTCTAGGCTCGACATGTATTTTGACAGACTCCAGCAGTGTTCATCGTCTATTAATATTGCATGTGCAATTCTTGCTCTTGTTGATAATACATCTTTCTTTTCAATTTTTATCGGTATCCTGCTTCTGTTCAGCGAAATGATGAATATCATTACAAAAATTCCACAGTCAAGCCTGTTGAAACCAAGATGAAATATTAGTATAAATTTTCATCTGCTTAATTAATAGGTTTATAATTAGTACAAAAATTTGAATTTTAGAAACAATGGTACAACTACAGTATGGTTTGAATTAAAATATTTAGCAGTTATACTAGTGCACTATGTACTTATTTCTGTAGGTATCAGTTTATTTTTTGTAGGTGTCAGTTTTGTTTGTGTAGGTATCAGTTTCTTGTTATGTAGATATCAGTTTTCTTCCTGTAGTAAATGTTTATTTGTATTTAAAGTTTATTGTATTGAGGGATAATAATTCTCAATATTTTTATTACGAATGGAATTCAAATAAATATAAACGGTATACAATGATGTCTAGAAGTATGTATGGAAAATTATAATGCAAAAACATTTTTTATAATGGAAAAAACTTACGTGTCTGCTCCCTGCTATGCACACTTTATTTGATGCATTTCATCTGGTTTCACTGCCATGTCTTTTATGTCATTGCTTTTCCAGATTTCTTGGAGCATTTCCTCTATTTCATGTCTCTAAAACAGGTAATATATTAAAATTTTAGCTCATATTCACGGTGATAAGTATTTTTTTAAAAGAAAGATAAATCTCATACCAATTTTATAGCCTCCTTTAAACTTGAATTGTTTCTTTCGTTTGATCTTCTAGGGCGGTTAGAATCTATGTGGCACCATTGCCTTGTTGGGTATGTTAAAGTTACTAATGTCCAGTGGTTCTCACAATGCAAAGGAAAATATATACTTTCAGTAAATTTGTCGTGTACAATAGATTCTAGCATAGGGAGAATGAGACTTTTCTTCACACTCTTCATATCACACACAATTGCTTTCTGTTTTATATGAAAATAAGTTATGATATAATAAATGAAGCAATTATTATGTACTTGAATATTAAAGTTTTATTTACCGTCATTGTAGTTGTGAAAGCATAGTTGTGGTCTTCTATTCCACATTTTGAAATGTACCAATCTATGATCTGTATTAAAATCAGAAATGTATACAATTTAAAATTTGTGGAGCAATTTTAAATTGTTAATAGTTTCAGTACTCTTAGTAGTTGCTGTGTATGTTGATAATTATAGAAATAATAAAGAATAAGGTCAATTTAAGCATGTTGTGGATTTTGGTATCAGTGTTGACGTAAAGAAAAAAATTATTATGTACCTGCCCGTCTGTTTCGCCTCCTTCTAGTAGAAGTTTTAGTGCATTCTTTGTTATGACACAACCTCCTCTGATTGTGTCATTGTCTTCCCATGCTACTACACTATTTTGATAAAAACAATTTGTATATGTTAGATAAACTTAATTTCATATTTAAAATTAATATACATATTTGTACACTTACTTTTGTGATGATATTGTTAATGAAAAGAAGGTTTTGATCACATTTTGTTGCTCAACGTTGAGGTAGATCAAACATTTGCAATGACCAAGCCCCATCTCGTAAAGTGTTGGCTCTATTACTGCAAGTGGCTTTGGATTATTGTCTTGTTCACTTTGGTTTTCAACATTTTCTTTTTTTTCACGTTCCTGTTTTTGCTTATTTGCAACTTTCTTTTGTTTCATCCCATATTCAAAGCTATCACGTTGTTTTTTCACTCTTGTTCTTGCCTTTAATCTTTGAATATAGGAAGCTGTCCCTTTTTGTGTTGCTTTGATTTTTTTGTCAGTTGATTTTATGACTTTTTGTTTCCCTTTTCTAGCAGCTTTTTGCCCATGTTCTTCTGCATCTTTTTTTTCTTCAGTTTTTTCGCTTTCAAAGTCTTGTGTGTCGTAAAGTTTGAAAGATGGAGGGGTAAAGTCAAGCACATACGGTATACTTTTGTTTTTTACATCTGTATCCTGTTGAACAGTTTGAGTATCTTCTGAGTTGTCTCCCTGCACTTCAGTTTCTTTTTCCATCTCTTCTTTTGTTGGAGTCTGTTTTTTTTCTTCATGGTCACATTGTCTTTCTTCACTGCTTGTTTTTTTAGCCAATTCACTTTCTATTTCGATTGGCATTTGTTTGTTCATTTCTTCTGTTTTATCTGCTGTTTTTTGTACACTCTCTTCAGCTATTTCTTCATTTGTTTCTTTTTCCATTTGTACAAAAGTATCTGTATCTAGTTCAGTTTGTAAAATGTTTCTTTGTAGGTTGAAACTTTCCTTTTTATTTTCACCATTTTCTTCACTGTCATTCAAAACATCTTCAACTTTGTTGGTGTTGTCTTCAGCCTGTGATGTTTTCTCTTCATTATCTTTCAGTTTCAACTTTATTTCTTTCAACTCTTGTTTCAACCTGAAAACTTCTTGCTCTGCTTTAATTCTTTTCTTTTTTTCCACTTCTAATTCTTTTTTTGTTTTCTTTGTTTCTTCTTCCAAATCTTTTATATGCATTTGGAAGATCCTGATGCTTACGTCTTCCTCAAATGACTGTGCAGTTTCTGTGGTTTCTTCAAACTTTCTTTTCTTTCCATGCTTTCCTTTTTGAATTTTGGGGAATTTGTGTTGAACAGTCTCTGTTTGAAGTAGACTTTCTTCATATGGGCTGAGATTTGTGATTTCTTTCACCTATAAAATTGGTATTGGAAAATTTGTTTCAGTTTTAAGCTATGATATCAATTTGCAATGATAATTGAATTTTTACTATAATGAAAAAAAAATTGTATTCGATACAATAAATATGTATTTATTTTTATTTTCTGATACTATTAATATCAGGTTCAATCATATTAGTATCAATTTCTTATACTATAAGTATCAGTTTATAATCATATTAGTATCAGTTTATAATCATATTAGTATCAGTTTCTTATACAATAAGTATCAGTTTCTAATATGTAGAACTATGGTATCAGGTATTGGACTGTAGCATCAGCGTAAATTATGAAATTATAAGGTATCAGTTTTTGCATTCTAGTATCAGTTTTGAATACATCCACATTTAGTTTCAAGCATGTACTCATTTGTTATCAGTTTTTGCATTTTTGTCTCAGTTTATGATACTTTTAGTATTTGTTTCAAGCAATTAAACATATGGTATCAGTTTTTTTCATTTTATTTTTTGTTATTGATACTATTTACTATGTTTTGATATGGTATCATTTTTTGATCACTGTAGTATCAGTTTTATGGTATAGGATAAATCATCGACAATAAAACTTTATTCTGCATAATAGTTAAAGCATATTGATTAACAAAAAATGAAATGGAATTTTTACTTACATCACCCTCTTTCACGTTATCAAAAACTGCTTTGACTGCTTTGTCTTTGAGTTTCCTTAAATCCCATTTTGCAAATCTTGGTAAGGCTGGAGTATAATATTGCCTTTGTAGAATGAGATCCAGTTTCTCACAAATGCAATACTGTTAACATTAAAGGAATTGATTAGATATGTTTGTTAAAAAAAATAACTAATAAATTTTTGAATAAGAAATCTTACCAGTGGAAGCATGGAGCATCCCGACATATTTCTTGGATTATGAATGAACTTCTTAACAAATTTATTAAAATTCTTTTCTATCGTCAGTGGCCAAGAAACTAATTGCATTGTCTCTACATTAATTAAGTATGGCAGAAGTCCCCATCTTAATTTTTGTTGGTTGTTTGGAAAGAAAAATGTTAATAGTATTTCAATTACTATTAACATTGGCAAGTCTTCTTCGTACTCCTTTTTCTTTTTGCAACTTCTTGCTTTATTCTTTTTTCCACTATGTTTCTTGTTATATAAGTGTTGTTGCCGAAGTTTCTGTTTGCAAATTCTCTACAGTGCACTGGAATTGTTTTGTTTGTCATTTTTTGAGTCGGCTCAATGTTAATTCCTTTTAGTGGTAGGCCAAATAACAAACTTATATCCATTGCTGTAACTTTCATTCTTTCTGTGGAAAATAAGAAAGCATCTTCGACAATTGAGTAGCATTTGTATAAAGCATCCAAATTGTGTTGATGCTTTTTGCATTCTTTCATTACAATTTTCTCTTCATAGAAAACTCTAAAGAAGTTGTAGAAAGGAGTGCTCTTCATTATATCCATTTGCTTATTTGATAGAGCATTTTTTTTTTATCATTTTAACTGTTTTGAATATTGCCTGCAGTCCACATCTGTAAGCTGTTTCATGCTTTTTATCTTCAGATTGCTGTTTTGTTTCTGATCTTTCTTTTATGTATTTTGGATGAGCATCAACAAAATCATCATCATCCTATTTGTTCAAAATAAAGACAGTAAGTTATTTGTCAAATAAATTATGTTTAAAAACAACAATAGATTCGGGTATTAGTTGTAGTGAAATATCTTCTGTCAAATATATAACAATTTCAAGTTTGAAGTAACTAAGTATCAGTTTTACATTACCTAAGTATCAGTTGGTACAAAGTAGGTATCAGTTTTCTCTAATCAGGTGTCATTTTTTCAAGTAGGTTTCATTTTTTTATAACTAGGTATCAGTTTTTTGTAATTAGGTATCAGTTTTCTGTAAATAGGTATCAGTTTTGTAAATAGGTATCAGTTTTTTGTCTGTTTCATATTTCAACTAAATTATACTGACTATTATTTTATCAAACAATTTACGCTTACTGATAAACACTATTATTACTTGTTACTAGGTATCAGTTGGTACTAATTAGGTATCAGTTTTCAGTAATATGGTATCAAGTAGGTATCATTTTTATATAACTAGGTATTATTTTTTGGTAATTAGGTATCAGTTTTTGTTAGTAGGTATCATTTGTTTGTTTGTATCATATTTGAAATAAATGTCACTGACTATTGTTTTATCAAACAATTTATGCTTAATTATAATGACTATTATACTACTAATTGGGTATCAGTTTGTTATACCTATCAGCCTTTTCTTTTACCAAATGATTTACAGGTAGTATTTTTGAAATATACATTATGGTATAAAGTTATGATGTTTTATATTTTACCGAGTTGAGTTGTTCTTCTTCCAGTTCTTGATCCGCAGCTTCTTTATCTTCTTTTTGCTAAGATTTAACAAAATGAAATTATTAGTATTTCAATGTTGCTATAACAAAACTATACTAATTTTGTTGTGTTTGATTTTATATTAATAGTTACCTTCTTTGATATACTTTCACTTATTTGTCGTTTGCTTGTTCTTGCCGTCATTTTTTCATCTCTTCTCTTTGTCCTTTTTTCTCTATTTTGGTTTTGTTCTTCTGTTGCTGTAGGTTTTTTAAGCCTTAATTTGTTGCTTTTTCTCTTTAGTGCCGACTCTATCGTTTGTGCTAAAGGAAGGTTTTCCTCTTCTATCTCTGCATTTTCTTTTTGAACATCAGCTTCGTCGACATTTCGATTTTCGTTTTGTTGATTCGCTGTCGACTTAGTTAGGTTTTCTTCGGCTTTCGATCGTTGTGGTTGTTCTTCATCTACAGTCGATTTGTGAGGTTTATTTCTTGTTTGCGATGCCATTTTTTACTGTCGAGCAAAATTAACGTGAATCCTTTGTTTCGAGCAAAATTACCGATTGTTGGAGTGTAAGGAAGGAGGAAGAAGATGGACAGAATTATTCGTTTTGTTTGAAATTCTTTCTGGGCTTTGGGCTTTGTCCTTGCGATAAAAGTTATATGCGCGTGTCCTTCTGGACAAATATTTATTATAATTTGTCTTTAAAAATTTTTTTCCCCATTTTCTTTTGCTAATAACACCCCAAGTTCTAGAATTATCATGTCGTAGAGAGAATCATGACAACATATTTTTCTACAATTAGCTATGAGATATTGTAGTACATCGATATTGCTATTATTATTTGTTAAATTATATTCATGACAGTAAGTGATTCCATTCAAGTGAATACTAATGGACAAAAGAGATAGGTATTAATGTAATGGTTCAACAAACCCAGATAAAGAGCATATATGCGACAGACCATTGGGACTACCGTTCAACAAAAATAGTAGAAAACTCTAAAAAGCTTTTGCATATTTTGGATTAATGGAAGTTGAGCCTAGTCAGATATTTGCTAGTCCAGTTGTTTCACATGTACAAGGCCATAAATTGCAGTTTACCAATGTTTTGGACATTGATCAAGAGATTGGCATAGTCTATTCTACAGGCAGTAGCATGCACTTTCAAAGAAGGTAAATTATATGTTCATGTGCTTTTTACGTTAACTTGTTTAAAAATTAGCATAATGTTTGTATGTCAACTTTTGCTGAGAGTTTATGAACGTGATCATAACAGGAGATAGAAGTGGAAGAGTGATGCAATATGATCCAAGGAATAAAGATGTTCAAGTATTACTGACTAACCCATATAGATTTTTGGTTATGTCAATTTTTAAGTGAATGTTTTAATTATGGTTAATTACATATGCTTTTACTTCATGTTATATGTTCATTTTGAAGGCTATTAGGAACACCTACGGAGGAGAGATAGCCAGAATTGACTTATCTGAGGAACGAGAGCATGAATATCCTCAACGGGATTCTCTAAATTTGGCATTACACAAGTAAAAGAAGGCTTGCTGGCTTACGAGCAGAATGATGGACAGCAATGTCCAGGTTTGAATTAAGGTTGAAAATTTTATGAAGATTTATCCCGATTATTGCATCAGTTGTAAGTTTCTTAACATTTCGAGATTGGTAAGAGATTGAGGAAAAAATCAAATTTTTTTCTAATGACGAAATATAATTTAATTAGGTAACTTTATTACAAAAGTTCATACCTTTTTCTTACATCCAAAATGAGTGAATCCACCTCTATTTATAAGAGTTCACATCTTAAATAAATGGTGAAGATTTACTTAATTTAATGGTTCTCCATAAATATCTCTTGAATATTCTTTCATGCAATTTCAAATATATTATTCTGTAAATATCTAACATGTATTCTAGATTCTAGATATTTCCTATATGGATAGATTAACCAAATACAAAATTAAGTTTATTTCCAAAGCCTTCCATAAACTTGATTTTGCTGCTCCAAGTAGACTCCTCAACTTGACAAAATCTTCGTGCTTGAGAGGCTTTGTGAATATATCAGCTACTTAATCATGTGACTTCACATGCTCTAGTTGTACATCCTTTTTGGCGACGCACTCTCTAATATAGTAATAGTGGGTATCAATGTGCTTGCTTCGATCATGGAAGACTAGGTTCTTGTCCAAAGTAATTGTTGACTTGTGGTTCACGAAAATCTTGGTCGGCTCCTTCTGTGGAAAATTCAATTTCTTTAACAGGTTTTGTAACCAAATTGCATGGCAAACACATGTAGTAGCAGCTATGTACTTTGCTTCGCATGTGATCGACTGCTTCTTTGATATCCATGTGAAGGTTGTATCTCCTATGTAGAACACGAAGCTACCTTTTCTCTTTCGGTCATCTATATCTCCACTCTAATCGCTATCGCTATATCCAACAATCATGTAATTATTAGAAACAAAATAGTACAAGCCAAGTTTTTTGTCCTTTTGACATAGCGAAGAATCCTCTTTGCTGCCTTCAAATAAATTATTATTGGGTTCTCCATGTATCGGTTGAATACTTGTGACGTCACACCCTGAGACCCACATTAACAAAGAGTATTACTGGGTAATATTGTCTGCTAATGCGGAGAATAGGGCTGGTTAGGAGCAACCATTTATAGTTGTGTCTTAAATCTCTATTGAATACGTCGATTAGTGCTCTATATTTTTTTTCCAACTAAGGTGGATCGACATATCCAATAACTGCTTAATACAAAACTACAGGTGGCTATATGAACTATCAGAACAAAATATAACAACTCAAATGCATAATACATCACATAACATCAGATAATCATATATATACATATATACTGATACATCCCAATACAACACAAATAATACATCATAAGTGGTATGATGACCACAATATACACACGAGTCAAAACAATATACATATCAGAGTAGTGAGAAAAAGACTACAACAAACAGGGCTAGCAGATAAGTCCACGCGGAAGCAGAATATGCTAAGTCCATAAGCAAGTATCTAACCTGAAACAACTCGATCTGACCCGAGTATAAAATACACGGGTCAGTCTAGCTAAACAAATCAGTTTATAAGGATAAGTGATAATATGAGCATAAGGTAAAGGGTAAAATATATTCTCGAATGAGAAGAAAGAATAATAAGAGCATGCCACTACTTCAAATAAGGTAATTACACTAAGTGTATGTCCTCGAAATATGTAAACTCACCAAATAACACTAAGTATAATAAATGCCTCATATCATCGATGAAATCCCAAAAGCCACTAAAATGATTTCTATGAACCATATCTCTAAAATAGGAGAATCCCAAATCTCAAACTCAAAACTCGCCATAAATGGTAATCACAAAAATATTCTCTAAATAGAGAAGTCTTAAACACAAAATACACCAAAAATGTCAATCTCATATATCTCCAAATAGGAGAGTATAAATCTCAAATAAACGCCAAGTGTTGGCAAACCCAAATCTCAAATATAGAACTCAATAAGGAGTTCAATTTCCAAAGATGTAATCGCCATATATAATATCTCGAAAGGCTCAAACAGCCAATAATGTAAAAAGGCGATACACTCGGAAAAATCACAAAGAAATCAATGAAATCATCTCAAGATATAGCACGTGCTTATGGCCGAAGCCCGCCAAGTACTGTTCTCACAAATATAGGGCGCCACGTCTCTTAGACAAACGTCCCAAAGGACAAATAAATACGTTTCTTGGACAAACATCCCGAAGGACAAATACGTCGCAATGACAAATGTTACTTAGATAAACATCCCGAAGGACGAATGACCCGAAGGTCCGGTACTGGCAAATACGTCTCTTAGACAAATGTGTCACAAACCCTCGGATAGGAAGCCGAACAGTGTTAACGTGTGTTCCATACCACACGTTCACACTAAACGGTTTACTAACCGCTACTAAATTTCACACTCAAAGCAGTAAAAAGTTTACCTCATCTCATAGGTAAACTCGACCCGAAGGTCAAAATGATCAAACGGACAAGTCGGGAATTAACCGATAAGATAAATCACATTTCCCATACCACGTGTTTTATCAAACCATTTAATTCTCCTTCTCATTCGCTCGAATAGTGTAAGAACGTATATTATATATATAAAATAATTGACTTGAGAAAACAAGCTTTTAAAACCAATTTTCGAAATCGTATATGGAGTCAAACTTTAAAAATTCCCTTATTAAGGGAATATATAGATTGTATAGCTCAAAAATAATTTAAAAATATTATATGATAATTAATTAAAATGCCATTTTTTTTAAAAATTATTTCAAAATCGTTTGGAGAAAACCGTGCTCGAAAACCATGAAAAACAAAGAAATTACCTCAGAACCGATAACTCAAATTCAATTTGAATTCAATTCAAATTCAACTCAAAATCAATTCAAATTTGAATTTCAATTTTTCAAAAATTTCGCTAGCCTATTGATAGGCATCATATCTCTCAAAACATTATGAAAACAAGAAGTAGAAGCTAGGAAATCAAACTGGAAACAACCGGAAACAAAGAAGCCAACACCAGAAAAAAAAACACAAAACAAATGCTCCCTAGGTCGAACTCTCTAGTCCCTAGGTCGACCGTACAGTCGACCTAAGGGTAGGCACAGTCAACCTGTCGATCGACCCCCAAGACTTTCTCTCACGCGATTTCTTCCCAGGCCATTTTTATGTGACGAACTGATTTTCAAGCAGAAATTTAACATAGCATATGAGTGAATTTCGCAACCAAATTTTGTAGACATATAGAACAACACATAAAATACAAACTGAAGAAAATCCGGCAGCATTTCGTTGTCAGAATTTAAAGTTACAGTTGCTCAAAGTAGGCACTCAGATCAGATTTTCACAGAGATAAGAAACAGAAAACAGTAAACGATTACATAGTAGAAATTTGCATAGAATACTGCTCTTTGAGCATTGCATTAGCTAAAGATTGTGAGGTTTAACTCACCTTGATATTAGACATGATTAATCCTCAAATTTATGCTGAAAGATGGAATCTTGGAACTAGAATTGGCTTCGGATATCTGTAAAAACTAAAAAACAGAACATGCAGGCAAAAAGATTTATAATTAACAAACAATCTATTTCAAAAATTGATTTTTGACGAAATGGATGGTTTTAGATTCGATTACCTGTTGATTTAGCTCCAATTTGATTTTAAAAACACAAAGATATTAATTTAATTGAAGAAAAAGGCTTGAATTTGCAATTTGGTGGAGTGGGTTCTAATTTCTCAATTACTGGCTAAGGAAGAAGAAAAGAGATGTGAGGAAATGAACGTACAGGTACTCTTTTTCTCACCTTCTCAAGCCAGGATAAGCAATATTGGGCCATTAGGATCCAAAAGAAGAAAATAAATTACTTAACTTAAGTAATTAATTCACATAAGAAACAAATTTCACATATTTACACTATATAATAAAACAAAGTCATTTTCTTTCCAATTTTCAACCAAATGAAATATGTAAATTTACATACACATGAAATAAATTATTTTACACTATATGAAAAGATTAATTTTTATTTTTAAAACATTATTATTATTAAAATCCTTTATTTTTCCAAAAATACACCATTTACTCAAATAAATGAATAAAACGCTATTTTTAACTTATAAAATTCCACAAAAATACTTCTCACTTAGAAAAACATTTTAAACCATTTCAAAACTTAATTTATAGCCAAAACATATTTTTAGACCAATTTCCACCTTTTTATTTAAATAAACCACCTTTAAAAATCACAAACTTCTCTTAAAAATTATAAAAAGAAGTAAATGGGCAATAATTAATATAAATATTGCATTTTCTCTAAAATAAAGTCATTTTCCATTTATTATCACACTAACCAAATAAAATAAAGTTTGGAATTTTATTTTCTCATTTTTAATTTCAAAATTCATTGTTTATTCCAAATAAATAATATAAAATCCCCTATTTTATTTTAAATCATAATATTATATTATAACTTACTGTTATAATTCAATGTTGTCAGGTAATCTCCAAACCAGGATTGTTACAATACTCCTAGCACATATAGGTTGTCTGGTCTTATGCGTGTTAAGTATCTCAAGCTTCCAACCAAGCTCTTAAAGATTGTTGGGTCCACTTTTTCTCCTTCCTCGTGCCTTGACAACTTAATTCCACATTCCATCAGCGTGCAGACCTAGTTAGAGTCATCCATCTTGAACTTTTTAGGACTTCTTTCGCATAGCCTTCTTGAGTGATTAAGATGTTGTCAACTTCTTGCTTTACTTCAACGCCAAGGTAGTAAGACATAAGTCCAATATCGATCATTTTGAACTCCTTCGTCATCTCTTTCTTAAACTCATTAAATATACTTGGATTGCTAACTATGAAGATCAAGTCATCTATATACAAGTAGGCCTGTCAATGGTACGGGTTTTAGCCAGAGCCCACCCCGAACCCGCCCTATTAATACGGGTACGGGTATAGCTTCACATACCCAAGCCCGAACCCAGGACCTACCTGATTATTATTGGGTCGACTATGGTTTCATCACTACACGGCTCGGTTTCGAACCAACCGGTGACGACAGCCGTATACCAGAGGTACCAATAGTATATAAGTAGTGTGCTGCTATCGTGCCTGGCTGATATAGGATGATCATCAAGGTTGATATAAACCAATATAGCACATAACCTTTCGTATATCTCACAGCGCATTGACAAAATATAATATCACATATACAACAGAAGAGACAATAATAATAATGTGAGCAGATCATCATTATTAGAGTATAATATCCATAAAGTTATACATCAATAGTAGAGTGTATACAATGGAAACAAACTCAATAACTGTCTCAAATACAAATAGTAAGCAGTCACTACCAAGGCTCCCCAGTGCTACAAAGCGGAATAAACGTAGACTCCATATATGTATATAATACGAGATAGGTCCATCTAGCTCATCCTCCGAACAACTATTGCATCACCTAGACCTGTAATCTAATCTACTCATTTAAGAGTTCCCAGGATAATAAGAAATAAAGCATAAAACTTTAGGCCAGACAATAGTCTGGTGTGAGCGGTAAATGAGTCCTAAAATCCTATACATGTAAATATGGTAAGGAATAAGAGTAATCGACCCATACTTGACCTGTCCCTGCAATCAAAAAGTTAGCATACGACACTATAATATGCTACTCTACAATATCATAAAGATACATTGCAAACCAAATAAAGGATATCAGTCTTCCAGGTATTCCTATCTCTAATACCCACTTCCCCTGAGACCTATGAGTGATAGCTTACTGAAGAAAACAACTAAAGCATCTATAACATCCACCAAAAATCCTAAATAACGCTCCTTGTGCTCTGAATATATGATAGCACGTAATGGCCTCCTCTATAGCAGGGTCTAATGGAAATGTCGGTTCTCCATTATACTCTCGTATCGCGTAGCACAAAGCTAGATACATATCTCCCAGCCTAAAGCTGGACAATAGATCTAAAGCCACAAGTCAAAGGTATACAGATCCTCGCTACTGATCCATGGGCATCTCCACTTATACTACCAATGCTTGGAGTGCAACAGAAAACACTCTAAGCATCAACGATTCCTTAACACATACTCCCGAGCCCACCTTTGTTCCATTTGTACACCGAGCCCTTCTTGCTCGATCCAGTTTCCATTATTCACGATGAACCCTTCCATATTCCCTAATTCTACGGCTCACTCCTTTTACGAGCGCCCTCTTTGGAACCTACTCCCAACTCGAGCCAACATTCGAAGACTCTAGCTTTTCATCATGCTGTTACATCGCCATCCAACCCTGATGAGAACGAGCCAACAACACCAGCATCATCTAAAGGACCTCTACTTCACCTCTCAGAAGTTTCATCCTCATTGGACTCACCGTAGGAAGTTGGCACCAACCTCTCATGTAGGTACCGACCTTTCTCCTTAGACAATTATTGGCCAAGTTCTTTCCTCCTTTTCCTTACTTCTAGTACTCCATGCCTGGATGCTTTGACCCCGACCTATTCCATCCAAACAACTCAGTTCTCACTCCAAAGCACCTACTTCAAATTCTAGAAAAAAGTCGGTATAGCCTTCAACCCCTAGCCAATCACCTATCTCTTGACTTGGGTCACCTCTACTAGCCTTGCTCTTAAATTCCCTAAAACCGCCGAGTTGTTATACCAACCCACATAACTCGGTACCGGCCTCTCATGTAGGTACCAACTTCTGTGCTTAGAGAATCTGGACCTACGACTTGAAACCCAAGCTCCTCTCATAATCCAGAGCTTCCCCTCCAAGTTTCATCCAATTCCTACCAATTTTGCCTTCGATTTTCCTAAATCACCAACCTATCTCCCTATGCATCCACAACACTAATAAACAATACCAAAGCATAACATCCAATCGTAGCATAACAAACAATTTCATCAATTCAAACATGCAATTCATAGAAATGAGACAAAGAAGTTAATCTCTATCATAGATCTACATATAATCATGAATATATGAACATGAATAAGATGAATTCTAACTCAATTTAAGTCATATGCATGGTTAACATGTAATTAAGGTTTTAGAAAAGGTTTTACTATCAAAATCGTGTTAAATCATGCAATTATACCATATAAATATGTATAGGATAGTGAGAAGGCATAAACCACTCTCCAATTACCAAATTGGATCAATATGAATGTAGATCTAATCCGACAGCAATGGAATACACTTCAAATCAAGCAAATCGATGATCTCTATCTTCTAGTTGATGATCTATCACTAATCAACGATCAATTTGGATTTAGAGAGAAATTTGGAAGAATTAGGATGGATTTAAGGCTAATTAGGGTTTTGACCTGATTTAGATTGAGAGGAAAAAATTTCATTTGACTCCTACAGCCCCTATTTATAGTGATTCTCCAATTAGATTAATGGGCTTCACTAATTACACACTAATTCTGACCAGAATTTTCCAAAACTTACCAAGCTGCGACGCCCCACTTCGAGACCCGCATTAACAAAGAGTATTACTAGGTAATATAACTCCCTAATCATAAGTCCGTTTTTCTACCATGACCACTCTACGAAATGGGAAACCATCATACTGAAGCAATGGAACTAGTTTGAGACCTTAATTCAACTACTGTCAAAAGTTATAGCCTAAATAAGATTTTTAGGGTTAAAATCATCACATAGAAATTCAAAAAAAATCATAGGTGTGTAAAATGTTCCAAAGAGTCATATCCTAAAATTATAGAATCATACGAACTCATACGAATAAGAAATAAATATATTTTACGATTCTCTGATATATAAAATACGAGTCGTTACATTCTCCTTCCCTCCCTCCACTTTAGAAATTTCGCCCTCGAAATCCCCAAACAAGCTAAAGTATAAGCAACAATGGTCATCCCGCATGCCTATGAATCATAAGCAACCATCACACATCCTAAACAGCGACCATGCAATCAATAGTATAGTTAATATATCCTAGCATGCGGAATACTAACCCATCAAATATAGTACATAATGGTGAAAGTAAACACGATAAATGATGGATCTTACCATTCAAAGAGCTACGGATAAGAAGTCCTCATGCTTTCTTCCGTCTCTCACGTACAATCGTTCTCACTTCCGCTCCATTGTAACTTAACCAGTTTCACCGTCTTTCTTCTAAGCTGTTTCGTGTCATATCCAACAATAAGAAGCGGTCCACAAGTTATAGAAACTTCTGGTTCTACCACAACATCTTCTAGCTGATCCAGTGTGATCATCATGCCTGAGTCATGCACAAACTTATGTAGATAAGAGACATGAAAAACATTGTGCATGCCTGCCATCTTCTCAGCTAAGTCGACCCTATATGTTAGCTTCCCGATTCTCTCGACTATTGGAAAAGGACCTACGAATCTCGGTGCCAACTTCCCCTTTCTACCAAATCGAACTACATTCCCTAAAAGAGAAACCTTTACAAACACCATATCTCCGACATAAAACTCCAAATCTCTTCTTCTTTTATTCGCGTGGCTTTTCTATCGATCCTTAGCAGCGTTCATTCGTTGTCGAATGACCTCAATCTTCTCCAAAGTCTCTCTAATCATATCTGGCTCAAGTATCAGTTCTCGCTGCTTCCCACTAACATGAAGGAGAGTAACATGGTCAGCAATACAATGCTTCATACAGAGTCATACCAATACTCGACTGATAACGATTGTTGTATGCAAACTCCACTAAATGCAAATGATCATCCCATGATCTTCCAAAGTCTATAATTCATGCTCGCAAGAGATCTTCCAATATACAATTTACTCTTTCAGTCTGCACATCCGCTTGCGAGTGATAAGTTGTACTAAGATGCAGCTCCATCCCTAATGCCTCTTGTAAGCTCATCCAAAACCCCCTAGTGAACAACGGGTCTCGGTCACTCACAATGCTTTTTGGCAACCGTAAAATCATACTATCCACTTTACATATAACTCCGCTAGCTTGGATGTCGTTCTACTTGACTTAACGGGTATAAATCTTGCACTCTTAGTCAACCGATCTACGATGACCCAAATGCTATCGTACCCTGCTCGAGTCCTTGGCAATCCATTAAAACAATCCATCAATACTTGTTACCATTTCCATTCAGGAATCTCTAATGGTTACAACAATCCATTAGATTTTTTTTGCTCTGCCTTTCCCAACTGACAGTTTATACACTTCAAAAGGAATGCCCCAACATCCCTCTTCATACCTTCCCAATAATAGGTTTGCTTCATATCTCGGTACATCTTGTTACCACTGGATAAATACTCAACATGAAATGGTTACACTGTCTTAGCACTTCATCTCGTAATCCATCAACACCGGGATCAAATAATCTTCCATCCTTACAAAGCCAACCCTCTTAGTCGAGTCTGTATTGCTTCATGTCCTTAGATTCTACTCCTTCCTCTGTCCTTGCTATGATTTCCGCTAGCATAACATCTCACTTTTGATTAATGCTAATCCTTTGAATTAGAGTAGGTCTAATTCATAAGCTTGCTAACATTTCAGGTTCTTGCTCGCAGTGAAGCCTGAAATCAAATTCAGTAATATACTATATCTGCTTCCATTTCAAGAACAGTGCTCCCAACCCAACACGTCTTCTACTCAATGCATTGACGACTACATTCTGTTTTCCTAGAATGTAGGAAATACTAAAATCATAAAAGGCCAATAATTCCAACCACCGTTTTTGTCGAAGGTTGAGATCCTTCGAAGAGAAAATGCACTTCAAGGATTTATGGTCCGTAAACCGCTCAAACTTTTCTCCCAACAAATAGTGTCTCCATATCTTCAAAGCAAAAACGATTGCCGCCAATTCCAAATCATGAGTTGGGTAATTCCTTTCATGTGGCTTTAGCTGTCGACTGACATAAGTCACAACCCTTACCTTCTGCATTAACATCGCACCTAATTAAGTACTACAAGCATTAGTGTATACAGTTAACTCTTTATTTCCACTTGAAATGGTCAACACTGGTGCACTCATCAACCTCTCCTTTAGACTCACAAATGCATGCTTACACTTCGCATCCAAAATAAAATTCTGATTCTTCTTTGTCAAATTGGTCAACGGTGCTGCTATCTTTGAGAAGAACCTGATGAAGCATCTATAGTATCCCGCCAATCCTAGAAAACTCCTCACATCCATAGCATTCTTGGGCTGATTCCAATCTTGGACCGCTACCACGTTCGCAAGATCCATTGCTATAATCTATCCCGACACGAAATGACCCAAGAATCTCACTTCTTTTATCCAGAAGAAATACTTAGAGAACTTCACTCTCAACTTGTGCTTCCTTAATATCTCTAGCATAGTACTCAAGCATGTTTTGTGCTCCTCTTTAGTTCTGGAGTAGATCAGAATATCATCCACGAACATAGCACGAACTTACCCAGTTGCTCTCTGAAAGCCGATTCATGAAATCCACAAAGTATGCCAAAGCGTTGGTCAATCCAAATGGAATCACCACCACTCATAGAAACCCGATGGCATACGAAACGCAGTAATAGACACACTCTCCTTCGCTACTCTAAGCTGGTAAAATCCCATCGCCAAGTCCATTTGAGAGAACTCATTCGCACCATGCAGCTGATCGAACAATTCATCAATGCATAGGAGTGGATACTTGTTCTTTTTCATCACTTTATTCGGCTCAGGATAATCCACACACAACCTCTAAGAGCCATCCACCTTCATTGTGAATACTACAGGTGCGCCCCACTCAGATATTCTCCTTCGACCAAACCTTTTCCTCAATAGGTCATTCACTTGCACCTCCGATTCCTTCTTCTCTTTAGGGGTCATATGCCTCAAAGTCATAACTATCAGCCTGGTTTCCTTCACTAAGTATATTCGAAACTCAATCTCTCTATGCGGTGGCAATCCAGTCACTTCCTTAAAGACATTCGGATACTCTCTAGTGATAGGCACTGATAACAAACCCTCTTATGGAACCTCAAGAGAATATAGAAAGCTAACTATCACCCCATCCTCTGTAGGCAGCTAATCACTACCATTCACTCATCCACATCTCCGATTGTCACCAACAGCTTCTCACAATCCACTATGGCCTCATACTTCTTCAACCTATCTATTTCAAATTAATCCTGAACCCGACGATTCAAAACAAAGCAATCACAAACAAAATATCATTCATGACTCGATAAAACTAAACCATGGAAAACCATGCAAAGGCTGGTGGAGCCTCTATTAGGGTTTGTTACAATCAAAGGTCGGTCAACTATATCAAGTTCCAATCCAAATCTGTCTACTAAGTCACTACAAATGAATGAATGAGAAGCACTTGTACCAAACAAAACTCGAACATGAACATCACCAATAGAAAGCAAACCTTGAAGGATGACTCCCTTCTCCTTTGCCAAGGGAGCACTCGATGAAGTCAGGACTATGTCTAAAGCATATGCTTTCACCACTTGCTTATCCTTCACCGGTTCTGGACAATTCTTCTTCAAATGCCCAAGCTTATCACAATTATAGAACTTCTTCTTTTCACTCATCTTGCAGTCTCTAATTAGATGACCCTTCTTGTTGCATTTGAAGAAAACAGGTTTTCATTTACCTTTCTTCTTACCACCCTTTTCCTTAGGATTGCTTTCTCTTTTCATTCCACTTCTTCTTGCCTTCACCGCCTTATTGCGGCTTTGGCTCCTCTCTTTCAACAGAAACAATAATAGCATTCTTAGCCTTAAGGTACAAACCTCATGGAGAAGCGCCTTCTCTACTAGCTTTTCAAAAGGCTCATCAATATGATCCACTAACTTCTCTTTGAGATAGTCATCCAATCCTGTGATGAACTTCTCATTCTTACTCAAGGGAGTGTCGATAAATGACATCCCATACTTAGACAAAGCATCAATTTCCGCCACATATTCCAAAACTGTCATCTCTCCTTGCTTGAGAAAAACAATTTTTCTAAACAATACCGACTTCTAAGCAGCCGGAATGAACTTCTCCTTAAACCTCATCTTAAATTGATCCTAAGTGAACTGATCCTCTAGAGTAGCAATTGTAATGGCATTCCACCAATTCATGGATCGGCCCTGAAGTTGTCTTAAAGCCAACATCCTTTTCATAGCATCTTTCACCTCCATATCATCGAAGATGTGCTCACAAGTGTCTAACCAATCTTGAACTTCTATGCTGACTCCGTCCCATGAAAGGGCTTCCCTCCAAGAGTAGAATAATCTTTGCTCAGCTTGGCGAAATCAGCCCTAGGCGCTTGCACTGGAGTACCTCCACCTATCCCTACTCCAGGAGCATTCCTCATCATATTAGCCATTATAGCAATGAACATGACTTGGACATCAGGCGTAGCAGCTCTCTATCCCGCTCCTTCCTCTACTCCTGAAGCAGAATTCCTCAAAGCGTTCCTTGTATTTCTGCTCATTCTCATTTGTAAGAAGAATGATCAGTCTCTCATAAAGAAAATTGTGTCTATAGTGCTCTTGTGCATGTGACTTATACTCTATAATATATTACTATATAGCTTTGAAAACCAAACTTATAATAAGTATGCACTCTCTCGTATACATACATACTCTCGATCCAGTCTAAGGCGATAGCACCTTTCCTATCTCTATTGGATCATGGTATCAACTCCAGTTAATCATGTAACCTCACTCTGATACCAAATATGATGACCCCCCTATACCACCGGCACTAATAGTATATAAATAGTGCACTGTTATCGTGCCCGGCTGTTATAGGACAATCATAAAGGTTGAAATAAATTAGCATATCATATAACATATCATATATCTCACAACCCATGAACAAAATATAATATCACATATACAACAAAAGAGACAGTAATAACAATGTGAACAGATCATCATCATCAGGGTATAATATCCACAGAGTTATACATCAATAGTAGAGTTTATACTATGGAAATTAACTCAACAACTATCTCAAATACAAATAGTAAGCAGTCACTGTCAAGGCTCGCTGGTGTTGCATAGCGGAATAAACGTAGACTCTATACATGTATATAATAAGAGATAGCTCCATCTAAGTTGTCCTTCGAACAGCTATTACGTCACCTAGACCTATTATCTAGTCTACTCATTTAAGAGTGCCCAAGATAATAAGAAACAAAGAATAAAACCTTGAGTTAGAAAACAATCTAGTGTGAGCTGTAAATGAGTCTGAAAATAATATACAGGTAAATATGGTAAAGAACAAGAATATAGGAACCATACCTGACCTGTCCTTGCAACCAAAGAGTTAGAATATAACACTATAATATGCTACTCTACAATATTATAAAGATATATCACAAACCAAATAAAGGATATCAGTCTTCCAGGTATTCCTATCTCCAATACCTACTTCCCATGATACCTTTGAGTGATATCTTACTAAAGAAAACAACTAAAGCATCCATATCATCCATCAACAATCCTAACTATCTCTCCTTTTGCTTTGAATATATGATAGCTCGTATGGTCTTCTTTCTACTAGGGACTAATGGAAATCCCGGTTCTCCGTTGTACTGTCATATCTCGTAGCCCAACGCTAGATACGTGTCTCAAGACCAAAGCTAGACACTAGACCCAAAGCCACAGGTCCAAGGTTTAAGGATCCTCGCTACCAATCCATGGACGCCCCCACTTATAATACCCCTGCTTCGAGTACAATAGAAAACACTCCAAGCATCAACGATTCCTTAGCACATGCTCCCGAGCCCACCTTTGCTCCATGCGGACACCGAGCCCTTCTTGCTCAATCCATTTTCCATTATTCACGAGGAACCCTTCCACGTTTCTTGATCCTATAACTCACTCCTTTTACGAGCCGCCATCTTCAGAGCCTACTCCCAACATGAGCCAACATCCGAAGACTCTAGCTTTTCATCATGTTGTTAAATCATCATCCAACCCTGATGTGAACGAGCTAACACCTCCAACATGATCTGCAGGACCTCTACTTCACCTCCCAGAAGTTTCACCCTCATTAAACTCACTATGGGAAGTCGGCACCGACCTCTCATGTAGGTACTGACCTCTCCTCTTAGCCAATTATTGGCTAAGTTCTTTTCTTCCTTTCCTTGCTTTAGTACTCCATGCCAAGATGCTTTGACCCCGACCTATCCATCCAAACAACTTGGCTCTCACTCCAAAGAACCTACTTCAAATTCTAGAAAACAAGTCGATATAGCCTTAAACCCCTAGCCAGTCACCTATCTCTTAACTTGGGTCACCTCTACTAGCCTTGTTGTTGAATTCCCCAAAACCACTGACTTGTTGGACCAACCCACATAACTCGGTATCGACCTCTCATGTAAGTACCGACTTCTGTGAATAGAGAATTTGGACCTACGATGAACCCCAAGCTCCTCCCATACTCCAGAGCTTCCCCTCTAAGTTTCATCCAATTATGACCAAATTCTCCTCCGATTTGCCCAAATCACGAACCTATCTTCCCATCCACAACACTAACAAACAATACCAAAGCATAACATCCAATCATAGCATAACAAATAATTTCATCAATTCAAACAAGCAATTCATAGAAATGAGACAAACAGGTTAATCTCTATCATAGTTCTACATATAATCATGAATATATAAACATGATTAAGATGAATTCTAACTCAATTTAAGTCATATGCATAGTTAATATGTAATTAAGGTTTTAGAAAAGGCTTTACTACCAAAATCATGTTAAATCATGCAATTCTACCATATAAACATGTATAGGATAGTAAGAAGGCATAAACCACTCACCAATTACCAAATTCGATCAATATGAATGTTGATCCAATCCGGACAACAATGGAATGCACTTAAAATCAAGTAAATCGACGATCTTTATCTTCTAGTTGATGGTCTAATCACTAATCAACAATTTATTTGGATTTGGAGAGAAATTCAGATGAATTAGGATTAATTTTGGAATAATTAGAGTTTAGACCCGATTTAGAATGAGATGGAAAACTTTCATTTGACTCCTACAGCCTCTATTTATAGTGATTCTCTAATTGGACTAATGGGCCAACTAATTGGCTTCACTAATTACACACAATTCTGACCAACAATTTTTAAAACTTAAAGAAGTTATAACTTTCTCCAACTCACATGTGTCGTTCTTCTTGATCGCGTTTATCTCTTCATCCATAGAATTTCTCCAACTCTTCTTTTGCTAAGCTTCTTTGAAGTTCATAAGCTCACAATCCGCAAATAGACAAAAAAAGTGACATTGTCTTGATTTTTGGTTACCTCATATATTTCTTAAAGGGTTCTAAAGCATGGAGCCCTTTCACTTGAGCTTTCGTCTTCTTGACAACTCGCGGCTGGTGAAGCTGGTGGAGAAGTAGGTTCCTCTCTTGATTGTTCCATCCATGGTTGTTGCATGTCATCTTCTTCAAAATGCGAAAAGAAATTGTAGTCTTTATTATGTGATCTCTAGTCCCATTCTCCTTCTTTATCGAACATTACATATCGACTAATGGTTGCCTTCCCATTATCAGGATTATAGAGCTTGTAGCCTTTGGTATCAGTGTCGTAATCAATAAAGATGTACTTCTCATTTTTGTCATCCGACTTGCTTTTCTTCTCATTCGGTACGTGTACTAAGCTATGCCTCCAAACACTCTTAGATGAGAAATTCCAAGCTTACTTCCACTCCATGCTTCTTGTGGTGTTTTTTTCCACACTTCTTGTTAGAGATTGGTTTGATAGATAAATCGTACATGCAATTGCTTCCGCCCAAAACTCCTTTGGCAGCCTCTTACTTTTGAGTATGTTACTCGTCATCTCAAGGATTGTCCCATTCTTCCTTTCTGCTACTCCTTTTTGTTGGGGGATCTAGGCACCATCAGTTGTCGTCAAATTTCATTCTTCACAATACTTCTAGAATTCTTTTGATGTGAACTCTCATGCACGGTCAGAACTCATGACTTTAATAACAAGGCCACTTTCCTTCTCAACAAGGGCCTTGAACTTCTTGATGTTCTCAAACACCTCTGATTTCTCCTTTAAAAAATACGTACATGGTTTTCTTGAAAAATCATCGATGAAAAATAGGAAATAGTTACTCTTACCAGGTGAACTTGGCTTGATCGGACCACACACATCCATGTGTATGAGTTCCAATGGTCTTTTTTAGCTCTTGAGTATGTCTCCTTTGGAAAGCTCATTTTAAATTGTTTTCCAAGTAGACATCCTTCGCACACTTGATCAGGATGGCTGATGTAAGATAATCCTCTAACCATTGTCTTCTTCGAGAGCAACTCTAATCCTCTGAAATTGAGATGCCCAGATCGAAGATGCCAAATCCAAGAAAAGTTTTTGTAGCACATCTTAAGACATTGTGCGACATCATTTGGAATGTTGAGAACGAACGTTCTATTCCTTTACATCGGCACCTTAGCAATGAAGTTACTTACAACATATCTTATAGAAAGGTTACTGTCCGTTAATTGAATATCATAACCTTTCTCTAATAGTTGTCCTAAGCTAAAGGTATTGCACTTACTGTTTGGGACATAGTAAACATTAGAAATGAATTGGTGCTTTGCATTCTTCAATCAATTGAGAACATTTTCTTTATGTTTCACCTCTACTTTGGATTCAACTCCAAATGTCACGTTTCCCTTTGTTGATTCATCAAGCTCCACGAACATGTTTCTTCTTCCGCACATATGGTTGCTTGCACCATTATCTAGATATCATTTATTATCCTCACCTCTTTCATTTTCCTGGTAAGCCAGCAGTAAGGTATCATCTTCTTGACTTCTTTCTTCAACGTAATTGGCCTTTTTTCAACTTTATTGTTGCTTAAAGCTCTACATTCAGAAGCATAATGTCCAAATTTTTCACAATTATAGCATTTGATGCGTGAGTTGTTATACCCTGATTTTGAATTTCCACTCCTACAACCTCTTGTTTTGCTTTCTCCTGTTGGTTGTTGTTGTCGTTATTGGGCCTTAAACCTCATCTATGTCCATATCCACGACCTCGTCCTCGTTCTTGACCAAAATCTCGTCTTTGTTGCCTTGATTACTTTCTTCCTTTTTTGAATCAATCTGTGTCTTGAGTACTTGCTCCATGATCTCTTCCTTCTTTGTTTTTTTATTCACAAGCTTGCAATGAACCGAGAAGTTCCTCCATTGCTATAGCTTCCTAGCTTTTGTCTCTTCGATGATGGCGATAATATGTTTGAACTTTGGATCTAATGATTTAAGAATTTTCTCCATAATTCTTACATCATCTAGCTTCTCACCATTTCTTTTTAGGTTATTAGTAACTGTTGAAACTCTTGATAAGTAATCAGAGACAAATTCACCTTCTTTCATATTTAGGGTTTCAAATTCTCCTCTTAAAGTTTGAAGACGTGCCTTTTTGACTTGATCGACTCGTTTGTAAGCAAAGTTGTTAAGGCGTGTGCCTAGGTGTCAGAAAGGCATAGGCGCACATGCCACGGCTTTTCTAGGGTCAAGGCGCCTCTGCTACTGGAGGCGCACAAAAAGCATGCTAATTGCACTTTTTAGGAGTCAACGAGGCACAATAAAGTGTGCCTCGAGTAGGCATTGGTAATTTTGCCAATCGAAATAAAAAATTACCCAAACCCGACCCATTTAGTTAAGTCGATATCGAAATTGACTTAGTTGATTTTATTCTAGGGTTTCAAAAGTCAATATCGATTGAAAAACTGCTTTTATCTCCTACCGCCACTGTCGCGATCTCTTGTCGCCGCCGCATAGCCTCTGCTGCCGCCGCCGCCATTTCGTGTTAGGTATATTTTTTTTAATTTGAATACGAACAGTACTGTTATTATGTAACTAGGATATTTTAATATAATTATATAAACTTTGAAGTTAGATTTTAGTTAGTTTAAACTTTAAAGTATAAATTATGAAGTTAATTTTAGTTAGTTTAAAATTTTGGAAGTTAATTTAAACTTTAAGTTAATTTGGTTAATTTTGTTTAAAATTTAAAGAGTTATGTTATAAATCTGATTTTAATTTTAAATTATAGTTAATTAAATTGTTAAAATTTGAAATTTTGACTCTATAGTTATATTTTAATTTTATAATAAAGTAGTTAAATAAAATATTTAAATAGTTAAATAAATTATAAAATATGACTAAATTTCATTTTTAGTTAATAAAATATTTAAATAGTTATATAAATTATAAAATATAGCTTAATTTAATTTTTAGTTAATAAAGTAGTTTGAGAAAATATTTAAACGGTTGAATGAATTGAAAATAGTTAAAAACAGAAAACTTAAAATTATGATTTTAGTTAATAAAATAGTTTAATGTCTTTGTTTCACCTTTTGCACATTTTTTATAAAAGGCGCACAAAAAAGCCTAAGGCGCAAGCCTTCCGCCTTTTTGCGCCTTAGTGCATTAACACTTTGTTTGTAAGATGTTCGAATACTTCTCCCATGCTTCTTTGGCTGACTTTGCTCTTGAAACCTTCTCAAAAGTATCTTCATCCAATCCTTGATAGATTAGACTAAGAGCCTTCTTTTCTCTCTTCCTTGAGTCTCTCAAACTATCCCTTTGAGATTGAGTTGGCTAACTCTATTCTCTTATTTGGTGCAGCATTTCTCAACTATCTCCCATACGTCGTGTGCTTCAAGGATAGTCATCATCCTTAAGCTCCAACTGTCATAACTGACCTTGGTGAGCATTAGGACTTGAAAAGGAACACCGTTATGCGCTAATTTTTTAGGAGGATCCTCAAGCTCCGGTACCACTATTGGAAGTTTTCTTTAATAGCGAATAAGTTTGATTTTAGAAGAAGATAGGTGGAGATTGGAGGGAAAAAATGATTTTTTTATAATAAGAAAATATAACTTTATTACAAAACTTTATTACCGAAGATCATACTTTTTTCTTATATCCAATATGAGTGAATCCACATCTATTTATAGGAGTTCACATATTAAATAAATGGTGCAGATTTACTTAATCTAATGGTTCTCCATAGATATCTCCTCAATATTCTCTCGTACAATTTCAAATATATTATTCTATAAATATCTAACATATATTCTAGATTCTAGATATTTCCTATATAAAAAATCTAGATTAATCAAATATAAAATTAAGTTTATTTCCAACACCCCCCATAAACTTGATTTTGCTACTCCAAGCAGACTCCTCAACTTAACAAAATTTTCATGCTTAAGAGTCTTTGTTAAGATATCAGCGACTTGATCATGTGTCTTCATGTATTCTACTTGTACATCCTCTTTGGGGGTACACTTTCTAATGTAGTAATAGCATGTATCAATGTGCTTGCTTTGATCATGGAAGACTAGGTTCTTGGCCATGAAAATCTTGGTCGGCTCCTTCTGTGGAAAAATCAACTTCTTTAACAGGTTTTATAACCAAATTGCATGGCAAACACATGAAGTAACAGCTACATACTCCACTTCGCACGTGAAAAGAGTGACAATCAACTGCTTCTTTGACATCCATGTGAAGGATGTGTCTCCCATGTAGAACATGAAACCACCTATGCTCTTTCGGTCACCCATATCTCCACTCTAATCGCTATTGCTATATCCAACAAGCTTGTAATTATCAGAAACAAAGTAGGACAAGACAAAGTGTGTTGTTCATTTGTTATAGTGAAGAATCCTCTTTGCTACCTTCAAATAAGTTGTTGTTGGATTCTCCATGTATCGGCTGACAACTCCTACTGCATATAGGATGTCGGGTCTTGTGCGTTAATTATCGCAAGCTTCTAACCAAGCTCTTAAATAGTGTTGGGTCCATTTTTTCTCCTTCCTCGTGCAATGACAACTTGATACCACATTTCATTAGCATGTAGATGGGGTTAGAGTCATCCATCTTGAACTTCTTTAGCACTTCCTTAGCATAGCTTTGTTGAGTGGTTAGGATGCCTTCGTCTTCTTGTTTTACTTCAAGGCCAAGGTAGTAAGACATAAGTCCAATATTGATCATCTCAAATTTTTTCGTCGTCAGTTTCATAAACTCATTAAACATACTTGGATTGCTACCTGTAAAGATCAAGTCATCTACATGCATGCATACAATCAATGTATCACTGTTTCATATTTTGATACAAAGTGCATGCTCATACAGACACTTGATGATGTTTCTCTCTAGGAAGTATCAATCAATTCGAACATTCCAAGCTCTTGGAGCTTGTTTCAACCCATAAAGTGCCTTCTTTAGCTTCAAGACCTTATCTTCTTCTCCCTTGATTTCTTAGCCTTGTGGCTAGTCGATATAAACTTCTTCTTTGAGTACTCCATTTGGGAAGGCAGATTTCACATTCATTTGATGTATTTTTCAACTGTTTTGAGCTGCCAATGAAATTATTAGTCTAATGGTTTCTAGTCGAGCGATTGGAGTGAATACCTCATCATAGTCAATGTTGGCTCTTTGACTTTAGCCTTTTGCTACCAATATCACCTTGTACCTTTCAACTTCTCCTTTGGTGTTCTTCTTTACTTTGTATATCTATTTCAAACCGATTGCCTTGTGCCCTTACGGAAGTGAAGCTAACTCTCATATGATGTTCTTCTTGATCGCCTTTATCTCTTCATCAATAGCATTTCTCCAACTCTTCTTTTTTCAAGATTTTATGAAGTTCATGGGATCACAATCTGTAAATAGACAATAAAAGAGTAATATCATCTTGATTTTTGGTTACCTTGTATATTTCTTGAAGGCTTCTAAAGCATGGAGCCCTTTTACTTTAGCTTTTGTCTTCTTAACAACTCACGGTCAGTGAAGCTGTTGGAGATGCAGGCTCCTCCCTTGATTGTCCCATCCTTGGTTGTTGCATGTCATCTTCTTTAAAATATGGAAAGAAGTTGTAGTCTTCGTTATGCGATCTCCAATCCTATTCTCATTTTCATTGAACATGACATCTAGACTAATGATTGTCTTCCCCCTTATCATGATTATAGAGCTTGTATTGGTGTCGGTGTCGTAATCAATAAAGATGTACTTCTCACTTTTGTCATCTAACTTGCTTCGCTTCTCGTCTAGTACATATACATGAGCTATGCTTCCAAACACTCCTAGATAGGAAATGTCGGGCTTCCTTCCACTCCATGCTTCTTGTGGTGTTTTAGCCCTCCTACTTACACTTCTTTTTAGAGATTGGTATGATAGATAAAATGCACATGCAACTACTTCCACTATTGGCTGCCTCTAACTTTTGAGTATGCTCCTCGCTATCTCAAGGATTGTCCTATTCTTCCTTTCTGCTACTCATTGGGGGATATAGGTATCGTTAGTTGTCATTGAATTCCATTATCTTCACAATACTTCTAGAATTCTTTTGACGTGAACTCTCCTCCACGGTTAGATCTCATGGCTTTAATCACAAGACCACTTTCCTTCTCAACATGGGCCTTGAATTTCTTAAAGTTCTTAAACATCTATGTTTCTTCTTTAAAAAATACACCCATGTTTTTCTTGAAAAATCATCGACGAAAAGACAGAAATAGTTACTCTTACCAAGTGAACTTGATTTTATCGGACCACACACATCCGTGTATGTAAGTTCCAATGGGTTTTTAGCTCTTGAGTATGAATCCTTTGGAAAGCTCATTTTAATTTATTTTCCAAGTAGACATCTTTCGCACACTTGATCGCGATGGCTGATGCAAGATAATCCTCTAACTATTTCCTTCTTAGAGAACTACTCTAATCCTCTGAAATTGAGATGCCCAAATCAAAGAAGCCAAAACCAAGAAGCATCTTTGTAGCATATCTTAAGACATTGTACTACATCATTTTAAATGTTGAGAATGACCATTCTTTTCCAACATAGACATAATATTTCAAAATGCCAAAACAAATCTAAACAAATTAAAAACTATAGAAGATCATTCATATCATTAGAAATACTAGGATGAAACAGTATTACAAATTCATTTAAATTAGTTGATAATGACTTTGACAATGATAACCAAACAATACAAATAATAAAGTTAGTAAGACCTGCCTATTACTTCTCTTCATTATTTGTTACTCATTACTCAAACTGCCATAGTTATACTTATGTCATACTTCCATACGTATTCACATTCATTACATTGGACAACTTTCTTCCTGCTCCAACAATAAACTATGAAGAAAAGAAACAGCAAGAGCAAAACATGTGAATGATATCGATTAGCTAATTGTAAAGATCAACCTTTGCGGTATGCTGATTGTAGTTTACCTATGGCTATCTTGCTGAAGCATTGAATTACACAATGGTTTAGAGAATCAACTGTAGATTGCCTTCAATTAAGAGATCATGCACACAACATATAAGACTCAAATCTCTACTTATTCTTTGCATTGCAATTGAGCTAAGAGCTGTTAACATATAGATATCGAAATATTTTTAGCACAAATAACATCTGAATAGAAGGAACTGTTTGATTTCCTTCTTGAGAACTGCAATTGATTTAAGAGCTCACTTATGGATGATAGCGTATATTGACATATGCTGGAGAATTTGTAAAATTAATTCATCACCCTTGGAGTCAACAATTGAAATAACTTCGAACAGTAATCTTCTTTTACCAATAATCATTAACAAAAAACAACGTTATACTGATAATTTAACATAAAATTTAATAATGTATAGGTTAGTTATGTATGGTTCAATGGTATCTGTTAAATGTTGAATTTTATAATATATATCTTATTACTAGATCTCTCTCCATATTTTCCTATAAATTTTAAAATTAAAATACTCCACTCTTCCTGATATACTTGATTTTTAAACATTCTTTATTTGATTAGCACTCCACCTAAGTTAAAATCTCAATAACCACATTTTATCCAATATAAATTAGAATTACTAAACTCTCATTGATTCTCTCTGCCTTAAGAAAGATCCAAGATGGAATCTCGATATACTCATTTTATCAAATACATTTTAGAATCAGAATGTTCAATAATATAGTTTAACTTTTTCAAGTTTATCTCCTCTTGCTTCACAATTTCTATCAAAACCAAAGTTCAAATCACACAACCTTTTTTGTAGGTAATAACATGATCCATTTTGTCATTTTATTAGTTCTATTTTTCAAAATTACAAACTCTATTGATAAAGAATAAATATTTTTAAGCATGTATACTAAAATTAAAAAGATTAACAAAATAAACTAATAAATCAATTATATGAATAATACTAAATATCAATAAAATTAAATGATCAATAATTATATTTATTTATTTAGTTTAAGAGCTATAGTTTTCACTTTGATGGAAGGAGATTCTTCAAAGAATGGTTACATATTGTAGGATATTTATTTAGAGTTTTTTTATTGTAGGTGCGATTGTCTAGACTTTATTTCATTGTTAAGTTCTGTAACACCCCTAATTTTAAATAACATTATTCAGGAGATTTAATTAGATAAATTAAATAGAATAATGTAGAGAATAGAGTGATAAGGGAATTGAGATTTTAAAACTATTTAGGGTCGTGCTTCACCTAAATGTATTTATAAACCTGGTTTATAAGTTAAATACCTAAGAGAATAAGGCAAGGGTAATATGGGAACAGTCGTATACCATAACCCCAAAACCCTTACCTCATTCTCATTCACGTTTTTCATGAAACAAAAATATAAATAAAAGAGAAATAAGGTCGGCCATTACCCTAGGGGAAGAAAAGCTTAAAATAAATTAGAAGCTAAGCTTCAAGCTAGGAAGATTAAAGCAATAAAAATCTCAAGTTCCTTATCCAAACAAGATGAATAATGATCTAAACCATCTTATACAAGTCTTTATGAAGTTTTAATTTCGGGTTTAAGGTTTAAAACTGTTTGGATGGATGAATGATGATATGCTTTGATTATATGCCATGTTTTGATTTAAACAAGGATTTTATGTAATTATACAATTCAATTTTAAGCTAAAAATCGTGTAAATTGATTTCGAATGCCATGATGTTTGAATTTGTTATGCAAAACATTATTTTGGAGATGAATTTAAATTTTTATAATATTCCAAGCTATGGACAATTTATTATGAATTTTGAATGTAAGAAATTGACAATTTTGGGTTTTAATTATTTAGGGCAATTATATAATGATTTTGGGTCTGAAATTTACATATGTTAGAAAACATATTAAAAGTGAATTATGGTATTTTTGGGGATTTTTCGTAAGTGTTTTAGTATGGTTATTAAATTATTTAAGTTGAAGGACATAAATGTTTAAATGTTTTATTAAAGGGAATAGCTTATTTGTTAAAATGATTTCAATTATTAATTATTGAATTTGGCAGCCTTTGTAGAAGAGGATCTTGATAAACAATTTGGCAACCAATCATATTTTGACAAATGGGTAAGTTAGGTAAAAAGGAAAGTCTTTGAAAGGCAACAAAACCAGTTTTGATTTACAACATCACTACTTCCACATCTAGCTTTTGTCACCATACTACCGTCAATGAACCCATTCGAAACCAATGCACATGGTATTAAGCTATTGATACGTAGTGGATTGGAGAAAGGCGGAAGGGACTGTGTCGAAGGCATGCTTTCGAAGGGGTTGAAGTCATTCTTAGAAGTTTTCGAATATATTACTTGTCTTTGTTTTTAGAAGATGCTTTCAAAGGGGTTGAAGCTTTCGAATCAATCAACTTACCTTTGTTCGAAAAGTGGCTTTCGAAAGAGTTGCCGCTTACTTTGTTTTTAAAGAAGCTTTCGAATAAGTTGCCGCATTTCGAACCTATTCGATACCTAGCTGCCACCTTCACATCTTTCGAATTGGTTAAAGGTCGCTTTTCATTATAGCCTTATAACAATGAGTTCGAAAGCAAGGCTTTCATTTTATTAATATTGATGCCGCCTTCCCGATGTTTTCGAAAGGGTTCTCTTAGCCGCTTTTATCAATGGTTTTTAAAGGTTGGTTCCGAAGCTATTCTTTTCCCCAATTTATTTATTTGAAAATTAATGTTTTCGAAAGAGTTACTTTCGCTTTTGTTTTGTTTGACCTAGAAGTTATATTTAATGTTAAACCCAATGATTTCGAAAGAAATACTTTCAAATGGTTTTAAAGCTATGCTTCCAAAAATTCTACTTGAACTAAATGCCTTCGAAAGATAAGCTTTAAGTGTTTTGAAAGGTATATCTTTAATGGTTTCGAAGATAAGCTTTAAGTGTTTTGAAAGGTATACCTTTAGTGGTTTCAAAAGATAAGGTTTAAGTGTTTCGAAAGGTATGTTTTTAATAGTCCGAAAGGAAGGTTTTAATACTTTCGAAAGGTATGTTTTTAATGGTTTCGAAAGTGATGGCCTAAGGTTTTAAGTAATGATACAAAGGATATAGTCAATAGCCTTAGTTTTCAAATAAGAAACCCAGTCCCATTTTTAAAGGTAAACCCATGGCAATATGAAAGAGTTTTGAAATGGCATTTAACTTTGGAATTTTTGAAGAAGCTTTCCTTGCTAAGGATAGTGGGTTAAGGATATTAACCATGTTTCATTAGAAAAATGATTACAAGGAATCAAATCATAGATGTTTATATTATTATGTTTTGACCCGTTATAATGTATGCTTCTTCTATAAACATATTCACTTTATAATTAAGCCATAACTGCATTTTGGGGTGTTAAGGGTAGAATAACCAGCTAGGTTGACCTAGTAGTGAATATACATTGAGTTGACTCCTGTGTGAGTAGAATAGCATCTAGGAGGTCAGACAGACCAGAACATAGGATGCCCAAAGACCGATCAAAGGATTATTGGTTTAGATAGGTTCTTAGTAAGCCCATGAAAATTATGTATGGAAATAGGTATTGGCAGGGGCCTATAGATTCTTAGTGATCCCATGAAAACTATGTCCAGAATAAGTTATCGAAATAGATCAATAAGTTCATAGTCAGCCATGAAAACTATGACATGAGGGATGTTATTGGAGAATCCAATAGGTTCATAGTATGCCCATGAAAACTATGATTGGAGAAAGTTGTTGGTAGATACCAATAGGTCCATAGTGACCCCATGAAAACTATGAGAGTGGATGGGAATTCCATAAAGAATTAACAGGTTATTAGTCAGCCCATAAAAACTAATAGCTTAATAGTAACCCTAGAAACCATAACTTGAGACAGATATGGTAAAACCTCTATTCTATGATTTCGATGACAATAACTATACAATTATACACATACAATATATTCTATCTATTTGCAGGTAAAAGCTTTCAGAATTCACAATATCGCAACTTGAAGAAGGCCAGCAAAGGAGAAGAATCATTGGTATTAGAAAAGCTACTATAATGTGTTATAGTCATAGATATATAGTTTGTAAAATCTCCTTTAGTGTTTTTTTACACAACATTGCACGACAAAACTTTTATAAGCCTTTCATTATTTCAAAAAGGTAACTACAAAAGTTAATATGTATCAGACGTCCGTCAATATATATCAGACGTCTGACTATGGTCTCTGTTTTAAAAAAATTAATATGTATCAGACGTCTATCAATATATATCAGACGTCTGACTCTGGCCTCTGCTTAAAAAATATATATTTAAACAGTCGTCTGAATATTATGGACAGACGGCTGTGCTAGGTAATGGGCAAATCAATGAGCATGCACTTACTTCATTCCAAGATTGCATCCGTATCTCTTCAACGCACCTCTTCTTCCTTAATGATTGCAACCCTTAGACTGAAATAGAACATACTAAAGGTTGCTACTCTTCAAGAAAACTCTTCAACATCTATAAATATGTAAAGATTCTAAGAAACAACTTACTTCAATTTTCTAAATCTCATATCTATTCTCTTTGCATACTCTAATTTCTAAAAACAATCAATATATCAGTTTTATCACTTCCTAAAAGCAAAGCTTCGCATACACATACTATTCAAAGGAGATTTTAGGAAGATTTGTACTGTGCAGTCAAAATCAGTGTTACTGAGAACACATACTTGTCAGGAAAAGATTTTTGTATCAAACCTATTCCTTCGGTCTAAGGGAGGGATGTTTACTAGTTAAGGCCGAACAGGAGCTTCGGGACTAGACGTAGGACGGGAGGTCCGAACGAGTATAAAATCTCTGGTGTGACTGTTTCTTTACTTTTTATTCACTTTACTCTACTAGTTATAAGTTAGCTATTTATTACACTTGTATATTAGATATAAATACACGATCCATACAAACTATCATTTGGTATCAGAGCATGGTTATTTCAAGTTACAGTAACACATAATTGAAACATATTTAATATGGCAAGTACATTTCAAGAAGGTCAATCCACTACACGTCCTCCACTATTCACTGGATCTAATTATGCTTATTAGTCTACACGAATACGTATTTTTATGGATGCTAGTGGTCTAGAAATTTGGTTAGCAACTCAAAATAAATATAAAGCACCAAACACAGACATAAGCACTTGGAAAGATGCTCAAAATAACACAGCAACAAACAATGCTAAAGCCATGAATATTTATTCTGTTCACTTGACAAAAATGAATTTTCATGTGTCATGTTGTGCACTACTGCATATGATATATGGCGTACACTACAAATCACTCATGAAAGCAGAAACAAAGTAAAACAAACAAAGATTTCCATTTTACAGAATCAATTTTCTTCATTTAAAATGAAAGAAAATGAATCTATTAGTGATATGTATGCCAGATTTCAAATTATTCAACATGACCTTATGGCACTTGCATTCAAATTTACAGACTTTTATTTAGTTACCTGAATTCTAAATTCCTTAACTAATGAATGGCAAAGAAAAGTGTTCGCTGTAGAAGAGGCCAATGATCTATCTCAACTATAAGTTGAAGAATTAATAGGAAATTTGATGTCGTAGATGTCGTACGAAGCAAATTTGCAGGCAAGAAAAGAACAAAACAATGAAAAGAAAAATATAGCTTTTCAAGCCAATGATAATAATTCAGGCTTAGATGAACACGAGATCGTATTTATTTCCAAAAATTACAATAAGTTCAAGAAATTCAAAAAGATGACGAGATCCCAAAACGGAGTAAATTCAAATTCATCCAACCAAACTTCGATCTAATGCTTTGGATGTGATAAGTTCGGACACATGAAGAAACAATGCTCAGAACTCAATAATGAAAAAAAGAAAAGCAAGTTTGAGAAATTCAAGATAAGAAAACGGGCTTTTCATGTAACTTGTAACTTGGGATGACTTAGATTCGTCTTAATCATCAGACAATGACAACAATAGTGATTCTGAGCAAGCAAATGTATGCTTCATGGCAAACACTGAGGAGGTATGTCCTGATCTTACTTACAATGAAATTTAGAACTTAGCATGGAACTAGATGAAAAATATAGATAAATTAAGAAATTAAATAAAGAATATATTTCTAAAATTAATCGTATGGAGCTTGAAATTGGATTATTAAAAGATGAGAAAACCATTCTTGAAGAAGAACAAGAAACCACACAAGAAAAATATAAAAATCTATCCAGTCAAAATGATTCTCTATTATGTGAAATGGGAAAAGTAAAACTAGAAAATGATGATATTATAAAAGAAAACATTTTATTAAAGGATAATCTAGAAATATCAAAATCCAAAATTTCCAATCTTAAAAATGATTTAGATAAGATTGCAAACAATATTTCAAAGTTCAATAAAGGAAGGCAAAATTTGGACAACTTGATCAAAAGTTCTAAACCATTTGGAAATCGGAATGGATTAGGTTTCAAGAAAACTTCAAACATAGAAACTATAGCTCACTATATAAAAAGTTCAAGAAGTCTCATACCGGAGAAAAGACTTCTAACTATAAAATAATAAAAATATGGATTCCAAAATCTAATAACAAATTAATTAGACAAAAACACATAGATAACTATTTGAAAATTTTTGTTTATAATAAAAATTACCCTTTTAAAGGTCCCAAACCCTTTTGGGTATGACAACCTTCTCTTTCTAACACTTAGGACCCTAATAAAGGAAGTGGGTACCAATTAAACTTTTTTATCTTGTAGGTACCCAAAAGAAAATCTAATAACAAGGAGAAATGGGTACTTGATAGTAGATGCTCCAAACATATGACTAGAAATGCACAAATGTTATCGAATATAACATATAAAGATGGTGGTATTGTAACCTTCAAAGATGATTCAAAAGGATTTGTCATTTGAATTGGAGATGTCATTAATGTTGGTATGTTCACTTCACCTGTTATTACAAATGTTCTTTTAGTTAAAATCTAAAACATAACCATTTGAGCATTAGTCAAGTTTGTGACAAAGGATTTAAAATTGATTTTTAGAAAAATAAATGCAACATATTTGATCAAAATAAAAATATGATCTTTGAAGGTTTAAGAAAAAGAAACATCTATGTCTTAAATATGTAATTTAATAACTCCAACGATTTATGTCTATCCACAAATTTTAATGATCCATCGATATGACACAAACGATTGTGTCACATAAACTTTAGGTTTATAAACAAATTGGCTAAACATGAATTAGTTAGAGGTCTTTCTAAAATAAACATAAAGTTAAAAATTTATGTAATGTATGTCAATATGGAAAATTAAAAAAGAGTTCTTTTAAAACTAAAAAGGAAATTTCTACCAAACAACCTTTAGAATTATTACATCTCGATTTATTTGCACCTACTCAAGTACGTTCAATAAATCATAACAAGTATGTATTTTTTTTATTGTAGATGACTTTTCAATATATACATGGACACTATTTTTAAAACAAAAGAGTGACACATTTGAGATGTTTAAAATTTTTGCTAAAAGAATTAACAACTTAATGAATCTTAAAATAAATAATATAAGAAGTGATCACGGAGGTGAATTCGAAAACGAGATTTTTGAAAATTTTTGTAACAGAAAGGGAAATACACATTAATTTTCATCTCCTCAAATACCACAACAACATGGTGTTGTAGAAAGGAAAAATCATACACTCCAAGAATGTGCACGGACTATGCTTAACAGTAGTAATCTACCAAAGAATTTTTGGGCAGAAGCTGTAGCTACTGCTTGTTATGTATTGAATCATGTCACATTACATCCTTTAACCAAAAATACCTGTTATGAAATGTTTATTGGTAGAAAACCCAAAGTATCATACATTTGAATATTTGGTTCAAAATGTTTTATACCAAACACTAAAGATAATCTTGGAAATTTTGATTCAAAAGCCGATGAAGAAACCTTTGTCGGATACTCAGATCGTAGCAAAGCTTATAGAGTATTTAATGAACATACTAGTACTATTGAATAAAGTATACATGTTTCATTTGATGAATATTTTCCAATAACGAAAACATTGATGATGATGAAATTTTTACAAAACCATCTGAAAATAACACAGTTGTACATAACAATAATGAGAATACTATTGACAATGATAATACGTTAAGATCACCACCTCGTATTTTGAAAGACCATCCAATTAACAATATAATTAGTGATTTAAATACAAAAGTTTCTACCAGACATCAATTAAATCAAATGATTCACATTGCATTTATTTCAAATTTTGAACCTAAAAATTATAAAGAAGCATCGAATGATGAATCATGGATTATGGCAATGCAAGAAGAACTCAATCAATTCGAAAGAAATGAAGTATAGGAACTTGTATTGAGACCTACGGATCAATCCGTAATCGGGACAAAATGGGTTTATAAAAATAAAACTGATGAAAATGGAAACATTATTCGTAACAAAGCAAGGTTAGTAGCACAAGGGTATAATCAAGTGGAAGGCATTGACTATGAAGAAACGTTTGCTCCTATTGTACGTCTAGAAGCTATCCGAACATTACTTTCTTTCGCATGTCATCATAATTTTAAACTTTTTCAAATGGACATAAAAAGTGATTTTCTAAATGGTTTTATAAAAGAACAGGTTTATGTTGTGCAGCCTCCGTTGTTCATACATGAAAATTTCCTAAACATGTATATAAACTCAAGAAAGCTTTATATGGTTTAAAACAAGCACCTCGTGCTTGGTATGATAGACTAAAAACTCATTTAATAAATACTAGATTTCAAGATGGAACAATAGATACAATTTTGTTTATAAAAAGAAATCATAATGATATTTTAGTTATTCAAATATATGTGGATGACATAATATTTGGATCAACAAATGAAAATTTATGTAACGATTTTGCAGATATCATGAAAAATTAATTTGAAATGTCTTATATGTGAGAATTAATTTTTTTTCTTAGGATTACAGATTAAATAGTTAGAAAATGTTAATTTTATAAATTAAGAAAAATATCGTCACAATTTGTTAAAATGTTTTGGAATGGAGAAAACATCGAGTAAACCAACGCCCATGAGCACAAGTACCCATTTAGATAAAGATGAAAACGGAAAGGATTTTGATCAAAAATTATATCGAAGTATAATAGGATCACTATTATACTTAGCGGCTAGTAGACCCGATATCATGATGAGTGTGTATTTGTGTGCAAGATATCAATCTCAACCTAAAGATTCACACTATCGAGCAGTTAAACGTATTTTTCATTACTTGACCAACACTAAGGATTACGGTCTTTTCTATCCTAAAGACAGCTCTTTTGAACTTGTATCCTATAGTGATGAGGATTTCGATGGTTGCAAAACCGAAAGGAAAAGTACAAGTGGTACCTGACACTTAATCGGTCAATCTCTAGCCTCTTGGTTTAGTAAAAAACTGAATTGTGTATCACTTTCAACCTATGAAGCAGAGTATATTGATGCTGCCTTAGCTTGCGCTCAAGTAATATACATGCAACAAACACTTAAAGATTTTAGAAAAATAATAAACAAATCTCCAATATATTGGGATAACACTAGTGCTATAAACCTATCTAAAAACCCAATAAATCATTCTCGAACAAAACATATAGATATTCGTCATCATTTTTTAAGAGATAATGTTGAAAAAAAGTAACTCTAGAATTTGTAAATACCGAAAATCAAATAGCTGATATTTTTACAAAACTACCAAGTGAACAAAACTTTATTAAGTTAAGACATGAACTAGGTATTATGTCATTACATGATTTATAATGCAATCTTAAAATAAATAAATAAATTAGAACAAAACCTGAAGATAATGGCACTCGAACTCCGCACTCATGGGAGGAAGTCGCATGTCTTTCCAATGTCCTATCATGATTCTTGAATTCAAACCATACATATCTTAATTTTACTGGCAGCCATATTTTTTTAACCTTTCATTTATTTTCCTGGCTGAATTTTTTTGATAATTATTAACCTCTTAATCATTCATTTGATTTTCCAGGCTAAAATTTTCTACGAGTTATTAACCTTAACTTAACTTTCTTAACATAGCCTATAAACTCAGTATATATATGTACTTAATAAAAATTGTATATACAAACTTTTAATAATTAACCAGAGAATAAAATTTCTAAACGAACATATCAAACAAAGTCTTCTGATCACGATTCCACTTATTGCGCAATTGATTATGCCTTCCCATCGTCTGGCATCACTTATGTCTCTCCCACAAAAGTCACTCATGCATCATCTCCATCTCTCAACATCATTCCTTCACCAACTTACCATACTGGCCTCTCTTCGAAAGTAAACATGGAATCGACCTAAAATCATCCTCTCTCGGACAAAGTCGACGACATTCATCATTATCAACAAAAGATGATAGGGGTTCAAAGAGAAATGTATTATGAACAACGCCGTCAAGGAGCATATTTAAACTTTCTTGAAAAATATTTCCTCGCAATATGTGGTCATTCACCAACCAAATACTGCATACATCAGAGGTCTCCACGTTTACGAGAAACTCCTCAAAGAGCACACAAGATCACTCCATGAATGCTATGGGGAGAAGGGACATCGCACACTGAATACAGTCATATTCGTCCTTACTGGTCTCCTCTTAAGCCATCATCCAAGCAGACCAAAATCGAACCGAATTCATGGGAGAAACAAAACTATCATTCTCCTGATTCACCTACTGACAACTAAAGAAAATTTTCGTACACGACGGACGTTTAATATATACTAAATAAGCATGTATATTCATAATCGTTTGTAATTCCTTCTCATATTTAATAATTTTGTTTACATATACCAAATTTCGCAGAAATAGTATTAAAAAACAAAAAATATACAAAATCAGACGTTCAGAAAAATACCCAGATGTTTGGTAATAGGTTCGGGAAAATTAATTATTTAAGCACAGACGCCTAAAATATCACTAGTCGTCTAAATTCATGATCAAAATTTTTTTCCTTCAGCACAAACGTCTGAAAATAATACCAGACGTTTGTGTAAGTGTTCTATAAAATAAAAAAATAAAAAGCTTCCGCACAGACGTCTGATGGAATATCCAGACGTTTGACAAATCTCTTTGGAAAAATAATTTTTCCACAAACAGACGTCTGGATTTACACTCAGATGTCTATTTGACCTTTCTGTCTAAAAAATCATCTCCGTACAGACATTTGGTCTTCAACTACAAACGTCTGTCTGCACTTGAGCCCACACCTTTTCATTTCACTATATATTATGTTTTTCTCCTATTTCATTTTCCACCATTGTCATTCTTCCAAAAACATAAAACCCTAATTCCAAAATTCGATTTCCTCTTTCTAATTTCAAAATCAATGGCTCCAAAAGCTAAATTTGCCATTGCTAAACGTAAGAAAGCTACAGCAGGCCAAAGCTGTCAATCTTCCGCTCAACAATTCATCACGGATAATCACATACACTACAACAAAACTTGATTTTGACAGCATAACTTCTCAGTGTTTAATTATCCAGTGCACTCAAAGTAGTTTGGAAAAGACAATTATATGTCCATCAACGCTATACTCATTAGGTTTAAGAATTTATTTCCCACCTCTCATTCATATCTTCCACCTAAAAAAGAATTGTTTTCCCCTTCTCTCCGTTCCGCCCTTCCATTCCTACATCCAAAAAGAAATAAGATTTTCCTCTGTCGGTTCTATCATTTCTTCTTTAGGATTTCCCCTTTTCCCTTAAAATCTTATCTCATCTCAAAGATGCCCTACTTTGATTTTTTAAGGTTTTTAGTTTACTCGAATAAATTGCAGGTTCGACTGCTAGTTGAGTCGAAGCTCAACCAAATACAATTCAGCTTTTCCATTCGTCGATTTTTCTTGCCTATTCATCAATTGCAAGTTGAGTTGAAGATAGATTACAGGTATGTAGAATCTTTTCTTTAGTGGGAAAATTTCTTTCTTTCATAGGAACATGCGTAAAACAGCTAATGGTATCATTGGGATTTCCACAGTTTAAGATTTTTTTTGATGAAATACAGCTTAAGATATCAAGTCTATTAGAGATTAGCTGCAACGTTCACACTAATCCTTGGTCACTCGTCATTACCATGGCAGGCCACATTAGCGAAGTAGAAATTGAATGATTTGTGAATGATCTATAACTGCAATCAAGTAAAAACAAGCTTTGACTTATTTAATTTAATGTTATTTCTGAAGAATGCTAGTTTAGGTCCAGTTCATTTTTGTACTAGCCATCTTAAGATTAAATTAATGTTAATAAATATGCTAGTGATAATACTTGCTGGTTTCTGTAAGTTATTAGTCTCTACACATGTATATAAACATGCGGTATTTTGTAATATATTTTCGTTTCTTGGTATATAGTTTAAATATTTAATAACATGCTACTTGTTTGATAAAATACTGTGTTCAACCTTGAATCATTCATAAAAGAAAAAATGAAGTTGAATAACTGGAAACTTTTACATAGAATTTGAAACGTTAGTTTTTTTAGTTTCCCTTTTTTCTTTTTTCTTATGGCATTTTATGTGCTTCAAAAGTCTAAGTTGCGTATGACCATATGTTTCAAGTTCTTTGGATGAGTATAATTGGAGGTAACATTAATGTCATCACCCATCATTGAGCTTGTTGCAATATAGTGTTTAATCATTTTATATGCTTTTAGTAAATGCTTTGTTTGGTTTTAGGTAATGCACTTGTATGTCCCGATCTCTATCATCAAATAATAATGCCCTATAATCCCCTTCCAATGCTTGTAGCATAATCTTTACATAAACACCTTTTAACTATCTAATTTATTTTTATGAACCTAGAAAGTGCCTGTAACATTAATCTGCCTCGCTAGCCACACTATTGTAAATTTCTTCATGGTAAAAATAGTCGATATAATGGTTGGATGATAGTCATAATTTTTCATGTGTGACATAATTAGTTGTGTGATGCATACCTTTAACTATCTATTTTTTTGAACATGATATATTGTATGAGCAGCTAAGTGCCTTGAAACATCGACTCTATGGCACTTTGAGTTATGCTAGAGCTTTCCCTAAGGGATATATCTATAAAAACCTAATGAAATTGCTGCAATTCTTTCGTTTACCCTATTTTTCCAGTAAATGGCCAATTTTATTTCGTAATTGCAAATATTATTCTTTCTTTTTATTGGTTTATAACATACATACTATCTCATTTCTCCCTGCTTTTTCATTACACAGATATCTCATAATTTGTGAAATTTATTCTTGTTTTTTTATGCTCTATAACATATATATTATCTCATTTCTCCCCACTTTTTCACTACACATATATATCTCACTAGTCATAACTAAAACACTACAAACAAATAATTTGAAAATAAGACAAAGGTGGAAATATGTTTTAAGTCATATGAAGTGTAGCGACCCATCGTTCCGTACCCTTTGAGTTGATAATAATTCACTCTTGTTCAATCCAAATTGTACGAAAGGGCGAATAACTAGGGTAAAGAAGAATAAGAGATAGTAGAAAATAGAATAACAACCCAGAATCTCACAAACGCAACGGAAAAAATATAATATATAATAACAGATTTTTATACAAAAAAATCTGTAACTGTTTAATACTTACAATCATCATAGTACAATAATCAATACGTCAATCTGGACAGTTATAATAACCTGTCTTTATATACATAACTCACACAGCGAAAATACCCAAGTATGTGATGTACGTTTGAACTCCTCCAGCTCGTCTCCTGAGCTCCATAGCATTCTAGCCTGAATCTGTAATACTCAGTCTGACCCAAGCATTATAATAAAATAACACCCGAGTCAGTCTGGAAAACCAGCGTGAGAAAACACACTCGATTTGAATTATTAGAGTTATCAAAATCCTTTGAAAGACAAAGGTATCTCGTAAGACCGCGTCACACATAAACACGATGGGTTTTCCCTTACGATAACCAAAACGTTTGATAGAAAGTCCCATGACATTATAATAGTGTCTAAGTACAAATACTTATCCAAGCCAAAATTATTACATTAATTAAATTCCAACATACTAGGCTCTACAAACAAAACCGTAAAGGCTTATATTGGAGAATGGATCACATACGACGACTAGGCTACTAAGGTACCGCCCATCACAGCACACCTTTAGAAAAATGTACCGACGACCTCGTCGGGATCCCCTACTACATAAGACAGGTCTACCCTTGACCTAGATAGTACCGAATATGTTTTCACCCCGGGTGTTCCCACCCTTAAAAATCGAGCGCTCCCTTTTTCATGCACAACCACATCCATAGTTTATATATATTTTCGAGGGTATCTAGAAAAGTGTTAACATACCCTAATTGGGTGCGACCCACTTAGCCTTGCTGTATCTCGCATGTTTTAGTCATTCCCGGTTGATGAGGCTTGAGGCTAGCGTTACCTTTCAAGAATAATTCCACTTAGAATGCTCACCGCCCTCCAATGACGATGTTCTGATAGCATTCGTCCATACAAGTTGTCCTAGGTCTGGACAAACCGAATCACCATCTTCACTTATCTTCACGATATCCATTCGTAATGTTCAAACCGGATCGAAGTGGTTTTCAGATAATTAAATCCAATCCCGGTCTCTTCGAAACGATTAATTAAATTAGCCTATATTGATAGTCGGTTATTTAACTATCAAATAACATTCATAAGCAGTCACTAGGCCATTATTTATAATTCTTAAAAACATTCATTTCAAAATATCTTTACAAAGACATATATTCCAATCTCTATCAAATTTATCAATATTTGAAACATTTTCCGAATACTTGTTTCCATAACAGGATATTTCCACCCGTACCTCGCTTCAACACTTAGAGAAATATTTCCAACTTCGATTTATAATCCATTACTTACAAAATATATCGATATAAATCCTTCGTCTCTAAATATTTTCAAAAACCTTCCATTTCAACACATAGGAAAATATTCTAAGTCCATTTCCCAAAATCATTTCTAATATCAATAGTTAGGAGTTTTCTTATCCTATCACCAACTTTTCCTGAATTTATATTAATTCCTTTTTACCTTTTCCAAGGTCTATTACACTCACCTATAATTCCGCCTATCCATTTACAACTTCTAAAATCATATCCGTTTTCACCTCTTGAGAGAGTTTATAAATAATTTAAATCATTAAAGACTATATATATATATATATAATAAGTATTTTAAAGAATAATAATTTATTTTCGAAACATGTTCAAATAATTGTTTGAAACATCAAACACTTTTTAATAAAACATTAATAACTCATTTGTCAATCCATCCTTAATTAAAACTAATTGATTTAAAAAACTTGTTATAAAAGTTAGAATTTATCTCAATAAGAACTTATATTTGAATAATCCACTTTCTAAAATATCCCAATATTAACTAGTTTAAAATTTCATAGTTAAATAAATAAAATTTCCCTTTTAAAACAAACTTAATTTCTAAATAAAAAAATATTTTTTTTAAATTTTTTTTAATAACCAATTCCGATCTATAAATCCATCTCGATTCACAACACATCGATTTCTTTTCCAACTCCCTAGCCATTTCACTTTCCAAAAATAGATTCTACTATTTTTCCCAATACTCTTTCCATATCTTGGTATAAATGCACACTATGAATTTTTATTCCAATTTATCAACAATTATCATTTCCCTTATTTATAAACATCGTTTATAAATTTTATAACTCCTTTGGGTTTTTCTTGTTTATAAAACTAATTCCTTCTATAAAATCTCATTTTTATAAATCCATTTCTTAATAATTTCCATATATTTCAATCTATTTAAATTATCGATTTCAACTCTTTTTCATATTTTCTAGAATATCACTTAAAAATTCCACTGTTAAAATCCTTTATATAATTAATATTTTCTTAAATTGTGATTAAAACATTTTACGAATAGTTATGTCCAATTCCAAATCAAAATTTTATTTTATCCAAATCAATCTCTTTTAAAATAACCAAATTACTATATAATATTTTTATATTTGAAATCTCCTTTTAATTCCTTTAAATTTTCAAAAATAATACTTATGGTATTTAAAATACCAAAATTAAGGTCAGTGCTACTATAGCATCCAATAATTCAAATTATAACAATAATCTATAACAGATTATTCTAATACATCATATATTATTATATATAATAAACAATCAATAAAAATTTGAGAAATCCAGTTGGATCCCTCCAACTTGTTTTCCTGCATCCACGGAAGTTAATACAACATAAAAATACCAATCCCACTTCGAGGGGGATATCGCGGTATATAGGGTCATTCGCTATTATGCGGGGCGCATAGGGTCTCATCCGCTAAAATATGTGGGAACATCAATCCAACAACTTATATATATATACACACACACACTACTATATATATAATATATCATTCAATAGATAACAAATTTATAAATTCAGCCAAGTATCCAAAAATTAATTTTAACTATTTAAAATAATTTCCAGCAATCCAAATGAGTGAGAATTTCTCACCTTGATTTTTAATTTGCAATCTGTTCCAATTTTAATTCCAATGCGAAGTATTTGCTATTTTGAACCCCACGTGACTTGTTACGTGTGCACTAGACCTCGTATGGTGAGATATAAAATTTATAAGTTATCGCCTAATTAAATTACACTAATTATCTTACTAACTAATACCATTTTTTTAAATTTAAAACAAATCTCACCGTTAACACTCCTGGAGCATTTCAGCATGGCCGACCCCTCCACTCTAGATCATTTGAAGCTAGCAGCCTCTTCGTCGGGGCCACCAGAAAACACTGCACCATCCACTGATATGACCCAATCCCCTCTGACTGAAACCGCAACCTCAGATTAAATAGACGGCCACAACAACCTTAATTATAAATCATCGCAATATACTCTGAATAAGGCAATCAAAAGCTCTATCAACTTACATTACAACAGCATGAATCGTTGATGTGATCTCAAAGCATCAAATAGCATGTTCTTCAAATACCCAGGCACCGCACTCCTACTGCCACCAAGTCACGACCGCGACTTCATCCTCTCTTTGCTTGTCGCGTCGTTCACCTTGCCGTAGTCGACACCACGTACCACCGCTCCTCATCACGCCAAGCCCTCAAGTGACTCGTGTTCCAATTCCACGCGAGCAGCCCTCCCCCTTTCACCGTGCCTCTTCTCCTCTCTTCCGCTAGCAGTTCAGGCGCGCTCAACTTCCCTATCGCGATGTCGATTGCAATTCGTTTGAATTTTTTTCTTTGAGCTTTGTTTTTTTATTTATATATACATAAGAACAAATTGATTTCATCTTCAGGAAGGAAAAAGGAATTCGCAAGCTTAAGTATAGAGGAGAAGACGGCTTCCGGTGCAAGATAGGCTAAGATTGACCTTTTAATTGTTATTTTTTAATATTATAACCAAAATATCTCATTGCATATACCGTGAAACCCCGAACTCCTATAAGGCGTGCCGCCTGGCGTTCCTAATGTTATACCCCTATTCCGAACAAAATAGAACAAGTCTCGAGGCCTAACTCGATCGAATGTGGAAGATAGCTTTTTAAACCAACTATTTAAATTAAATTCAATTAAATTATTCTAGGCGTTTTCAGATCGTACGACCAACCGGCACATCCAAACGTTACAAAATTTGAAATCCGATAATAATTCACTATTATGGATCCAACGGAACTGGTTTCGTCGAATTCCAAGACTGTGCCCCGAATCGTTATTTTAACGCGTCGATTAAATTGACGATTTCAAAAATTAACAAATTGCTTGAAATTTCCGTTTTAAAACCTTCTAACTCAATCAAAATTCCAAATACAATATTTAAAACCATTTAAATATCCAAAATCAAACGATGAAAAATTCGGGTCGTTACATTTCTCCCCCCTTAAAAGAATTTCGTCCTCGAAATTGCTAAGCCAGGAAAAACGCTCCAAACCCATTAACTTATCAAAATCCACTTGTTAAAACTCGACATTCATTTTTCTAAACCCTTTAGTTTCATCCAAAACATTTAGTTCCCATTTCTAAACCAAAATCTCTGATTTCAATTTCAATTTGAACATCAACTTTTTAGCTAACAAAAATTTTCTAAAATTTCCAAAAATTTTCTAACACCCTAAATTTCCGAAATTTTCTAGGAGAGTCTCCTTTATACGGAGGACCTTTTGCAATATGACAGGAGAGATAAAAATATATACATCAACCCACACGGTCGGAAAACACAGTATATATCAATATTTATAGTTTTGCGGTATTTAATCCGAAAACGTACCTTATTTTAGCATTTTTAAGCGAGCGGCTTATTTTATTTGCAGTTTGCGCAACCAAAATCAAGCAAAACAGCTCCATTTACTTGTACTTACTCAATTTAAACACGTAAGTAATCAAAAACATGAAATCCATTAGCATTTCATTCATTTAACTAGTTAAACTCACAAATTCATAAATCACATGCTAAACATATATTTATAAGCAATTATAGGTTCTCGATACTAATTTAATTACTTTCAATCAATCCCTATACCTTTTCATTCAATTCGAAATGACTTACAACCCAATTATCTACATTCAATTCATATTTATACCAAACAAACTCATATCCATTCCAAATTGATTTAAAAATCAATTTTATTCACTTCTGTTAATTCATAGAAATTTTATTTACTTTTGTTTACGTCAAACGACAATTTTTCTATGCAAATTCGGCGATATTTATTTAATAAAATAACCATTTCAGTTTATAGCTATTTTAAATTGATTCCAAATCAATTTATATTTAATTCTATTCCATTTCAAATTGATTCCCAATCAATTTATTTACATTCCATTCTTATCCATATTCATTATATTCAAATCCATTTTATTTGGATCGGAATCATTCCATGCTACTAAATTAAATAACAATTTCAAAAAATTTATTTGAGCCAAGCTTCCATCAAAAATATTAACTCAAGTTAATTCATTTATTTCAAATTATTTCGACTCTATAACTTAAGTTTATTACTCTTGCAACCAAATCCCATTTTCATTTTAGATTGATTCTTATTCAATCAAATTCCATTCCATTTACTAATTAATTTAATTAGTCCATTCATTTAATCCACTTCAAAACTTAACTTCATACTCACATTTAATTAATATCCCAAGTCATATTCAATTTATTTACACTTAAATTGAATTTATTTATAACTTAAGTCATCATCATTTCAACCCATTTCTATTTTATTCAAATATATTCAATTTGCTTATTTTTTAAGTCGAATTTAATTTATAACTCAAGTTCCACATTTAATTTTAATTTTAACCCATAATCCAATTTACTTAACCAAGTTAAGCTCCATTCCAATATTAAATTAACAAATTTATTTAGCTCATTAGTCATTTCCATTTTATAACTCAATATCTTATTTTTATTTCAAAACTCACTTCATTTAATTTACTTGAGTTCAAATTCATTTTATAATTCAAGTTTGGATTTTATTTCTTCACTTTAAAATATCACACCATTTTATTTTGGTTGTTCCATTCCATTTTTCCAATTTGATGAGTTACACAACTTATTCTTCACATATCCATCCATTTTATACTCGAGTATATTCACATTTTATTTTTAATTCAAGATTATACATCTCTTTATAGCTTAAATATATATTTATTCCATAAATTCCAATTCTGTAGGCTATTTATTCACAATTCCATAATTTTTACTTAAATTTTATTCCATCCAAAATTTATAACTTATAGTTATATAATCATTTTACCACTCACAATTTTTTTTCACATCAATTCGATACTATTTCTAATCCAATCCAATTCAATTTTTATTTTTCTTAACTTAAGTTAAATTCAATTCATTTTATTTATTTAACTTACTCAAGTTGAATTTCTATTCCAAACTTCACTGCTCCACATTTTCCTTTCTTCTATACCATTTTCACTATTATAAGTTCAAAACTTATTTAACTTAGCCTGAGTTAATTTTCAATTCGTTCAATCCATTTAAACTTACTCAACTTTAATTTTTAATTCCAAAATTCAATTTTCACACTTCTTTCCTTATTAATATCATCCTCCACTTATAAGTTCAAAAACTTATTTTCTGGTATTTTCTAAAACATTTAAATAAGGATTCCAGAATTTTTAAACATCTGGTATTTATTTCAAATCACTTTGAAATCAAATATATAAAGATATACACTCTCTCTTTGTAGATCAAATCTCACTTTAAAACTAAAACCGAACTTGGTTTTGCCCAAAACAATTCTCTTTGGAATTTTAAATCAACTTGGCTTTACCTAAAACAAATTCCCTTTTGGAATTTCTACACAAACTTGTTTTTCTAAAAACAATCCAAAAACAACGACTACGGTAGCAATTCGTCACTTAGAAACTCAAAAATGAATATTGATGACGTCGCGATCATCATCGGTATTATTTTCCAACGACTGTAGTGAGTTCAGTGCCATATCACTTTCAAAAATCCATTTTCAAAACACTTTCTATTCAAAAATAATATAAAAATAATACTATTTTAACCTTTACAATACTTTAGAAAATATTTTCCAAACTTCCCGGGATTTAAATTTCCAAATTATGGTTTGAATCAAATTTTAGTTTTAACTCATTTGTGTAATTCATATTTATACAATTCAATTTTGGTTTTCATAAACCATTTTGCAATTTTATAATCTTGTTAGATTATAATATTATCAACCAAACACTCCAATATACTATAATAATTTCTAGAAAATTATTTCCTTTATATCAAAGTATAATTTTTGGCAAAATTATTTCATTCACCCACTTCAAAACCATACTGTGTCGGTTTACCTGGTTCAAGTGTTTAGAAACTCCTATCGATTTAGTGGCATTCCACTATTCGATCGGAATTTATATGCCACTCAACAAATAAATCAACATAATATAAAACATTTATATTCACTAACAAATACTCGCTCATATCTATTATTACACTCAAACTCATTCTAGAGTACTACTGACCCTATCTCTAATGAGTAATCACCATCAAAACCAAGGTTCTCACTTAACCTTCAGCTCTGAATGTAGCGACCCGCCGTCTCGTACACTTTGAGTTGATAATAAATCACTCTTGTTCAACCCAAATTGTACGAAAGGGCGAATAACTAAGGTAAAGAAGAAGAAGAGATAGCAGAAAATAGAACAACAACATAGAATCTCAGAAACGCAGCGGAACAAAATATAATATATAATAACAGATTTGTATACAAAAGAATCTGTAACTGTTTAATACTTACAATCATCAGAGTACAACAATCAATACATCAACCTGGACAGTTATAATAACCTGTCCTGATATACATAACTCATACAGTGGAAATACCCAAGTACGCGATGTACGTTTGAACTCCTCCAACTCGTATCCTGAGCTCTATAGCATTCTAGCCTGAATCTATAATACTCGGTCTGACCCGAGCATTATAATAAAATAACACCCGAGTCAGTCTGGAAAACCAGCATTAGAAAACACACTCAATTTGAATTATTAAAGTTATCAAAATCCTTTGAAAAACAAAGGTATCTCGTAAGACCGCGTCACACATAAACAAGATGGGTTTTTCCCTTACAATAACCAAAACGTTTGGTAGAAAGTCCCGTGACATTATAATAGTGTCTAAGTACAAATACTTATCCAAATAGCCGAAATTGTTACATTAATTAAATTCTAGCATACTAAGCTTTACAAACAAAATCGTAAAGGCTCGTATTGGAGAATGGATCCCATACAATGACTGTGCTACTGGGGTACAACCCATCACAGTACACCTCAAGAAAAATAAACCGACGACCTCGTCGGGATCCCTAGTACACATAACCGGCCTACCTCTAACCTAGATAGTACCGAATATGTTATCAACCCGGGTGTTCCCACCCTTTAAAATCAAGACCTCCATTTTTCATGCATAACCATATCCATAATTTATATATATTTCCAAGGGTATCTAGAAAAGTGATAATTGTAATAACCCGGGTTTTCAGCCGTCTGTTATTGGGATAATTAACTAATTCTAATTGTTGAATATTAATTTTTATAAGTCGAATGAATTTAATTTTTGATATTGGAGATATCTGAATATATATGTATTGGAAGTTATACTAGATTTTTAAAATGATAATTTGTAGATATGATAATATATATATATATATCTGTGTGTGTATAACTTCACAATTTCAAATTTATGATAAAATGTATATGCATGCTTATTAATTGCAATTTCAAAGTTTTTGATGGCAAAAATATATCTAAAAAGATATACAAGTATATGTATATATGTGTAAATTTCACCGTTTTAAACTCGGACAAAAATATCTATATATCCGTATACAAAAATATAGAAGCTCCATTTTAATGACCAAATCCATATGAGTATAAATATGTATGTTTATAAAAATAATGCATATGGGAATATATATATATATATATGGAAACATCTGTATATCTAAATGTATATATGAATTCGTAAATATGCAAATGTATATGTATGTATGTAAAAATGGTAAAATAGATATGTATTGTATAGGTATGCATATATATATATATGTATGTATATATGGTGAGGATATGTATGTAAGTGTATAGATCTATATATGTGAAATATATATACATAAGGGGACATCATGATGGAAAATATCAAGTCAAGCAAAAAAAATCAAATCACTCAAACATTAAATAAACTTAGGAAATCAAATAAATACATAATATCAATTCAACATATGGAATCACATCAGCCTATAAATCAATATATCCAAGAAATCAAATCAGGAAAAAATAAAATAAAGCATGTACATGAACAACTTTAGCCACTTCATCTATAAATAAGCCTGGCCTTGTTTACCTATTGATTCTCACATATAACATATAATAAAAGGAAAAAATAAATAGATATAGATCTACCATTAAAAAACCAATAAACCAGGTCATTTAATGCTTGGAGAAGATAAACAGAGCAGGGTGTTCATCTGTGAGTAAAACAACTTCTATTTTTTTAATATTGCATATACTTTCATAACTGATCGTTTTGGATGAATCTTTGATTTGATATCAAGTAAGGATGAGTTGTTTGTAGATATGTGTGTGCATATGTGTATTGGACATGATCAGTAAACCCAAAACACTGCATCTTCACAAACTCCTCGGTTCTTTTTTTCAAATGATAAAAACAGTAAAACTTTCCATTAAAAATCTATATCTCAACATTATGTCAGTTTTAAATCTGGATTCCAAAATAAAAGTTGTTTATTTTTGGGTAAGAACCCTTTTAAAATTTATTTCGCTAAATTTCATCGTGTATAGAGAGAGAAGTCATCGAAAATCAGAAAGGGGTAAAAGTGCTCATGAAAGTTAAAAAAATAAATTCTCGAAATATGTTGAGAATGGATCGATGCCGTCTACACTAGTGAGTTCGTATGGAGGAGGGGATTTATTGGTGGAAGTTCGACAGAAATTGGCGACAGTCGATGACGAGGGTTCAAAACTAGGGTTCGGTTTCTAAGGAGCTTTAGGCGACGAGGGAAGAAATGGAAGGTAAGGACGTGGTCAGGAAGGGGAGGGGTTTTGAGCGGCGAAATTTGGTGAGATTTCGGGAATAAAAGTATCGCGTTTTTTTTACTATAGGAGAGGAGTTTTCGATCGGATTTTGATTAGAGGGGGCGGAGGCCAAGAGGATGGGTGCTTAAGGATGAGGAGATGCAGGCGAGCACGTTGGTGGATTCGGTATGCGAGATAGTGGTTGGAATCATGTGTGCACGTGCACGGCAGTGGTGCACCGATGGGTTCCATGAAGCATCGGGTGTTCGTGAAATTGGAAGAAAGGGGAGAAAGGAAAAAGGTGAGGAAAGGTTACCGTGTGGGTTTGGGTACATGGGTATGGGCTCGACCCATATTGCTTTGGGTGAGGAAATCCTATTTTTTTTTATTTAAATATATATGAAATATTGTTGGTTATAAATTAGCATAGGTTGTTCATACGATATCCGTTTTGCACACGGATTTTTGCATTGGACTCGTATTAACGAGTGGAATACTATAGTGTAACCTATTGATAGTTTCGGGTAAGTAAAAATTTATGACACATTAAAAACGGACAAAAATTGAACCATGTTATTTTAAATAATAACAACGTTTTAATGTAGATACGTTAAATATTGACGTTTATTTGGTCAAATAAAATACCGTGAGTCAAATTGAATTGAATGTGGTAAATTGGACGTCTATTTAGCGGAATAAAACACCGTTTTGCTAATAATTTATTTGGACATCGTTTAGCGGAAATAAGTCACTATTTCTATAATTTTATTTAATTAGACACTTGTGGCAGACTAAATCACTATGCAGCCATTATTACTGGATATATCTATTTTGGGACATTTACTGGCAGAAATAAAACCATGTTCTGCTATTATATTTGTACAGACACCATTTATTATCCTGATAATTTTATTAGGCAGTATGATGTTGAATTGATTGTTAAAAATAGATTGATGTGAATATCTGTATCTTTTATTCTGGACTGTTATGGAACGGATGGTAGATTGATTTAGTATCCTTAAAATAATCAGTCTTTTCCGATTTAGAGGTTGACTTTTGAACCAAAATTATTTAAGGATAATTTTTTATTTATAAATGATATTTTAATGCTAATTGGTAAATATTTTGATAATGATTAAATTAATTATTTTATTATTCTTAAAAATTATTTAATTATTGTTTCAAGGTTATTTAATTATTTAATTTGTTTTAAAGTATATTAATTATTAATTAAAGTTATTTATAGTGATTGTTTTAAAGCTAATTATTACTTAAGGGTTAATTAGTATTAAAGTACATTTATTCCAAGATAAATTTATTAAACATTAATAATGTTTTAAAAATAATATATTATACAATAAACTTTTATGAAAGAGTATTTTACTTAGTTAGAACTTAGGAAATTTATATTGAAACTTTATAAGTGTTATTTGAAATTTTTTAAATAAAGTTTTGGAAAGTAATGGTATACTTTCATGGTGTAATCGGAGGCAGAGAGTGCCTGCAGTTAAGTTTTGGATTTCTCTAGGATAGAGACGTAACCATTGAGCTATGAATCCATGGTTGATACTGAAGTGGCGCTTTCCTAGATTTATTTTAAAGGGTTTCAAATATTTTGAAATGAATGGTTTGTGAATATACTTATCTGGTGAGATAAGCATATACTGTTTTGATTAAGTAATTTAAATTTATTGAAATTTTAAATTAAATATGTGACGCCCCACCTCTATGCTCACAATAACAAAGGTTATTATAAGGAATAACGTCTGCTATTGCGAAGAATAAGGCTTGTTAGAAGCGACCATCCGTAAGTTATGCTTTAGACGAGTATTGATTACATCGATAGGAGTTGTGAAAATTACTCCCAAAGATATAAATTCAATCCAAATCTAAAAAGAAACTACGGTGGCTAAAGAAAAATTCAGAACAACACAAAATAACAACAACACTGATAGTATAATCGCATCAGAACAGAAATATCAGATATATAGCGGAAGACAAATCTGGATACATGCTACAACAATCGATAGTTCACATGAAACCAATGTACATATACATATCCATCAATACATACATAAGATGAGAGTCAATAAACCAAAAGAACTCCTCGAAGGCTAGACAAAAGATGATGTGAAATCCCAAAACCTGAAGCTGCTACGGAATCAGAGATAGAGATTACCCTGAAATAACTCGGTCTGACCCGAGTATTATTTAAAAGAAAATAATAAACGGATAAGTCTAATTTATTCTTATAAGTGAAGGCATCATAAACAACATCAATCAAAATAATAATAATCTAGAGAGAGACTATTCAACATAAGAAATCAACATAGTTAAATGAAGAAATCACATCAAACTCCATCAAAATCAACTTTCAAATTCACATTTGAATTCAAAACAGAAATTCACAAAATCTAGAAATCAAAATAGATAACTAGAAAATTCAACATAAAATTAGATCGATCCCATCATATGGCAAGTCTAAGCTACGCCGCACGTGCAACAACATACGGCCGAAGCCTACCAAGTACTGTCATCATAATTTTGGCGCCCAACAAATGACCCGAAGGTCCAACATATGACCCGAAGGTCTAGTACTGGTATTTGACCCGAAGGTCCATCATATCACCCGAAGGTCCAACATAGTGGCTCGAAAGCCCAACAAATATCATAAAAATCATCAAACAGCATATATTTCAATTAACGAGTCTGGAATTAACCGAAATAGTAGAAGTATGGTTCCATACTCCGCACTTTTGCTAAATCGTTTAAATCTCTTCATTGTTTTCTTGAAAGTGCAAGATTGTGTATTTTATATAAATAACATTTTACGTTCTCAAACGGACAAGTCCGGAATTAAGCGAATCAATAAAAGTAAGGGTTCATAGTCCTCAATTTTGTTGAAGCGTTTAAATCGCTTCCTCGTTCTTTTTGAAGTGCAACTGTAAATTTTTTGAAAACAAAATCATTTGAAAACGATTTTTAAAACACGTGATTAAAACAGCAACCACGGTAGCAATTTCGACAAGGAAATTATTGTAACAACCCGCATATTTATCGATTTTATATTTAAATATTATATTTAAATATAACATCGTTCGTCGGATTATAGCCCGAAAAGCTACTTTTTGCATACGGTCAAATTGGGACTCGAGACCACTTCCATTGAGTTCGAAATGCCGTTTGCGACCTTTTTGAGTATAAGCTTCGATATGTTTGGAGTTAGTAGAATTTTGCTACTTTTTCACTTTGGACTTTGGGTTTGGGTTCAGCCCACTAGCTAACTTATACTCAAATCTGAACCCCTCCTCCCCATTCACTCTCACTTCCTCCTCTTTTCAGTTCTAAAGCAACAATGGTGGAAGAGAATGGGAAATAGAAATTCAAAACCCTAGTCTTCATTAGCAAATCCAACTTCTAGCTCCAAATTCAAAGAGAACCCTTTGGTAAGCATCTCCTTCTTCTTCTCCAACTCTTTCTCCTTCCAATTTCAGAAATTCCTAAACCTAACTTTGGGAATGTTCTTCTTTTAAAGCTTAGATTTAAGCTTCTTGAGTTGTTATTGAAGAGGAATTGATCTTGGCTTCTTTTAAAAGCTTCTTCTTCATTTGTTTGGGTTCAAAGGTGAGATTTTTATCTCACATCTTAGTCTATAACTATCTTCGATTGTTAGGTATGAATTCCTAACACTTATTCTTGTGCAAATGCATTTGGTTTGGATTGATTTGGTGAATTATCCAATTTTTAGTGATTTGAGTTCAATTCTTTGAAACTCCTAACTTTGATGTTTTGATCATGTTTTTGGTGATGCATCGAAGTGCCTATAGGGTTGGGTTGCCGATTGGCGTAAACCCTTAGTGTTCATCGCTCGTTCGATCGCATTTTGGTTCGGATTCGTCGATTTTTGAGCTAGGCTGTTTTTTTTTGCCTAGCAGAAAAATTCAGACGTCTGAAATAAAATTCAGACGTCTGTCACCAAATTCAGACGTCTGTCACAAAAATTCAGACGTCTGAGATATAATTTAGACGTATGTCACAAAAATTTAGACGTTTGAATTTAGTTCAAAATGTTTTTTACTCTCTGTTTCAATTTTTGACCTCTTAGCCGTCTGTCACAAAAATTCAGACGTCTGAGATATAATTTAGACGTCTGTCATAATAATTTAGACGTCTGAACTGCTGTTTTTGCCTAATTCGCCTATTTTCGAGTAAATTTCCAAGGTGTATCGATTTTTGTCGATCCGACTTATTGTTATCAATTATTATCGAGTTTGATGACTTCTTTCTTTGGACTTTTGAGAATATCCATTTTGATAGAATTGATAACGATTTCTTTAGATATTATTCACATCTTCGAATGTGAATTTTTATGATTGATTGTTTCTACAATCACTTCTATGATTTGTCAATTCAAAATATAAAGGTTTTCTATACTAGTATTAAATATCAAAACTTCTTCATCAAAACGATTTCAACTCTATTTTTAATATCAAACTCGTTTATAAAACTGTTTTCTAATCTATTAGTATATACAAACCTTTACTTCATTCGTATGAGAAAATATAATTAAACGGCCTAGCAAAACAAGTGGTATGAAACGCTTGCGTTTACTTCGTCGGTTAATTGATGGACTTGTTCGATTGAACCCTCTTGTGACAATTTTCTAGTGGAGATCTACAATCTGTTCGTAAATATTTGAGTTAAGCAAGTGGTTATGGGACATGAAGCTAAACTCTTATATTTACTAGCTTAATGTAATCGACACTTCTTTATGATCGATGATGATCATTTTATGGTTTAGACTAGCAATGTGCGATGTCTCTTTGTCCATATGAAGGACTGTACTTCATTTTATTGAGCTTCGTCTCATTTCTTTGTGGGCTGGCAACCCCAGTACTTTTAATGTGTTTCGATTCATCTGATGTACCGTTTGCACTACATCGATGTCTCGGCCTTCCAATTCATTGGACGTACCGTTTGCACTGCGTCAATATTCGATTCATCTGATGTACCGTTTGTACTACATCGATGTCTCGGCTTTCCGGTTCATTGGACGTACCGTTTGCACTGCGTCAATGTTCCAAATTGTATTGTCTTTCCAGTTCATTGGACGTACCGTTTGCACTACATCAATGTTCAATTCATTGGACGTACCGTTTGCACTGCGTCAATGTTCGATTCATCTGATGTACCGTTTGTACTACATCGATGTCTCGGCTTTCCAATTCATTGGACGTACCGTTTGCACTACGTCAATGTTCAATTCATTGGACGTACCGTTTGCATTGCGTCAATGTTCGATTCATCTGATGTACCGTTTGTACTACATCGATGTCTCGACTTTCTGGTTCATTGGACGTACCGTTTGCACTGCGTCAATGTTCCGACTTTCATGCTCCTGTTTGTGATTGGCCATCCTTTTATTGTGATTTCTGGATTTCTAATTGATGATTTCTAGAATTTATGTTTCACCACCTTTTTCAGTTGACATCGATATGTATGTCATTTATTGTGGCTTGGTGAATTAAATAAAGAATATGATATTCTTTTTGATGCTATGAGATTCTTGAGATTTTGTATGATTTTCCTTTGTTGATTTTCTAATGTATACTTATCACGGTATGACTTTATTGTTATCATACGTTTTATTATCATATCTCATATTCTATCTCATTTTATCTGATAATTATAGCTAGACTGATCCGTTTATTATTTTCTTCTTAAATAATACTCGGGTCAGACTGAGATTTTACAGGTGCTTCTTCATGACTTCCTATCTGGAACCATCATCTGACTTTTGGCTAACTACTCTAGTTCAGTAGTTTTTTGTTGTATACATTTGAGATTAGATTCCTTGATGTATACATATTCTTTTGCCTTGCACTTGTATCTATTCTTTTGTGTTATTGTGGATCTTATTTGACCACTACTCTGATGTACACTTTCATGTGTTATATTCATATCTATTTCTGCCTTTGTGATATGAATTGTCTGTGACTGATTTTGGTTATGTTTATTTCTATATTTGTTTCCGAAGTCCATATAGCCACTGTGTAGTAGCTTTGAGTTTGTATCGGTATGTCGGATTTCCTCTTGAGATGAAAAGTTATATTTTTATCTAGCATATCGGTACTCGCACAAAGCAATTACATGGATGGTCGCTCCTCAACAGCCTTATTCTCCATGCTAGTTGACGGCATTACCCCGTAGTGTCCTTGGCTGGCGTGGGTATAGAGGTGGGGCGTCACAATTGTGCTTCACAAAACACCGTAAAATGGATATCAAATCAGCGTGGCGGAATAACCGCTTGAAAATTCATTTTAAAATTGACGGTTACTGAAGTCAAAACAACAGTAATTTTCATTCGTCAAAAATATCATCAAAACAACATGCTTCAAAAATATAATACCGGCGTAGAAATTCCGTTATAAAAATAACGGCAACAAAATACGTTTTAAATTGAAATGCCGGTTCCAAAAAAAGTAAATAACGGATTGCGTTAAAATTTTCAAGCATGAAAATAAAATAGGCAGGAATACATGCGTGAATCAAAATATAATTATATGATCAAACTCACTTTATTATGTGCGCATGAATTTAAACATGCATAGTATTTAAAATGGCTCAGGTACTACAATTTGCACCCCTAAGGGATGACTTGGACCACTTTTATTAGCAAAAGGGAGCAACATTTTTGCAGAAACGAACAAAAAAACAAGGTTTTCGTGTAATGCAAATTTTTAACATCATTTCCCTGTAAAATTTGGGGCAACCAAAATAAGGTTCCGTGCATAATACACGGTATGCATGCACTTACATGAATATATGAAGAAAATGTGAACTGTACAAAGAAGCATGCATTTAAAATATGAGCTGGGCACTTTCACTTCAAGTTATACTCACGCACGTAAATAATTGCCAAACAATGTGAAAAGTAAACTACCTGCACACCTGCACTTGAAATATACTCCACCACTGAACCAAAATTTACTTATACTAAGATAGTTTGCTTGAGCTCATCATGCATGAAAGTGACCTTTTATTTTTTCAAACTAACATACTTATACATGTATAACACACACAGGTAATACACTTACTAGTACACGCACGCATCACATACACAACCCAAAGTAGGTGAAAAACATGCTGAAGCCGAAACCAAGTATGAAGAAAAGACTTGGTACAACAATGTATACAAAACATGCTTAGCACACATCTATAATCACACCCTTGCAAATATTTTCACGTTTTTAAACTTTTGCTTATCTGCATCAATACGCATGCTCAGGGAATAGAATGAAACAGATAATGTCAAGGCTTTTATGAAGGCATAAAAATGAATTTCAGTAACCATTTTTTTTTCATTAAAATGTTTTCAACCTGTGCCAAAGCCAGGCCATGGAAAGAACAAGTTGAAGCAAAAATAAAAACAGGCATCTGGGCACAAATAAGGATTAGAAATGTGAGTAATACTCACCTTTCCTTGCTTCGAATTCAGTTAGAATCGGAGATGGAAGCAAGCAAAAATTTGTGGAATGTTGCCATTAATGTCTTCTCAGAGTTCTGCTTGAAGAGAAAAATAAATTTGCAGAGAAATATTATTTTCTTTCTTCAATTGGTATAAGTTAAAGAATTTAAGTATTGGCCATCTTTTTGGTACACTTTGCATTTAATGCAAAAGTGTATTTTGAAATATTGCACACGGCTATACTTGATGGCTACTGACAGATTCAATTTGATGATAAGAAAGTATAATCCAAAGTGTTCACATTTCGTTTTCTTCACTGGTTATGCCTTTGCATTACTACTAGAATGACAAAAAACGTGAATATGCTGTAATGACTAGTAAATTTCGTGAATTTAATTTGGTTGAATTAATGAGTTGTGTAAATTTAATTTAGTAGAAATAAAAACTTTATAGAAAAAAAAGGATAATGAAATGAACGCTAATAAAATATAAGTGGTGATTTAAAACCTATTTACTAGTAATTTGAATAAAAGTTAATAAATGAAATGGGGTAAGTATTATACCTGGATATAAATTTCCTTTAAAGGGAATTAATCAATATGTTAATGTAAATTTAGAAAAAAATACTATAATAAATGATGATTCCATTCGTACATGTAAGCTGTTACTATAAGTTGCGGGTTGAAAAGGGTTGATCGAATTGAAATTTATATTTAATTTAAATGGAGATATTTAAGGCTTACAATAATGGAACAAATTGGATGTAGAGAAATAAATGTAAGCATTTAATATATTAATTAATGTTGCTTTGATGATAACGTTACTTGGTGATTTATTTTATAGTAACGGAAGTGTGAAACGTAAAGCAATAAAAGAATAGACTTATGTTAAGTAATAATTTGTGTATACACGGGATTTTAAGCGGTGATTGTTAAGTAATAAACCTATATAGGCATGTAGGGAAATAGGTAACAATTTATATGTTGTTATTTTATTTAGTATAAAATAAAGGTTGGAATTCAAATCACAATTAAATGAGAGTAGGTAGTACGTTATTAGGAAGTAAATATAAGGGTAGATAACAACTATTATGAATTCCCTAATTAATTGGTTGATAAATTTATTTGAAATAACGATCATTTGAATGTGAGTAATTACAATGTAGTTATTGATTTCAAGCGTTACTTTAATAATAAATGTGGATAGGGGTATGTTAATGCAAGGAAATAAATCGGCGTTATATATTGAAATTTTGTTAGTGTTACAATAAGTAAAATTGAAATAGTTAATACGGATAAAAGTGAAACGGAAAATATGAATGCAATAGTGTGAGTCCAATATTTAATCCATCTAATTCAAATTAAAGATTCATTAATTTAATAGATAGTCTCTGAATTTATATGGAATTAAGGGAAATTTCTGAAATCGATAAATTTAGCAACTTTCAATTTACTTTCAAATTTATTAAACTATTGTAATTGATTTAGAAATATAAAAAGTTGTTTATTTATTTGAAGTTAAATTTTGAAATTGGGTTATTTCAATTAAATGAGAATTTAATGTTAAATATTACGTTAGTGGAGTTTAAGTTGGAAATCTAGAATAACAATATATTAGACCATTAACCAATGCTAATTTATCTACTTGGTGATAATGGAGTGAATAAAAGAATTTAAAAACCTATATCTGTAAATATCTATAATATTTGAGTGGAAATAACAGACTTTTAAATGTGGGATTAAGAGTTTTACAACAATTATTATGAGTTATATACTTAGTTCATTCAATTAGATCGTAAATCATTGCAATGAATATAAATTAAATGTTACGATAAATAAATTAAGGTAATAAATGGGAAATAACGTAAATGTCTTCATAATATGATGATTTGTGAATAAAAAGATGGAAATAAAGTTTATTAATATATCGGAATTTAATTTACTATAAATAGGTTAATTGCAATCAAATGAGTTAAGTGTTTAAACGGGAATCAAGCTTTATGTTTTTATTTGGATTTATTGCAATTAATTTAAAATTAAATATGTAATTATTACGTTAATTTAAATTATCGTTCAGCGCGTTTGTTTATCAGATCCATCTACTCTAATTCTAACATATCTATATAAACCCAATTATAAACCCTAGCCTCCATCTATTCTCATTTATTTGTGCGTTCATTTTCTTCAATTCTTTCTCTTCCTAAATGGATGCAAATTTCAAATCCAATTCTATTCAAAAAAATCAAATAAAATTCAAAGTCCTCAGAAAAATTCCAAAAAAATATATGTTGTAGTTTTCATCGATACAGATCTAAGCGCAGTCTCTGTTTTTGCAATAGTCGCTTGAGTCAACCAGAAATCACGGTCAAACGTGTAAAATTCGAAACCCAAAAGGTTGAATTGGGGCTTTTTGATTTCTTCATCAATTTGCGAAATTGGAACATGGATTTGGTGAGATTCGTCACTAGGGGTGCGCAGGAAATGCTGACGTGGCAAGTGGTAATAGGTAGGTTTGTTTTGTTTTGAATTTAATTTAATATTGATTTTTCAAACGCGTTAGTACGAATAACTTCCACATACGAACTCCGATTCACGCATGATTTTTTTTGTTAGGATCGTAATTAAATTCCAGATCTTTTGACGCTGGTTTAGACAGATTTGGAGACCATCGAAATTTTGGGTTTAAATTCGATTTAAATTCAAAAGGTGAGTGTTTTAACCCACTCACAACTTTTAAGATTTCTTATGTTTGTTAAATTAAATTTTTATGCGATTTAAAATTTATCTATGATTGTTTGGGCATATATTTAATCATCATCTTAGTTAGATAGCATTTATTTAAATTAAATTATTATTTAATTTTTATTATTGCATAAAATTTGCTAGTTAAATTTATTTATTATTGCATATAAACTGCCAGTTGAATAATTATTAATTTTCATTGAATATAAGCTATTCGTTGATGCTTGTTATATTTTATATGCTTTATATTGATGTTTTTTTTAAATTGGATGATGATTGTAATAAATGGTTGTTTATTGATATTTGGATGAATGAATGCTATATTTTATATTGTATAAACTGCAAGTTATTATGCATTTTCATTTCATTCGGGATTGCAGTTTGAAATGATATATAACCGTAAACTTTTATTTTTAAATTATGGATTGAAATGATAAATATCTGTATCACTTGACCATAGGATAGAAAATTATATACAGGCACCGTGGTCTATATATAAAATATTTTAAAGTGATTTTCTATGGTTTGGAAAGAAATATACGGTTTAATAAATATTAAAATTTGATATTATATAAATATTATTTTATATATGGTAAAATTCTAAAATTTAAGCTATGTATAACTTGATAATGTTTTAAGTTTGATTTACGAATATTTCAAGTTTGAGCTTTATGTAAATGCTATTGAATTTATTTAATAAATAATTTTAAACTAAATAATAGTAAATTGAATTAAGAAATATATGAGATTTTCAAATTTGGTTTGGAAATTTTGGAATATTTAAAGATTTGAAATATATATAAAAATTGAAATGTTTTATTTAAATTAAGGTATTATTGTTTTCAAAGTGTTGGTTTTCGAAATTGTTATAACTTTGAAAGTAATATGGTTGAAAAATGAATTTATTTGAAATAGAATTTATTTAAGAATTATCTGTGAATATATTGATTTGGAAACCTATTGAAATTGAAAATTTAGAATATGACTTCAAAATGTGGTTTGGGTTTAAGATGATTTAAAAGAATATTTCAAGTTTATCTAAATTAAAGAAAGATTTGTGATTGGAAATTTGGTTTTATTTAAATAAGATATTATTGAATTGTTTTGGAAATGGAAATGATATATTATTGAATTGAGTTTCGAAATGGAAATAATACATTGAAAATTTGGATTTGAAATAGCAATAATATTTTGGTTTTAAAGTATATACTATTTTGAAGTAAAGGATATGGTTTGAAATGGCAATAATATTTTGGGTTTTGAAGTAAATACTATTTTGAAATAAAGAATATGTTTTGAAAGGGAAATGATTGTGTTTTAAAAGTATATATTTTTTTTTAAATGACCACGGTGTTATAATAACGTTTGGTTGTTAAAGAGACCGGGATCGGTTATGGACATACTCTCTGTCGATACCGAAAACCACTTTGACAACTGTGTATGCGGTGGAGTTTCCAGAATGAAGTAGGATGGTGGCGACGATCCTAAGGTATATACGTGGACCCAACTCCCGTGAGTTGGCATAAGGTGGCTAAAACAGGAGCGATTGACGGACCAATGAGGTAGCACCTCTGATCGGACACACTTCTTCGATACCATTCTATTACTTGTGATTGATTTGGTGGCCACCCTTGATTTGGGAGTGTTGTTCAAGGTGGGCGGTAGTGGCTGCTATGCGTCACCACCAGTCCGGATGCGTAATTGGTATATATACCCTGGCATTGCCTTGTGTGCCGTGTCACCTACCATATCGAACCCACTACGAGTTTGGTTTAAAGATCCGACCGCGTTAAGGTTCACCATCCCCTTAACGCTATTTTCTATATGATTATACTTTAATGATTAAACATTATTATAATAGCGAATATTACTACATAGTAGATAGTTTAACGGATCCTTAAGAGGTGTGAATCCCGAACATTTCTTAAGTTACTGCACTCACGTTAGACACTGGATAGGAGATGTCAAACCCCGTAAACATCTCTGACGCCGTTTACACTCATATTTATTTCATTGATTTAACTTACATAAGATCTTTTAGTTCTGACTCGAGCGTTTTGTCTTTTCAATTCGCTCGGGTCAGCCTGAGCATTTTAGGATTTGAAGGCCCTATTTCTGGAGGACGAAGACGAAGATTTTATTACTACTATTTATTATATTACACTACACCATTGTATTCCGCTGCATTTATTATCATTCTCTGGTATGTGTAACTCTGATATGTATTGTATAAGTATCATCAAATGTTTTGTAAAACAGCTTCATGAACTGTTATTTGATTATTATATTTTATCGTTCCGCTGCAAGATTCTATTTTGTTTCTTTTATTTCTCCACTTTTTCTTATTTACCCCATAACAATCCGCCCTTCTGTATGGTTTAAGTTGGCACGTGTGTCTGCTTAAGCGTACAAAACGGTGGGATGTTAAAGTTGGTATCAGAGCTTTGGTTTAGCGATAAACCTTAGCTTTGTGGGGTCTGACTCTTTATTAATAGGGTAGTAATACCCTATGGGAGTCACTGAGTGTGTTTATATGAGAGAGTGTATTTGTTAGTGTTATAAAAATGTTTTAATATTGTGTTAATTTGTTCCGTTTTGTATTTAGAAATTCTGGTTGGTGCATGGGACGCTATGACATCAATAGGGATTTCTAAACACTTAATAGGACAGACCGACATAATATTTGTTTTAATATAGGTGAATGAAATAACTTTGCCTATTATATTTTCCATATATAAAAATATTTTATAAAGATATATATTTGGTTGCTATAGATTGGGTGTTAGGTAATGAAAATATAAATAATAGTTGAAACTAAATTGAAAATAAAATAAATGAAAACTGGAAATTTAGAGCTTAAGTTCCGGGGTTTTTGAAGATTTCTTTTAATTGATTTTGGAATATAATAATAATATTGTTAGAAGTATTTTCTGATATAAATATTTCAATAGAATTTGAAAGAAATGTTTTAAAAGAAATTCCGCAAAGAAATAAGTTGTACTCCCCTCTCTGTCGCTGGAAAATAATTTCGGTGATGGCGGCCGCATCATCGACATTCATTTTTGAGTTTCAAAGTGGGAAGGCCACCATAGTAGTTTTACTACAAGATTATTTTGATAGACAAATAAATATTTTTAAATTGTTTTAAATATAATTGGATATATAAATTTTAAGTATATATTTATCTATTATTTTAAAATGATTTGAAATTTAACCCGGTACTTAATTCTTAAGTTCCGTTAATTAATAGTTTCAATTAAGTATAGTAAATTGGAATATAACTAATTTATAATTGAAACTTTTATTAAAAATAAGTGATTAAATGCAAGGGTATAAATGAAATTTAAAAGAAACTTGGAATTGTAACCTATGAAACAAATAATGTAATTATTGAACCATTAATCAATTAGAAGAATTGAGAAAAATTTGTATAACTTTCAATTACATTCTTAAAGGCATATATATAACTTACCAAAACATATAAAAGTTGAAAATGTTAATAAGAAAATGTATAGGAAATTGTACAAGTAAACTTATGTAATGAAAATATTCAGTGAATTTCTTTTATTAATAAAGTATAACTGTTATGCCAAGTAACTAAAATTGAACATGAATATTTTTAAGAAATGAATAAATGAAATTAATAAGTATTGAAGTTCTAGTTGTTATGGATTTTAGTATTATAAAAAAATAAAAATAAATAATAAACTTAAGTAATAAGTTGAAGTTACCTCAGAATAAAATAAGAATAAAAGATGAATACTGGAAATGACTGTAAAACTTAAGAAATAAATTTACCTACCAAGGAATTTGGTTGAATGGATAAAAAATAAATAATGAATAAAGAGGAAATCAAACAATAATATATGGAATGAAATTAATAATAATGAACTTGATCTATTGTTGAATTTATTGTTTGTTTGGCTTATGGTTGTTTGGGCAAGGATACTTTAATATTGTTTGGATGTAGGAATAATCTATTTAGTTTCACCTAAGACTGCCGAGTGAAGGGTACACTTAGTAGTTTATTCTTCATTCTGTACAATTTAAAGTTATGAACCTGAACAACTATTTGTTTTGTTTGATATGAATGAATGATTGATTTTATGGTTGTATGCCTTGTTGCAAGTGGTTGTTGTATTGATTATTGTTGTGATTGAAACAACCTTAAATATTTCATCTTATATAATTGCTAACCCTTTTAGATTATATAAGTAAAATACAGGTTATGGAAGCAATTGCTACTGCTTTTGGTTCCATAAATAAGCGTTAATTGCCCGACAAATAGGTACGTTTTCGGATTACAGTTTATAGCGCTATTATATTGTTTTCTCGTGTTGGGTTATATATTATTTTGGAAAATATATGTTATATATTGTTATATTTAATATTATATTCTTCTCCGGAGCCTCTCCGTACAAAGGAGACTCTACCGAAATTTTCGTAAATTTTTGGACTAAGAAATTATTTTGAAAATGTTTTCCCCAAACTTTATTTATTTAAGTATAAAAAGATATAATGATTATAAAATGGGTATATTTTATTTAAAATAATAAAATTTTGTAAATTATTATTTATAAGTTAATATTTTGAATAAGATGTATTGTTTATTTAATTCTTCCTTCTCCCTTCTTTTTCCCTTTCGGGACCGAAAAGTTTTGAGTGGGGGAGAGTGTAATGACCCGTAAATTTCGTGAATTTAATTTAGTTGAATTAATGAGTTGTGTAAATTTAATTTAGTAGAAATAAAAACTTTATAGAAAAAAAGGATAATGAAATGAACGCTAATAAAATATAAGTGGTGATTTAAAACCTATTTACTAGTAATTTGAATAAAGGTTAATAAATGAAATGGGGTAAGTATTATACCTGGATATAAATTTCCTTTAAAGGGAATTAATCAATATGTTAATGTAAATTTAGAAAAAATACTATAATAAATGATGATTCCATTCGTACATGTAAGCTGTTACTATAAGTTGCGGGTTGAAAAGGGTTGATTGAATTGAAATTTAATTTAATTTAAATGGAGATATTTAAGGCTTACAATAACGGAAAATTTAGGTAATAAAAGTTAGCACAAGGGAATGAATGATAACCATATAAGGGAATGGCATTAATATAAATTAAGTTGGAACAAATTGGATGTAGAGAAATAAATGTAAGCATTTAATATATTAATTAATGTTGGTTTGATGATAACGTTACTTGGTGATTTATTTTATAGTAACGGAAGTGTAAAACGCAAAGTAATAAAAGAATAGACTTATGTTAAGTAATAATTTGTGTATACACGGGATTTTAAGCGGTGATTGTTAAGTAATAAACCTATATAGGCATGTAGGGAAATAGGTAACAATTTATATGTTGTTATTTTATTTAGTATAAAATAAAGGTTGGAATTCAAATCACAATTAAATGAGAGTAGGTAGTACGTTATTAGGAAGTAAATATAAGGGTAGATAACAACTATTATGAATTCCCTAATTAATTGGTTGATAAATTTATTTGAAATAACGATCATTTGAATGTGAGTAATTACAATGTAGTTATTGATTTCAAGCGTTACTTTAATAATAAATGTGGATAGGGGTATGTTAATGCAAGGAAATAAATCGGCGTTATATATTGAAATTTTGTTAGTGTTACAATAAGTAAAATTGAAATAGTTAATACGGATAAAAGTGAAACGAAAAATATGAATGCAATAGTGTGAGTCCAATATTTAATCCATCTAATTCAAATTAAAGATTCATTAATTTAATAGATAGTCTCTGAATTTAAATGGAATTAAGGGAAATTTCTGAAATCGATAAATTTAGCAACTTTCAATTTACTTTCAAATTTGTTAAACTATTGTAATTGATTTAGAAATATAAAAAGTTGTTTATTTATTTGAAGTTAAATTTTGAAATTGGGTTATTTCAATTAAATGGGAATTTAATGTTAAATATTACGTTAGTGGAGTTTAAGTTGGAAATCTAGAATAACAATATATTAGACCATTAACCAATGCTAATTTATCTACTTGGTGATAATGGAGTGAATAAAAGAATTTAAAAACCTATATCTGTAAATATCTATAATATTTGAGTGGAAATAACAAACTTTTAAATGTGGGATTAAGAGTTTTACAACAATTATTATGAGTTATATACTTAGTTCATTCAATTAGATCGTAAATCATTGCAATGAATATAAATTAAATGTTACGATAAATAAATTAAGGTAATAAATGGGAAATAACGTAAATGTCTTCATAATATGATGATTTGTGAATAAAAAGATGGAAATAAAGTTTATTAATATATCGGAATTTAATTTACTATAAATAGGTTAATTGCAATCAAATGAGTTAAGTGTTTAAACGGGAATCAAGCTTTATGTATTTATTTGGATTTATTGCAATTAATTTAAAATTAAATATGTAATTATTACGTTAATTTAAATTATCGTTCAGCGCGTTTGTTTATCAGATCCATCTACTCTAATTCTAACCTATCTATATAAACCAATTATAAACCCTAGCCTCCATCTATTCTCATTTATTTGTGCATTCATTTTCTTCAATTCTTTCTCTTCCTAAATGGATGCAAATTTCAGATCCAATTCTATTCAAAAAAATCAAATAAAATTCAAAGTCCTCAGAAAAATTCCAAAAAAATATATGTTGTAGTTTTCATCGATATAGATCTAAGCGCAGTCTCTGTTTTTGCAATAGTCGCTTGAGTCAACCAGAAATCACGGTCAAACGTGTAAAATTCGAAACCCAAAAGGTTGAATTGGGGCTTTTTGATTTCTTCATCAATTTGCGAAATTGGAACATGGGTTTGGTGAGATTCGTCACTAGGGGTGCGCAGGAAATGCTGATGTGGCAAGTGGTAATAGGTAGGTTTGTTTTGTTTTGAATTTAATTTAATTTTTATTTTTCAAACGCGTTAATACGAATAACTTCCACATACGAACTCCGATTCACGCACGATTTTTTTTGTTAGGATCGTAATTAAATTCTAGATCTTTTGACGCTGGTTTGGACATATTTGGAGACCATCGAAATTTTGGGTTTAAATCGGATTTAAATTCGATTTAAATTCAATAGGTGAGTGTTTTAACCCACTCACAACTTCTAAGATTTCTTATGTTTGTTAAATTAAATTTTTATGTGATTTAAATTTATCTATGATTATTTGGGCATATATTTAATCATCATCTTAGTTAGATAGCATTTATTTAAATTAAATTGTTATTTAATTTTTATTATTGCATAAAATTTGGTAGTTAAATTTATTTATTATTGCATATAAACTGCCAGTTGAATAGTTATTAATTTTTATTGAATATAAGCTATTCGTTGATGCCTGTTATATTTTATATGCTTTATATTGATGTTTTGTTTAAATTGGATGATGATTGTAATAAATGGTTGTTTATTGATATTTGGATGAATGAATGCTATATTTTATATTGTATAAACTGCAAGTTATTATGCATTTTCATTTCATTCGGGATTGCGGTTTGAAATGATATATAACCGTAAACTTTTATTTTTAAATTACAGATTGAAATGATAAATATCCGTATCACTTGACCATAGGATAGAAAATTATATACAGGCACCGTGGTCTATATATAAAATATTTTAAAGTGATTTTCTATGGTTTGGAAAGAAATATACGGTTTAATAAATATTAAAATTTGATATTATATAAATATTATTTTATATATGGTAAAATTCTAAAATTTAAGCTATGTATAACTTGATAATGTTTTAAGTTTGATTTACGAATATTTCAAGTTTGAGCTTTATGTAAATGCTATTGAATTTATTTAATAAATAATTTTAAACTAAATAATAGTAAATTGAATTAAGAAATATATGAGATTTTCAGATTTGGTTTGGAAATTTTGGAATATTTAAAGATTTGAAATATATATAAAAATTGAAATGTTTTATTTAAATTAAGGTATTATTGTTTTCAAAGTGTTGGTTTTCGAAATTGTTATAACTTTGAAAGTAATATGGTTGAAAAATGAATTTATTTGAAATAGAATTTATTTAAGAATTATCTGTGAATATATTGATTTGGAAACCTATTGAAATTGAAAATTTAGAATATGACTTCAAAATGTGGTTTGGGTTTAAGATGATTTAAAAGAATATTTCAAGTTTATCTAAATTAAAGAAAGATTTGTGATTGGAAATTTGGTTTTATTTAAATAAGATATTATTGAATTGTTTTGGAAATGGAAATGATATATTATTGAATTGAGTTTCGAAATGGAAATAATACATTGAAAATTTGGATTTGAAATAGCAATAATATTTTGGTTTTAAAGTATATACTATTTTGAAGTAAAGGATATGGTTTGAAATGGCAATAATATTTTGGGTTTTGAAGTAAATACTATTTTGAAATAAAGAATATGTTTTGAAAGGGAAATGATTGTGTTTTAAAAGTATATATATTTTTTAAATGACCACGGTGTTATAATAACGTTTGGTTGTTAAAGAGACCGGGATCGGTTATGGACATACTCTCTGTCGATACCGAAAACCACTTTGACAACTGTGTACGCGGTGGAGTTTCCAGAATGAAGTAGGATGGTGGCGACGATCTTAAGGTATATACGTGGACCCAACTCCCATGAGTTGGCATAAGGTGGCTAAAACAAGAGCGATTGACGGACCAATGAGGTAGCACCTCTGATCGGACACACTTCTTCGATACCATTCTATTACTTGTGATTGATTTGGTGGCCACCCTTGATTTGGGAGTGTTGTTCGAGGTGGGCGGTAGTGGCTGCTATGCGTCACCACCAGTCCGGATGCGTAATTGGTATATATACCCTGGCATTGCCTTGTGTGCCGTGTCACCTACCATATCGAACCCACTACGAGTTTGGTTTAAAGATCCGACCGCGTTAAGGTTCACCATCCCCTTAACGCTATTTTCTATATGATTATACTTTAATGATTAGACATTATTATAATAGCGAATATTACTACATAGTAGATAGTTTAACGGATCCTTAAGAGGTGTGAATCCCGAACATTTCTTAAGTTACTGCACTCACGTTAGACACTGGATAGGAGATGTCAAACCCCGTAAACATCTCTGACGCCGTTTACACTCATATTTATTTCATTGATTTAACTTACATAAGATCTTTTAGTTCTGACTCGAGTGTTTTGTCTTTTCAATTCGCTCGGGTCAGCCTGAGCATTTTAGGATTTGAAGGCCCTATTTCTGGAGGACGAAGACGAAGATTTTATTACTACTATTTATTATATTACACTACACCATTGTATTCCGCTGCATTTATTATCATTCGCTGGTATGTGTAACTCTGATATGTATTGTATAAGTATCATCAAATGTTTTGTAAAACAGCTTCATGAACTGTTATTTGATTATTATATTTTATCATTCCACTGCAAGATTCTATTTTGTTTCTTTTATTTCTCCACTTTTTCTTATTTACCCCATAACAATCCGCCCTTCTGTATGGTTTAAGTTGGCACGTGTGTCTGCTTAAGCGTACAAAACGGTGGGATGTTAAATATGCTTTCACACTAGGTTTTTTACTAACTGACAGTAATGCAAGGATAAAAGGAAAGAAAAATGTAAAGCACTTGTTTTGCCAAAATGTGACAGCACGTTCCAAACAGACTACTACAATTTTGGTTACTGACTTTACAACATTTTATTTTCACTCCGACAGTAATTCAAAAATTACAGTCGTTACAAATTTTAAAAATATTTATTGCGACGGTAATAAATCACGGTCGTTACAGACTCCCCCCTTATAAAAATTGCGTCCCCGCAATTTTCATACTAGAAGCAGTCAATAACGTAAATAATTCATCACAAATAAGATTCAAAATAGAAGAGATAGATCAAGAATGCTCACCTCCACCCGAAGAGGAGAGAAAACCGGGATAAGAATGCTCGATGAATTCTCTGGTTTCCCAAGTGCAACCCTTGGGGTTTGTAGACCATTGAATCTTCACGAGCGGAACTTCTTTGTTCCGAAGGCGTTTAACCTCCGTAGCTAGCACACGAATAGGATTTTGCACAATAGACAAGTCGGGTGAGATCTCAAGATCTTGTAACACATGAGGATCAATAATAGAATCCGAACCTCGAAGGCATCGACGAAGCTGGGATACTTGAAATACATCATGAATTCTCAAAAACTGGATAGGTAGCGACACACGATAAGCAACAGGGCCAATACATTCCGTAACAGGAAATGGTCCAACATATCGAGGAGCCAATTTCCCGGAGCGACTAAAACGCACTACACCCTTCATCGGGGAAACACGAATGAATACAAGATCGCTAACAGAAAATTCCAAAGGCTTCCTACGATGATCGGCATAAGATTTCTGCCTATTCTGAGCCTCTTTCATTCTCTGTCTAATAATATCAATTCTCTCAGAAGAATTACGAATATAATCGGGGCCAAGAACTAACTTTCCCCCAATTCTAACCAACAAGAGGGTGATTGACACGGCCTTCCATAAAGAGCTTCGAAAGGAGCCATACCGATACTTGATTGAAAACTGTTGTTATAAGAGAACTCAACAAGAGATAAGTGGTCTTCCCAACTACCACCAAAATCAAGAATGCAAGCTCGAAGAAGATCTTCTAACACTTGATTCACCCTTTCAGTCCGACCGTCAGACTGTGGATGATAAGCTGTACTGAGATTGAGCCTAGTGCCCAAAGCTTTCTGAAGGCTCTGCCAGAAACTACTAGTGAAAAGCGGATCTCTGTCACTAACAATAGATCTAGGCACACCATGAAGTCGAACGACTTCTTTAATAAATAGCTTAGCCAACAAAGGAGCAGTCCGATTGGACTTGATAGGAATAAAATGGGCTGATTTAGTCAATCGGTCAACAATCACCCAAATACTAGTATGGCCCGACCTCGAACGAGGTAGACCATCAATGAAGTCCATGGAAATCTGATCACATTTCCATAATGGAATCTCAAGAGGCTACAAAAGACCACTGGGACGTTGGTGTTCTGCTTTAACAAGTTGACAAGTCATGCAATGACTTACGTAACTTGCAACATCATGCTTCATACCCTCCCAATAGTATAAGCATTTCATATCAGCATACATCTTGCTACTGTCCGTATGGATAGTATACTTAGAACGATGACAGTCCTCAAGAATGTCATTTCTAAGATTAGAAACACTAGGCATGATCAACCTTCCCTTCTTCCGAATACAACCATGAACATCAATATCGAAATCCTTTAGATCATCACTTCGGGATTCCGATTTACAACTCCGGATAAGATAAGCAATTTGTGGATCTTGTTTCTGGGCATCGGCAACATGATCCAACAAACTAGGATGAGCTTCCATGCTAAATAAAAGCACGGGAGAATCAGAAACTGAAGGACGGTCTCTAATATCACAAAAAGATAAAGCTTCTAAAATATTCCACTCTGCTAGCATCATGGAAACAACAACCTGCTGCTTGTGACTAAGCGCATCGGCAACTCGATTACCCTTACCAGGGGTATACTGAATATCAAAATCATATGAAGCAAGAAATTCGAGCCAACGATGTTGCCTCATATTAAGTTCCTTCTGAGTGAATAGATACTTCAGGGACTTATGATCAGTGAAGAGAATAAAATGCTCGCCCAATAAATAATGTCGCCAAATCTTTAGAGCAAAGACCATGGCGGCTAACTCCAAATCATGGGTAGCATAACGAATCTCGTTAGGCTTTAGTTGTCTAGAAGCATAGGCAACTAATCTATCGTTTTGCATGAGAACAGCACCGAGTCCATAACCACTGGCATCGGTATAAACAACAAGATCATGATTCCCTTCGGGAACCACTAAGATAGGAGCATGAGTAAGGAGATCTTTTAACTTCAAGAAAGAATTCTCACACTTATCAGACCAAATAAAAGGAATAGCTTTTCTCGTAAGAGTGGTAAGCGGTAAAGCAATACGAGAAAAGTCCTTAATAAACCGGCGATAATAACCCGCCAATCCAAGAAAACTATGGATCTCAGTAACGGTCTTAGGCCTCTTCCAATTCTGAATAGATTCGATCTTGGCAGGATCGACAGAAATACCATCGGAAGAAACAATGTGACCGAGAAATTTCACCTTATTCTCCCAGAAGTGACACTTGGAGAATTTGGCATAAAGCTGATGCTGACGAAGAGTGCTCAAAACAATCTCCAAATGCTGAATATGATCGGCATCAGATTTGGAATAAATAAGAATATCATCAATGAAAACCAAGACGAACTTATCGAGATATTCCAGGAATATTCGATTCATAAGTTCTACAAAATATGCTGGAGCGTTCGTCAAACCGAACGGCATAACAAGCCATTCGTAAGAACCATAACGAGTACGACATGCGGTAAGAGGAATGCTATCTTCCGCAACTCGTAACTGATGAAAACCGGTAGCAAGATCAAGTTGGGAGAAGAGCTTAGCGCCATTTAACTGATCGAACATGTCATCGATCCTAGGTAATGGAAACCTATTTTTGATAGTGAGCTCGTTAAGCTTGCGATAATCAATGCAAAGCCTAAGAGTACCATCTGGCTTCTTAACGAAGACAACGGTGGTGCCCCAAGGAGAAGAGCTAGAACGAATAAAATGCTTGGCTTCCAACTCAGATAATTATTGCTTGAGTTCCTCATTTTCCTTAGCAGACATCCTCGTGGGAGGACGACTGACACGATGAGCACCAGAGATAAGTTCAATACGGAACTCAATTGCCCTCTTCGGCGGCAAACATGAAACAGGCTCGAAAACATCAGAAAAATCACAAACTACCGGAATATTAGCAATGACATCCTCCGACTCGAGGGAAGAAATAAGAGCATTCGAAGTATGCTCCATGCTTCGAAATATAATAGATAACTGCTCACTAGCATCGGGATGCTTAAGATATAAAGTTCTTTTGGGACATAGAATTTGAACTTCATAATGGACGAGCCAATCCATTACCAATATCATATCAAAATCAAGATGATCCATAACATGCAGATTCGCATGAAAGGAGAAACCACAAAGAATAATCTCAACATCAACACATAATAAACCAAGAGTAGCGGATCCACCAATAGGATTTATGATCCTCAAAGGGTCGCACAGAGTAATAACATCCAAATGAATAATATCAACAAGCTCCTTCGACACGAATGAATGCGATGCACCCGTATCGAAAAGAACTCTAATAGAACGACCATGAAATAAAATAAAACCTTCCAAAACAGAAGGAGTAATACCTTTGGGCTGAGAAGAAACACCAGAAGCTTTAGCAACACTAAGCTTCCCAGATTTGAAACCCTTAGGAGCAATAGGACAATTAGAAACCCAATGACCCTCTTTATTGCAATAACGACAAATGCGAGGCTTAGGACAGCCATGAAGAAGATGATCCAAAGAACCACAATTATACACGCCCTCTGAACAGAAGGTGCACTACTAGGCTGAGAACTAGAACTATCTTGCTTCTTCTTCTTTTGATTAGAAGAATTAGACTTATGAAAAGGAAACCTCTTCTTGTTGGGGTTCTTAGAAACCTCAACATCATCACAACTATCACGTTCCTTTTCAATAGCTTCAAGACAAAGAGCCGAATCAACAAGCTCCTCAAAAGAGAGCTTAAGCTGAAGCAAAAGAACTTTCTTCAAATACTTCTTCAAACCATCAACAAAACGAAGATTCTTCTTACGCGGAGTGTTAATAAACTCAACTCCGTATTTGGATAAGGCCTCGAAAGGTGCAACATAATCAGAAACAGATGACTTTCCTTGCTTTAACTCAAGAAAACTACGAGCAAGATTAGCCTTTTCCAATTCAGGAACGAACTTAAGTTCGAATCGCTCCTTAAACTGAATCCAAGAGAGAGAGGACTCATCAACTTCCGAAATAAAGAGCTCATACCAATCAAGCGCACGCTCTTGCAACATACTAGATGCCACGAGAACGCGATGATGATCCGAAAGATCCATCCGAGAAAATATGCGCTCACAAGTGCGCAACAAAGTCTGAACCTCCATAACACTTTCCGATCCCTTGAAAGGCTGGCCTCCAAGGTGGGAATAGTCACTACACATGCGGGCGAAGGCAGATTTGAGATTAGGAGCCACGGGAGTAGCAACAGGAGGCTGAGTACCCCGAAATAGCTCCATAAACTAATCAACTAATATATAGACTCCGTCTGGATGAGAACCACAAGACGGGCCTGCAGAAGAACACTTCCCTCTACCTCTTCCAACCATAGGCTGAGAGACAAGAGAAGGCAAAGATTAGTTAAAACAATACACAATTGATAAGAAATTTAACAAATGGAATACCACGGAATATGAAATTTATTCCTAGACATACTCCACATGTTAAAGTGGAAGGAATGGATTAGAAAGCACGAATAAAACCCCGAATAGTTGTAACACATGTTCCATTTTGTTTCTGTTCTGTGTATATTATAATTTGTTCTAAATTCAGCTTTGATACCAAGTTGTGACGCCCCACCTCTATGCTCACAATAACAAAGGTTATTATAAGGAATAGCGTCTGCTATTGCGAAGAATAAGGCTTGTTAGAAGCGACCATCCGTAAGTTATGCTTTAGACGAGTATTGATTACATCGATAGGAGTTGTGAAAATTACTCCCAAAGATATAAATTCAATCCAAATCTAAAACGAAACTACGGTGGCTAAAGAAAAATTCAGAACAACTCATAATAACAACAACACTAATAGTATAATCGCATCAGAAAAGAAATATCAGATATATAACGGAAGACAAATCTGGATACATGCTACAACAATCGATAGTTCACATGAACCCAATGTACATATACATATCCATCAATACATACATAAGATGAGAGTCAATAAACCAAAAGAACTCCTCGAAGGCTAGACAAAAGATGATGTGAAATCCCAAAAGCTAAGGCTGCTACGGAATCAGAGATAGAGATTACCCTGAAATAACTCGGTCTGACCCGAGTATTATTTAAAAGAAAATAATAAACGGATCAGTCTAATTTATTCTTATAAGTGAAGGCATCATAAACAACATGAATCAAAATAATAATAATCTAGAGAGAGACTATTCAACATAAGAAATCAACATAGTTAAATGAAGAAATCACATCAAACTCCATCAAAATCAACTTTCAAATTCACATTTGAATTCAAAACAGAAATTCACAAAATCTAGAAATCAAAATAGATAACTAAAAAAATCAACATAAAAGTGGATTGATCCCATCATATGGCGAGTCTAAGCTACGCCGCACGTGCAACAACATATGGCCGAAGCCTACCAAGTACTGTCATCATAATTTTGGCGCCCAACAAATGACCCGAAGGTCCAACATATGACCCGAAGGTCTAGTACTGGTATTTGACCCGAAGGTCCATCATATGACCCGAAGGTCCAACATAGTGGCTCGAAAGCCCAACAAATATCATCAAAATCATCGAACAACAGCAAATATTTCAATTAACGAGTCCCGAATTAACCGAAATAGTAAAAGTATGGTTCCATACTCCGTACTTTTGCTAAATCGTTTAAATCTCTTCATCGTTTCCTTGAAAGTGCAAGATTGTGTATTTAATATAAATAACATTTTACGTTCTCAAACGGACAAGTCCGGAATTAAGCGAATCAGTAAAAGTAAGGGTTCATAGTCCTCAATTTTGCTGAAGCGTTTAAATCGCTTCCTCGTTCTTTTTAAAGTGCAACTGTAAAAATTTTGAAAACAATTTCATTTGAAAACGATTTTTAAAATACGTGATTAAAACAGCAACCACGGTAGCAATTTCGACAAGGAAATTGCGCTTCACAAAACACCGTAAAATGGATATCAAATCAGCGTTGCGGAATAACCGCTTGAAAATTCACTTTAAAATTGACGGTTACTGAAGTCAAAACAACAGTAATTTTCATTCGTAAAAAAAATCATCAAAACAACACGCTTCAAAAATATAATACCGGCGTAGAAATTCCGTTATAAAAATAACGGCAACAAAATATGGTTTAAATTGAAATGTCGGTTCCAAAACAAAGTAAATAACGGACTGCATTAAAATTTCCAAGCATGAAAATAAAATAGGCAGGAATACATGCGTGAATCAAAATATAATTATATGATCAAAACTTACTTTATTATGTGCACATGAATTTAAACATGCATAGTATTTAAAATGACTCAGGTACTACAATTTTCACCCCTAAGGGATGACTTGGACCATTCTTTTATATGCAAAAGGGAGCAACATTTTTGCAGAAACAAACAAAAAAACAAGGTTTTCGTGTAATGCAAATTTTTAACATCATTTCCCTTTAAAATTTAGGGCAACCAAAATAAGGTTCCGTGCACAATACACGGTATGCATGCACTTACTTGAATATATGAAGAAAATGTGAACTGTACAAAGAAGCATGCATTTAAAATATGAGCTGGGCACTTTCACTTCAAGTTATACTCACGCACGTAAATAATTGCCAAACAATGTGAAAAGTATACTACCTGCACACATGCATGAATTTACGTTAACCCATATACTTGCATTTACCACCTGCACTTGAAATATACTCCACCACTGAACCAAAATTTACTTATACTAAGATAGTTTGCTTGAGCTCATCATGCATGAAAGTGACCTTTTATTTTTTCAAACTAACAAACTTATACACGTATAACACACACATGTAATACACTTACTAGTACACGCACGCATCACATACACAACCCAAAGTAGGTGAAAAACATGCTGAAGCCGAAACCAAGTATGAAGAAAAGACTTGGTACAACAATGTATACAAAACATGCTTAGCACACATCTATAATCACACCCTTGCAAATATTTTCACGTTTTTAAACTTTTGCTTATCTACATCAATACGCATGCTCAGGGAATAGAATGAAACAGATAATGTCAAGGCTTTTATGAAGGCATAAAAATGAATTTCAGTAACCATTTTTTTTTCATTAAAATGTTTTCAACCTGTGCCAAAGCCAGGCCATGGAAAGAACAAGTTGAAGCAAAAATAAAAACAGGCATCTGGGCACAAATAAGGATTAGAAATGTGAGTAATACTCACCTTTCCTTGCTTCGAATTCAGTTAGAATCGGAGATGGAAGCAAGAAAAAATTTGTGGAATGTTGCCATTAATGTCTTCTCAGAGTTCTGCTTGAAGAGAAAAATAAATTTGCAGAGAAATATTATTTTCTTTCTTCAATTGGTATAAGTCAAAGAATTTGAGTATTGGCCATTTTTCTGGTACACTTTGCATTTAATGCAAAAGTGTATTTTGAAATATTGCACACGGCTATACTTGATGGCTACTAACAGATTCAATTTGATGATAAGAAAGTATAATCCAAAGTGTGCACATTTCGTTTTCTTCACTGGTTATGCCTTTGCATTACTACTAGAATGACAGCAAACGTGAATATGCTTTCACACTAGGTTTTTTACTAACTGACAGTAATGCAAGGATAAAAGGAAAGAAAAATGTAAAGCACTTGTTTTTCCAAAATGTGACAGCACGTTCCAAACAGGCTACTACAATTTTGATTACTGACTTTACAACATTTTTTTTCACTCCGACAGTAATTCAAAAATTACGGTCGTTACAGATTTTAAAAATATTTATTACGATGGTAATAAATCACGGTCGTTACAGACTCCCCCCTTATAAAAATTGCGTCCCCGCAATTTTCATACTAGAAGCAGTCAATAACGTAAATAATTCATCACAAATAAGATTCAAAATAGAAGAGATAGATCAAGAATGCTCACCTCCACCCGAAGAGGAGAGAAAACCGGGATAAGAACGCTCGATGAATTCTCTGGTTTCCCAAGTGCAACCCTTGGGGTTTGTAGACCATTGAATCTTCACGAGCGGAACTTCTTTGTTCCGAAGGCGTTTAACCTCCGTAGCTAGCACACGAATAGGATTTTGCACAATAGACAAGTCGGGTGAGATCTCAAGATCTTGCAACACATGAGGATCAATAATAGAATCCGAACCTCGAAGGCATCGACGAAGCTGGGATACTTGAAATACATCATGAATTCTCAAAAACTGGATAGGTAGCGACACACGATAAGCAACAGGGCCAATACATTCCGTAACAGGAAATGGTCCAACATATCGAGGAGCCAATTTCCCGGAGCGACTAAAACGCACTACACCCTTCATCGGGGAAACACGAATGAATACAAGATCGCTAACAGAAAATTCCAAAGGCTTCCTACGATGATCGGCATAAGATTTCTGCCTATTCTGAGCCTCTTTCATTCTCTGTCTAATAATATCAATTCTCTCAGAAGAATTACGAATATAATCGGGGCCAAGAACTAACTTTCCCCCAATTCTAACCAACAAGAGGGTGATTGACACGGCCTTCCATAAAGAGCTTCGAAAGGAGCCATACCGATACTTGATTGAAAACTGTTGTTATAAGAGAACTCAACAAGAGATAAGTGGTCTTCCCAACTACCACCAAAATCAAGAATGCAAGCTCGAAGAAGATCTTCTAACACTTGATTCACCCTTTCAGTCCGACCGTCAGACTGTGGATGATAAGCTGTACTGAGATTGAGCCTAGTGCCCAAAGTTTTCTGAAGGCTCTGCCAGAAACTACTAGTGAAAAGCGGATCTCTGTCACTAACAATAGATCTAGGCACACCATGAAGTCGAACGACTTCTTTAATAAATAGCTTAGCCAACAAAGGAGCAGTCCGATTGGACTTGATAGGAATAAAATGGGCTTATTTAGTCAATCGGTCAACAATCACCCAAATACTAGTATGGCCCGACCTCGAACGAGGTAGACCATCAATGAAGTCCATGGAAATCTGATCACATTTCCATAATGGAATCTCAAGAGGCTACAAAAGACCACTGGGACGTTGGTGTTCTGCTTTAACAAGTTGACAAGTCATGCAATGACTTACGTAACTTGCAACATCATGCTTCATACCCTCCCAATAGTATAAGCATTTCATATCAGCATACATCTTGCTACTGTCCGTATGGATAGTATACTTAGAACGATGACAGTCCTCAAGAATGTCATTTCTAAGATTAGAAACACTAGGCATGATCAACCTTCCCTTCTTCCGAATACAACCATGAACATCAATATCGAAATCCTTTAGATCATCACTTCGGGATTCCGATTTACAACTCCGGATAAGATAAGCAATTTGTGGATCTTGTTTCTGGGCATCGGCAACATGATCCAACAAACTAGGACGAGCTTCCATGCTAAATAAAAGCACGGGAGAATCAGAAACTGAAGGACGGTCTCTAATATCACAAAAAGATAAAGCTTCTAAAATATTCCACTCTGCTAGCATCATGGAAACAACAACCTGCTGCTTGTGACTAAGCGCATCGGCAACTCGATTACCCTTACCAGGGGTATACTGAATATCAAAATCATATGAAGCAAGAAATTCGAGCCAACGATGTTGCCTCATATTAAGTTCCTTCTGAGTGAATAGATACTTCAGGGACTTATGATCAGTGAAGAGAATAAAATGCTCGCCCAATAAATAATGTCGCCAAATCTTTAGAGCAAAGACAATGGCGGCTAACTCCAAATCATGGGTAGCATAACGAATCTCGTTAGGCTTTAGTTGTCTAGAAGCATAGGCAACTAATCTATCGTTTTGCATGAGAACAGCACCGAGTCCATAACCACTGGCATCGGTATAAACAACAAGATCATGATTCCCTTCGGGAACCACTAAGATAGGAGCATGAGTAAGGAGATCTTTTAACTTCAAGAAAGAATTCTCACACTTATCAGACCAAATAAAAGGAATAGCTTTTCTCGTAAGAGTGGTAAGCGGTAAAGCAATACGAGAAAAGTCCTTAATAAACCGGCGATAATAACCCGCCAATCCAAGAAAACTATGGATCTCAGTAACGGTCTCAGGCCTCTTCCAATTCTGAATAGATTCGATCTTGGCAGGATCGACAGAAATACCATCGGAAGAAACAATGTGACCGAGAAATTTCACCTTATTCTCCCAGAAGTGACACTTGGAGAATTTGGCATAAAGCTGATGCTGACGAAGAGTGCTCAAAACAATCTCCAAATGCTGAATATGATCGGCATCAGATTTGGAATAAATAAGAATATCATCAATGAAAACCAAGACGAACTTATCGAGATATTCCCAGAATATCCGATTCATAAGGTCTACAAAATATGCTGGAGCGTTCGTCAAACCGAACGGCATAACAAGCCATTCGTAAGAACCATAACGAGTACGACATGCGGTAAGAGGAATGCTATCTTCCGCAACTCGTAACTGATGAAAACCGGTAGCAAGATCAAGTTGGGAGAAGAGCTTAGCGCCATTTAACTGATCGAACATGTCATCGATCCTAGGTAATGGATACCTATTTTTGATAGTGAGCTCGTTAAGCTTGCGATAATCAATGCAAAGCCTAAGAGTACCATCTGGCTTCTTAACGAAGACAACGGTGGTGCCCCAAGGAGAAGAGCTAGAACGAATAAAATGCTTGGCTTCCAACTCAGATAATTATTGCTTGAGTTCCTCATTTTCCTTAGCAGACATCCTCGTGGGAGGACGACTGACACGATGAGCACCAGAGATAAGTTCAATACGGAACTCAATTGCCCTCTTCGGCGGCAAACATGAAACAGGCTCGAAAACATCAGAAAAATCACAAACTACCGGAATATTAGCAATGACATCCTCCGACTCGAGGGAAGAAATAAGAGCATTCGAAGTATGCTCCATGCTTCGAAATATAATAGATAACTGCTCACTAGCATCGGGATGCTTAAGATATAAAGTTCTTTTGGGACATAGAATTTGAACTTCATAATGGACGAGCCAATCCATTACCAATATCATATCAAAATCAAGATGATCCATAACATGCAGATTCGCATGAAAGGAGAAACCACAAAGAATAATCTCAACATCAACACATAATAAACCAAGAGTAGCGGATCCACCAATAGGATTTATGATCCTCAAAGGGTCGCACAGAGTAATAACATCCAAATGAATAATATCAACAAGCTCCTTCGACACGAATGAATGCGATGCACCCGTATCGAAAAGAACTCTAATAGAACGACCATGAAATAAAATAAAACCTTCCAAAACAGAAGGAGTAATACCTTTGGGCTGAGAAGAAACACCAGAAGCTTTAGCAACACTAAGCTTCCCAGATTTGAAACCCTTAGGAGCAATAGGACAATTAGAAACCCAATGACCCTCTTTATTGCAATAACGACAAATGCGAGGCTTAGGACAGCCATGAAGAAGATGATCCAAAGAACCACAATTATACACGCCCTCTGAACAGAAGGTGCACTACTAGGCTGAGAACTAGAACTATCTTGCTTCTTCTTCTTTTGATTAGAAGAATTAGACTTATGAAAAGGAAACCTCTTCTTGTTGGGGTTCTTAGAAACCTCAACATCATCACAACTATCACGTTCCTTTTCAATAGCTTCAAGACAAAGAGCCGAATCAACAAGCTCCTCAAAAGAGAGCTTAAGCTGAAGCAAAAGAACTTTCTTCAAATACTTCTTCAAACCATCAACAAAACGAAGATTCTTCTTACGCGGAGTGTTAATAAACTCAACTCCGTATTTGGATAAGGCCTCGAAAGGTGCAACATAATCAGAAACAGATGACTTTCCTTGCTTTAACTCAAGAAAACTACGAGCAAGATTAGCCTTTTCCAATTCAGGAACGAACTTAAGTTCGAATCGCTCCTTAAACTGAATCCAAGAGAGAGAGGACTCATCAACTTCCGAAATAAAGAGCTCATACCAATCAAGCGCACGCTCTTGCAACATACTAGATGCCACGAGAACGCGATGATGATCCGAAAGAACCATCCGAGAAAATATGCGCTCACAAGTGCGCAACAAAGTCTGAACCTCCATAACACTTTCCGATCCCTTGAAAGGCTGGCCTCCAAGGTGGGAATAGTCACTACACATGCGGGCGAAGGCAGATTTGAGATTAGGAGCCACGGGAGTAGCAACAGGAGGCTGAGTACCCCGAAATAGCTCCATAAACTAATCAACTAATATATAGACTCCGTCTGGATGAGAACCACAAGACGGGCCTGCAGAAGAACACTTCCCTCTACCTCTTCCAACCATAGGCTGAGAGACAAGAGAAGGCAAAGATTAGTTAAAACAATACACAATTGATAAGAAATTTAACAAATGGAATACCACGGAATATGAAATTTATTCCTAGACATACTCCACATGTTAAAGTGGAAGGAATGGATTAGAAAGCACGAATAAAACCCCGAATAGTTGTAACACATGTTCCATTTTGTTTCTGTTCTGTGTATATTATAATTTGTTCTAAATTCAGCTTTGATACCAAGTTGTGACGCCCCACCTCTATGCTCACAATAACAAAGGTTATTATAAGGAATAGCGTCTGCTATTGCGAAGAATAAGGCTTGTTAGAAGCGACCATCCGTAAGTTATGCTTTAGACGAGTATTGATTACATCGATAGGAGTTGTGAAAATTACTCCCAAAGATATAAATTCAATCCAAATCTAAAACGAAACTACGGTGGCTAAAGAAAAATTCAGAACAACTCATAATAACAACAACACTAATAGTATAATCGCATCAGAAAAGAAATATCAGATATATAACGGAAGACAAATCTGGATACATGCTACAACAATCGATAGTTCACATGAACCCAATGTACATATACATATCCATCAATACATACATAAGATGAGAGTCAATAAACCAAAAGAACTCCTCGAAGGCTAGACAAAAGATGATGTGAAATCCCAAAAGCTAAGGCTGCTACGGAATCAGAGATAGAGATTACCCTGAAATAACTCGGTCTGACCCGAGTATTATTTAAAAGAAAATAATAAACGGATCAGTCTAATTTATTCTTATAAGTGAAGGCATCATAAACAACATGAATCAAAATAATAATAATCTAGAGAGAGACTATTCAACATAAGAAATCAACATAGTTAAATGAAGAAATCACATCAAACTCCATCAAAATCAACTTTCAAATTCACATTTGAATTCAAAACAGAAATTCACAAAATCTAGAAATCAAAATAGATAACTAAAAAAATCAACATAAAAGTGGATTGATCCCATCATATGGCGAGTCTAAGCTACGCCGCACGTGCAACAACATATGGCCGAAGCCTACCAAGTACTGTCATCATAATTTTGGCGCCCAACAAATGACCCGAAGGTCCAACATATGACCCGAAGGTCTAGTACTGGTATTTGACCCGAAGGTCCATCATATGACCCGAAGGTCCAACATAGTGGCTCGAAAGCCCAACAAATATCATCAAAATCATCGAACAACAGCAAATATTTCAATTAACGAGTCCCGAATTAACCGAAATAGTAAAAGTATGGTTCCATACTCCGTACTTTTGCTAAATCGTTTAAATCTCTTCATCGTTTCCTTGAAAGTGCAAGATTGTGTATTTAATATAAATAACATTTTACGTTCTCAAACGGACAAGTCCGGAATTAAGCGAATCAGTAAAAGTAAGGGTTCATAGTCCTCAATTTTGCTGAAGCGTTTAAATCGCTTCCTCGTTCTTTTTAAAGTGCAACTGTAAAAATTTTGAAAACAATTTCATTTGAAAACGATTTTTAAAATACGTGATTAAAACAGCAACCACGGTAGCAATTTCGACAAGGAAATTGCGCTTCACAAAACACCGTAAAATGGATATCAAATCAGCGTTGCGGAATAACCGCTTGAAAATTCACTTTAAAATTGACGGTTACTGAAGTCAAAACAACAGTAATTTTCATTCGTAAAAAAAATCATCAAAACAACACGCTTCAAAAATATAATACCGGCGTAGAAATTCCGTTATAAAAATAACGGCAACAAAATATGGTTTAAATTGAAATGTCGGTTCCAAAACAAAGTAAATAACGGACTGCATTAAAATTTCCAAGCATGAAAATAAAATAGGCAGGAATACATGCGTGAATCAAAATATAATTATATGATCAAAACTTACTTTATTATGTGCACATGAATTTAAACATGCATAGTATTTAAAATGACTCAGGTACTACAATTTTCACCCCTAAGGGATGACTTGGACCATTCTTTTATATGCAAAAGGGAGCAACATTTTTGCAGAAACAAACAAAAAAACAAGGTTTTCGTGTAATGCAAATTTTTAACATCATTTCCCTTTAAAATTTAGGGCAACCAAAATAAGGTTCCGTGCACAATACACGGTATGCATGCACTTACTTGAATATATGAAGAAAATGTGAACTGTACAAAGAAGCATGCATTTAAAATATGAGCTGGGCACTTTCACTTCAAGTTATACTCACGCACGTAAATAATTGCCAAACAATGTGAAAAGTATACTACCTGCACACATGCATGAATTTACGTTAACCCATATACTTGCATTTACCACCTGCACTTGAAATATACTCCACCACTGAACCAAAATTTACTTATACTAAGATAGTTTGCTTGAGCTCATCATGCATGAAAGTGACCTTTTATTTTTTCAAACTAACAAACTTATACACGTATAACACACACATGTAATACACTTACTAGTACACGCACGCATCACATACACAACCCAAAGTAGGTGAAAAACATGCTGAAGCCGAAACCAAGTATGAAGAAAAGACTTGGTACAACAATGTATACAAAACATGCTTAGCACACATCTATAATCACACCCTTGCAAATATTTTCACGTTTTTAAACTTTTGCTTATCTACATCAATACGCATGCTCAGGGAATAGAATGAAACAGATAATGTCAAGGCTTTTATGAAGGCATAAAAATGAATTTCAGTAACCATTTTTTTTTCATTAAAATGTTTTCAACCTGTGCCAAAGCCAGGCCATGGAAAGAACAAGTTGAAGCAAAAATAAAAACAGGCATCTGGGCACAAATAAGGATTAGAAATGTGAGTAATACTCACCTTTCCTTGCTTCGAATTCAGTTAGAATCGGAAATGGAAGCAAGAAAAAATTTGTGGAATGTTGTCATTAATGTCTTCTCAGAGTTCTGCTTGAAGAGAAAAATAAATTTGCAGAGAAATATTATTTTCTTTCTTCAATTGGTATAAGTCAAAGAATTTGAGTATTGGCCATCTTTCTGGTACACTTTGCATTTAATGCAAAAGTGTATTTTGAAATATTGCACACGGCTATACTTGATGGCTACTAACAGATTCAATTTGATGATAAGAAAGTATAATCCAAAGTGTGCACATTTCGTTTTCTTCACTGGTTATGCCTTTGCATTACTACTAGAATGACAGCAAACGTGAATATGCTTTCACACTAGGTTTTTTACTAACTGACAGTAATGCAAGGATAAAAGGAAAGAAAAATGTAAAGCACTTGTTTTTCCAAAATGTGACAGCACGTTCCAAACATGCTACTACAATTTTGGTTACTGACTTTACAACATTTTTTTTCACTCCGACAGTAATTCAAAAATTACGGTCGTTACAGATTTTAAAAATATTTATTACGATGGTAATAAATCACGGTCGTTACAAAATAAGGCTTAATGTTTTCAGTGGAAATGAAACCTTTGATTGGATGATTGTATATTGATAGTTAAATAACCGACTATCAAATCTAGACCCAAAAACATAACTTTGAGGATATCTAGAAGAAACAAGAGAGTTATATGGTACAGTTACCATTCAAGGTGTTATGTTGTACGTATAAACTCGTTTCGTTCTTTTAGGACGATGGTACGGAAATCTGGCCACTAATGGTTAGGAGGTGATCTCCGATCTTATTTTCGTCGATATATTTTCTAAAGAACTGGAGTTGAGTTTACTGGAAATATCGAACGTTGTTTCGAAGAGACCGGAATTGGATAGGTTAACCGAAAACCACTTCGATCCAATGAGTATGTTTTCGAAGTGAAAACAAGAGCATGGCGTCGAAGATGGAGCGGTGAAGTGCAAGGGCTAATCGCTACTAATCTTGAGGATGATTCCAAAATGGATGTAGTAGGAATAGTGCCTTCGGTTCTGTTCAGACCCAGAACAGACTTGTATGGATAAATGCTATTAGTACATTGTCATCGGAGGACAATGAGCATTCTAAGTGAAAATTCCTTAAAAAGGTAATCGTAGCCTCTAGCCTCATCAACCGGGAATGACTGAAAATCAGGGGAGATGTAGCAAGGCTAAGTGGGTCTCACCCAAGTAGGGTATGTTTATCACCTTTCTAGATAACCTCGGATATCATTTTATCACTACGATACATGGAAGGAGCTCAGAGAGGGTGAGAACACCCGGGGTGATAGCATATTCGGTCTATCTATGTTAGGGATAATCCGGTCTTGTAATGCAGAGGATTCCGGCGTGGTCCTCGTTACGCTGTTTCAAGACGTGTACTGTTACAAGTGGTACCGCAGGGCCTAGTCATTCGTATGGAATCCATTCTCCAATGCATGCCTTTACGGTTTTGGTTGTAGAGCCTAGTATGCTGGAATTTAATTAATGTAACAATTTCAGCTATTTGAATAAGTATTTGTACTTAGACACTATTATAATACCATTGGATTTTCTATAAAAATGTTTTTGTTACCGTAAGGGAAAAACCTGTCATGTTTATGTGTGGCGTGGTCTTATGAGATACCTTTGATTTTAAAAGGATTTTTAAAGTTATAATGAATAAAATTCCTTGTGATTTAAATTCTCATGCTGGTTTTACCAGACTGACCCGGGCATGGTTTTTCCTATATGCTCGGGTCAGACCGAGCATATTTCCAGGTTTAGCTGAAAGGATGGGCGCTTCAGGAGAGGAGCCGGAGGACCAGAGTCGTATTCTTGTAGATGATTATTTTTCCGTTGCATTTTAGCTGTGTTTATCAGCAATTGTAAGGACAGGTGTTATAACTGTCCATGCTGAATAGGTCGGTATACTCTGATTGATGTCTGTATATATATTAATTACAGTTTTATTTTTATGAAAAGACTAGTTATATATTATAGATTATTCATTTCCGCTATGAGATTCTGTGTTGTTCTATTTTCTTTCTATCTTCTTTCTACCTTCTTCTACTTTCTTCTCTTACTATCTGCCTTTCTGTTAAATTGGACTGGATAAGTGTGGTAAAGTGTTTGTTCGAACTGTACGGAAAAGTGGGTCGTGACATCGTGGTATACGAGCTTAGGTTGAGCGAATACCCAGGCTTTGGTGGGGATTACTCATTAGGGATAGGGTCAGTACCACCCTACAATGAGTTTGAGTGTGTGTGTGTGTGTATACGAGAGTGTGTATTTGTTAGTGATATAAAAATGTTTTGCATTGTGTTGTTTGTTCTGTTGAGTGGGTTAAAAATTCTAGTCGGTGCGTTTGGCCAACGTTATCGATATGGATTTCCTAAGCACTCAAACAAAACAAATTGACACGGTACTGTTTTAAAATGGGTAAATGGAATAATTTTACCTAGAAATTTATTCCATATATAAAAGAAGTTTTCTATAGTTATTCTTGGTTATGCTTGGTTTTTAGGGGTGATAGTATTCCATCATTATCATCTCGGATTTGAATGGTCATGCTCGTCCATTTCTGAGCATTGACTATTATCCATAAATCTACCTTGAATCTTCCTTTTTGAAATCTAGACTAGGTAATAGAAACTTTGGGAGCATTGAGACGAATACCTTATGAATTAAGTTTCACAATTTGAACATAAGGCGTTCGTTAATAATGTTTAGTATTTGATTTCTAAGAACATTTATATAAAAAGAGAATCCTAATATTTTGGAATGAATATTTTAGAAATATAAAGCTGGATTGGGTTAAGTTAAGTAAATATTATTAAGATAAAATTTGGGATATTTTGAAATAATATTTGGAAATGGTTGAATATAAAAGTTGGTTGTATTAAATTGGGTTTAATAAAAAGTTATTAAAAGGGAAAACATAAATATTTCTGGAATAAATACTTGAGAAATGATTTATATAAGAAATCTAGAATATTTATGCAATAAAAATATATTTGGAAGTGATTTCCTTTAAATGGAAATGACTTATAAATTTGATTTGTTATAATTGCCTAATAAATAAAAGGAATTTAAGTCCCAATGGTTTTGGAAAAAAGGTTTTTAAGGTTTAAAGGGTAATAATAGTATTGAAATATTTCCGAGTTTCTTAATAGGGAATTGTTACTATTAGGACCTTGCTGTAAAATTGTTTGGATAGAACAATTTTTGATTCGGTTTCAAAAGTATGGTTGGATTTACTGTAAAGTAAAAATGTATATTATTATTTAAAATGATTTTGGAGAAAGGAAGCAATACTTTTATTAGAGATGGCTTTGGGTCTTAAATGGGTTTTCGTTGTGTCAATATTTTGGAAAGAGTTGCTTAGAAGTATATTTAAGGATAAATATCTTTGAAAAAGAAATTTGGGTGGAAAAATGGGCATTTCTTTATATTGGTTTGGGAATGAGTCCCAATTTGTTTTGTGGTGATCGGAATAATCTTCTAAGTGACGATCAGATGTTTGTTGAGGCGAACGGTATTGTGCACTTAGTAAATTATTCTCTTTGTCATTGTATGGTTGGGACGAGTTGAACCCGAACGAATCCAAAGCAAATTGGAATTGGATATTTCATTGAAATATTTTGCTGGATTTATATTTATGATATTGTTTCAAAATGGTTTGAAAGAAAGAAGTGACTTTTAGTTAACTAGTTCGAGTGGTTCGAAGATAACTAAAATGGGTAAGAGATGCGTTCGGATGATAAACGTTTCCCTGGAGTATTATCCTTCTAGTAAAGGAATATATGATACTGTTTGGTAGTACCCAGTTCCGTGGTATAATTTTGGGATTACTCGGGCTATATATATTTATTTATTTGTTATGAAAAAATATAAATTATATCTTTTCAAAAAGTTGTTGAAATAAACATCCAAGTGTGTGATCCTTAAGTCCCTATGTATATAGTATCATTTCAAAGAGTGAGCCCCGGGTGTTTAAAGATTGTTATGTGAGTTAAAAATGAAAGGTTTGAATTTAAATAGTCGGGTATACCCTTGTAATGTGGTAGGGTGTTTTATAACTTTTATAAATCAAAGAGAGTTATATAAAATGTTTTTCATAAATATTTTAATGGGAATAAAATTGGTATTGGAATAACCAATTAAATAAGAGTGTGAGATGGACATAAATCATTTCTTCTTTCCATATAGCTTGATCTGATATTCGAGTACAGGGCTTTGGGGTGTTTCACACCGTTCCGAATAAGGATCTATTACTCAATTTTGACGGCGAGCATTTGATGAGGGTTCTTGATATGGAACTAAGGTTTTCTATCATAGTTACAGCTATGCAAGGAGAGCAGAGGTTCGCCTGATCAAGGTCCGCACTAGTAACTCGGGTGAATGATACTGGTTTAGAAGTGAAGTCGTGAATTCGAGTAGTGATCGAATCAGATTCTATAGATGCATGAGCTATGGACATCATGCGCGCTTATGAATAGCGTTGAGTATTCTTATACTGGAAAATTTCGGGGACGAAATTCTTTTAAGGGGGGAGGAATGTAACGACCTGGGTTTTTAGCCACCTGTTATTGGGATAATTAACTAATTTTAATTATTGAATATTAATTTTTATAAGTTGAATGAATTTAATTTTTGATATTGGAGATATCTGATTATATATGTATTGGAAGTTATACTAGATTTTTAAAATGATAATTTGTAGATATGATAATATATATATATATATATATATATCTGTGTGTGTATAACTTCACAATTTCAAATTTGTGATAAAATGTATATGCATGCTTATTAATTGCAATTTCAAATTTTTGATGGCAAAAATATATCTAAAAAGATATACAAGTATATGTATATATGTGTAAATTTCACCGTTTTAAACTCGGACAAAATTATCTATATATCCATTTACAAAAATATAGAAGCTCCATTTTAATGACAAAATACATATGAGCATAAATATGTATGTTTATAAAAAATAATGCATATGAGATTATATATATATATGGAAACATGTGTATATCTAAATGTATATATGAATTCGTAAATATGAAAATGTATATGTATGTATGTAAAAATGGTAAAATAGATATATATATTGTATAGGTATGCATATCTATATATATATATATGTATGTATGTATGTATATATGGTGAGGATATGTATATAAGTGTATAGATCTATATATATGAAATATATATACATAAGGGGACATCATGATGGAAAATATCAAGTCAAGCAACAAAAAATCAAATCACTCAGACATTAAATCGACTTGGGAAATCAAATAAATACATAATATCAGTTCACCATATGGAATCACATCAGCTTGTAAATCAATATATCCAAGAAATCAAATCAGGAAAAAAGAAAAAAGAAATATAATAATAAATCATGTACATGAAAGCATGTACATGACAACTTCAGCCACCTCATTTATAAATAAGCCTGGCCTTGTTTACCTATTGATGCTCACATATAACATATAAGAAAAGAAAAAAAAATAAAGATCTGCCATTAAAAACCCAGTAGACTATGTCATTTAATGCTTGGAGAAGATAAACAGAGCAGGGTGTTCTTCTGTGAGTAAAACAACTTCTTCTTTTTTATATTGCATATACTTTCATAACTAATGATTTTGGATGAATCTTTGATTTGATATCAAGTATGGATGAGTTGTTTGTAGATATGTGTGTGCATATGTATATTAGACATGATCAGTAAACCCAAAACACTGCATCTTCACAAAACTCCTCTGTTCTTTTTTTTTCAAATGATAAAAATAGTAAAACTTTCCATTAAAAATCTATATCTCAACATTCTGTTAGTTTTAAATCTTGATTCCAAAATGAAAGTTGTTCATTTTGGGTAAGAACCCTTTTAAAATTTATTTTGCTAAATTTCATCATGTATAGAGAGAGAAGTCATCGAAAATCAGAAAGGGGTAAAAATGCTCATGAAAGTTAAAAAAATAAATTCTTGAAATCTGTTGAGAATGGATCGATACCGTCTACACCAGTGAGTTCGTACCGAGGAGGGGAATTTTTGGTGGATGTTCAACAGAAATTGGCGACGGTCGATGACAGGGGTTCGAAACTAGGGTTCAGTTTCTAAGGAGCTTTGGGCAATGAGGGAAGAAATGGAAGGTAGGGACGTTGTCAGGAAGGAAAGGGGTTTCGAGCGGCGAAATTTGGTGGGATTTCGTGAATAAAAGTGTCGCGTTTTTTTTACTGTAGGGGAGGAGTTTTCGATCGAATTTTGATTAGAGGGGGTGGAGGCCAAGAGGATGGGTGCTTAAGGACGAGGAGATGCAGGTGAGCACGTTGGTGGCTTCGGTATGCGAGATAGTGGTTGGAATCATGTGTGCACGTGCACGGCAGTGGTGCACCGATGGGTTCCATGAAGCTTCGGGTGTTCGTGAAATTAGAAGAACGGGGAGAAAGGAAAAAGGTGAGGAAAGGTTACTGTGCGGGTTTGGGTACATGGGTATGGGCTCGACCCATATTGCTTTGGGTGAGGAAATCCTAAATTTGTTTTTATTTAAATATATATGAAATATTGTTGGTAATAAATTGGCATAGGTTGTTCATACGATATCCGTTTTGCACACAGATTTTTGCATTGGACTCGTATTAATGAGTGGAATACTGTAGTGTAACCTATTGATAGTTTTGGGCAAGCACAAATTTATGACACATTAAAAATGGACAAAAATTGAACCATGTTATTTTAAATAATAATAACGTTTAAATGTAGATACATTAATTATTGACGTTTATTTGGTCAAATAAAATACTATGAGTCAAATTGAATTGAATGTGGTAAATTGGACGTTTATTTAGCGGAATAAAACGCCATTTCGCTAATTGATTTATTTGGACATCGTTTAGCAGAAATAAGCCACTATTCCATTAATTTTATTTAATTGGACCCTTATGGCAGACTAAATCACCGTTCTGCCATTATTACTGGATATATCTGTTTTTGGACATTTACTGGCAGAAATAAAACCCTGTTCTGGTATTATATTTGTACGGACACCTTTTATTATCCTGATAATTTTATTGGGCAGTATGATGTTGAATTGATTGTTAAAAATAGATTGATGTGAATATCTGTATCTGTTATTCTGGACTGTTCTGAAACGGATGGTAGATTGAATTAGTATCATTGAAATAATTAGTCTTTTTCGATTTGGAGGTTGACTTTTGAACTAAAATTATTTAAGGATGATTTTTATTTATAAATGATATTTTAAAGTTAATTGGTAAATATTTTGATAATGATTAAATTAATTATTTTATTATTCTTAAAAAATATTTAAAAAGTATTTAATTATTGTTTCAAGGTTTTTTAATTATTTAAATTATTTTAAAGAATATTAATTATTAATTAAAGTTATTTATAGTGATTGTTTTAAAGCTAATTTTTACTTAAGGGTTAATTAGTATTAAAGTACATTTATTAAACATTAATAATGTTTTAAAAATATTATATTATATAGTAAACTTTTATGAAAGAGTATTTTACTTAATTAGAACTTTGGAAATTTATATTGAAACTTTATAAGTTTTATTTGAAAATTTTTAAATAAAGTTTTGAAAAGTAATGGTATACTTCATGGCATAATCGGAGGCAGAGAGTGCTTGTAGTTAAGTTTTGGATTTCCTTGGGATAGAGACGTAACCATTGAGCTATGAATCCATGGTAGATACCACAGTGGCGCTTTCCTAAATTTATTTTAAAGGGTTTCAAATATTTTGAAATGAATGGTTTGTGAATATACTTATCCGGTGAGACAAGCATATACTGTTTTGATTAAGTAATTTAAATTTATTGAAATTTTAAATTAAATAAGGATTAATGTTTTCAGTAGAAATGAAACCTTTGATTAGATGATTGTATATTTATAATTAAAAAACCGACTATCAAATCTGGACCCAAAAACATAATTTTGGGAATATCTAGAAGAAACACGAGAGTTATATGGTACAGTTACCGTTCGAGGTGCTATACTGTACGTATAAACTCGTTTCGTTCTTCAAGGACGATTGTAAGGAAATCCGGCCACTAATGGTTAGGAGGTGATCTCCGATCTTATTTTCGTCGGTTTATTTCCTAAAGAATCGGGGTTGAGTTTACCGAAAATATCGAACGTTGTTTCGAAGAGACTGGGATCGGATAGGTTATCCGAAAACCGCTTCGATCCAACGAGTACGTTTTCGAAGTGAAAACAAGAGTATGGAATCGAAGATGGAGCAGTGAAGTACAAGGCTAATTGCTACTAATCCTGAGGATGATTCCAAAATGGATGTAGTAGGAATAGTGCCTTCGGTTCCATTTAGACCCAGAACGGACTTGTATGGATGAATGCTATCAGTACATTGTCATCGGAGGACAATGAGCATTCTAAGTGAAAATTCCTTAAAAAGGTAATCGTAGCCTCTAGCCTCATCAACCGGGAATGACTGTAAATCAGGGAGATGCAGCAAGGCTAAGTGGGTCGCACCCAAGTAGGGTATGTTTATCACCTTTCTTGAAAACCTCAAATATCATTTTATCACTACGATACATGGAAGGAGCTCAGAAAGGGTGGGAACACCCTGGGTGATAGCATATTCGGTCTATCCAAGTTAGGGATAGTCCGGTCTTGTGTTGTAGGGGATTCCGGCGTGGTCCTCGGTACGTTGTTTCTAGACGTGTACTGTGACAGGTGGTATCCTAGTGCCTAGTCATTCGTATGGAATCCATTCTCCAATACGTGCTTTTACGGTTTTGGTGGTAGAGCCTAGTATGCTGGAATTTAATTAATGTAACAATTTCAGCTATTTAAATAAGTATTTGTACTTAGACACTATTATAATACCATTGGATTTTCTATAAAAATGTTTTAGTTACCGTAAGGGAAAAACCCGTCATGTTTATATGTGGCGTGGTCTTACGGGATACCTTTGATTTTAAAAGGATTTTTAAAGTTATAACGAATAAAATTCCTTGTGATTTAAAGTCTCACGCTGAGTTTAACAGACTGACTCGGGCATGGTTTTTCCTATATGCTCGGGTCAGAACGAGCATATTTCCAGGTTTAGCTGAAAGGATGGGAGCTTCAGGAGAGGAGCTGGAGGACCAGATTCGTATTCTCATAGATGATAATTTTTCCGTTGCATTTTAGCTGTGTTTATCAGCAATTGTAAGGACATGTGTTATAACTGTCCATGCTGAATAGGTCGGTATACTCTGATTGACGTCTGTATATATATTAATTACAGTTTTGTTTTTATGAAAAGTCTTTTTTTATATTATAGATTATTCATTTCCACTGTGAGATTCGATGTTGTTCTATTTTCTTTCTATCTTCTTTCTACCTTCTTCTACGTTCTTCTCTTACTATCCGCCTTTCTATTAAATTGTACCAGACAAGTGTGGTAAAGTGTCCGTTCGAACTGTACAGAAAAGTGGGTAGTGACATCGTGGTATCGGAGCTTAGGTTGAGCGAATACCTAGGCTTTGGTAGGGATTACTCATTAAGGATAGGGTCAGTAGCACTCTAGAATGAGTTTGAGTGTATGTATATATGTGTGTGTGTGTATATATATATACACACATGAGAGTGCGCATTTGTTAGTGATATAATAATGTTTTGTATTGTGTTGGTTGTTCTGTTGAGTGGCTTAAGAATTCTGGTCGGTGCGTTTGGCCAACGTTATCGATAGGGATTTCTTAAGCACTCAAACAAAATACATTGACACAGTATTGTTTTAAAATGGGTAAATGGAATAATTTTGCCTGGAAATATATTTCATATATAAAAGAAGTTTTCCATAGTTATTCTTGGTTATGCTTGGTTGTTAGGGGTGATAGTATTCCATCATTATCATCTAGGATTTGAACGGTCATGCTCGTCCATTTGCGAGCATTGACTATTATCCATAAATCTATCTTTAATCTTCCTTTTTGAAATATAGACTAGGTAATAGAAACATTGGGAGCATTGAGATGAATACCTTGTGAATTAAGTTTCACAATTTGAACATAAGGCGTTCGTTAATAATGTTTAGTCGGAAATTTGATTTCTAAGAGCATTTATATAAAAAGAGAATCCGAATATTCTGGAATGAATATTTTAGAAATATAAAGCTTGATTGGGTTAAGTTAAGTAAATATTATTAAGAGAAAATTTGGGATATTTTGAAATAAATTTGGAAATGGTTGAATATAAAAGTTGGTTGTATTAAATAGGGTTTAATAAAAAGCTCTTAAAAGGGATAACTTAAATATTTCTGGAATAAATACTTGAGAAATGATTTATATAAGAAAGCTGGAATATTTATGCAATAAAAATATATTTGGAGTGATTTCCTTTAAATGGAAATGACTTATAAATTCGATTTATTATAATGTGCCTAATAAATAAAAGGAATTTAAGTCCCGATGGTTTTAGCAAAAAGGTTTTTAAGGTTTAAAGGGTTAATAATAGAATTGAAAATATTTCTGAGTTTCTTAATAGGGAATTGTTACTATTAGGACCTTGCTATAAAATTGTTTGGATAGAACAATTTTTGATTCGGTTTCAAAAGTATGGTTGGATTTACTGTAAAGTAAAAATGTATATTATTATTTAAAATGATTTTGGAGAAAGGAAGCAATAATTTTATTAGAGATAGCTTTGGGTCGGATTTTCGTTGTGTCAATATTTTGGATATAGTTGCTTAGAAGTATATTTAAGGATAAATGTCTTTGAAAAAATTTTGGGTGGAAAAATGGGAATTTCTTTAGATTGGTTTGGGAATGAGTCCCAATTTGTTTTGTGGTGATCGGAATAATCTTCTAAGTGACGATCAGATGTTTGCTGAGGCAAACGGTATTGTGCGCATAGTAAAGTATTCTCTTTGTCATTGTACGGTTGGGAGGAGTTGAACCCGAACGAATCCAAAGCAAATTGGAATTGGATACTTCATTGAAATATTTTGCTGGAAATATATTTATGAAATTGTTTCAAAATGTGGTTTGAAAGAAAGAAGTGACTTTTAGTTAACTAGTTCGAGTGGTTCGAAGGTAACTAAAATGGGTAAAAGATGCATTCGGATGGTAAACGTTTCCCTTGAGTATTATCCTTCTAGTAAAGGAATATATGATACTGTTTGGCAGTACCCAGTTCCTTGGTATAATTTGGGGTTACTCGGGCTATATATATTTATTTATTTGTTACGGAAAAATATAAATAATATCATTTCAAAAAGTTTTTGAAATAAACATCCAAGTGTTTGATCCTTAAGTCCCCAAGTATATAATATCGATTCAAAGAGTGTTTTGAATAGAGCCCCGGGTGTTTAAAGATTGTTAAGTGAGTTAAAATGAAAGGTTTGAATTTAAATAGTTGGGTATACCCTTGTAATGTGGTAGGGTGTTTTATAACTTTTATAAATCGAAGAGAGTTATATAAAATGTTTTTCACAAATATTTTAATGGGAATAAAATTGGTATTGGAATAACCAATTAAATAAGAGTGTGAGATGGACATAGATCGTTTCTTCTTTCCATATAACTTGATCTGATATTCGAGTACAGGGCTTTGGGGTGTTTCATACCGTTCCGAATAACGATCTATTACTCGATTTTGACGGCGAGTATTTGATGAGGGTTCTTGATATGGAACTAAGGTTTTCTATCATAGCTGCAGCTATGCAAGGAGTGCAGAAGTTCCTGCTCAAGGAGCCTGATCAAGGTCCGCACTAGTAACTCGGGTGAACAATGCTAGTTTGGAAGTGAAGTCGTGAATTCGAATAGTGATCGAATCGGATTCTATAGATGCATGAGATATGGACATCATGCGGGCTTATGAATAGCGTTGAGTATTCTTATACTAGAAAATTTCGGGGACGAAATTCTTTTAAGGGGGGAGGAATGTAACGACCCGGGTTTTTAGCTGTCTGTTATTGGGATAATTAACTAATTTTAATTGTTGAATATTAATTTCTATAAGTCGAATGAATTTAATTTTTGATATTGGAGATACCTGAATATATACGTATTGGAAGTTATACTAGATTTTTAAAATGATAAATTGAAGATATGATAATATATAAATATATATATATATATACATATATATATATATATATTTGTGTGTGTGTGTAACTTTTCAATTTCAAATTTATGATAAAATGTATATGCATGCTTATTAATTGCAATTTCAAAGTTTTTGATGGCAAAAATATATCTAAAAAGATATACAAGTATATGTATATATGTGTAAATTTCACCGTTTTAAACTCGGACAAAAATATCTATATATCCATATACAAAAATATAGAAGCTCCATTTAAATGACAAAATACATATGAGTATAAATATGTATGTTTATAAAAATAATGCATATGGGAATATAAATATATATATATATATGGAAACATGTGTATATCTAAATGTATATATGAATTCGTAAATATGCAAATGTATATGTATGTATGTAAAAATGGTAAAATAGATACATATATTGTATATGTACGCATATCTATATATATATATGTATGTATGTATGGTGAGGATACATATGTAAGTGTATAGATATAGATATATATATATATGAAATATATATGTATACATAAGGGGACATCATGATGGAAAATATCGAGTCAAGCAAAAAAAAATCAAATCACTTAAACATTAAATCAACTTGGGAAATCAAATTAATACATAATATCAATTCAACATATGGAATCACATCAGCCTGTAAATCAATATATCCAAGAAACCAAATCAGGAAAAAGAAAAAAATAATATAATAATAAAGCTTGTACATGAAAGCCTGTACATGAATAACTTCAGCCACCTCATCTATAAATAAGCCTGGCCTTGTTTACCTATTGATGCTCACATATAACATATAAGAAAAGGAAAAATAAATAAATAAAGATCTGCCATTAAAAACCCAATAGACCAGGTCATTTAATGCTTGGAGAAGATAAATAGAGCAGGGTGTTCATCTGTGAGTAAAACAACTTCTATTTTTTTGATATTTCATATACTTTCATAACTAATTATTTTAGATGAATCGTTGATTTGATATCAAGTATGGATGAGTTGTTTGTAGATATATGTGTGCATATGTATATTGGACATGATCAGTAAACCCAAAACACTGCTTCTTCACAAAACTCCTCTGTTCTTTTTTTTCAAATGATAAAAACAGTAAAACTTTCCATTAAAAATCTATATCTCAACATTCTGTCAGTTTTAAATCTTGATTCCAAAATGAAAAGTTGTTTATTTTTGGGTAAGAACCCTTTTAAAATTTATTTAGCTAAATTTTCATCGTGTATAGAGAGAGAAGTCGTTGAAAATCAGAAAGGGGTAAAAATGCTCATGAAAGTTAAAAAAATAAATTCTCGAAATCTGTTGAGAGCGATGCCGTCTACACCAGTGAGTTCGTATGGAGGAGGGGAATTTTTGGTGGAAGTTCGACAGAAATTGGCGACGGTCGATGACGAGGGTTCGAAAATAGGATTCGGTTTCTAAGGAGCTTTGGGCGACGAGGGAAGAAATGGAAGGTAGGGACGTGGTCAGGAAGGAGAGGATTTTCGAGCGGCGAAATTTGATAGGATTTCACGAATAAAAGTGTCGCGTTTTTTTTAATGTAGGGGAGGAGTTTTTGATCGGATTTTGATTAGAGAGGGCGGAGGCCGAGAGGATGGGTACTTAAGGACGAGGAGATGCAGGCGAGCACGTTGGTGGCTTAGGTATGCGAGATAGTGGTTGGAATCATGCGTGCACATGCACGGTAGTGATGCACCGATGGGTTCCATGAAGCTTCAGCTGTTCGTGAAATTGGAAGTAGGGGGAGAAAGCAAAAAGGTGAGGAAAGGTTACTGTGCGAGTTTGGGTTCATGGGTATGGGCTCGGCCCATATTGCTTTGGGTGAGGAAATCCTAAATTTGTTTTTATTTAAATTTATATGAAATATTGTTGGTTATAAATTGGCATAGGTTGTTCATACGATATCCGTTTTGCACACGGATTTTTTCATTGGACTCGTATTAATGAGTGGAATGCTGTAGTGTAACCTATTGATAGTTTTGGGCAAGTACAAAATTATGACACATTAAAAACGGATAAAAATTGAACCACGTTATTTTAAATAATAACGACGTTTAAATGTAGATACATTAATTATTGACGTTTATTTGGTCAAATAAAATATTGTGAGTCAAATTGAATTAAATGTGGTAAGTTGGACGTCTATTTAGCAGAATAAAATGTTGTTTTGCTAATTGATTTATTTGGACATCGTTTAGCAGAAATAAGCCACTCTTCCGTTAATTTTATTTAATTGGACCCCTGTGACAGACTAAATCACCGTTCTGCTATTATTACTGGATATATCTGTTTTTGGACATTTACTGGCAGAAATAAAACTCTGTTCTGCTATTATATTTGTATGGACACCTTTTATTATCCTAATAATTTTATTGGCAATATGATGTTGAATTGATTATTAAAAATAGATTGATGTGAATATCTGTATCTGTTATTTTGGACTGTTATGGAACGGATGGTAGATTGATTTAGTATCATTGAAATAATCAGTCTTTTTTAATTTGGAGGTTGATTTTTGAACCAAAATTATTTAAGGATGATTTTTATTTATAAATGATATTTTAAAGTTAATTGGTAAATATTTTGATAATGATTAAATTAATTATTTTATTATTCTTATAAATTATTTAAAAAGTATTTAATTATTGTTTCAAGGTTATTTAATTATTTAAATTGTTTTAAAGTATATTAATTATTAATTAAAGTTATTTATAGTAATTGTTTTAAAGCTAATTATTACTTAAGGGTTAATTAGTATTAAAGTACATTTATTCCAAGATAAATTTATTAAACATTAATAATGTTTTAAAAATAATATATTATATAGTAAACTTTTATGAAAGAGTATTTTACTTAATTAGAACTTGGCAAATTTATATTGAAACTTTATAAGTTTTATTTGAAATTTTTTAAATAAAGTTTCGGAAAGTAATAGTATACTTTCATGGCGTAATCGGAGGTAGAGAGTGCCTGTAGTTAAGTTTTGGGTTTCTCTGGGATAGAGACATAACCATTGAGCCGTGAATCCATGGTTGATACCGCAATGGTGCTTTCCCAGATTTATTTTAAAGGGTTTCAAATATTTTGAAACGAATGGTTTGTGAATATACTTATCCGATGAGATAAGCATATACTATTTTGATTAAGTAAATTAAATTTATTGACATTTTAAATTAAATAAGGCTTAATGTTTTCAGTGGAAATGAAACCTTTGATTGGATGATTGTATATTGATAGTTAAATAATTGACTATCAAATCTGGACCCAAAAACATAACTTTGGGAATATCTAGAAGAAACACGAGAGTTATATGGTACAGTTACCGTTTGAAGTGCTATACTGTACGTATAAACGCGTTTCGTTCTTCTAGGACGATGGTAAGGAAATCCGACCACTAATGGTTAGGAGGTGTCCGATCTTATTTTCGTTGGTTAATTTCCTAAAGAACCGGGGTTGAGTATACCGGAAATATCGAACACTGTTTCGAAGAGACCGGGATCAGATAGGTTATCCGAAAACCACTTCGATCCAATGAGTATGTTTTCGAAGTGAAAATAAGAGCATGGAGTCGATGATGGAGCAGTTAAGTGCAAGGGCTAATCTCTACTAATCCTGAGGATGATTCCAAAATGGATGTAGTAGGAATAATGCCTTCGGTTCGGTTCAGAACGGACTAGAACGGACTTGTATGGATGAATACTATTAGTATATTGTCATCGGAGGACAATGAGCATTCTAAGTGAAAATTCCTTAAAAAGGTAATCATAGCCTCTAGCCTCATCAACCAGGAATGACTGAAAATAAAGGAGATGCAGCAAGGCTAAGTGGGTCGCATCAAAGTAGGGTATGTTTATCACCTTTCTAGATAACCTTGGATATCATTTTATCACTACGATACATGGAAGGAGCTCAGAGAGGGTGAGAACACCCGGGGTGATAGTATATTCGGTCTATCCAGGATAAGGATAGCCCGGTCTTGTGTTGTAGAAGATTCTGGCGTGGTCCTCGGTACGCTGTTTCTAGACATGTACTATGACAGGTGGTACCCCAGTGCCTAGTCATTCGTATGGAATCCATTCTCCAATACGTGCCTTTATGGTTTTGGTTGTAGAGCCTAATATGCTGGAATTTAATTAATGTAACAATTTCAGCTATTTGAATAAGTATTTGTACTTAGACACTATTATAATACCATTGGATTTTCTATAAAAATGTTTTAGTTACCGTAAGGAAAAAACCCGTCATGTTTATGTGTGGCGTGGTCTTACGGGACACCTTTGATTTTAAAAGGATTTTTAAAGTTATAACGAATAAAATTCCTTGTGATTTAAAGTCTCACGCTGGTTTTAACAGACTGACTCGGGCATGGTTTTTCCTATATGCTCGGGTCAGAACGAGCATATTTGCAGGTTTAGCTGAAAGGATGGGAGCTTCAGGAGAGGAGCTGGAGGACCAGAGTCATATTCTCATATATGATTATTTTTCCGTTGCATTTTAGCTGTGTTTATCAGCAATTGTAAGGACAGGTGTTATAACTGTCCGTGCTGAATAGGTCGGTATACTCTGATTGATGTCTCTATATATATTAATTACAGTTTTGTTTTTATGAAAAGACTTGTTCTATATTATAGATTATTCATTTCCGCTGTGAGATTCTGTGTTGTTCTATTTTCTTTCTATCTTCTTTCTACCTTCTTCTACTTTCTTCTCGTACTATCCGCCTTTCTGTTAAATTGGACCGGACAAGTGTGGTAAAGTGTCCGTTCGAACTGTAGGGAAAAGTGGGTCGTGACAATAACATACCTTAATTGGGTGCGACCTACTTAGCCTAGCTGCATCTCCCCTGTTATAGTCATTCCCGTTTGATGAGGCTTGAGGCTAACGTTTCCTTTCAAGAATAATTCCACTTAGAATGCTCATCGCCCTTCAATGACGATGTTCTGATAGCATTCGTCCATACAAATTGTCCTGGGTCTGGACAAACCGAATCACCGTCTTTACTTATCTTCACGATATCAATTCGTAACGTTCAAATCAGATCGAAATGGTTTTCGGATAATTAAATCTGATCCCGGTCTCTTCGAAACGATTAACGAAATTGGCCAATATTGATAGTCAGTTATTTAACTATTAAATAACATCCATAAGCAGTCACTAGACCATTATTTATAATTCTTAAAAACATTCATTTCAAAATATCTTTACAAAGATATATATTCAAATCTCTTTCAAATTTATCAATATTTGAAACATTTTTCGAATACTTGTTTCCATAACATGATATTTCCACCCGTACCTCGCTTCAACACTTAGAGAAATATTTCCAACTTCGATTTATAATCCATTACTTACAAAATATATCGATATAAATCCTTCGTCTCTAAATATTTTCAAAAACCTTCCATTTCAACACATAGGAAAATATTCTAAGTCCATTTCCCAAAATCATTTCTAATATCAATAGTTAGGAGTTTTCTTATCCTATCTCCTACATTTCCGGAATTTATATTAATTCCTTTTTACCTTTTCCAAGGTCTATTACACTCACTTATAATTTCTTCTATCCATTTACAACTTCTAAAATCATATCTGTTTTCACCTCCCGAGAGAGTTTATAAATAAATAAATAATTTAAATCATTCAAGACTATATATATGTAAAATAAGTATTTTGAAGAATAATAATTTATTTTTGAAACATGTTCAAATAATTGTTTGAAACATCAAACACTTTTCAAATAAAACATTAATAACTCATTTTTCAATCCATCCTTAATTAAAACTAATTGATTTACAAAACTTGTTATAAAAGTTAGAATTTATCTCAATAAGAACTTATATTTGAATAATCCACTTTCTAAAATATCCCAATATTAACTAGTTTAAAATTTCATAGTTAAATAAATAAAATTTCCCTTTTAAAACAAACTTAATTTCTAAATATATATATATATATATATATATTTAAAAATTATCAATAACCAATTCCAATATATAAACCATTGTCGATTCACAACACATCGATTTCTTTTCCAACTCCCTAGCCATTTCACTTTCCAAAAATAGATTCTACTATTTTTTCCAAAACTCTTTCCATATCTCGGTATAAATTCACACTATGAATTTTTATTCCAGTTTATCAACAATTATCATTTCCCTTATTTATAAACATCGTTTATAAATTTTATAACCCTTTTGGGTTTTTCCTATTTATAAACTAATTCCGTTTATAAAATCTCATTTTTATAAATCCATTTCTTAATAATTTCCATATAGTTCACAAATCTATTTAAATTATCGATTTCAACTCTTTTTCATATTTTCTAGAATATCACTTAAAAATTCCACTGTTAAAATCCTTTATATAATTAATATTTTCTTACTAACTAATTAAATTTGTAAGTTATCGACTAATTAAATTAAACTAATTATCTTACTAACTAATACCACTTTTTTTTTTAAATTTAACACAAATCTCACCATTAACACTTCTGGAGCATTTCACCATGGCCGACCCCTCCACTCTGCATCGTCTAAAGCTAGCAACCCCTTCGTCGTGGCTACCAGAAAACACTGCACCATCCACTGATATGACCCAATCCCCTCTGACTGAAACCACAACCTCAGATTATATAGACGGCCACAATAATCTTAACCATAAATCATCGCAATATACTCTGAATAAGGCAATCAAAAGCTCCATCGGCTTACATTACAACAGCATGAATCGTTGATGTGATCTCAGAGCATCAAATAGCCTGTTCTTCAACTACCCAGGCACCGCACTCCTACTGCCACCAAGTCGAGACCGCGACTTCATCCTCTCTTTGCTTACTGCGCCGTTCACCTCGCTGTAGTCGACACCACGTGCCACTGCTCATCGTCACGCCAAGCCGTCGAGTGACTCGCGTTGCCATTCCATGCGAGCAACCCTCCCCCTTTCACCGCGCCTCTTCTCCTCTATTCCGCCACCTGTTCAGGCATGCTCGACTTCCCTATCGCGATTTCGATCGCGATTCGTTTGAATTTTTTTTCTTTGCGCTTCATTCTTTTTTTTATATATACATAAGAACGAATTGATTTCGTCTTCAGGAAGGAAAAAAGAAATTCGCAAGCTTGAGTATAAAGGAGAAGACGGTTTCCAGTGCAAGATAGGCTGAGATTGACCTTTTAATTATTTATTATTATTTTTTTAATATTATAATCAAAATATCTCATTGCATATAACGTGAAACCCCGAACTCCTATTAAGGCGTGCTGCCTAGCGTTTCTAATGTTATACCCCTATTCCGAATGAAATGGAACAAGTCTCGAGGCCTAACTTGATCGTATGTGAAAGATAGATTTTTAAACCGACTATTTAAATTAAATTCAATTAAATTATTCTAGGCGTTTCCAGATCGTACAACCAACCGACACATCTAAACGTTGTGAATTTTGAAATCCGATAATAATTCACTATTGTGGATCTAACGGAACTGGTTTCGTCGAATTTTGAGACTGTGGCCCGAATCGCTATTTTAACGCGTCGATTAAATTGACGATTTTAAAAATTAGTGAAATCGCTTGAAATTTCAGTTTTGAAACCTTCTAACTCAATCAAAATTTCAAATCCAATATTTAAAACCATTTAAATATCCAAAATCAAATGACGAAAAATCCGGGTCGTTACATGACGTACCTGACCATATAATATTTTTTCACCCCTTAAACAGTACATAACCATATTATGTTTAAGAATACACTAACCGTATCTTATCCCAAGGTCAAGTGTCACTAAGAAAACTAGCTAAACTATATTTTCATATACGAAACAACAGTTGTTTGCTGACATGCCAGACCATGTCATCCCCGTACCATTAATCATGATCTAAGATCTCCATTACGCAACAGATTAAGCTGCTCCATAATAGATTCAACACCCCTACTAATAGTCCTAGTTAAAACCAAAGATGAAATTATAATTAGCCGTAGAAATCCCGCTCTAGTGTTCAACCCCTGTCGCCTTTGACATAACTCTTGAACTCCTGAACTAGTGGGCACATCATGTAACAACTTACTCTTCTACATATACTGCTGGTAGCTATAAATCTCATCTCTCATTTCTTCCTTAATAACTCTAAATGAGTTCACATTAAAAGGATTTTTACATGAACTGTTTGTTATTTCTACCTTTAAACAAATCCAGCAAATGGGTATTATATGTCTTTAGACCGAGAGGCATGACGTACTTTTGAACAGTTCTGTCGTCAAATCCTATGATGTCATCTAATGATGTGGCGTGGTTTATGTGTGTGTAACTAGTTGTGACTAGTGCCTTAAACTTTTGAGGGGTGTTGGTACCAAGTTATAATTTGAAGTTTTCAAAGAAATGCCAAAAGGCGAATTGAAAATTACATTTGATCTTGAATCTCTAATTGGAATGTTGTTTAATACTTTGTTAGTTACCATTTTTTTATTGTCATCATGTTCTAGAAACCTCTAATTTGGTCTATAGAAATCCTAATGAAACTATCAATTCATAACATTCTATAGTTACAAAGTGGGTGGTCGTTTTGGAACTTGTTCAATTCCTATAAGGATATGCAGGTATCAACGATTGAACCCTCGACTTTACTTTTGAGCATCACATCTCTTGACCAACTGTGCTACCCCCTATAGGTTTGCAAAGTGGTTATTTTTCTTGTTATCTATATTATTGTCCTTCAATTCCATGACCCAAACAAGAATTTATTGTTTATGTATTTCAGCTTATTTTATTGTGGTTTAGCGTATATACAAGACCAAATGTTGTGGTTCCCAAATGTGATAATGCTGATGTATACATTTTTCTTCTAATCCAAATACGTGTGTGTGTGTGTTGATAGAATACCTTCATCAGCGGCTGAGAAATTTATTTTCCATTTTGAGATTACATATTTATATTTCTTATGATGATTACATTTGTCAGGTTCAATCGTTCAAGTTCAAACAATTAATGTATCAAGTGTTGAAGATTGATTCAAACTTCAGCAAGTGCGGTTGATTAAGTCAGAAGCTGTTAGCAAATTAATAGGAGAAATTCTCTCAAAATAGTTGCTAAAGTTAAGGGTTGCACTTTGTTTATTTAAATTTTAATTATATGCCACTATTTTAGGATCGTTTGACGAGACAATTTTTTTATCTTATTTAAAGCATTGTAATCTGTTGTTTTCAATTAAGAAGTTTAGTTATCTCTCATTTACATTTTTTCCTCTTGTACTGTCAAGCTTCTTCCTCTGTATAAACCAACATTTTGGTATCACAGCTATCACAAATTAATCCGGGTTCATATCCAGGGAATTCAGAGAGAAAAGTGTGAGCACTCAAGTGAAAGTTTTCAAAATGCAGAACAACGGTTCAGGAAATTTCAACCCTCAATTGCCAATCTTCAAGGGCATCAATTATCAGTTTTGGAGCTTGAAAATGAAAACTCTATTCAAGTCTCAAGATTTATGGGGGTTCGTTGAGACCGGATTTGAGGATACTCAAGAAGGAGAGCCCGATCATCAGTTGAGAGAAAAGAGAAAGAAGGATTCCAAAGCCTTGTTCATGATACAACAGGATTTGGATGATGAAATCTTTCCGAGGATTGCCTCTGCGACCACATCCAAGAAGGCGTGGGATATTCTGAAACAAGAGTATCTTGGTGATAAGAAGTGATTACAGTGAGGCTGCAGTCACTGAGGAGGGAGTTTGAAACGGCTCTCATGAAGGACAAGGAGTCTATCCAAGAGTACCTGTCACGAATTTCGAGTGTGGTGCAACAGATGAGGGCCTATGGAGAGACTATGACCAACGAGCATGTTGTTGGAAAGGTGCTGAGAAGCCTCACGAGCAATGATCATGTGGTGGCTGCCATAGAAGAATCGAAGGATATGGCTGAGTACACCTTTGATGAATTGATGGGATCGTTGCAAGCTCATGAGGACAGGTTAAACAGGTCTGGTGAAAAGAAAGAGGAGAAGGCTTTCCAAGTGAAAAGTGACTCCTACAACAAAGAGAGATCAGGGCAATCCGGTGGAAGAGGTAGAGGAAGAGGAGGATCAAGAGGAAGAGGGCGAGGAAGAGGGCAAGGAGGAGAGGGAAGAGAGCAAACTTCTCAATCCTACAAAGGCCCGATTAAGTGTTATTACTGTAAAAAGCCAGGTCATAAAGAAGCAACTTGCTGGAAGAAGGAGGAAGATGAAGCAAAAGGAGATCACAAGTCGAATTTTGTTGAGCAAGAACAAAAGCTTTTCCTAGCACAAAACGCATCGAGCAATGACGCAGGTGGTGTATGGTATATTGACAGTGGTTGTTCTAATCACATGTCAAGTGCCAAATTCATGTTCAGAGATCTGGATGAGTCGAAGAGAAGCAAGGTCAGACTCGGAGATGGAAAGCAACTTGATGTTGAAGGGAGAGGTACAATTGCATTTAAAACCGAGCAAGGTACCACTAAGCTCCTATATGATGTGCAATATGTACCAAACTTGGCTCACAATCTGCTAAGTGTGGGACAACTGTTGAATTGTGGTTATTCTGTACTATTTAAGAATGACTCATGTTTGATATGTGATGAGAAGACTAAGGAAGTTGTGATGAGAATTTCCATGGGAAAGAATAGGATGTTCCCTCTAGATTTGTCTGGTAATGTGTGCAGGGCGCTGACCGTAATGGGAGACGATGATGCTAAGTTATGGCATCTAAGATATGGTCACCTCAATATGCAGGGATTGAGATTGCTGAACTCCAAAGAAATGGTGCAAGGGTTGCCTAAGATTGGAGAGCTAGAGCTTTGTGAAGGCTGTATATACGGAAAGCAATCAAGAGGATCGTTTCCGAGTGGAAAAGCTTAGAGAGCAAGCAACTGTCTGGAACTTCTACATGCTGATTTGTGTGGACCGATGCAAACCGAGTCCCTTGGTGGATGTAAGTATTTTCTACTTATAACAGATGATTATAGTAGAATGAGTTGGGTTTATTTTTTGAAAGCAAAGTTTGAAGCTTTTGAAAATTTTAAGAACTTTAAAGTCATGGTTGAGAAGCAATCTGGCTATTGTGTGAAAGCATTGAGAACAGATCGTGGTGGAGAGTTTTTGTCACATGAATTCTCTAAATTCTGTGAAGAGCAAGGCATCAGAAGAGAGCTTACAGCCCCATACACTCCAGAGCAAAACGGCGTGGCCGAGAGAAAGAACAGGACTGTTGTGGAAATGGCGAGAAGTATGCTCAAAGCCAGAGGTTTGCCAAACAGGTTCTGGTGCGAGGCTATAGCAACTGCTGTATACATTCTTAACGTTTCTCCCACAAAAGCTGTCATGAATATGACACCCTTGGAAGCTTGGAGAGAAAAGAAACCGGTTGTAAGTCATTTAAGAATTTTTGGATGCATAGCCTATTGATGAAGCAGCAGACCTAGGCTCGACGACCAGAGGCTCCGACCTAACGCCCACCTTCACGCCGACCTACGACCTAACTCCCACCCCAATCGCCGACCTAACTCCAATTGCCGACCTATCCCCAATTGCCGACCTAACTCCCACCTTCATGCCGACCTACGACCTAACTCCCACCTCAATCGCAACCCACGACCTATCCCCAGCCTTCCATGCCGAGCTACGACCTAACACCTCTTCCCAAAGTCGCGACCGACCTAAACCTAAATCATTGCCAGAAAATCGCGAGCGACATTGTTTAAGTCGCGGCACTTGATTAAGTCGCGATTCGTTGAAGTCGTTGCCGAGATACCCCATGAGTCGTTGCCGAGATAAGCTGAGTCGTTGCCGAGGTAGCGGGAATCACTGCAATTTTCAAGTCGCGTACGACTTAATTATAAGTCGGAAATGAACATTGATAAGTCGGAGCCGAGTTAAGTACTTGTATTTCTCTTTGAAGCTTTTGTATGTGTTTTGTAACTGTTTGGGCTTAAGTCGTGTACGACTTATGTTAAGTCGGAGACGTTGTTAAGTCGGTTGCCGACTTAGGAGTTGTATTTTTTTTCTACTTGCGTGTTGTAGCCTATAAATAGGCGAGTTGTTTCATTTGTAAAGGTTGTTGAATATTGAATAAAATTCTCTTTTGTTAGCTTTGTGCTTTCAATTTCAATTGGTAGTCGAGTGTATCTCCTATCTCCACTAACGTCATTCGAGTGCGCTCGGATCATCGTTTGTTGAAGCCGATTCACGGTATCTTGTGCGCAAGATCAACGTCGAAGAATCGTAGATCTCTTTCCGGTATCTTCGGATCAACGAGTCAGAGATAGCTAGAGTTCGGTATCTTCGGATCAACGAATTCGGGCAATTCAGCATTCATCAATCCATCGACTGCTACTTTCATCGATTGAAGATCGTTTTGAAATATCCGCTGCGTCAGTTTTGGTATCAGAGCTATCTCAAAACGATCGCTTTGAGATAGCTCTGATACCAAAACTGACGCAGCGGATATTTCAAAACGATCTTCAATCGATGAAAGTAGCAGTCGATGGATTGATGAATGCTGAATTGCCCGAATTCGTTGATCCGAAGATACCGAACTCTAGCTATCTCTGACTCGTTGATCCGAAGATACCGGAAAGAGATCTACGATTCTTCGACGTTGATCTTGCGCACAAGATACCGTGAATCGGCTTCAACAAACGATGATCCGAGCGCACTCGAATGACGTTAGTGGAGATAGGAGATACACTCGACTACCAATTGAAATTGAAAGCACAAAGCTAACAAAAGAGAATTTTATTCAATATTCAACAACCTTTACAAATGAAACAACTCGCCTATTTATAGGCTACAACACGCAAGTAGAAAAAAAATACAACTCCTAAGTCGGCAACCGACTTAACAACGTCTCCGACTTAACATAAGTCGTACACGACTTAAGCCCAAACAGTTACAAAACACATACAAAAGCTTCAAAGAGAAATACAAGTACTTAACTCGGCTCCGACTTATCAATGTTCATTTCCGACTTATAATTAAGTCGTACGCGACTTAAAAATTGCAGTGATTCCCGCTACCTCGGCAACGACTCAGCTTATCTCGGCAACGACTCATGGGGTATCTCGGCAACGACTTCAACGAATCGCGACTTAATCAAGTGCCGCGACTTAAATAATGTCGCTCGCGATTTTCTGGCAATGATTTAGGTTTAGGTCGGTCGCGACTTTGGGAAGAGGTGTTAGGTCGTAGCTCGGCATGGAAGGCTGGGGATAGGTCGTGGGTTGCGATTGAGGTGGGAGTTAGGTCGTAGGTCGGCATGAAGGTGGGAGTTAGGTCGGCAATTGGGGATAGGTCGGCAATTGGAGTTAGGTCGGCGATTGGGGTGGGAGTTAGGTCGTAGGTCGGCGTGAAGGTGGGCGTTAGGTCGGAGCCTCTGGTCGTCGAGCCTAGGTCTGCTGCTTCATCACCTATGCTTTGGTTGATTTGAGATCCAAGCTTGATAATAAGTCTGTAAAGTGTGTGTTTATTGGCTATGCTGCTCAATCCAAAGCCTATAGATTGTATAATCCTCTTACTGGCAAAATTATGGTTAGTAGGAATGTGGTTTTTGATGAAGATGCAGGCTGGGATTGGGAACAAAAGGAAAGCAATGTTCAACAGAGATCTGTCGGCTTTGATGGTTCAGGGGAGGAATCTGTTGTGCCAGAAAATAATCAAAATACTCCAAGTCCTCCTTCAACACCATCTACACCAAGTCAGAATTCATCTTCTTCGAGCTCTCCATCCTCAAGCTCAACAGATGAATCTACATCAAGAAGATTCCGGTCGTTAGCTGAAGTGTATGAAAGCTGCGATTTTGCCTTAGTTGCTGCAGATCCAACGAGTTATGATGAGGCTAAGAATGGAAGTGAATGGCAGGCTGCAATGAAGGAGGAAATCAGATCTATTCAGAAGAACGAAACTTGGGAATTGATGGAGCTTCCTAAGGGAAAGAATGTTATTGGTCTCAAGTGGGGTTTCAGGACTAAATTCAATACAGATGGGAGTGTACTGAAGTACAAGGCTCGACTAGTGGCAAAAGGATATGCTCAACAAGAGGGAATTGATTTTGAGGAGACTTTCTCGCCTGTAGCAAGATTTGAGACGGTAAGAGTTGTGTTGGCATTGGCTGCTCAATGGAAATTGGAAGTGTTTCAGTTAGATGTAAAATCTGCGTTTCTGAACGGAGAGCTACAAGAGGAGGTATTTGTTGAGCAACCGTTAGGCTTTGTCAAGGAAGGTGAAGAGGATAAAGTCTACAAACTGCAGAAGGCACTTTATGGGCTGAAACAGGCTCCACGAGCCTGGTATAGCAAAATTGATTCATTTTTTCTTCAAAACAATTTTGAAAGAAGTGAAAATGAACCAACTTTGTATGTGAAGAAGCAAGGTACGAAGGATTTCATAGTTGTTTGCCTTTATGTTGATGATATCATTTATTTCAGCTCATCTAAAAAGCTATTAGATGAATTTAAAGTGTCTATGATGAGGAAATTTGAGATGTCAGACTTGGGAAAGTTGCAATACTTTCTGGGTTTGGAAGTGAATCAAGGAGATCAAGGTGTTTTTTTGTGTCAGAGAAAGTATGCAGGAGATCTTCTAAAGAAATTTCAGATGGAGAGATCTGATGTGGCAAGAACGCCTATGAACACCAATGAGAAACTGCAGAGAGAAGATGGCATTGGAAAAGCTAATGAAAAACTGTTCAGAAGTCTAGTAGGTGGCCTAAATTACCTCACACACACACGTCCTGATATTGCTCATAGTGTGAGTGTGGTGTCTAGGTATATGCACTCTCCCACAAAGCAACACTTAGGAGCTGCAAAGAGAATTTTTAAATATGTTGCTGGCACTATTAAGTATGGGATACTGTATGAGAGTGTTGAACAGTTCAAATTGGTTGGTCACACAGACAGTGATTGGGCTGGTTGTTTGGATGACAGAAGAAGCACATCAGGTTCGGTTTTCTGTCTTGGCTCAAGTGCAATTACTTGGAGTTCGAAGAAGCAAGATACGGTGGCGCTGTCATCCTCTGAAGCTGAATACGTTGCAGCAGAATCAGCTGCAAGGCAAGCTATTTGGCTGAGAAAATTGCTGACAGATCTGTGTTGTGCACAAAAGGAAGCAACAGAGTTGTGGTGTGATAACAGATCGGCAATTGCAATGACGAAAAATCCAGCTTTTCATGCCAGGACGAAACATATTGAGGTTCAACATCATTTTATAAGGAAGTTGGTGACAGAAGAGAAGATAGTCTTGAAGTTTTGTGGTACAAACAACCAAGATGCTGATTTGTTCACAAAAGCTTTAACTCAAGCAAAACACCAGTTTTTCATGGAGAAAATTGGAATGGTCGAAGTCTGAATCAAGGGGAGGTGTTGAAGATTGATTCAAACTTCAGCAAGTGTGGTTGATTAAGTCAGAAGCTGTTAGCAAATTATTAGGAGAAATTCTCTCAAAATAGTTGCTAAATTTAAGGGCTACACTTTGTTTATTTAAATTTTAATTATATGCCACTATTTTAGGATCGTTTGACGAGACTATTTTTTTATCTTATTTAAAGCATTGTAATCTGTTGTTTTCAATTAAGAAGTTTAGTTATCTCTCATTTACATTTTTTCCTCTTGTACTGTCAAGCTTCTTCCTCTGTATAAACCAACATCAAGTTGCTTCAAGACTGGGTGGTGCAAAAGATGGACAAGGATCAAATAGTTTTTCAGTATTGATTTGTACCAAATATTTTGTTATTTTTAATAAATTAAAACTCTTGTTAAATCAATATAACTATCTATGCATGTTACATTAGTTTCTCTTTTGAGGAAAATGGTCGTTGATCATCCATATCACACGGTGTTTCTAGTAGCTCAAGCTAAGTTTCTACTTGTAGAAATTTGTGGTTTTGATAAATGAACATCAAAAAGCTACAAGCTACAAACTACAAACATTGAAATATATGAATACCAAAAAATGAAAGTAAATTAAGAGTTGTATAGTTAACTTAGAAAGAGTTTTCCAGAAACTGACCTCCTTTGTTTTGTATAGCTTTTATCAATTATTGCTCTATTATGAATGACAATAAATCATAGGAAAGTTAACTGATCGTGTTGATTTTTTATTGCACCACTATAAAGCTTGTAGTGGTAGGCTATGTTTCATGATGTTTCTACACATCGTGAGTTCTATCCCAGATCATATCTTCTTTAATAACAATTTCAAGAGAAGGCTTGTTCATAATGATCAACTATCCTTATACTCTTGCATATTGATGAGCCGTTTGCTCTGGGTTTCACTCCTTTATTGTAAAGCTCATCTTCATGCAATTTGGTGTCTATAACATATTGCATGCATGCCTGATTTTACTAATTTTCTCACCCAGCGCATGGTTTTTCGTAGTTAGCTTTTAGCTCTTGGGAATGGAGACTATATTAAAAATGAGCAGAGAAGCAGAAATTCATTTGTTGTAAACATGGATATGAAACATAAAGCTGAAAATCTTTCGATTGAATTGTCAAGGTACACTCATCCAGTAGGTACATCCTTACTATTTTACTGTTTGGACAGTTTATATTTCTTATGTTTTGATAATTTTTCCTTTGGCGATAACATGAATACTATTTGTGAGATGATTATTATTTGTTAATGAAACAAATGGTTGAGATAAATATATTAAGCTTGCTGAGTTGGAGACTAAAAAAGAGGCTAATATCTTTCTATCTATGCAAAATTAGAATTTTATTTTTAAATATCATTACACTTTTTAAGGATATTTTTCATTCCCACATGCATCGAACTTGATAAAAGTACTTGCAGTTATAGTTAGTCTCAAAACATTTATTGCATGCATAATAATGGAAAACATATAAAATAAAGTAAAATAAATATGATTTTAAGAAATCATTAAAAATATAGAAGCCTTCCTTCTTTATGATTTGTACATTAGAATAAAGATTCAGATAACTGATATTGAAAATTTTTTTGTCTTTGTCTATAAGCTAAAGGTCAGCTATCTAACTAGCTTCATTTCGTTATGTATTATACTTTGAGTTCAAAATGGACCTTCTATTGGAATTAACCCATAACATTTACAAAAACTAGCAAAAAAGGTTTTAAAACAAGTGTAAACTTCCTCGGTTGAAAGTACAAAATATCAAAAATAACCTTACACATTATAGCCACCCTATAAAGTACCGCATTATTAATCTCTGTACTAAGAGATTTGTAATCCTGAATAAGCTAAACCAAAATATTATTAAAGGATAAAGGGTCAATAATTTATAAATATAAAGTTCCAATAAAGTGCAATGTAGCAAGCACATAAAAATAAGATATCATAAATACACCAAATAACCAAGATCGAACCAGCTCTATAAATAGTTAGTAAAATGAATATTAGTATACTATACTCGGTATTATTTCACATAGATAAGAGTTTGGAAAAAATTTAAGTTTTAATAAAAGGTAGGATAATCCCACAAAAATGAATGATAGTTCAGTTGCCTACCGAGAGAACTTCATGCAGAGTAAAAGTTTAGTTTCCTACCGATAGACTCGCAAGTGCAAGAAATGTTTCAAGCATAGTATCATGCAAACTTTCATAAATATTCACTACATGAAAACAAGCTTTTCTTGGCAATACTATACATCATTTTTAACCTAGGTGCTATGATCCTCTTAGATTTTATACAAATATAAATTCGAAATGCTGTGTCAAAGTGGAATATTGTGACACCCTACTCCGAGACCCACATTAGCAAAGAGTATTACTAGGTAACACCATCTACTAATATTGAGAATAGAGCTGGATAGGAGCGACCATCTATAACCTTGTCTTAATTATCTATTGAATACGCTGAAAATTGCCACTTCTTACTCAAATGGATCGACATATCCAATAAATACAATACAAAGCCATAGGTGGCTGAAGGATCTATCAGAATAAAATATAACAACTCAAATGTAATACACATCACAGAACAGTAGATCATCACATACATTTACACATATACAGATACATTACAGAGTATATAAAATGATACATCTCAAGTGGTAAAGCAAACCACAATATACAGGCGAGTCAAAAGAATACATATCAGAGTTACAGCCAAAAAGGACTACACAAAAATCTATAACAAAAAGGAGCTAGCATAATAGTCCATGCGGAAGCAAAATAGGCTAAGTCCAATGTACCTAACCTGAAACATCTCGGTCTAACCCGAGTATAAAACACACAGGTCAGTCTAGCTAAACAAATCAGTTAGATAAACCAAATGATAATGAACATGCAAGGTCATAAAGTACCACAAATATCTCTAAACGAGATAACTCAATCATCTAACAGAAGATGAATCATAACAAGCCCATATCGTCGGCAACTCAAATAAACAAAGGATATCATATCCCAAACAAGCCAAAAAGGCAAATAACAAAAACCAATAAAGGTAACACAAGTTTTCACAAGGTAATCTCTATATATCGTGTGGTTTAAAGGACCTACACCGAAGGGCGATACACTAGGGAAATATAATTGTCAAAGAAACAAAAATGCTCGAGCTCAGTACTGTATAACAAGGATCCACAAGCCCGAAGGCAACAAACCCAAATATCACTCGAGCGGTGACGAATGACTAACTCCAAAAGCGATACTATAGCGCAACAAACCTAAATATCTCTCGAGCGGTGGCGAATGACCAACTCCAAAAGCGATACTATAGGGCAACAAACCCAAATATCTCTCGAGCGGTGGCGAATGACCAACTCCAAAAGCGATATTATAGGGCAACAAACCCAAATATCTCTCGAGCGGTGGCGAATGACCAACTCCAAAAGCGATACTATAGGGCAACACCCAAAGGCACAAGCCCGAAGGAAACATACCCGAATATCTCTCGAGCGGTGGCGAATGACCTACTCCAAAAGCGATACTATAGGGCAACAAACCCGAAGGCACAAGCCTGAAGGCAACATGTGTCACCAACTCTCAAGAAGGAACCCAAAAAATGTTAACGTGAGTCCTATACCACACGTTCGCACTACATGGTTTCTAACCATTAGTCAATTTCACACTCAAAGCAGTACAAAGTTTACCTCATCTCCTCGGTAAACCAGACCCAAAGGTCAAAACGGTCAAACGAATAGATTAGGAATTAACAAAAAAGATGAACGTACGTGTTCACAGCACGTGTTTTATCTAATCATTTAATTCTCCTCCCTCTTCGCTCGGAGTGCAAAATTGTGTGTTTTATATTAGAAATTATAATTTGGAGAAACGATTTTTTTAATACAATTCAAAAAGATCATTTTATATAAACCCGTGTACGAAATCTAAAAAGAATCATCAAAGTCAAAAATGCGATAACAACTAATTGGATCAACAAGAATCGATAAAAAATGGAAATCCACTCAAAAATAGGCAAATAGGCAAGAATAGGCAATTCCAGACGTCTGATTTAAAATCCAAACGTCTGGATTTATTCACTGGAAATTCATAAACTTTCCAGACATTTGGAGGGTGGCTTCAGACGTCTGGCATGTTGCTTCAGACGTCTGAGAAGTGGTATCAGACGTCTGACACAATGTTTCAGATGTTTGAGAGGTTGTTTCAGACGTCTTACTTTGTTTTCTACCATTTTTATAAATTTCTGCCGCATATTTTGTGTTCCAGGTTTAAAACCATACGTCTGAACTTGCATTTCAGACGTCTGAAGACCTAGTATGTGCAACAATTTGCCTAGGCCTTGATGGCCAAAATGAATGGGAAGCTATCGGACGAGCAACAAAGACTAGGGAATTATGCAAAGCGACAACCCAGTCTTATAGGCTCTTCGATACACCCCAACAACATGTCCAAATATCCACAATAGGATCTTTAAAGATTTTATCTCCAAAACACCAAAATTTGGAGAATTCACCATATCAATCCAAATCAAAAGCAAATAAACATGAATAGATGTTAGGAATTCATACCTAACAACAACGAAAGCTATAGACGTAGATGTGAGTTCAAAAACTCACCTTTTAACTCAAAAACACAAGGGAGAGCTATAGAGCAAGGCAAGAACAATCAATCTTCAATTATAACCCAAGAAGCTTCAATCTAAGCTCAAAAGAAAAACATTTCCTAAGTTAGGGTTTAGTAAATTTCGGAAATTGAAGAGGAAATGAGATGGAGAAGATGAAGAGGATGCTTACCTAAGCTTCTCCTAGAGTTTGGAGCTAGAACTTGAGTTTGCAAATGAATCTAGGGCTTAGGAATTCCTAATTCCTTTTCTCTTCCCTCATTTTCTAAAGCTTCAAGTGTTAGGAAATGAAATGAGTGAATGGAGATGAGAGGGGGCTGAGTTAGGGTATAGGATGAGTTGGGTGAAACACAAACCCAAGCCCAAAGCCCTAAGTGAAAAAATAGCAAATTATACTCAACTCCAAACATATCGATGCTTATACTTAAAAAAGTCGCAATCACCATTTTGGACTCAATGGAAGTGGTCTCGAGTCTCAATTCGACTGTTTGCAAAAAGTGACATTTCGGACTTTAATCCGACTAACGATGCTATATTTAAATAAAATATTTAAATATACAATCGTAAAATATGCGGGTTGTTATAGACTCCCTTCCTTAAAGAAATTGCATCCTCGCAATAATTAAGAGGAAAATAAAAAGTAACAACCATAAAAGCATATCAACACAAAAGAAAATTTGAAATAAGAAGTTCACCATAAACACCACCAAAGAGTAAGTCCGGATGTGTTTGCTTGATGAATTCTCAAGATTCCCAAGAGTAATCCTTAGGATTTGAGGACCATTGAACTCTCACAAGAAGAATATCTTTATTTCGAAGGCGTTTAACCTCCGAAGTAATGATACGAATAGAATGTTGCTCATAAGTCAAATTTGGTGAAACTTCAATTTCTTCAATTACACCGGACTCAAGAATAGAATCGGAATCCCTAAGGTATTTCCGTATTTGAGAGACGTAGAAAACATCATGAATAGCAGAAAATTGAGCCGGTAATAAAAGAGGTGATAAGCCACAGAAACAATGCATTCGGTGATGGGAAATGGACCAACATATCGAGGTGCTAATTTTCCCGATCGACTGAGACGCACAACACCCATCAAAGGTGAAACACGAATGAACACCAATAAAATCTGGACCTAAAACTAGCTTCTCACCGGCTTCAAGCCAACGCGAAGAAAATCGGCATGGCCTTCCATAGAGTACCTCGAAAGGTGCCATACCAATACAAGATTGGAAGCTTATTATAGGAAGAAAACTCAACAAGAGACATATGATCTTCCTAACTTCCACCAAAATCAAGAACATGTGCATGAAGGAGAACTACAAGAGTTTGATTCACACGCTCGGTTTGTCCATCGGATTGAGGACGATAAGCAGTGCTAGAATTAAGCTTTGTATCCAAAGCTTTTGAAGACCTTACCAAAATCCACTAGTAAAATAATGGATCACGATTGCTAACAATAAAAGTAGGAACTCCATGCAATATAACAGGACATAGAGTTCAGCCAAAAGAGGTATAGTCCAACAGAGAAGGACGAGCCTAAAGGCTACACAAAACAAGAGATGAACATGAATTGGATTCACGATCTCGAATCTCACAAGTGGATAAAGTCTCGAGATCACTCCATTTGGATATCATCAAGGAAACAACCGCTTGCTGCTCTCGGCTTAAGGGCATCGACAACACGATTGCCCTTTCTGGAAGTATAAAAATATCAAGATCATAAGATGCAAGGAACTCGAGCCAACGTTGTTGACGCAATTGAGTTCCTTTTGAGAAAACAAATACTCCGAAGATTCACGATCGGTGTAGAGAACAAATTTCTCTCCCGAAAGATAATGACGCCAAAATCTAAGAGCGAAAACAATAGACGTGAGCACCGGATCATGAATGCATATCTAGTCTCGACAAGCTTTAATTGTCAAGAAGCAATTGCGATAACACATTCCCTATGCAAGAGAATGACACGAAAACCAATACGACTAGTATCGGTACAAACAATAAAGCTTGGTTCCCCTCGGGAACCGCAAGAATAAAAGCATCGAAAAAGAGTTCCTTTAATCGATTCTCTTTCCCGAAAAGCTAAGACTTTCAAAATTATAATTAACTTTATATATATTCATCTTTTTAGAAAAATTAACTTTTTACAAGAATTTACTTTGTTTGACCGTCTCATCATAGCGTTTAGGAGATTCCTATCGATAACGTTGATCAAGTGCATCGACCAGAATTCTTAAAGCACTCAATGGGCAAAAAAAATGGTAAACTTGTCTCTTATAAAATTTACAAATATTCTTTGCTCGTTTTAAGAACAAAACCCAATCATACTTATAAATATCCTATTAAAAAGATTTGCAAATTTCAAATTTGTTATTTTCATCCATAATCAATAAATATAAGGATAAACTAATCGAGATATTCATAGAATACTCGATTCACAAAATGGATTAAATAAGGTAGAAGGTTCGTCAAATCGAATGACATAACGAACCACTCACAAGAATCATAACGAGAGCGGAATGTGGTAAGTGTAATGCTACCCTCCGCAACTCGTAGCTGATGTAAACCGGCGGCAAGGTCGAGCTGAAAAGACCTTAGTACAATTCAATAGATTGCTTAGGTGATAATCCTAAGACAAGCTCAAATATACCAGAAAATTCACAAACTACTTGAATGAGAGAAATAATATTCTCCTCATCCCGTAGGTTTAAAGAATTAAAAAGATAACACCGAATTTGGAAATCAAAATCATTAAGAACAAAAGAAATCTGCTTAACAGATTGAGGATGGCGAAGATAAATAGTCCACATTGGACATAGGATATGGGCTTCATAATAATTTAGCCAATCCTTTCCCAAAAAAAATCAATTTCGAAGCCTAAATAACGCATAACCTGCAAATCGGCTCGAAAAGAATAATCACATAAAATAATCTCGACATTTTACAAAGCAAACTGAGTGTTGCGGATCCACCAACCGGATTCGCAATTCTCAGTGAAGTCATCAAACCCAATATTTAAAGAAAAAGAATCAACCAGTTCTTTTGATATAAAAGAAGGAGATGCACTCGTACCAAAAGAATTCGAATTGGAAAATCACGAAACAAAATAATGCCATCAAGGATAGAAGGAGAAATACCTCTGGGCTGGGAAGAACCTCCAGAAGCCTTAGCAACATAAAGCTTGCCAGACCTGGCACTAGCAGGAGCAATAAGGCAGGTGGAAATACGATGACCTTCCTTCTTGCAATAACGGCAGAAGAGAGGCTTAGGACAATCTTGGATCATATGATCAGGAGAACCACAATTGAAACACTTCCGAATGGAAGGTGTTCCAGTAGATTGAGAGTTAGAACCAGATTCAATAGGCTTTTTCTTCTTGGAAGGGAAAAATTCATGCTTATGAAATGGAAACTTCTTCTTATTGGGGTTCTTGCGAACCTCAATATCACCACCACTAACACACTCCTTCTCGATGGCTTCCAGATGAAGTGCCGAGTCAACCAACTCCTCAAAAGAAAGCTTAAGCTGAAGCATTAAAGAATTCTTAAGATAATTCTTAAGGCTAAAGACAAACTTCAGATTCTTCTTATAAGAGGTGCTAATAAATTCAAGATCGTACTTAGATAAGGCCTCGAATGATGCAACATACTCAGAGATGGAGGACTTCCCTTGTTTTAACTCAAGGAAGCGATGGGCTAATAAAACTTTCTCAGATTCAGGAACGAATTTGAGTTCGAATCGTTCCCGAAATTGAGTCCAAGAAAGAACAGACTCATCAAGTTCGGCTACAAGAAGCTCGTACCAATCAAGAGCACGCTCTTGCAATAAGCTAGAAGTTATAAGAACTCGATCGTAGTCAGAAAGATCCATACGAGAAAAGATACGCTCGCATGTGCGAATCCAAGCTTGGACCTCAAGAACGGACTCGGAGCCTTTGAATGGCTTTCCTCCAAGATGAGAAAAATCACTGTACATGCGTGCAAAGGCAGACTTGTGTGGAGGAGATGCTCGAATAGGAGCTGGAGGCTGAGTGCTCCTAAATAACTCCAAAAACCGATCGGCAGACATATAAACGCCGTCCGGATGCGAGCCATTGGATTGCCCATCATCCGAGCGTCGTCCTCTGCCTCTTTCGGCCATTAGCTGAAAGTTAAGATAAGATAAAGATTATTCACAAGGTAGATATCATTAATTTAGATATGGATTACTACGGTATAAAATGCATTCCTAGATGTATCCCCAAAATTCTATCTACCCCAAAGGCACGGAAAGAATAAAGGCACGATGATTCAAAGATTCGTAACATTCGTACTACCCTTTGATGTACCGTAATATGTGTCTCTGTTCTATGTTTATCATATTTTGTTCTGAACTCAGCTCTGATACCAAGCTGTGACGCCCCACTCCGAGACCCACATTAGCAAAGAGTATTACTAGGTAACACCGTTTGCTAATACGGAGAATAGAGCTGGATAGGAGCGACCATCTATAACCTTGTCTTAATTATCTATTGAATACGCCGACAATTGCCACTTCTTACTCAAATGGATCGACATATCCAATAAATACAATACAAAGCCATAGGTGGCTGAAGGATATATCAGAATAAAATATAACAACTCAAATGTAATACACATCACAGAACATTAGATCATCACATACATTTACACATATACAGATACATTACAAAGTATATAAAATGATACATCTCAAGTGGTAAAGAAAACCACAATATATAGGCGAGTCAAAAGAATACATATCAGAGTTACAGCCAAAAAGGACTACACAAAAAGCTATAACAAAAAGGAGCTAGCAGAATAGTCCATGCGGAAGCCAAATAGGCTAAGTCCAATGTACCTAACCTGAAACATCTCGGTCTGACCCGAGTATAAAACACACGGGTCAGTCTAGCTAAACAAATTAGTTAGATAAACCAAACGATAATGAACATGCAAGGTCATAAAGTACCACAAATATCTCTAAATGAGAGAACTCGATCATTTAACAGAAGATGAATCATAACAAGCCCCATATCGTCGGAAACTCAAATAAACAAAGGATATCATATCCCAAACAAGCCAAAAAGGCAAATAACAAATACCAATAAAGGTAACACAAGTTTCCACAAGGTAATTGCTATATATCATGCGGTTCAAAGGACCTACACCGAAGGGCGATACACTAGGGAAATATAATTGTCAAAGAAACAAAAATGCTCGAGCTCAGTACTGTATAATAAGGATCCACAAGCCCGAAGGCAACAAACCCAAATATCACTCGAGCGGTGACGAACGACTAACTCCAAAAGCGAAACTATAGGGCAACAAACCCAAATATCTCTCGAGCGGTGGCGAATGACCAACTCCAAAAGCGATATTATAGGGCAACAAACCCAAATATCTCTCGAGCGATGGCGAATGACCAACTCCAAAAGCGATACTATAGGGAAACACCCAAAGGCACTAGCCCAAAGGCAACATACCCGAATATCTCTCGAGCGGTGGCGAATGACCTACTCCAAAAGCGATACTATAGGGCAACAAACCCGAAGGCACAAGCCCGAAGGCAACATGTGTCACCAACTCTCAGGAAGGAACCCGAAAAATGTTAACGTGAGTCCCATACCACACGTTCGCACTAAAAGGTTTACTAACCGTTAGTCAATTTCACACTCAAAGCAGTACAAAGTTTACCTCATCTCCTCGGTAAACCAGACCCAAAAATAAAAACGGTCAAACGAATAGATTATGAATTAACAGAAAAGATGAACGCACGTGTTCACAGCACGCGTTTTATCTAATCATTTAATTCTCCTCCCTCTTTGCTCGGAGTGCAAAATTGTGTGTTTTATATAGAAATTATAAGTTGGAGAAAAGAGTTTTTAATACAATTCAAAAAGATCATTTTATATAAACCCGTGTACGAAATCTAAAAAGAATCATCAAAGTCAAAAATGCGATAACAACTAATTGGATCAACAAGAATCGATAAAAAATGGAAATTCACTCAAAAATAGACAAATAGGCAAGAATAGGCAATTCCAGACGTCTGATTTAAAATCCAAACGTCTGGATTTATTCACTGGAAATTCATAAACTTTCCAGACATTTGGAGGGTGGCTTCAGACGTCTGGCATGTTGCTTCAGACGTTTGAGAAGTGGTATCAGACGTCTGACACAATGTTTCAGACGTTTGAGAGGTTGTTTCAGACGTCTGACTTTGTTTTCTGCCATTTTTATAAATTTCTGCCGCATATTTTGTGTTCCAGGTTTAAAACCAGACGTCTGAACTTGCATTTCAGATGTCTGAAGACCTGGTATGGGCAACAATTTGCCTAGGCCTTGATGGCCAAAATGAATGGGAAGCTATCGGACGAGCAACGAAGACTAGGGAATTACGCCAAGCGACAACCCAGTCTTATAGGCTCTTTGATACACCCCAACAACATGTCCAAATATCCACAATAGGATCTTTAAAGATTTTATCTCCAAAACACCAAAATTTGGAGAATTCGCCATATCAATCCAAATCAAAAGAAAATAAACATGAATAGATGTTAGGAATTCATACCTAACAACAACGAAAGCTATAGACGTAGATGTGAGTTCAAAAACTCACCTTTTAACTCAAAAACACAAGGGAGAAGCTATAGAGCAAGGCAAGAACAATCAATCTTCAGTTATAACCCAAGAAGCTTCAATCTAAGCTCAAAAGAAAAACATTTCCTAAGTTAGGGTTTAGTAAATTTCTGAAATTGAAGAGGAAATGAGATGGAGAAGCTGAAGAGGATGCTTACCTAAGCTTCTCCTAGAGTTTGGAGCTAGAACTTGAGTTTGCAAATGAATCTAGGGCTTAGGAATTTCTAATTCCTTTTCTCTTCCCCCATTTTCTAAAGCTTGAAGTGTTAGGAAATGAAATGAGTGAATGGAGAGGAGAGGGGCTGAGTTAGGGTATAGGATGAGTTGGGTGAAACACAAACCCAAGCCCTAAGTGAAAAATAGCAAATTATACTCAACTCCAATCATACCGATGCTTATACTTAAAAAAATCGCAAACACCATTTTGGACTCAATGGAAGTGGTCTCGAGTCCCAATTCGACTGTTTGCAAAAAGTGACATTTCGGACTTTAATCCGACTAACGATGCTATATTTAAATAAAATATTTAAATATACAATCGTAAAATATGCGGGTTGTTACAAATATCCCCAACTGCAAAACATTTTGGCGGCCTTGTTAATTTTAAGCGGCAAACAAATGAAAAGCTTTATTTTCACGCTCACTCTTCTTTCTCTCCCTATCTTTTTCCTCTTTACAGAAAAAAACATAAAATCCAACTAAGTACGAATACCACTAAATCAAACCCTAATTCAAAATCATTGACTGAATCATAGAGTACTCAAATGAGCTACGATCTCCTCATCACTACTTTTTCTCCTAATGGGCACATCTTCTAGATCAAGTATGCTGCTGAAAATGATTTATAATATCAGGTCCTTCTTAATTGTTTCCCCTCTGTTTGCTTGCAAAATTGCTTATGTTTATATACAAACAAGGGATTTGGATTGTCGTAGGCATCAAATAAAAAATGGGACAATTCTAAAAAGTTCTTCGATTTATTACTTTATATGTTTTTTGTGGAAGGAATTTTTGTTTTGGTTCTATTGTTTTTGTACTGTTAGGCATGATACTTTTGTTGGTATTAGTTGGGTTATTATGAAAAATCAAATTAGCAAATCAGACTAAACTTCTAATGGCAATAGTTATTGTTTTATTTAGACTAATTTCACAGTTCTACATGTATAAATTTTGCACATAAATTGTTAAACCTACACTCTAGTACCATGATAATGCAAGTTTCCCTATTGCGTAATAACATAGTGATTTATATGGAATCATTCTTGTTGCTCAACCTATAAGAGAGAAAGAAATGGTTATATTTCTATGAAAAAAATAATGTAACTAATTATCTAGTACCATAATTTATTAAATATGAATGCTTGTAGAATACAATTTTTTTCCATTTAAACATACACATCTTTACCTTTTTAACATCTCCGCCTTAGATGTTGATGAAGCACTTACCTTCGTGAGTCGCGGCCGACCTACCCAAGGTCGAAGACGACCTAACTCTGCCGACCTACCCTCTGCCGACCTACCCCTTCCCATTGCCGACCTACGACTTATCACCTCCGACCCAATAGCCTCCGACCTAACCCCCACTCCAGTTGCCGACCTAAGCTCCAATTCTATAGCCTCCGACCTAACTCCAACCTTCCACGCAGAGCTACGACCTAACACCTCAATCGCGACCGACCTAAACCTAAATCACTGCCAGAAAACTCGCGAGCGACATTGATAAGTCGCGGCACCTGAATAAGTCGCGATTCGTTGAGTCGTTGCCGAGATAACCCATGAGTTGTTGCCGAGCTATCCCTTAAGTCGCGAAAAGGAGATGAAGTTGTTGCCGAGCTATCCCTTAAGTCGCGAAAAGAAGATGAAGTCGTTGCCGAGCTATCCCTAAGTCGCGAAGCAGATGTTGTTAACTCGGAACCGAGTTAGGACTTAGAGTAATTTCGTTGTTTTTTTGGTGTAAATTGTAATGTACCTATAAATAGGCGTGTATGGTCATTTTGTAAAGGTTGTTGAAAATTGAATAAAATTCTCTTTGTTAGCTTGTTGCTTTCAATTTCAATTGGTAGTCGAGTGTATCTCCTATCTCCACTAACGTCATTCGAGTGCGCTCGGATCATCGTTTGTTGAAGCCGATTCACGGTATCTTGTGCGCAAGATCAACGTCGAAGAATCGTAGATCTCTTTCCCGGTATCTTCGGATCAACGAGTCAGAGATAGCTAGAGTTCGGTATCTTCGGATCAACGAATTCGGGCATTCCAGTATCCATCAATCCACGAATTGTTACATTCACCGATTGAAGATCGTTTTGAATTATCCGCTGCGTCAGTTTGGTATCAGAGCTTGTTTTAGCCAATCATAGCTAAATCGAGTCTTGGAGCCGAGAATTTGAAGTGTTGAAGGTGTGTTCATCGTGTTCGTCATATTTTGCAACAAAGTTGGAGTTTTCGATCCATTTCATTTTGGATCAAAAGTTCGAAAGGTGTTTGAATCGTGAAGTGTGAATTTGTTGAAGTGTTTGTGAAGTATTCAATCATGCCGCCAAGACGAGTTCAACGTCATCGCAATATTAATGCTTTGTACGGAAGAGAAGAGGCCGACGAAATGGAGCAACGAATCAACGAGAATTTCAATGAGAAGCTTACGGAAGGGATTGGTCGATTAGAGAGGATGATGTTGGAAATGAGTCAAAATCAGAGAAGGGTTTCACCTGAATCGAGCCATGGAAGAAGTAGGATTTCACCACACTCAAATCGAGAGAGAAGTATCGATAGTGATCATAGAAGCGTGGATCGAGATTGTGATCGAAATGTTGATGATCGAGGTCGTGATAGAAATGTGACTGATCGAGATCGGAGGAATGTGGATCGTAGGAATGTTGGTGGTAGAAATGTTGGTGGTCAGGATCGACGTCGATATACATCGGATGGCGAAGAAGAGTATGATGGTGATAGTGTTCATGGACGAGGACGTGGACGAGGAAGGAATCAATCGGAGTACGATTACAAGTGGGAATCGGGAATGAAGACAGAAATTCCAGAATTCAAAGGTGGTATGCAGGCTGAGGAGTTTTTGGATTGGATGGCTAATGTTGAAGAAATTTTTGATTTCAAAGAAGTTCCAGAACGTCGTAGAGTGAAGTTGGTTGCTACAAGGTTGAGGGGTAGAGCTTTGGCATGGTGGCAGCAAACTAAACTTACACGAGAACGAATGGGGAAGTCAAAAGTTGAATCTTGGGAGAAGATGAAGAAATTGATGAAAGCAACGTTCTTACCTTACAATTATCAATCTTTGATGTATCAACGTTTGCAGAACTTGAGGCAGGGCACAAAGACTGTTAATGATTACACGGATGAGTTTTACCAGCTTATTGCGAGGAATGATATTATGGAAACGGAAGAGCAACTGACATCTAGATTCATTGGGGGATTGAGAATGCAGATTCAGGATATGGTTAATATGTTCGATCCAAGATCTGTGGCGGAAGCACATCAGAAAGCGTTGGCTTGGGAGAAGCAGGGACGACGAGGAGGTGGTGTGTTTACGAATTCCAATAATCAAGTGAAGGGTGTTAGTGGAAGTTCTAATGTGTCTAAACCTATCAGTAAACCAGTGGTGAAGGAGGTTGAGAAGGCAAGGGTTAACAACGGTTTCAAATGTTACAACTGTCAGGAGTTGGGTCATAAAAGCAATGAGTGTCCAAAGCCAAAGAAGAGAGCAATGATTGCTGAGGTTGAGGATGAGGATGAAGAAGCTGAATGCTCTAATTCCTTACCAGTTGAGGAGGAAGATTTACTGTCGGGAGATGACGGGTATGCATTGATGATGAGGAGAAGTTGTTTAACACCGAAGCAAGAGGAGGAAAGTAGTTGGTTGAGAAACAATATCTTTCAATCTACATGCACTATTCTGGGAAGAGTTTGTAAATTTGTTATTGATGCTGGGAGTTGCGATAATATTATCTCTACAGAAGCAGTGAAGAAGTTGGAGTTGAAAACCGAGAAACATCCTAAACCGTACAAGTTAGCTTGGTTGAGGAAGGGTGGTGAAGTGAAATTTGGACGTAGAGCTTGTGTGAAGTTTTCAATTGGGCAGAAATACAAAGATGAAATCTGGTGTGACGTCGTAGATATGGACGTTTGTCATTTGTTGCTGGGAAGACCGTGGCAGTTTGATAGAGCAGTACAACATGATGGACGGACCAACAGTTACAGTTTCATGTTCGAAGGTACAAAGATTACTTTGGTTCCGAAGAAACGCCAACAGGAAGAAAACAAAGTGGAGGAAATCGAAGAGCTGAAAACTCTATTGACTTTGAAGGAGTTTGTTAAAGAAGTTGAAGAAGAGCCGGAAGTATTCTTGTTGATTGGACGAGAAAGCAGTGAAGAGGTTGAAATTCCAGAAGAAGTTAAACCAGTTCTGAAAGAATTTGACGATGTATTTCCAGAGGAGTTACCAACGGAGTTGCCACCGTTGAGGGATATACAACATCAGATAGATCTTGTTCCCGGTGCTGTACTGCCACACAGACCACATTATCGAATGAGTCCGAAGGAACATGAAGAATTGCGGAGGCAGGTAGAGGAATTGCTTGAACAGGGGCGTGTGCAAGAGAGTCTGAGTCCTTGTGCTGTACCAGCTTTATTGGTACCCAAGAAGGATGGGACGTGGAGGATGTGCACTGACAGTCGAGCATTGAATAAGATTACTGTGAGATATAGATTTCCAATGCCGAGGTTGGATGACTTGTTGGATCAAATAAGTGGAGCTACTATCTTTTCGAAGATTGATTTGAAGAGTGGATATCACCAAATTCGTATCAGACCAGGAGATGAGTGGAAGACTGCTTTTAAAACCAGGGAGGGTCTATACGAATGGTTGGTTATGCCATTTGGTTTATCCAATGCACCAAGTACGTTCATGAGGGTGATGAATCAGATTTTTCGACCGTTCATTGGGAAATTTGTGGTGGTGTATTTCGATGATATTCTTATTTACAGTGGGAGTCCAGAGGAACATTTGAATCATCTTAGAGAAGTGCTGATGGTACTGAGGCAAGAACAATTTTATGCTGCTACGAAGAAATGCGTGTTCATGACGCATAGTGTTTTATTTCTGGGGTATGTTGTTTCAGAGAAAGGAATACAGGTTGACCAAAGTAAAGTTGAGGCGATCAGAAATTGGCCGCAGCCCAAGACGATAACGGAAGTTCGTAGTTTTCATGGGTTGGCTTCATTTTATCGAAGATTTATTCCACACTTTAGTAGTGTGATGGCGCCTGTTACAGATTGTATGAAAGGCAAACAGTTTTCATGGTCAGAGGAAGCAGGGATTGCTTTTGGAAAAATCAAGGAATTGCTGACATCTGCACCAATTCTAGTGCTACCTGATTTTCAGTTGGTGTTTGAACTACATACTGATGCATCCAAGGTTGGGATTGGAGGGGTGTTGAGTCAGAAGGGGCGTCCTATTGCATATTTCAGTGAGAAGTTGTCCGGAGCGAAGATGCGATACAGTACATATGATGTGGAGTTTTATGCTGTTGTACAATCTATTAAACACTGGAGACACTATCTATTTCAGAAGGAGTTCGTTCTGTATACTGATCATGAAGCACTAAAGCATTTGCAAGGGCAAGACAAGATTTCGGCGAGACATGCATCGTGGATTGCATATCTGCAACAATTTACTTTTGTCGTTAAACACAAGTCAGGGGTAACCAATCGTGTGGCTGATGCTTTGAGCAGAAGGAGTCATTTGTTGACGACAATGAAAGTTGAAGTGACAGGGTTTGAATTATTGCCGGAATTGATTAAAGAAGATCCTTACTTTGTGAAATTTGTTGAAAAGGTAAAGGAAGGAAATACAGATGAATTTGTGTTGGTGGATGGTTTTCTGTTTAAGGAAAATCGTTTGTGCATCCCAGACTGTAGCTTGAGAATGAAGATTGTTAAAGAACTACATGAAGAAGGCCATGTGGGTAGAGATCGTACGTTACAGTTGATTTCACAATCCTACTTTTGGCCATCGATGAGGAAAGAGGTAGAAAGGTTTGTGGAGCGTTGTCATATTTGTCAGGTATCGAAAGGAACTGCGACTAATGCTGGTTTATATATGCCATTACCTGTACCAGATAAACCATGGGTTGATGTGAGTATGGACTTCGTGTTGGGATTACCGAGGACACAGCGAGGTAACGATTCCATATATGTGGTGGTGGACAGATTCTCGAAAATGGCACACTTTATTGCTTGTAAGAAAACGGCAGATGCTGTTCATGTTGCTCAGTTGTTTTTCAAGGAGATCTATCGACTTCATGGATTGCCAGAATCTATTGTGTCAGATAGAGATACTCGATTTTTGAGTCACTTTTGGTTGAGTTTGTGGAAAATGGTGGGAACGAAGCTGAAATTTAGTAGCGCTTATCATCCGCAAACGGATGGACAGACTGAGGTGGTTAATCGATCGTTGGGAAACTTGTTGAGGTGTCTTGTTCAAGATAATCTAAAGAGTTGGGATGTGAAGTTATGTCAGGCAGAATTTGCCCATAATCATGCTGTGAATCGAAGTACTGGGTTCAGTCCATTCCAGATTGTTTATTCGAGCTTACCAAAGGGACCGTTGGATTTAACGGTAATACCACAATCAAAGAAGACAGTTAAGAAAGCTGCTGATTTTGTTGAAGGGTTGACGGAGTGCCATAGAATCGTTCAGGAACGATTGGAAAAGACAAATGAGAAGTACAAACAAATGGCGGATAAGAAACGAAGGAGTGTAGTCTTCAAAGAGGGTGATTTTGTTTACGCGGTATTGACGAAAGATCGTTTTCCAGTTGGGACTTACAACAAGTTGAAAGCACGAAAGATTGGACCAGTAGAAATCTTGAAGAAAATCAATGACAATGCTTATCAGTTAAAGTTGCCAGATCATATTCACACTGCAGACGTTTTCAACGTTAAACATTTGGTTCCATATTATGGGGAGGAATTTGTCGAAGGAGACAAGGGTGTGAATTCGAGGACGAATTCTTTCCAACCAGGGGAGGATGATGAAGCACTTACCTTCGTGAGTCGCGGCCGACCTACCCAAGGTCGAAGACGACCTAACTCTGCCGACCTACCCTCTGCCGACCTACCCCTTCCCATTGCCGACCTACGACTTATCACCTCCGACCCAATAGCCTCCGACCTAACCCCCACTCCAGTTGCCGACCTAAGCTCCAATTCTATAGCCTCCGACCTAACTCCAACCTTCCACGCAGAGCTACGACCTAACACCTCAATCGCGACCGACCTAAACCTAAATCACTGCCAGAAAACTCGCGAGCGACATTGATAAGTCGCGGCACCTGAATAAGTCGCGATTCGTTGAGTCGTTGCCGAGATAACCCATGAGTTGTTGCCGAGCTATCCCTTAAGTCGCGAAAAGGAGATGAAGTTGTTGCCGAGCTATCCCTTAAGTCGCGAAAAGAAGATGAAGTCGTTGCCGAGCTATCCCTAAGTCGCGAAGCAGATGTTGTTAATTCGGAACCGAGTTAGGACTTAGAGTAATTTCGTTGTTTTTTTGGTGTAAATTGTAATGTACCTATAAATAGGCGTGTATGGTCATTTTGTAAAGGTTGTTGAAAATTGAATAAAATTCTCTTTGTTAGCTTGTTGCTTTCAATTTCAATTGGTAGTCGAGTGTATCTCCTATCTCCACTAACGTCATTCGAGTGCGCTCGGATCATCGTTTGTTGAAGCCGATTCACGGTATCTTGTGCGCAAGATCAACGTCGAAGAATCGTAGATCTCTTTCCCGGTATCTTCGGATCAACGAGTCAGAGATAGCTAGAGTTCGGTATCTTCGGATCAACGAATTCGGGCATTCCAGTATCCATCAATCCACGAATTGTTACATTCACCGATTGAAGATCGTTTTGAATTATCCGCTGCGTCAGATGTGAAAAGGGAAGGAATGTATATTGCATCACAGGTAGCATGTGCATACTGCACAACACTAGTTTTATTATAGAGAGTGTTTATTCTAGGTTTGATTAAATTCATTCTATCATTTTATTTGCATTTTTACCTGTAAAAATCATACTTATGCGTCCTTAGCTTATCTATTTTTTATAAAGAAAGATTGAAGTAGATTATGGTCTTTACAAATTAAAAGTATGTTGCATATTTATTACAGTGCCATCTACTATGGATAGAAACGATAATAATTGAGATGTTTATTTTTTCGCAAATAGATTAAACGTGCAATGTAACCAATAATCTATATCCTAATTACTTATATAATGCAAATTGTTGCGAATGCCTAGAAAAAATTTGTCTAATGCACACCACTTCATTATATTAACTGCCGCATATTTTATTTTGTTACTTTCGGAGAATAAATTCTTGGTATGTTATTCACACTACATGTAAAAGCAGTTTTGTTGCTCTAAGATGGTTAATCATTACTTATTGTGGATGTTTATGGATTACTAAGTATAGGGTATACTATATTTATTGACATATCTATCATAAAATAACATATTACTTATGCTTCACTTTTGTACTAGCTTTCAATGAATTATCCTCAATCCTAGTGAAATCTTGAAAGCATAGCTTTTTGATGAGGTGTTTGGAAAAAAGGAAGAACATGTCTTTTGAATGTAAAATATTATATGAAATCAGAAAAGGTGTTGCTAACAGGTATGGAAATTCACATTTTCAATTTTTTGTTTTGCAATCTAAATATTTTCATAATTTGTGTATATATTGTTTAACTTGCTATCATAGAAGTTTTCCTAGTTACTACATATATTTTTTAATGATGTTCGCCATGAGAAATTTCATCTTTTTTAATTTGTACATCTATGACTCCAATAATAATCAAATATGACATCATAAAATCACAGCGAAAACTTACCAGGTACAACATAGGAATGACATACTAATATCTGAGCTAGGATACAAGTTACACAAATAATAAGAAAACTGTTATTCAACTAAAAAGAAACCCTTTCTATTTTGATATGTATAAATATGGTTTTTGAAATATCACTCTTTTATAACCAATTAATTAACTAAACTAATAATAATTGGTATTTGTGATACATTTTGGATAATAAGTAAAGAAACCACTAACAGCAATAGCTATTCGATAAATAAAGGAGATGCATACATCAAAATTTATAAAGATGCAAAAATATTAGATCCATTTCAATAAAAATAACATACCTATCATTATTTCAAACCATTGCTACCATGTATTTAAAAGTAATAGAATAAAGCATAGATTTAACTTGGACAACTGAAATATAGGATGCACCATAGTAAACTAGTTAAATATGGAGATTAGCAAACGAATACTATTCTTATTAAGTGTATATTAACTTATCTTTCTCTTTGTTGACATTAAATGAGTCAAGGTGTTTAAAGGTACTGTTATACGCATTGTAGTCATTAATACAATTTTTTTTACTACAATGAGAATATCAAAGATGAGGCATTATAATCATTTTCCCATTATACTTATGTTTAAATGATCCGAATTCTTTCCACATTTATTAATACTGTGAGGCTATGAATGGCTACATGTCTTTTATGATCAAACAATATTAATATGAATGTATATGAAATTAAAGCGAACTCTTTTGTGATTATGCAAGTTTTCATTCTCCAACAGGAAATGGATGGTTGATAATGCTATACGATGCTGAGGATACAACTAGTCAAGAGACATCCAAGATCTAAAATATGTTAGTAAACATATTATATATTAATCAAAGACAGTATATAATTTTAAAAACTTAAACTTTAAACTCTATTTGATGTTTTTACCAGAATTACTCATAATTCATCATATCGGAGAAATTAAATAGTCTTTTAAAGAATAATAAACAATCAATGCATACCTAAGTGTATCCATTAGGTATCATACTGAGTACTGTATTTACTACCAGTGCATTAAGTGTGTAATACATGGACCGTTGTGTGTAAATTTGGTAGTAGGTGTATAGTGGGCATGCTATTCATGGTTAGATGCATAATTGTAATTATATATGATATGTAATTATTAACTTTTAGTTAACCTCTATTTTTTTACTAGTTGCAAAATGAACAAGTTCATAAATATTTTTTACTTTATATTTAGGGTAGCAAACAAGAATCATGGCAACATGAAGCTTACTTTTTATTCCCTCTTCATGTGGATGGAACCTTGTCAGACAATGCAAAAATAATGCAAGTAAAGAAAATATTTTATCGTACTCTCACTGTTCTTCAAATATTCAGACTGGTATCACAAAATATTACTTTCTTATTTATACCATCCTCGTTAATTCTCATACACACAATAGTAATTGAAGTTCATGCATCTTTATTGATATATCATTTTAAATGAGAATCAATTGAATTTTTATTCTTTTCCTAATAGCAGTCAATGCCAGTTGATCAACTGCTTGTCTCGAAAGAGATGAGAACTTCTTTTCTAACCCATCTTAAGCATAAGTCTCGGAAGAGATGAGAACTTTGAAGATTCAAAGAAGTCCCATCAAAAGGAGTATAATAAGTAATGCAAGAAGTCCCATCAAAAGCAGTGCGTTCTGAACCTTAGGTCTAGTGTGTGTCTAAGAATAGGTTGAGAGCAAGAGGTTTGTGTGCCTAAAGTCTATGTTTTAATCTGTAGCACTTTGTAATTCTCAGTTGTAGAAGATATCCACAGCATAAATTTCTAAACATAAATTAGGTGAAAGGACCTGAATGACACCAACTTGAATTCACTTCATAAACAATGCACGACACAAACAAATGACACCAATGAACACTGAGCATGTAATATTAGGCAAAACTTATTAAGAGTGGACATGAATAACTCCTCAAAATTTGTATTTAGGTCATCCCAAAATAACACAAAGTCACAATTAAAATACTATGAAGTGTAGTTCCTTTTTTAACAGTGAATATTCTTTCATTTGCTTAGAATCTAATATGAATATAAAGTGAGTCATAGTATAACCTTATGCACAAATTATTCAGCAAGGATTTTCAAATTTTGTAAGTAATTAGCTGGGTGAATTCTCCTTATGTACACATACTTAACAAGTATACTTGGAAGAATTAGTGTCCAGTAGCTATGAATTTATTTAAATAAACAAGGTAAGATATTAGACATGGTATATATTCAAGGCTTTAAGAATAAGATACTAGGAATACGAAGTTGTTCCCATTTAACTTTTGAGGTTAATCGTTTTGAAACTGAAAAAAAAAATTGAGGTCAATTTATTTATGGTCTCGATAAGAGAATGAAAATTAACTTTGTAAACCTGTAATAATGCATTCACAGCTATTATATTAGTTCGATTTGACCTTGGCATAATAGAAATAAACTTACATATTTATCTATAAGCTTTATTTAGTGGAAAATAGGCACAAGGACAAATTTTCATAAAAATTTTGGCTGAAGGACAACAAGTTTCATTTTTAGGCTGAAGGACAAACTTTGAAAGATAATTAGGCTGAAGGACAATGCTAATACAACTAGCATTTTGTACAATGTAAAACTGGATATAATGCTAGTTATAATTAGCATTTTGTACAATGTTTGCACTGTACAAAATGCTAACTGTATTTAGCATTTTCCTTCAACCTAATTTTCTTTCAAAGTTTGTCCTTCAACACAAAAATGAAACTTTGTGTCCTTCAGCCTAAATTTTTTTCAAAGTTTGTCCTTGTGCCTAATTCCCTCCTTTATTTAATTGTTTGTTGATGTATGCATTTCTTAATTGAAGGGTTGTGTTACACTTTACAACAGTGATTACCTAATTTGTAGAAGTTTAAAAGATGTAGTCTATGAATTATGCAACTATCAGTTATTTATGCTAAAAGTGGATGTATTTGATTAAATACTCACTTATTTTTCATGCACGTCTTAGATACATGTAATATACTAGCTTGATAAACTATATATGTAGATTATACACATGTAATGTACTAGCTTAGATACATGTAATGTACTAGCTTAGATCCATGTAATATATTCACTTAAATTATTATATATATATATATATATGTATGTATGTATTGTATAAAATCATATATGAATTAATTACATTATACATGAACTAATATAAATAAGAATTATTATAATATCTTGATAACTTATTAAATGTATTATAGAAATGAATTATATATAAATTAATATATAATAAATTATATATATATATATAATAAGTTTATGAATAAATATAAATTACACACATATATAACAATCATAATATCTTGTAAACTTATTATACCATCACATGTGTATGTATTATAGAATTATATGTATGAATTAATATGAATTTTTTTGATGAAAAAGTGATCCTCGTTGCGAGGAGAGCCCTTATTAATTAATTAATAAAGCAAAAGTCAAACAAGTTTGACAGGTGACTATACATAAGTAGATGATATGAGTGTAGATGTACGATCATCGCATAGATGATCAAAAAAAGAAAAGAGATAGGAGACAAAAACAAATTAATATGTAAACATGTTTGGATGAATTTTATAAACATCAAATGCGAAATGTTGAATGATAGAGGCTTATGGATATAATCTGCTGCTGAATGGCTACAATGAGTGGCAATACACTACAAGGACGACAGCAGATAGCGACCGTCGCAGGCCGTCGCTAGCCGTCGCTATCTGCCGTCGCTATTTACCTCGTCGCCCAATAGTAACGCGACGGCTTTAGCGACGGCTCCGTCATCAGAATAGCGACGGCTCGCGACTGCAAATGTGCCACGTGGAAATTTTCCAACGACTAAATAGCGTCACTAGGTGTCGCTAGGCGACACAAAAATTTTGCAATTTAGACGTCGCTAGCCGTCGCTATTCTGCAACCTACAGGCCGTCGCTAGCCTGAAGCAAAATTTTTGCAGTTTCACAACCCATTCACCCCTCAAACAACAACCATCAAATACCATCATCACAGCCAATATACACTATATTCATCAACTATAGCCATCATATATCCATCATATAACATCAATATACATTCAAACAATATAAAATCCAACCAAATCTCATTTACAAATCCAACCAAATCAAACAATATAAAATCCAACCAAATCCATTAACCAAAATATGTACATAGTAACCCGAAATTTCTACATAATATCCCGACATATATACATAATAGCCAACCAAATCCATCAACTAGAAGTTATCAAAATATGTACATAATATCTTAAAAATATATATACACCAAACCAACCAAAATGTGTATATACCAAACTATAACACGAGCAAACAAACATACCTACTCCTCGCCATCGCTGCCGTCCTCTCCAGGCATCCTCCCATGCTGTTGCAAATAAGCCGCAATCCGCTCATCCAGCTGTTGCTCAAAGAAACTCTTCCTCCAATCATTTATTTCTTCCACTGTCGCCCTCAACTGAGCAATCTCTGCGTCTTGCTGCGACCTCCTGTATGCACTCTGCATTCTCATCGCCTGTAAAATAGTTCATAATTATTTATATATTAATATATATAATATTATTAAAATTATTTAACTATTCATAGCTATACCGTCAAAATTTACCTCCACATTTCCATAGTTATACCGTCGACGGATCCGAGAAGGCGGGTCAATAATAGCATCCCATATATGGTTCTCCTCCTCTACCGTAAGCTCTTCCCGACCAGTGGACTGTGCTACACGAGCCCGCTCTGCTTCGTACCTCTCCTGCGATTACAAACAATTGTTTTACACGATAAAAACCGAATTTCAAATTTTTGAAAATAAAATAAGACAAAATATTGTTATTAACAATAAATTAATTTACCATTATGGATTGTGATTTGTCATCCGTCCACTCGTACGAAACATTGCCCTCTTCGTCAGTCCTCTCCACGGCATGCGTGGCCTTGAACAGCTTGGCCATAGTGGGCTCGCGGTTGTATCTCGCGGCCTGAAAATATATAAATATTATTGCTAATCTGATTATAAAATATTGTAATAAAATGTAAACACAGTTTATAAATTTAATTACCAGCTCTCACTTGTGCTCCTGAAAGGATTTGGAGCCACCACGGTGCAATGTAGGATTTTTATTCCTGTTTGCCCGGTTCCGCACAGATAACTCCTACAAATTAAGATAAATTATCATGTATATATCTTGCGAGATTTATATTAGATTTAAATAATAAAGAAAACATATTTTACTTACTTTTGCTGCCGGACTGTCCCAAAGCCGAAGAAATTCATTCCATACACCCTCACCCATCCAGTTCGGCTTTTTCCCTGCATTCTTAGCCTTGGACAATGTATCTCTGTAATTTTTTCTCATTCGTTTGTTCCAGTGATTTAAAAAAATGCTCAAGTCATCATGGTCAACGCGGATTGCAGCCTGTAAATTAAAATTATTTTAAGTTATATACATTATATTAATTTACAACTGAAATTCAAACTACCACTTACAAGTAAATCCGCCTGTATTGCGTTTTTGACGTGAGGGGGGATGTCGTCCCAGCAAGGCCAACAACCATCCATGCGGCTCTGAAATGCCTTTCTCGAAACCTGTAAAATATAATCTGATGGCTCTACCTCAAAGCCACTGCAAAAGTTATGATATACATGTTTAGTGGATTTTAAAACTTATACTTTAAATAAAATTGATACTTACCCAGCACTTCTAGGAACAACTTCTGCAATCGGACGTAAGTCCGGTGCAGTGCCACTACCACCTGCACCGGGAGATGGGGATGGCGTGACATTACCACCTACACTCCGTCTCCTGCCAGACATATCTGCTATAGAAAAACAATATCATCGGAGAACAATTATAGAAATTCACTACTACATAGCATGTTTCAATCACTTTCACAGAAACAATTATAAACATTTACTAGTACAAAACATGGATAAAAATTAACTAAATGATCATCACAGAACAATTACAGAAATTTACTATTACATCGCATGTTTCAATCACTATCACATAACAATTATATCAATAACGATCAGTCTTCATCGTTTTCTGATTCAGACTCAGTCTCGTATTCTATCTCATTTTCTTCGGTACTTTCGAATGCATCAAATAGGACGTTCGATTCATCATTCAAAGGCCCTACATCAATATCATCAGTTATTATTATTTCTGTATTTGATTCAAGATTAGCTTGATATGCTGCTTCATCTGGAATATTATTTCCATCAAACGTAAACCTTGGTTTCGTTTTGAAAACAGCGGACCAATCCGCTTTATCTCTTTTCAAAGATGGATACGGAGCAAAATAAACTTGTAACGCTTGCTTGGCTAATACAAAAGGATCGTACTTATAGTAGTGTGATGTATACCTTATTTCAATAAGTTTGTACTCTTTATGCACGTTGATTCCGGAACCAGGAACGTTACTGAACCAATTGCACTTAAATAAAAAAACCTTTTCTAAAGGTTCAACATAATATGTCAACTCTGTAATCCGTGTTAAGACGCCGTAAAAATCTTTTAAATGCTCATCTGGATCATCACTGCCTTTGACAAATACCCCGCTGTTATATGTTAATTTTTCAGCACCGTAATCTTTCGTGTTGAACTTAAACCCATTGACGAAGAATATTGGATAAGTCTTCACATTTCTTTTCGGTCCAATTGCAAGATGTCTTAAGCCTTCATCAACAACACAGTTTCTTGGCTCATAAACATAGTTCAAAAACCATTTGGCAAATTCTTTACTGAGATCGCCAGATGGATACTGTGATTCGTAGATACTGCATATATGTAATATGTATTATTATTATTATGTACGTACAAGTAAATTACAAGTGAATTAATTATTACCTGACAAATGGTGCGACTTCGACACAATTTAAAAGAACATACGTGTGCGCTACATGGTGGTCTCTATCGTCCAACCATATTTCCACACATTTTCCACTAGGTTTACCATGTTGTCTAAAAATAGATAACATTGTTTGAGAAGAATTTTGTTCAACGAATTCCTCATTTAGAGGAACAGTTACAAACGATAAGTTCACATCGTCCTTGAAGTAGTGAGAGAAAAAAAATGAGGCTTCTTCTTCAAGATACGATTTGCATATCAAACCCTCAACTCGGGCTTTCTGTCGAATCTTCTTCTTCAGATGATTCAAGTACCTATTAAGATATTTATTACATATTTAGATATACAAATTTGAATTCGAAATTGACATGAACATTGCACATGTTTTACCTCTCAAACAGATACATCCATCCATATTGCACATGACCTCGAAGAAGTGCTTTGGATGGAAGATGAATAGGTAGATGCTCCATTACGTTAAAGAAACCAGGTGGAAGTATTTTCTCCAGTTTGCATAGCGGTATAGGTATTTCTACTTCAAGTTTACGTATACGATCCACCTTTAATGTTGTCGAACAAAGCTGTTTATAAAACAAACATAACTCTGTTATGACGTTCCATACTTTTACCGGCAACAGTTCTTTGAAAGCCACGGGTAGTAAATATTCCATCATGATATGACAATCGTGACTTTTCATCACACTCAGTTTTCTATTTTTGAAGTCAACACATCTACGAAGATTGGAAGAAATCCCATTGGGAAATCTTAAATCTTCCACCCACTTTAGCACGAGTTTTACTTGCTTATTGTCTAGCTCATAGCATGCTTTCGGTTTTTTATTGTCATTAGGCTTCATATGAAGTTCCGGCCACTTACAATAGTTTGCTATATCAAGCCTTGAATTCAAATCGTCCTTGGTTTTGCCCTTTACATTCAAAATTGTATTAAACAGATTATCAAACACGCTCTTTTCGTTGTGCATCACGTCAATATTATGTCGGAGTAAGAGATCTTTCCAATATGGTAACTCCCAAAATATACTTTGTTTGCACCAATTATGAATGTCTGACTTTCCTGGGATTTCAGTCTGGACTCCAGTTTCATGTATCTTTGGATAGTCCCTTACAATTTCGTATATTTCCTCGCCTGACCAAACCTTAGGTGGTTTCAGATTCTCTTCTCTGTTAGCTATGAAAATTTTCTTATCTCTTCTAAAAGTATGATTGGGATGAAGAAAACACCGATGACAATCGAACCATGAAACTTTCTTCCCATATCGTAACGAAAATGCTCGTGTTTCTTCCATACAATAAGGGCATGCTAGACGACCGGCCGTACTCCAACCAGAAAGCATCCCATATGCAGGAAAATCATTAATAGTCCATAACAAAGAAGCGAACATACGAAAAAAAAAATTCCTTGATACATCGTAAGTTTCGACTCCTTCATACCACAGTTTCTTCAACTCTTCGATCAATGGTTGTAAATAAACATCAATTCCTTGGGTTGGATCATGAGGGCCGGGAACGACAGTGGTGAGAAACATATATGGTGTCTTCATACACATCCATGGAGGTAAATTATACGGAGTAACGATAATTGGCCAGGATGAATATTTACTACCAAACTGTGAAAATGGTGAAAATCCATCCGTACATAAACCAAGTCTGACATTACGGCTTTCCGCAGCAAATGCGGGATAAGTCTTATCGAAATGTTTCCATGCTTCTCAGTCGGATGGATGTATTAAAGTTCCTTCTTCCGCTGTTCTCACACTATGCCATCGCATATGACAGGCCATAGCAGAAGATGCATATAATCTTTGAAGTCTAGGAGTGATGGGTAATAAATGCATTCTCTTGTACGGGACTTCTTTCCCTTTCTTCTTTCTTGGTTTGTATCTTTCTTCGTTACATATTTTGCATTTTCTGAGGTCAACGTCATCTTTCCAATACAACATGCAACCTTTCACACATGCATCTACCTTCTCGTACGCTAGACTGAAAGCGTACATTAATTTTTTTACTTTATAATGACTATCGCACATCAGATTATTGGGTGGCATGTGTCGTTTTGCAGCTTGTACAACTGCTGTAAATGCAGCTTCCGTAAGGTTGAATTTTGATTTCATAGTTATGTATTCGGCGGTTACTGAAAGTTCGGTTCCACTTTTACATCCGTCCCACAACGGCCTCTTAGCAGAATCCAACAAATCGTATATTTTTTTAGCTCCCGCAATCGGTTCTTCTTCGACATTTTCGTCTTCATCGACAGCTTCAGTTGTAGGAAACATTGATCGTGCTGCATCATCCACCATATTTTCTATCGGATTCGTCATCATATTACCGTCCTCTAATATTTCAGTATTAGGTGTAGGTTCAACAAGTTCTCCATGACGATCCCAGAAATAATAATCAGTCACGAAACCATATTGATACAAATGTACTTCAACTATATCCGGTTTCCAATGCTTCAAATGTTGGCACTTACTACATAGGCAACGAATTTCTGTGTTGTTTCGGTTATTAGATTTAGCAAATCTAATAAATTCGTGTACACCGTTGTAGAAATGTTGCTTTATTGATCCCTTCTTTCCAGTTCTGACTTCATACATCCAAGTACGGTCGAGAAAATAATTAAACATTTTTCCTGATTTGAAAATGTATGTTAAACAGTTTAAATCATTAATTTTCAACCATTCTCCGTTGTAAACGTTCACCATTGCAGAAAATTCAAAATAAAAACTTCACTTTATTTTTAAATTTTTTAGTATTTTGGTTTTCACTTCGATGGTCAGTCATCCTACTTCCCATTACAAACACAATAATGTAATTACATTTTATAAATCATTTCAGATTAAACGGTTCAACAAAATTTCGGCAGCACTGCCCTTCTGTTCCCTGTATTGTACACAAATGCATGTACACAGGGAACGTAAAGGAAGTGCTATCGAAATTTTGTAACCGTTTAAAATGAAATGATTTATAATATGTAGTTACTTTATTGTGTTTGTAACTTGTCCAATACAGGGACAAATTCGACAAATATTTTATCAGATGAATATAAATGTCCGTTCCGTTACCAAAACGAACATCCATATAACGATCATATACAACACTTGCCAGACGGGGCCAAAGCCAATCTAAGAGATAAAAAAATTTCTTTAAATTTTATCAAATATTGTTGTTCTTTTCAAATTTTGACAATGTTTCAACTATTTAAATTTTATTTAATAAATTTGTATATTTAAATTTTAGTTCAACATTCAATTAACAATTTTAGTTCAATATTCATTTCTTTATTTTTTTACGACATAGATTTTAGCAGAATCTTTGTTGTTGTTATATTCATTTCTTAATTTCTTTACAAACTAGATTTTAGTACAATATCAGTTGTTTTTAAAGTCATCTCCTAATTTTTTTAAAAAAATTTAGATATTTGCAGAATTTTTAATGTTCTCATATTCATTTTTTAATTTTTTGTATAAACTTTATTTTTGTACAATACTGTAATTTGTAATTTATCAAACTTAAATTTGTACAATACTGTATAAACTTTATTACTGTACAATACTGTAATTTGTAATACTCATATTTGCAGAATTTAGATTTTAACAACTTAAATTTGTAATTTATCAATTTCATAAACTATGAAATACTTTCATGTAAATTTATCAATAACCAAGTTAATCATTAGTATACACTATTTTTTCACCTAAAACAACTAACCATGTTAATCGCCAACAATAATCATCTACATCAACCATTTATTCAACTTGATCATGATAAACTAATTAATGTAATACTTAATTCAAGTTCATGATAATAAACTAATTAATCTACCATATCAACATACAACACTACTAATACCTAATTTAACAACACTACTAATACCCAATTTAACAACAAATCTCAATCTTACAACAAATCATAATTGAATTAGGGTTTAAACTAAACCTAAAAACATCAAATTTACATTCAAACAAGAGATTAGAAGCATACCGACACAAATTTGGGTGATTTGGAGGCGTTGAAGGCTGGGGCGGCGGCTATGGTGACGGAGGGCGACGGATGGGGGGAAGGAGGAAGGAATTGGGGGAGGAATCGAAGTGAAGCTGTTGCTCTCGGCTCAGATCTGTATACTGCGTATAGCGACGGCTAGCGACGGCTAACGACGGCCGCTTTTTTTAGCCGTCGCTAAGCTCCGCCGCTATACGAAGCCTTTCTAGTAGTGGTAGAACTTGACTGAACCTTTGGGACTAGATTGCAGTGTGAATAGCTGAGCATAATGTACTGAATTGGGTGACTGGAAGCAACTAAAGTGATGAAGTGATGTTTGCTTCAATATTTATGCAACCTTGAAACTTTAATCTACACTATTACAATCAGTATTGCTGACGGCGCAGGCTTAGACTAAACCAGACTTGATTGTGAAGTTGAATAGTAGTGCTGATATAGAATGATATAGAGTTAAGTGCTGTTGAGTTTGAAACTAAGGCATGAAGCAAAAATTGCTGAAAGAGTAGAGGTGCATTCAGAAACTCTGATGACAGAACCGAAGCTACATTTATAAATGTCTGTGCAAAGCTAAGGGCATACTGAACAAGAGAACAACACAAATGCATGATTGAGAAAAATGCAATTGCATGTAAAGGGTGAACAAGTATGGCAAAGCTAATAGTTTGAAAATGAAACAATGGGAGACCTTGAGTGAAGAGAATGGTATAAATCATCCATGCCCCATGAATCGAGGCTGCAGCTTGAGAAGGCAGGAAGGGAGTTCCGTCAAGGTAGAAGTGCATAGCACTAATTGGTGTGGTAAGCTACCAATTGTGAATGCAGGATAAGGTTGCCAGAGCCTAGGCAAAGTATACTGCAACCAAGAGATGTCTCGGAGTCAAAGTGAGGAAGTTGGTGGTAGGCATGCATTAAGGATTGCGGATAATATGAAATGCAGAAGTGTGGACGAGTAGGCATAGACAAATTGCACTGCGGTAGGTCAGTACTAATATAATAATCTTATACAAATAGCAATAGTAGTAATTAGTAGCAGTACTAATATAATAATTCTGAAGTATGCCATATTATTGATATGAAGGTGCAAATTAGGTTACTTCGGAATTCTCGTAAATCAAATCCATAATGCTGAAGTATGTCATATTTAAAGAAAATGATGCCTACACTCTTTTTACCATCTCAAGCACAACAAAAAATAATGCAAATAAGTCAACAGGAAAAGGCAAGTTTGAAATTTTAGGAAAGCAAACATATAAACATTTAATATATGTGCAGTCCTAACCACTTTACTACATTATTCTTCACTTTAGCTTAAGCCTGAAACAAAAACAAAGTCACTTCGGTGCATTATAACAAGTGTCTTAATTTACATACGCCATGGTACCTCAGGGGATGCACTCCACTTTTGATCACTTAAGTTTCTTTGCATTTCTGGTTATTTCAATAGTTTTTATATCACTATGGTACATATGGATATTTTTTGGTCACTTCTATGCATTTCTTTTCATGGAACTTTTGCTCCAAGTCTGATCTATAGTACCTCATCTATATTATTTGTCTCTTGTGTGTTTACCTGTTCCTTTGTGTGCACTTCATATTGTTCCCCTTCTCATGCTGCAACATTAGGTTCGCCCAGTTGAAGCCTTACTTTCCTACGATCTGCGCACTTGATTCAATATTATTTTTGTTGGGAAATTTCTATAAGAAGAAGAAGGAGAAGTAACTACTAATTTGCAAGGAGATTGAGAGATGAATATTTTGTAAAGGAGAAATAAACTTCTATTTTTCTTTCAACTTTTCTGTCTTGCTTTTTCATACAAAAGATGAGAGAAAACATTCTTATTTATAGTGTAATACATTCTCTAGACTTTTCTTCAATCATCTTGACAAAAATTTATTTTCTAGAATTCTCCAAATTACATATTAGTTAACTTCAGATTTTACTCTTTACTTAATTTGACATTTCCATAAATACAAAGATAAAAATTGTCAACATAATCAACGTATCCTAAAAACCATGTTTATTTTCAACAATTTTTAGTCAAACTCATTTTAATGAAGGTATTCCCATTGATGGATCCCGTCAAGCAAAAAGTAGGGGCCTTCGAACTAGTGACTGTTTCTTCCACTTTTTTTATCATAACTTTATTAAAAATATGTACTTTGTTTTGGCTAGTTCTTTTTCTATAAATACATATAATCAATACAAAAACACTGAAAGTTCTTTACATACTTTGTACGAGCCTACCAATACCAATGAAGTTCTTTTCATATTTTCAAGAACTGTAAGGAATAAGCGTAAGGAGTTGTATTTTTAGTCCGACCACTTTGTTACTAGCAGCAGTGAAGTTGCAAACAAGTTCCAGTCCTCAATTTATCATATGTTCAAACCAGGGTACTGTGTTAGATGCAAAATCTAAGGAAAATTAATTGGGTTACTCACTTATAGGGAAGATAGGCTTGTTTTTACAAAGGGTGCTATTTCCAAACCTACAGTTCACACTCAGGGGTGACATTGACAATGCATTGTCTTTTTAATGACAACAGATAGCTATAGAATAGAGTCAAGCTTCATTTTTGTTAACTTGATATATCATGTAAAAATGTTAAATATGGTTGATGGCTATGGAAAAATGCATTTCATTTTATTATTGTTTCATGTTACACAATATTAGGTAGACGCACAATATTGGTTCTCTTTTGAAAATGCATTTCATGTTACCGTTGTTTTAGCACTTTTGTACCAGATAGTTTGTTTTCAGCACTTTTTATTTATTCCCAGACTGCATTTCATTTTAATACCACTCACATCAACTATGTTTCAAGCTATATTTATTGGATTTCTGATTTCTTTTGCTAATTTTGAACTTTTACTTTGCAGGTAGATAGATATCTTTGTTGCAAAAAAAACAGTAACATATCACAAAAAGTTTTGGATTCAAAGTTATTTTTGATGCCAGAACTTCATTTTGGTCTTCATGCTTGTATGTTCTACTACTTTTGATCACTAGTTGCTACTTGCTTTGCATTGTTTATTCAATATTATGGATGTATTATGTATGTTTTGATGTAAGAATATTGCGTAATTTGATTATGTAATGTTACATGTTGATTATGAGATGTGTGATTAATATAATATATTGATTATCAAATGTGTGATTAATATAATATGTTAATTATAAAATGTGGGTGTTGATTTCAAATGTGCTGGTATATAAATTATGATTGATGTGTACAAAAATTTAATATGTTGAAGAGGAATGCAAAATCCATAAACGACAGCGTCTGTAAAGACAGTGTTTGTAAAATGTTGTGTGAACTTTTAACAGCGTTTTAGAAATGCTTTAGTAAACTTCAATAATGTTTAATAACGTTGTGGTATTTGTCAACAGCATTTTGTAACAGCTATAAAATGGGTCTGTAACAATGAATAAACATTAAAAAATACCCATAGAAACTTTTAAAATGCTGTAAATAAATTTCATTACATTGACGAAAATGCTAAAAAGAACTCACATCAATGTGTTCAATGTTGTTAAGAAGTTGTCATAGCAAAAGCTTAAGGCTGTATATGCTTAACACAGCAATAACTACATGCTATAAATAAGTTAGCTTAGCAAGTAATAACTGTTGTTAAATGTATTTGATAGTAGAAGCTGAACGCTAAGAAAAGTTTTTAGTTCATCAGCAAAAACGATGTAAGACCATAAAAACACTATTCAAAACACTTTTTACAGCGTTTTCACTATTGCTATGTTATGTTCTAGACCTATAATGGCATGTCGTTACACAACGTAGTTAAAAACGTTGTTAAAACCTTTTACAGTGTTTTTTAAACGCCGTTAAATGTCCAGTTTGTTGTAGTGATAGAAGAATGGATTGTTGAAAAAGAACATGGAAGGAAAAACTACAAGAATTGGAGAAAAAGCGATTCACTCTGGTCCGTTCTATCCCATTAACCATTTCATTCATTATGATGATATTGATTTAACTGAAGATGCTCATAATGTAAATAAATTTCATTACATTGACGAAAATGCTAAAAAGAACTCACATCAATGCGTTCAATGTTGTTAAGAAGTTGTCATAGCAAAAGCTTAAGGCTGTATATGCTTAACACAGCAATAACTACATGCTATAAATAAGTTAGCTTAGCAAGTAATAACCGTTGTTAAATGTATTTGATAGTAGAAGTTGAACACTAAGAAAAGTTTTTAGTTCATCAGCAAAAACGATGTAAGACCATAAAAACACTATTCAAAACACTTTTTACAGCGTTTTCACTATTGCTATGTTATGTTCTTGACCTATAATGGCATGTCGTTACACAACGTAGTTAAAAACGTTGTTAAAACCTTTTACAGTGTTTTTTAAACGCCGTTAAATGTCCAGTTTGTTGTAGTGATAGAAGAATGGATTGTTGAAAAAGAACATGGAAGGAAAAACTACAAGAATTGGAGAAAAAGCGATTCACTCTGGTCCGTTCTATCCCATTAACCATTTCATTCATTATGATGATATTGATTTAACTGAAGATGCTCATATCTACCACCCGGTTAACTATGATGACAATGCTGGGAAGATAGATCAACATTCCTCTTTTTAATTAATCTTTGCTCCTTAAAACTTTGGAATCCTTAGAATGAGGAGAATTGGATTTGGACCAGTGTTTATGGAAACATAATAAAATTTAATGTTGAAATGCTTGGTCAAATTCTTAATTGTTCTTATATGGGAATTCGATTGCAAGAAGTTCTCGATACACGATATGCCCCAAGAGATGTTGTCACTCATCTTATTTGGGAAGATGATATGCGGAAACTAAAAACATCTAGTTTTCGTCTAAAAGCCCGACTACTTAACCGTATGCTCGTCAACATAGTCATCCCTAGGTTAGGTAGTCATGAACAAGTATACGAAGATGATCATAAAGCTTTGTATGTTATATTTGGTCATATTGAAGTCAATTGGGCACAATATATTTTCGACCAAATTAAAAGCTTTTGGACACCTACATGCCGAAGCATCGTCTATGCTCCTTATATAATGAGAATTCTATGGTCATTTGGAATCCCTTCATATCTTTTCCAATATAAAGAAATTTCAGTTTAGATAGTGGCATTAGATTTCTCTCTTTGATGCATCTAACTAAAACTCCACCGAGTAAAACCCCTTTCTCCCAATATCAACAACTGCAACAACAATAACAACCACCTATAGCTCGACCTTTGCAATCTGCAAGAGCTTCAGAAACTACCGAGTATTACTCTGATTCAGAGATACAAGAAGCCATAATTGCAGTAGGACAAGGAGAAAATTATCGAGATGTTGCACATCAAAACCAACGTCTCCTCTTCTTGAACCAAAAAGCGCTAGATAAAAAGATTACTCGCTTAGAACGTTCCTTTTCTACTAGAATGACCAAAGTAGAAAAGACATTAGAAAAGGTCGTTTCAACATTGGGAAAAGTCATGAGAAAGGTACGGGGTCGTTCATTGTCACGGTGTTCGTCTTCTCCATCCCCGACACCATCGCCGCCGCCACAGGTATTTCAACCAGGACATTCATCAGGCGCAGGTCCGTCAGCTGATCCGACACCACACTCTCGTCCTGATAAGGCACCAATAAATGTTAACACTAAAGAAAGAGAAGATATCACTTGGCCTCCACAAGACCCTTCGCACTACAGTCATTACGCATCATTTCAGGGCCTCTCTATTCAAGAGGATGGGGAGTACAACGATCAGTCTCCGTGGCAACACAGCGGATATGATGAAGACTCATCTAATTTCTGCGTTACTACAACTATTAGTGAGTTTTCTTTTATTTTTAATCATGTAGGTTTTATGTATCTTTGTTTGATTTCATCGAAATAATGTTTTTGTATAACTATGACAAATATTATCTATGATTCTGTGAAAACTTGCGCTCTTTATATTTTCCACATTTCGTTCTTTCTGTATCTCCTTTTGATAATGCCAAAGGGGGAGAGATACCATATTACATGTATATAGGGGGAGAAATAACATTCAGGGGCAGTTATATGCTTATTCGATAAGTGATTGTGTAGTTGTCATCATCAAAAAGGGGGAGAATGTTAGAACCTATATTCTATGATTTTGTTAACAACAACTATACATGCATACACATACAATATATTCCATCTATTTGCAGGTAAAAGATTTCAAAGCTCACAATATCGCGATTTGAAGAAGACCAATAGAGGAGAAGAATCATTGGTATTAGAAAAGCTATTATAGTGTGTTATAGTCATAGATATATAGTTTGTAAAATCTTCTTTAGTAGTTTTTTACACAACATTGCACAACAAAACTTTTATAAGCCTTTCATCATTTCAAAAAAGGTAACTGCAGAAGTTAATATGTATCAGACGTTTGTCAATATATATCAGACGTCTGACTATGGTCTTTGTTTAAAAATATTAGTCTGTATCAAACGTCTTTCAATATATATCAGACGTCTGACTCTGGCCTCTGTTTAAAATATATTTATTTAAACAGACTCTGAATATTATGGACAGACGTCTGTGCTGGGTAACAGGCAAAATCAATGAACATGCACTTGCTTCATTCTAATGATTGCATCTGTATCTCTTCAACGCACCTCTTCTTCCTCAATGATTGCAAACCTTAGACTAAAATAGAACATATTAAAGGATGCTACTCTTCAAGAAAACTCTTCAACATCTATAAATATGTAAAGTTCTAAGAAATAACTTACTTGAATTGTCTAAATCTCATATCTATGCTCTTTGCATACTCTGATTTCTAAAAGCAATAAATATATCAGTTTTACCACTTCCTAAAAGCAAAGCTTCACATACATATACTACTCAAAGGAGATTATAGGAAGATTTGTACTGTGCAGTCAAAATCAGTGTTACTGAGAACACATACTTGTCAGGAAAAGATTTTTGTATCAAGCCTATTCCTCCAGGCTAAGCAAGGGCTATTTACTAGTTAAGGCCGAAGAGGAGCTTCCGGACTGGATGTAGGATGGGAGGTCCGAACCAGTATAAAATCTCTGGTGTGATTGTTTCTTTACTTTTTACTCACTTTACTCTGCTAGTTATAAGTTAGCTATTTATTACACTTGCATATTAGATATAAATACACGATCCATACACACTTTCAGGATAGTCTGGTAAATGGGGATGGGAAATCCAGAGCACATTGCATGTTTGCATATCATCATGATAAATTTTACTATGTTATGTATTAACAATTGTTGATGCAGGTGCACAGTATATGGTTGTTATAAATTGGGTTAAGATACTAGTGATGGAAAAACCCGTTCCGCTAAGCAGCGTGGTCTCACTAGATATCTATATGGTTCAAGGTGGTAAGTTATTATTCACACCAGACTTTTTGTCTAAATCGAAGTTTATGTATTCCCCTTAAATTTTGGATGCTCAATTGATTTTGAGTAGCTTGAGGGTTAAGGTTTTCATGTTCTCCCTTAGACGAATATGCTTTCAGAGACGTGCAAGAGGCCAGCTAGCTATTAGGATATCTTTCTGTTTGATTCCGCTGTATTTTGGATGTAATGGAAAAGTTGTTTAATTGCCTATATTAAGACTTTGATCAACCAAGGGCGGCATCTTCATATGTCACTCTTGGCGTATTTTGTAATAATTATATTTCTCTTAACGCGGTTTACAAATTGGGATTATGTAATAAATTTGAAATATGATTTGAAGTGGAATGAGAAATTCATTTTATGATTTTAAAATTTTTCATATCCATGTATTACTGTTATATCAATGTATCTAAAATTACAGCATTTGATCACCGAGAATTAATAACTACTGATGACTGCAGCATACGTAGCAGTTAGTTTTGGGCCTCCAAATGGGGGATGTTACAAGTTGGTATCGGAGAATAGGTTTATGTAAATTCAAAAGAAATTTGAACCTAAAAGATTTTCAAAACATAATCCAATGAATCAGAAAATGAGACCGGGGTTTGGGTTAATGCTATAGTAACTTACTTGAATTTGATATATATATATATATATATATAAGTATGTATTCCCTCTCTCTTAGATCGTTCTTCTTTATCTTACTAAAGCTCGTATGCAGATTTACGAGAAAGGAAGATGTGGAGGCAGGAAACGGAAGTGGAAATCTAGGTGGAGGAAGCACCACAACTAATGGAAATGCTCGACCCAATACTAGAGGGAATCCGGATCGACGGACAAATGCTAATCCAAATGCAAATGCCAACATAGTTGATGGAACCCCGCCAGTAGATATGGGGATGATATATCAGTTCTTTTTCAATCTGATGCAAGTTGGAGCAGCTGCAAGAATAGCTGGGAGGTAATGCTTTGAAGGAGCTAATCTTGTGGCCCCAGTTGGCCTTAACTATGCTAAACTGAGCAAGGATTACACCAGTCATGGTGGGAAGTAGTTTTTAGGAACAGAAGATGTTGTTAAAGTGGAAAACTAGTTATTACACTATGAAAGGATTTTTGCTGACTTGGGATTAGATGATGAGCAGAAGAGGACACTTGCTTCTAGACAGCTGCAGTGAGTAGTACTTTATTAGTGGAATAGTGTTATCGTGGGAGTTCCCGAGGAAGAGTTGACTTGGGCAGAATTTCAAAGGAGATTCGAAGAGAGGTTTTTGTCTGAAGTTGCCAAGTTAGTATTGCTGAGAAAGTTCATGGACCTAGTGCAAGGTGAAATGTCGGTGATTGATATGCTACAAAGTTTGATGAGTTGTCCAGATATGGATATGCTACCATTGACACCGTCATTAAAGGAAATGAGAAATTTATTCAAGGGTTAAGACCATATTGCTATGGCGACTATGCAATATCTTGAAGATCCAAGTACAGTTGTAGTGGAGATGGCAACCCGAAATGAAGAGATGCTTTCTACTTATGGGAAGGAGAAACGGGTTAGAATCAAGGATTCTCAAGGCAAGAAGAGGAAATTCTTTAAGAAGAAAGGAGCTCAGAAAGGAGGAGCTACCAAGAAGGAAAAAGCTGATATGGTCTGTTTCAAGTGCGACAAGATGGGAGTTTATGCTCATGGATGTCGAACCGGAAGAGGGAAGAAGGTTGCTGATAAGAAAGGAGTGAAATGCTTCAACCGTGACCAGATTGGACACTATAAGAATCAGTGTCCAGAACCATTCAGAGCAGACAAAGGGAAAGTTTTTGCTTTGGAACCATCATTTTCTAGACCAACTGCTGCTAAGAAAGGAAATACTATGATGGAATGTATGCTTTTGATTCATAGTATACCGGTTAGGGTACTATTTGTTACTGGTGCATTGCATTCATTTATATCTCAGTGTTTGGTAGATAAGTTATGTTTGGAATCCCTATACCTTGTTACTTATTAAAGGTTGCGAATCCGATAGGATGGTATGCAACTCTGGGGATGAGATGTGACCAGTTAGAACTTGAATTATTTGGTCATAAGTTTGCATGCAGTTTGTATGTTTTTGATTCCATAGGCTTCAGGATCATTTTGGGTATGGATTGGTTAAATAGATATGACGCTAGGACATTTCGCCAAGAGAGGGAAATTTCGCTAAAACACCATAATAGTCATAACCAAATTTATACTCGGTAGAGAAGTCAGACTTAGGTGCTTGTGCTTTGCTGAATGCTATGGAAGTAGAAGAAGAATTGAATTAGGTTTTGCTAGCGAGAGAATCTGCAGATGTTTTTGAGCCAGTCACAGGACTACCACCAAAGTGATCCATTGAGTTGCAGATAGATATTGTGTTAGGAGCAAAACCTGTAAGTAGACCACCTAGAATGATGACACCTACCGAGATGAAGGAATTGAAGGTGCAGCTAATGGATTTAGAAAGAAAGAATTACATTAGACCTAGCAGTTCTCCTTAGGGAGTGGCCGCGGTGTTCGTGAAGAAACCGGATGGGTCGTTAAGGATGTGTATCGACTATCGTATGTTGAACGGGAAGACGATCAAGAACAGGTATCCTTTGCTGAGAATCGATGATTTATTTGATCAGTTGAGTGGAGCTAGAGTATTTTCCCAATTGGATTTGCGATAGATTTCCATCAGCTAACAATGGTTGAGGACAGTATTCCATTGATGGCATTTTGGACTAGGTACGGTTCGTACGAATGGTTAGTGCATGAAGTTCATCTTAGAGTAGTGCTTGAGATGTTGAGGCAGCATCAGCTGAAAGCGAAGTTTTCAAAAGTGTTATATATGGAAGAAAGTGGATAAGTTTCTTGGTCACATGGTTTCAAAGAAGGGTTTGTCAATTGATCCGGGAAAGATCGAGGCTGTTAACAACTGGAAGAGACTAGAGATGGTGGCTTAGATCGAAAGTTTTTTTAGACTCGCTGGCTATTACCGGAGATTCATTAAAGATTTCTCGCTGATAGCAACACCTTTGACTAAGCTAACCAGGAAGGACGTGGAGTTTATTTGGTCTGACAAATGTGAGGAAGTATTCCTTAAGTTAAAGCATTTGTTGACCAATGCACCTGTGCTAGTAGTTCCAGACGGGAACCAAGGATTAGTAGTGTATGCCGATGCATGTGGAACCTGATTAGGGGCTGTGTTGATGCAAAATGGTAAAGTTATTGCTTGCGCTTCACGACTGCTTGGACCACATGAAGTGAGATATCCTACTCATGATCTAGAGCTGGCAGCGGTGATCTTCGCACTGAAAGTATGGAGACATTATCTCTTAAGGGAGAGATTTGAGTTATACATAGATCATAAGTCCTTAAGGTATTTATTCTCTCAGAAGGAGTTGAATATGAGGCAACAAAGGTAGTTGGAATTTTTTGCCGCTTATGATTTTGGTATAGATCAGTATACACCTAGGAAAGAAAATATATGTAGCGGATGCTTTTAGCAAGAAACATCAAAATGTGGTGTTAGCTATGTTAACAGAATGGAAGGATCTAGAGGCTTTGACCACTTGCAGTGTGCAGTTAAGGTCGAATGCTAGTTCTAGTCAGAGCAGTGCCATGTTATCCTGCTTGGAAGTCCGACTAGTTCTGATCAAAGGGTTGCTTCTAAGTAGAAAGAGGATCCATTGTTAGCCGAGAAGATTAAAAGGCTTGAAGTTGGATCCGAAATTGATGATCTAAAAGATTTCAGTCTTGACCAGAGGGGATGGTTGAGAAAGAAAGGATGGTTGTGTGTTCCGAATATTGGGGACTTAAGGAGAGAAGTTCTTAGGGAATGTCATCGATCCAAATTTATGATTCATCCTAGGTGAACCTAGATGTATCAAGACATGAAGAGGATTTTCTACTAGGAAGGTATGAAGAAGGATGTTAGCTTGTGGGTAAGGCAGTGTGTGAACTGTCAACAAGTGAAGGCCGAACATCAGAAGCCGAGTGGGTTGCTTCAACTTTTGGAGATACCGGTTTGGAAATGGGATTCGATATCTATGGATTTTATAGACGGGTTGCCAAGGTCGAATCGAGGAAATGAAAGTATATGGGTCATAGTGGACAGGTTGACCAAGAGTGCCCATTTCATTCCATTTAAGTCAACCAGGACATCACTTGTTTTGGCTATATTGTTTATGAAGAACATAGTTAGACTACAAGGAATTCCTAGTAGTATAGTAAAAAGATACTTTGTTTACTAGTGAGTTCTGGAACAGTCTACAGGATGTGTTAGGTACCAAGGTCAAGATGAGTTCTTCTTATCACCCTCAGACAAATGGGCAGACAGAGAGAGTTAACAAGGTACTCGAGGATTTGTTAAGAGCTTGTGTGCTAGATTTTGGTGGACCTTGGGAAGATCAACTATACTTACTTGAGTTTTCCTACAATAACAGTTATCAGACTAGTATAAGAATGGGGCCTTTCGAAGCTTTGTATTGGAGGCCATGCAAGTCACTGGCATGTTGGTTGGAAACTGAAGACAGATTAGTCTTAGGTCCAAATTTGGTAAGAGGGGCAACAGAGAAGATTGAATTGATCCGAGGTAGGATGAAGGAAGCTCGGTCTAGACAAAAGAGTTACGCAGATAAGAGGCGTAAGAATCTAGAGTTCTCAGTTGGAGATAAAGTTTTCATTAAAGTATCACCGATGAAGGGTGTGGTACAATTTGAAAAGTCAGGGAAACTGGCACCGAGATATGTCAGACCGTTCCCAGTTAGAGTTTAGATCGAAACGCTCGCATACAGAGTAGAGTTGCCGAGCAGTTTCGTAGGTGTCCATAATTTATTTCATATGTCTCATCTTCGTAAGTATGTTCATAATCTAGAGACTACCATTCCTCCGACTACATTGGAAGACTTAATAGTAGAACTAGATCTGACTTTTGTTAGGCAACTAGTTCGGGTTGTAGCGAGAGATGAGAAGAAGTTAAGAAACAAGACAGTCAAGTTGGTGAAAGTTCAGTGGAGTGACAACAAGAGGGACTATACTTGGGAGACAAAAGACAGGATTAGAGATACTTATCCTGATCTACTGTAAGGGTATGTTCTATATCTACTTTATATAGATTGTTTCCTAGTCAAGCAGGCTAGTATGGTAATTAGTAGATGTTACAGATGATTGCTATGATTAGTATGTAGTCCTTGCTGAATTTCGAGGACGAAATTCTTTAAGGAGGGGAGCCTATGACACCTCTAATTTTAAATAGCATTATTCAAGAGATTCAATTAGATAAATTAAATAAAATAATGTAGAGATTACAGTGATAAGGGAATTGAGATTTAAAACTATTTAGGTTCGTGTCTCAACTAAATGGATTTATAAACCTGGTTTTTAAGTTAAATACCTAAGAGAATAAGGAAAGGGTAATATGGGAATAGTCGTATACCATAACTGCATAACCCCTAAACCCTTACCTCATTCTCATTCATGTTTTTCATAAAACAAAAATATCAACAAAGGAGAAACAAGGTCGAGCATTACCCTTAAGGAAGAAGAGCTTAAAATCAATTAGAAGCTAATATTTAAGCTAGGAAGATTAAAGCAAAAAAAATCTCAAGTTCCATATCCAAACAAGGTGAATAATGATCTAAACCATCTCATATAAGTCTTTTTAAACTTTTAATTTCGGGTTTAAGGTTTAAAACCATTTGGATGGATGAATGATGATACGCTCTGATTATATGCCATGTTTTGATTTAAACAAGGATTTTTATAATGATACAATTTGATTTTAAGGTTAAAATCGTTTAAATTGATTTTGAATGCCATGATGTTTGAATTTGTTATGTAAAACATTATTTTGGAGATGGGTTTAAATTTTCATAATATACCAAACTATGAACAATATTATGAATTTTGAATGGACGAAATAGACAATTTTTGGTTTAAATTATTTAAGGCAAATATATAATGATTTCGGGTCTGAAATTTACATATGTTAGAAAACATATTAAAAATGAACTACAGTGATTTTTTGGGATTTTTCCTAGGTGTTTTAATACGGTTATTAAATTATTTAAGTTGAAGGACTTATATGTTTAAAATTTTTGTTGAAGGGAATGGCTTATTTGTTAAATTGATTTCAATTATTAATTATTAAATTCAGCAGCATTTTTAGAAAAGGATTTTGATAAATAATTTGGCAACCAATCATATTTTAACAAATTAGGTAAGTTAAGTAAAAAGGAATTTCTTTGAAATGCAAAAAAACCAGTTTTGTTTTGATTTACAACTTCGCCACTTTCATTTGCTAGCTTTCATCACCACACTTCCATTAATGAACCCATTCGGAACCAATGCGCATGGTATCAAGCTATTGATGCATGGTGGATTAGAGATAGGTGGAAGGGACTGTGTCGAAGGCATGCTTTCGAAGGGGTTGAAGTCATTCGTATAAGCATTCAAAAACATTACTTGTCTTGGTTTTTAAAACATGTTTTCGAAGGGGTTGAAGCTTTCAAATCAATCAACTTACCTTTGTTCACAAAGAGGCTTTCGAAAGAGTTGCCGCTTACTTTGTTTTTAAAGAAGCTTTCAAATGAGTTGCCACATTTTGAACCTATTCGATATCTAGCTGCCACCTTCACACCTTTCGAATTGGTTAAAGGTTGCTTTTCTTTATATCCTTATAACAATGAGTTCGAAAGGAAGGCTTTCGTTTTATTAATGTTAAAGCTGCCTTCCCAATGTTTTCGAAAGGGTTCTTGTAGCCGCTTTTATCAATGATTTCGAAAGCTTGATTCCGAAGCTATTCTTTTCCCCAATTCTTTTATTTGAAGATTAATGTTTTCGAAAGAGTTACTTTCGCTTTTGTTCTCTTTGACCCAGAAGTTATATTGAATGTTAAACCCAATGATTTCGAAAGAGATACTTTCAAATGGTTTTAAAGCTATGCTTCCAGAATTTTTACTCGAACTAAGTACCTTCGAAAGACGAGCTTTAAGTGTTTCGAAAGGTATATCTTTAATGGTTTCGAAAGATAAGCTTTAAGTGTTCGAAAGGTATATCTTTAATGGTTTCGAAAGATAAGCTTTAAGTATTTCGAAAGGTATATCTTTAATGGTTTTTAAAGATAAGTTTTAAGTGTTTCAAAAGGTATGTTTTAATGGTTCCGAAAGGAAGGTTTTAATGCTTATGAAAGGTATGTTTTTATGGTTTCAAAAGTGAAGGCCTAAGGTTTTAAGTAATGATACAAAGGATATAGTCGAAAGCCTTAGTTTTTAAATAAGAAACTTAATCTCAATTTTAAAAATGAGAATTAATTATTTGAAATTAGTAACATGATTGACTCTGTTGGTTGATAGTCCTAACTACAAGATCAATTGTCACAAATTGGACTCTAAAACTGACAACTTGTTGGCAATAATTATCTGTTTTTAAAGAAAATTATATTCTCCTTTTGATGGTTGCATCAACACAAATTTCTATCAGAAAAGCAAAATAGAAGTGCACTGTAATCAACGTGTAAGGTTCCATTGGGAGTTTAAGGTTTTGACCATCCCTATAAACACTCCACCTCTATACCTATACCATCCAAGAGTATTGTTATTAGGCATTCTAGATCTAGCCCGGCCATATTAAATTGATTGCAGGAGTTGAATTCGACGGACGTTAAGGCCGATGATTTCAGAGTAATGATTGTGGGGCCCAGAAGTCAGGTATAGATGGTAATATGAAGTTAGGATTGAAGGAATTGATAGATGCGCAACATAGGATGTTCAAAATATGGGATATAGTGTGATATCCCGGATTTTCGGGCATCAGATAATTGGGTAGTTATCTGATTTAACTTTTTAAAACACTGATTTATAAACTGAACAAATAGCTAGAATTATGATGAATACATATATGTGGGTATATGTATTAAATCTAATAACCTTCTTACATAATTTAAAATTTACAAGAATTATATTTTCTATTGTTTATTTATATATGTAGATTGTAAATAAAACTATGATTTGAAATTCTATATGAAAATCTTGAAAATAAATTAGATTCAAATTCTACATTTTTAAAACACTAGTGTAATAGCTTAGGCTTAAGGTAAGTATAAATAAATAAGTTTTATATTGTTTTCTTTGAGTTATATTCATATAAGTAAAAAGAAGAAATGTATAAATAAAAATACAAAGTATAATATAAAAACCTAAAACAAAAATATAATACATATTAAGACATTTATAAATATATAACTAAATTTAAAATCTATTAATACACATGTTAGCTAATAACATTATCTAATTAACAAGTGTTAACAAATTTGATAAGAATAATGACAAGTGTCCCATTCTCCTTTTATTTGTAAAAATATTTATTTTAAAAAAATAGAATAGCTTATATTAACATTTTAAAATTCTTTCCTTCATTTCATTCTCTGATCTATTTTCCCGAACTGACTAAGAAACAAGAAGAAACCTGTAACAAAAATGCAGTAAACAAAAATCAAAATCAAAGGAACTCAACAACAATCCAAAACCTAGTAATCAAACTAGAATCAAACAAGCTTCAGCTCATAACAATCAAGTTCAGAGCAAATCAAGAAGATTCAAGATCCATGCAAACCAAAGTAAACCAAGTCTCAGTTTAAATACAAGAACAGATTTCAAAATTTCAAAAAGCAGGTGAGTGATCTGTCCTAGTTTCCTCTATTTTTAGAAATGCCTGCGAGTAAACATTATCTAAACCTTCCTGATTATCCGGTGCATGTGATATGTTGATGGTAGTGTTGTTTTAAATGGCTTGCATGGACGTATAAATGGTTTACCTGATATGATTTTCTTCCTCTGTTCGACTGTGAGTAAACCTAGTTTTAAACTATTTAAATCTGATTGCATGTGAAGGATATTTGAGAGGATTGATGTGTTAGTTGTTTTGCATGAATGAAAATTTGTTTTGCAAGTTGGTTTATTATGTATGAATGTATGTATATATGTTGATATTCGAGTGCATGTCTGTGATTCTAAACTTTGGCTCTGTTCTTCATTTACAAACTTCAAAATTTTTGATAAATTTAAATTCCTTCTTCCCTGAATTTCTTTAGTCATCAATTTATAAACAAAATCTGATAATAATAACAAGGTAAAGATTTTAAAAATATTCTCAGGAAGAATTTGAAGCTAGTTTAATAAGGAGGAAGAAGAACAGTAGCATTTTTAATACATATCAAAATCTCGACATATTTAATTTGTTGTTTTAGGATTATAATCAGATTAGTTATCAAATTCTAGGATTTTTAAAACTAAAATCTTGATTTTTAAGATAGTATATTGAGAGATATTGTGAGATGATCAGAAATTGGATTTTCGTTAAATTCCGACGTTCGATGGAGGTAGGGTAGTCGTGATCAAGGCTGAAGAAGGTTGGAGTCTTAGGGATCGATGAAAAAATGGAAATGGGATTTTTACATCGCCGTGATGGTTGGACGACGTCGAACTAGGGCTCTTTAGTCTTTGTTTGTCGATGATGAAGTCGAGACGTTTTCGTGTTCAAAGGTGTACCGAGTCGATCGATAGCGGGGAAATCGAAGTATGGTGTCATGGCGGAGCTCTAGACGGAATCACTGGATCGCTGGTGAACTAGAGAATCGTCGGCGATCGTTTTTTTTCAGATCTGGGTTGGTTCCAGGTTCGACAATGAACCTCGTTTTCGATCGGAGGCTTGTATTGGTGATTTGATGAATGGTTTGGGTTGCTGCATCGAAGTGTGATGTGCCGGAGGGTTCATCGGAGGTCGGAGGTGGCTCTGACGTGGGTGCACGTGCACGTGGTGTACGTTTGTCTGGGTTGAATGATCATTTGGGGAAGAAGAGTTTTTATCGGGTAAAACTCGAAGTAGATAGGGGATTGTCTCGAAGTAGCTGAAGATGGTGGATGACTCGGTGGGGTCTTCGGGTTTTTTAGAGTTTTGCTCGGGTTCGATTTGTTTTGGGGTTGTACAGGTTTAAACTTTGTAAAGAAGAATCAAGTTTACCAATCTAAAAGCAAGTTATTTTCTTAATAAATGTCAATCAAGTCTCAAGAGTATTTAACTGAATATATTTCCAAATTTAAATGTTTAAAGTTGTTGATTTCAAAAGTAATTAACTAAATTAATTAATGAGATAATTAAAGGTTAATTACTATTTGTAATTAAGAATAATTACCTAATAGGGTAATTAGTGGATAGTTAATGAAATAAGAGATGAATCATTAACTAGAGATTAAGTGATTAATTGATTTTAAGTTAATTAATTTGTCTAATTAATTATAGATAATCACTTATTAATTAATTAAGTATAATTACTTAGAGAGTAATAAATGAATAATTACGGAATGTAATTAAGAAAAAGGGAAATCATTTATAAAAGTAATTAAATGGAAGTGATTAAGGAATTAATCATTTAGTGTAATTAATTAAAGGATTAATTAAAATTAATTAATTAAAGGGTTAAGGTTAATTAATAATGTGATAGATTACTGGTTAAGGTAATTAATTAATAAAGTAATTAATTAATGAAGTAGTTAGAAGATCATTAATTTATCCATAAAAATAATTTAGGTTAATTAAGATGAATAATTAAGAAATGAATAATTAATTTGTAATTAATGTTAAGTAAGATAGATTAAGAAATCCAAGTAATTAAAGGTTAGTAATTAATTTAATTGGAGATTAATTAAATTAATTAAGAATGAATCAACTTGTTATGGATGATTAAATTATATTGAATGTTTGGATTGATTAATATCTCTAGTCTGATAAATTATGATGTTATGTGATATGTAATGTTTTGGATGAATTGTGATAATTTAAGTTATCTATCTGTGATAGAATTGCTATATGAATATGATATCCTGAATTTAAATTAAATTGTTTAACTTAAACATCTTGGCTTAAAGTATGACATTTGATTCGAAGAGACCGGGGTCGGGTACCAGTAAATACCCGAAACCACTTCGATTTGAAATCTACTATAATTCTTTATAGATTGATATGTGAAATCAATGGGCTGGATTGGGATAATATAGACCATTTAAACTAAGTTGGATACTTATATATTGTTTTGTGAAAATAAGTGATGACTATATAAGTTGTTACTTGTAGTAAAGTACGAGTTACCCTGGGTTGCAAATAAGTTTATAACTTGGCATTTCAAATTATATGGGTTTACTCACGCTGGTTTCCAGCCTGACCCGGGTGTTACTTTGTTGTAATGCTCGGGTCAGACCGAGTATTACAGATTTCCAGGTAAGGACGTTCTGGAGCTCAGGAGGCGAGCTGGATGGCAGGAACGTATGGAGTGTGATATATTGTTATTTATTGGGACGAGTTATTTTAACTGTCCAGTGATTAAGAAATGTTGTAACTCTGATATATAAAAATGTAATTAACTGATACAGTTTTTCTTTGTATAACCGATATTATTATTTGCTATTGTAATTTGATCCGCTGCGAATGTGAGAATCTGTGTCTTATTCTGTTTCTTTCTTCTATCTCTTTCTTTTTCTTCTAACTATCTGGAATTTTCGGGTTCGAAATTTCCGGGTCGTTACATTTGGTATCAGAGCAAAGGTTCTGCGAGAACCTTGGCTCTAGTGGGATCACTCATTAAGGATAGGGTCAATAGTACCCTAAGATGAGTTGAGTGTATATATATATATATGAGAGCGTACTTGTTATTTTCTTATATAAAGGTTTTAAAATGGTTTTAAAAATAAATGATTTTTATATAAGTTTATCTTTTGATATATATAGAAATAATTTTCTAATTATTAAATATATTAAAGAAATTGGTTGTTAAATTAATTGGAATTAAATAAAATATTGGAATTAAATTAAGTGGTAATAGTAATACAACCAAATTAAAATTGAATAAAGTTAAGTTTGAAATGAATTCAAACTGAAATTAAAATCTTGAATTTGTAGAGGTGTTATCAAGAATAAAGATAATAATGAATTGTTTTTCAGATATGAAAATCTTGGTTATTATCATAAATGGTAGTTGTGATTAATAAGGAATGTTGTTAATAATTAAGCAAAATGAAATGTTTTAGAGAAATAAAATTTTAGGTAAGTATGACTTATAAATTGGAATTGAAGATAAGTTGAAATTGTGAAATTTTAAATCTAAATCCAGAAAACTTGAAATTTGTTTTAAGGAAATTTGTTTTGAATTAAAAACCAAAGGTGGTTTAAAATTTTAAGATATAATATTAAGGATGATTTGAAATAACTCTTAATGTTGAGTTTTAAATTGGATTGTGATATGGAAACCCAAAGTGATAAGTTTTTGAATTTAAGTGGGAAGAATATTAATCTAAAGTTTAAAATTTGAATGGGAATTCAAATTGTGTAGAGTTGACCGGATTAAGTAAATTTAATTTAACTTGGAGGGAGTTAAATAAGTTTGAATGAATAACTTGAATTGGAAATTTCAAGATGAAATTGGAATTTAACATGGGAAGTTAAATGATTAATTTAAATGGGAGTTATGAGTAATCTCAAAATGGGTTTGAGATCTGAAAAAAAAAAAAATTAAGGTTGATTTGATTTAAAAAGTAAAGGTTAATTTAATTTAAAGGATTAAATCAACATTTAAAATATTTAACTCGAATTTATATAATTCGAGATGGTTTTAAGTTGAAATTTGAATAGAAGTAGTTCAAATTGAATTTGATTTGAATTAGGAAAGAAATTGAGGATTAATTCAACTTGAATTGGGATTAAATCAATTTCAATGGAAATTGAAGTTATTTAAATTGGAATTGAGTCAATTTAAATGGAGGTGGAAATTTAAATTGAATTGATGAGAATTAAACAGTTTGGCTCTGGATTATTTTCAAAATAAATTGTTTAAATACAAATATATTTTTCCAAACTATTTACTATACAATCTTTCTTCTTAAACCCAAACTATCTTATACTTATTTTATAATTATTTTGGAATTATTTAACTATTTTGAAACTATCTTATAAACTAATTACTATTTTTCAGTTACTTATATCTAATTATTATTTTAAAATCTATTTTGCAATTATCTAACTATTTTATACCTACTTAACTATTTTACAGCTATTTTACAAACTAATAACTATTTTTCAACTACTTATATATTTTAAACTTTTTCAAGCTATTTTTAAATTTAAATAGGTCAGAGTTCAAACTGTTTGTAATTGAAATAATAACTCAATTGGAAATGGAAGCAATTGAGAATAAGTGAATGGAATTAAAGGAAATGTGAATAGAAAAGAGAATTGATTTGGCTAATAACTAATAAAAATAAATACGTAGGATATACGTATATTATTCTATTCGCATAGTGATTTGATCCAGATTCGAACACAGAATTTCGAGATAGTATTATCGATCCGAATTGGGATTTTTCGCTCGATTTTCGATGGCGAACCTGGATATGGATTGTTGATTGGTTCTGGATATTCTCTATCATAGTTGTGACTATGCAAGGAGAATGACGGTTTCTGATCAAGAAACCAGATCTGAGTCCGCACTAGGAAGTCGGGTGGACGATACTAGTTCGGAAGAGAAATTGTGTGATCGAGTGAGCGATCAGATTAATATTGCGTACGGATGATATGTGTACATCGTACGAGTTTGAATGAAATGGATATTAAAAATTTGTGGATAAAAAAAAAATGGTTTTGAAATGAAAAGAATTATGGTTAATAACTTTATAAAAGATTTATCAAATTTGAATATTTGATTTGGAATAAAATAAAGTTATATATCTTTGTTATATAAGATAAATCTTCCCTTATTGAATCTAGCCAGAATAAAAAGGGTTTTGAAATATTTGAAGTATAAAAGAGGTTTTATACAAGTTTGAAATGATCCAAAGATTTTTAAAGTCATATATATCTATATATATATATATAAAGGATCTTATGAGAATGATTTTGGAAAAGGTTTTGGGAACCTATGAATTTGGAAAAGGCTTTTGATTTTTGGGAAAATCAATTTTGGATTTTGAAAAGCCTAGTTTGAGAATTATCGATTTTGGTAATCGATTTTGTGTAAAGAAGATTTTGATAAATCATAAAGGGTATGATTTGAAGATACTATAAGTATATAGTATAAAGTGTTTTGATAATAGCTCTGGGGAAAAAGGCACTTCCTTGAAATGAACTTCTCAGGAGTACCACTGGGTGGTACTGCCTTGAACCCCAAGGGGGGATTCTAAAGTTGATCCTGTGAGGAGTCCGGACAAACTAGTTCCTGAGGATTATTTGTGTAGCGAAAGTCGAGGGGCTGGTGCCCACAGAGGCATTTGGGTTATGCTGTGACGACAGTTTAACTCGATGTCACTGCGATCTACTGCAGACCATAGCGAAAGTCATGTGTGCCGCTGAGAGCCAACTGTCTACGTTTGATTTTATATCGGTAGACTGTGACACTATGGTAACATAGCGAAAGTCGTTTGTGCCGCTGAGAGCCAACAGTTTGCGTTTGATTTTATATCGGTAGACTGCAACCTATGTGGGAGAAGTTTCATTATTTGGCAGCGAAATTCGGTGGCGCTGATGCCTACAGTTATATGGGTTTGTGCTGTGATAGCAACGTAAGGCCCGGGTATAACTGCGATCTGTAGCGGGTTCCATGGCGTAATCGAGGAGCGCGGAGACCTACAGTTATCTGTGGATTTTGCCGGGACGACAACGTAACCATCGGGTTAACTGCGACCATGGATGGGGGTGATGATTTCCAGAGCATTCTCACCAAAAATGTTTCCTCTATTTTCAAAAATGTTTTCTATATTTTCAATAAATTATTTTCCAAGTATTTTCACTGGGTGTTGAAACGGGTTTGCTAAGTCCTTATAGATTTTCAGTCCTACGTCTGATCAACGTATGACCGAATTTCTGTGAGAACAAGGATGGACTTGTTAAGACATCAACTTTAAAAGTATTTTTGTAAAAACTAATTTAGTAATATTATAAAGATTTTTTAAAGTGTTTTAAAAATGGTTCAAAGAGAAAATTTAACTAATATTAAGAATTTTAAATAAATTCTGGCTTCGTTCCTTTTCGAGGACGAAAAGATTTAAAGGGGGGAGGAATGTGATATCCCGGATTTTCGGGCATCAGATAATTGGGTAGTTATCTGATTTAACTTTTTAAAACACTGATTTATAAACTGAACAAATAGCTAGAATTATGATGAATACATATATGTGGGTATATGTATTAAATCTAATAACCTTCTTACATAATTTAAAATTTACAAGAATTATATTTTCTATTGTTTATTTATATATGTAGATTGTAAATAAAACTATGATTTGAAATTCTATATGAAAATCTTGAAAATAAATTAGATTCAAATTCTACATTTTTAAAACACTAGTGTAATAGCTTAGGCTTAAGGTAAGTATAAATAAATAAGTTTTATATTGTTTTCTTTGAGTTATATTCATATAAGTAAAAAGAAGAAATGTATAAATAAAAATACAAAGTATAATATAAAAACCTAAAACAAAAATATAATACATATTAAGACATTTATAAATATATAACTAAATTTAAAATCTATTAATACACATGTTAGCTAATAACATTATCTAATTAACAAGTGTTAACAAATTTGATAAGAATAATGACAAGTGTCCCATTCTCCTTTTATTTGTAAAAATATTTATTTTAAAAAAATAGAATAGCTTATATTAACATTTTAAAATTCTTTCCTTCATTTCATTCTCTGATCTATTTTCCCGAACTGACTAAGAAACAAGAAGAAACCTGTAACAAAAATGCAGTAAACAAAAATCAAAATCAAAGGAACTCAACAACAATCCAAAACCTAGTAATCAAACTAGAATCAAACAAGCTTCAGCTCATAACAATCAAGTTCAGAGCAAAGCAAGAAGATTCAAGATCCATGCAAACCAAAGTAAACCAAGTCTCAGTTTAAATACAAGAACAGATTTCAAAATTTCAAAAAGCAGGTGAGTGATCTGTCCTAGTTTCCTCTATTTTTAGAAATGCCTGCGAGTAAACATTATCTAAACCTTCCTGATTATCCGGTGCATGTGATATGTTGATGGTAGTGTTGTTTTAAATGGCTTGCATGGACGTATAAATGGTTTACCTGATATGATTTTCTTCCTCTGTTCGACTGTGAGTAAACCTAGTTTTAAACTATTTAAATCTGATTGCATGTGAAGGATATTTGAGAGGATTGATGTGTTAGTTGTTTTGCATGAATGAAAATTTGTTTTGCAAGTTGGTTTATTATGTATGAATGTATGTATATATGTTGATATTCGAGTGCATGTCTGTGATTCTAAACTTTGGCTCTGTTCTTCATTTACAAACTTCAAAATTTTTGATAAATTTAAATTCCTTCTTCCCTGAATTTCTTTAGTCATCAATTTATAAACAAAATCTGATAATAATAACAAGGTAAAGATTTTAAAAATATTCTCAGGAAGAATTTGAAGCTAGTTTAATAAGGAGGAAGAAGAACAGTAGCATTTTTAATACATATCAAAATCTCGACATATTTAATTTGTTGTTTTAGGATTATAATCAGATTAGTTATCAAATTCTAGGATTTTTAAAACTAAAATCTTGATTTTTAAGATAGTATATTGAGAGATATTGTGAGATGATCAGAAATTGGATTTTCGTTAAATTCCGACGTTCGATGGAGGTAGGGTAGTCGTGATCAAGGCTGAAGAAGGTTGGAGTCTTAGGGATCGATGAAAAAATGGAAATGGGATTTTTACATCGCCGTGATGGTTGGACGACGTCGAACTAGGGCTCTTTAGTCTTTGTTTGTCGATGATGAAGTCGAGACGTTTTCGTGTTCAAAGGTGTACCGAGTCGATCGATAGCGGGGAAATCGAAGTATGGTGTCATGGCGGAGCTCTAGACGGAATCACTGGATCGCTGGTGAACTAGAGAATCGTCGGCGATCGTTTTTTTTCAGATCTGGGTTGGTTCCAGGTTCGACAATGAACCTCGTTTTCGATCGGAGGCTTGTATTGGTGATTTGATGAATGGTTTGGGTTGCTGCATCGAAGTGTGATGTGCCGGAGGGTTCATCGGAGGTCGGAGGTGGCTCTGATGTGGGTGCACGTGCACGTGGTGTACGTTTGTCTGGGTTGAATGATCATTTGGGGAAGAAGAGTTTTTATCGGGTAAAACTCGAAGTAGATAGGGGATTGTCTCGAAGTAGCTGAAGATGGTGGATGACTCGGTGGGGTCTTCGGGTTTTTTAGAGTTTTGCTCGGGTTCGATTTGTTTTGGGGTTGTACAGGTTTAAACTTTGTAAAGAAGAATCAAGTTTACCAATCTAAAAGCAAGTTATTTTCTTAATAAATGTCAATCAAGTCTCAAGAGTATTTAACTGAATATATTTCCAAATTTAAATGTTTAAAGTTGTTGATTTCAAAAGTAATTAACTAAATTAATTAATGAGATAATTAAAGGTTAATTACTATTTGTAATTAAGAATAATTACCTAATAGGGTAATTAGTGGATAGTTAATGAAATAAGAGATGAATCATTAACTAGAGATTAAGTGATTAATTGATTTTAAGTTAATTAATTTGTCTAATTAATTATAGATAATCACTTATTAATTAATTAAGTATAATTACTTAGAGAGTAATAAATGAATAATTACGGAATGTAATTAAGAAAAAGGGAAATCATTTATAAAAGTAATTAAATGGAAGTGATTAAGGAATTAATCATTTAGTGTAATTAATTAAAGGATTAATTAAAATTAATTAATTAAAGGGTTAAGGTTAATTAATAATGTGATAGATTACTGGTTAAGGTAATTAATTAATAAAGTAATTAATTAATGAAGTAGTTAGAAGATCATTAATTTATCCATAAAAATAATTTAGGTTAATTAAGATGAATAATTAAGAAATGAATAATTAATTTGTAATTAATGTTAAGTAAGATAGATTAAGAAATCCAAGTAATTAAAGGTTAGTAATTAATTTAATTGGAGATTAATTAAATTAATTAAGAATGAATCAACTTGTTATGGATGATTAAATTATATTGAATGTTTGGATTGATTAATATCTCTAGTCTGATAAATTATGATGTTATGTGATATGTAATGTTTTGGATGAATTGTGATAATTTAAGTTATCTATCTGTGATAGAATTGCTATATGAATATGATATCCTGAATTTAAATTAAATTGTTTAACTTAAACATCTTGGCTTAAAGTATGACATTTGATTCGAAGAGACCGGGGTCGGGTACCAGTAAATACCCGAAACCACTTCGATTTGAAATCTACTATAATTCTTTATAGATTGATATGTGAAATCAATGGGCTGGATTGGGATAATATAGACCATTTAAACTAAGTTGGATACTTATATATTGTTTTGTGAAAATAAGTGATGACTATATAAGTTGTTACTTGTAGTAAAGTACGAGTTACCCTGGGTTGCAAATAAGTTTATAACTTGGCATTTCAAATTATATGGGTTTACTCACGCTGGTTTCCAGCCTGACCCGGGTGTTACTTTGTTGTAATGCTCGGGTCAGACCGAGTATTACAGATTTCCAGGTAAGGACGTTCTGGAGCTCAGGAGGCGAGCTGGATGGCAGGAACGTATGGAGTGTGATATATTGTTATTTATTGGGACGAGTTATTTTAACTGTCCAGTGATTAAGAAATGTTGTAACTCTGATATATAAAAATGTAATTAACTGATACAGTTTTTCTTTGTATAACCGATATTATTATTTGCTATTGTAATTTGATCCGCTGCGAATGTGAGAATCTGTGTCTTATTCTGTTTCTTTCTTCTATCTCTTTCTTTTTCTTCTAACTATCTGGAATTTTCGGGTTCGAAATTTCCGGGTCGTTACATTTGGTATCAGAGCAAAGGTTCTGCGAGAACCTTGGCTCTAGTGGGATCACTCATTAAGGATAGGGTCAATAGTACCCTAAGATGAGTTGAGTGTATATATATATATATATGAGAGCGTACTTGTTATTTTCTTATATAAAGGTTTTAAAATGGTTTTAAAAATAAATGATTTTTATATAAGTTTATCTTTTGATATATATAGAAATAATTTTCTAATTATTAAATATATTAAAGAAATTGGTTGTTAAATTAATTGGAATTAAATAAAATATTGGAATTAAATTAAGTGGTAATAGTAATACAACCAAATTAAAATTGAATAAAGTTAAGTTTGAAATGAATTCAAACTGAAATTAAAATCTTGAATTTGTAGAGGTGTTATCAAGAATAAAGATAATAATGAATTGTTTTTCAGATATGAAAATCTTGGTTATTATCATAAATGGTAGTTGTGATTAATAAGGAATGTTGTTAATAATTAAGCAAAATGAAATGTTTTAGAGAAATAAAATTTTAGGTAAGTATGACTTATAAATTGGAATTGAAGATAAGTTGAAATTGTGAAATTTTAAATCTAAATCCAGAAAACTTGAAATTTGTTTTAAGGAAATTTGTTTTGAATTAAAAACCAAAGGTGGTTTAAAATTTTAAGATATAATATTAAGGATGATTTGAAATAACTCTTAATGTTGAGTTTTAAATTGGATTGTGATATGGAAACCCAAAGTGATAAGTTTTTGAATTTAAGTGGGAAGAATATTAATCTAAAGTTTAAAATTTGAATGGGAATTCAAATTGTGTAGAGTTGACCGGATTAAGTAAATTTAATTTAACTTGGAGGGAGTTAAATAAGTTTGAATGAATAACTTGAATTGGAAATTTCAAGATGAAATTGGAATTTAACATGGGAAGTTAAATGATTAATTTAAATGGGAGTTATGAGTAATCTCAAAATGGGTTTGAGATCTGAAAAAAAAAAAAAATTAAGGTTGATTTGATTTAAAAAGTAAAGGTTAATTTAATTTAAAGGATTAAATCAACATTTAAAATATTTAACTCGAATTTATATAATTCGAGATGGTTTTAAGTTGAAATTTGAATAGAAGTAGTTCAAATTGAATTTGATTTGAATTAGGAAAGAAATTGAGGATTAATTCAACTTGAATTGGGATTAAATCAATTTCAATGGAAATTGAAGTTATTTAAATTGGAATTGAGTCAATTTAAATGGAGGTGGAAATTTAAATTGAATTGATGAGAATTAAACAGTTTGGCTCTGGATTATTTTCAAAATAAATTGTTTAAATACAAATATATTTTTCCAAACTATTTACTATACAATCTTTCTTCTTAAACCCAAACTATCTTATACTTATTTTATAATTATTTTGGAATTATTTAACTATTTTGAAACTATCTTATAAACTAATTACTATTTTTCAGTTACTTATATCTAATTATTATTTTAAAATCTATTTTGCAATTATCTAACTATTTTATACCTACTTAACTATTTTACAGCTATTTTACAAACTAATAACTATTTTTCAACTACTTATATATTTTAAACTTTTTCAAGCTATTTTTAAATTTAAATAGGTCAGAGTTCAAACTGTTTGTAATTGAAATAATAACTCAATTGGAAATGGAAGCAATTGAGAATAAGTGAATGGAATTAAAGGAAATGTGAATAGAAAAGAGAATTGATTTGGCTAATAACTAATAAAAATAAATACGTAGGATATACGTATATTATTCTATTCGCATAGTGATTTGATCCAGATTCGAACACAGAATTTCGAGATAGTATTATCGATCCGAATTGGGATTTTTCGCTCGATTTTCGATGGCGAACCTGGATATGGATTGTTGATTGGTTCTGGATATTCTCTATCATAGTTGTGACTATGCAAGGAGAATGACGGTTTCTGATCAAGAAACCAGATCTGAGTCCGCACTAGGAAGTCGGGTGGACGATACTAGTTCGGAAGAGAAATTGTGTGATCGAGTGAGCGATCAGATTAATATTGCGTACGGATGATATGTGTACATCGTACGAGTTTGAATGAAATGGATATTAAAAATTTGTGGATAAAAAAAAATGGTTTTGAAATGAAAAGAATTATGGTTAATAACTTTATAAAAGATTTATCAAATTTGAATATTTGATTTGGAATAAAATAAAGTTATATATCTTTGTTATATAAGATAAATCTTCCCTTATTGAATCTAGCCAGAATAAAAAGGGTTTTGAAATATTTGAAGTATAAAAGAGGTTTTATACAAGTTTGAAATGATCCAAAGATTTTTAAAGTCATATATATCTATATATATATATATAAAGGATCTTATGAGAATGATTTTGGAAAAGGTTTTGGGAACCTATGAATTTGGAAAAGGCTTTTGATTTTTGGGAAAATCAATTTTGGATTTTGAAAAGCCTAGTTTGAGAATTATCGATTTTGGTAATCGATTTTGTGTAAAGAAGATTTTGATAAATCATAAAGGGTATGATTTGAAGATACTATAAGTATATAGTATAAAGTGTTTTGATAATAGCTCTGGGGAAAAAGGCACTTCCTTGAAATGAACTTCTCAGGAGTACCACTGGGTGGTACTGCCTTGAACCCCAAGGGGGGATTCTAAAGTTGATCCTGTGAGGAGTCCGGACAAACTAGTTCCTGAGGATTATTTGTGTAGCGAAAGTCGAGGGGCTGGTGCCCACAGAGGCATTTGGGTTATGCTGTGACGACAGTTTAACTCGATGTCACTGCGATCTACTGCAGACCATAGCGAAAGTCATGTGTGCCGCTGAGAGCCAACTGTCTACGTTTGATTTTATATCGGTAGACTGTGACACTATGGTAACATAGCGAAAGTCGTTTGTGCCGCTGAGAGCCAACAGTCTGCGTTTGATTTTATATCGGTAGACTGCGACCTATGTGGGAGAAGTTTCATTATTTGGCAGCGAAATTCGGTGGCGCTGATGCCTACAGTTATATGGGTTTGTGCTGTGATAGCAACGTAAGGCCCGGGTATAACTGCGATCTGTAGCGGGTTCCATGGCGTAATCGAGGAGCGCGGAGACCTACAGTTATCTGTGGATTTTGCCGGGACGACAACGTAACCATCGGGTTAACTGCGACCATGGATGGGGGTGATGATTTCCAGAGCATTCTCACCAAAAATGTTTCCTCTATTTTCAAAAATGTTTTCTATATTTTCAATAAATTATTTTCCAAGTATTTTCACTGGGTGTTGAAACGGGTTTGCTAAGTCCTTATAGATTTTCAGTCCTACGTCTGATCAACGTATGACCGAATTTCTGTGAGAACAAGGATGGACTTGTTAAGACATCAACTTTAAAAGTATTTTTGTAAAAACTAATTTAGTAATATTATAAAGATTTTTTAAAGTGTTTTAAAAATGGTTCAAAGAGAAAATTTAACTAATATTAAGAATTTTAAATAAATTCTGGCTTCGTTCCTTTTCGAGGACGAAAAGATTTAAAGGGGGGAGGAATGTGATATCCCGGATTTTCGGGCATCAGATAATTGGGTAGTTATCTGATTTAACTTTTTAAAACACTGATTTATAAACTGAACAAATAGCTAGAATTATGATGAATACATATATGTGGGTATATGTATTAAATCTAATAACCTTCTTACATAATTTAAAATTTACAAGAATTATATTTTCTATTGTTTATTTATATATGTAGATTGTAAATAAAACTATGATTTGAAATTCTATATGAAAATCTTGAAAATAAATTAGATTCAAATTCTACATTTTTAAAACACTAGTGTAATAGCTTAGGCTTAAGGTAAGTATAAATAAATAAGTTTTATATTGTTTTCTTTGAGTTATATTCATATAAGTAAAAAGAAGAAATGTATAAATAAAAATACAAAGTATAATATAAAAACCTAAAACAAAAATATAATACATATTAAGACATTTATAAATATATAACTAAATTTAAAATCTATTAATACACATGTTAGCTAATAACATTATCTAATTAACAAGTGTTAACAAATTTGATAAGAATAATGACAAGTGTCCCATTCTCCTTTTATTTGTAAAAATATTTATTTTAAAAAAATAGAATAGCTTATATTAACATTTTAAAATTCTTTCCTTCATTTCATTCTCTGATCTATTTTCCCGAACTGACTAAGAAACAAGAAGAAACCTGTAACAAAAATGCAGTAAACAAAAATCAAAATCAAAGGAACTCAACAACAATCCAAAACCTAGTAATCAAACTAGAATCAAACAAGCTTCAGCTCATAACAATCAAGTTCAGAGCAAAGCAAGAAGATTCAAGATCCATGCAAACCAAAGTAAACCAAGTCTCAGTTTAAATACAAGAACAGATTTCAAAATTTCAAAAAGCAGGTGAGTGATCTGTCCTAGTTTCCTCTATTTTTAGAAATGCCTGCGAGTAAACATTATCTAAACCTTCCTGATTATCCGGTGCATGTGATATGTTGATGGTAGTGTTGTTTTAAATGGCTTGCATGGACGTATAAATGGTTTACCTGATATGATTTTCTTCCTCTGTTCGACTGTGAGTAAACCTAGTTTTAAACTATTTAAATCTGATTGCATGTGAAGGATATTTGAGAGGATTGATGTGTTAGTTGTTTTGCATGAATGAAAATTTGTTTTGCAAGTTGGTTTATTATGTATGAATGTATGTATATATGTTGATATTCGAGTGCATGTCTGTGATTCTAAACTTTGGCTCTGTTCTTCATTTACAAACTTCAAAATTTTTGATAAATTTAAATTCCTTCTTCCCTGAATTTCTTTAGTCATCAATTTATAAACAAAATCTGATAATAATAACAAGGTAAAGATTTTAAAAATATTCTCAGGAAGAATTTGAAGCTAGTTTAATAAGGAGGAAGAAGAACAGTAGCATTTTTAATACATATCAAAATCTCGACATATTTAATTTGTTGTTTTAGGATTATAATCAGATTAGTTATCAAATTCTAGGATTTTTAAAACTAAAATCTTGATTTTTAAGATAGTATATTGAGAGATATTGTGAGATGATCAGAAATTGGATTTTCGTTAAATTCCGACGTTCGATGGAGGTAGGGTAGTCGTGATCAAGGCTGAAGAAGGTTGGAGTCTTAGGGATCGATGAAAAAATGGAAATGGGATTTTTACATCGTCGTGATGGTTGGACGACGTCGAACTAGGGCTCTTTAGTCTTTGTTTGTCGATGATGAAGTCGAGACGTTTTCGTGTTCAAAGGTGTACCGAGTCGATCGATAGCGGGGAAATCGAAGTATGGTGTCGTGGCGGAGCTCTAGACGGAATCACTGGATCGCTGGTGAACTAGAGAATCGTCGGCGATCGTTTTTTTCCAGATCTGGGTTGGTTCCAGGTTCGACAATGAACCTCGTTTTCGATCGGAGGCTTGTATTGGTGATTTGATGAATGGTTTGGGTTGCTGCATCGAAGTGTGATGTGCCGGAGGGTTCATCGGAGGTCGGAGGTGGCTCTGACGTGGGTGCACGTGCACGTGGTGTACGTTTGTCTGGGTTGAATGATCATTTGGGGAAGAAGAGTTTTTATCGGGTAAAACTCGAAGTAGATAGGGGATTGTCTCGAAGTAGCTGAAGATGGTGGATGACTCGGTGGGGTCTTCGGGTTTTTTAGAGTTTTGCTCGGGTTCGATTTGTTTTGGGGTTGTACAGGTTTAAACTTTGTAAAGAAGAATCAAGTTTACCAATCTAAAAGCAAGTTATTTTCTTAATAAATGTCAATCAAGTCTCAAGAGTATTTAACTGAATATATTTCCAAATTTAAATGTTTAAAGTTGTTGATTTCAAAAGTAATTAACTAAATTAATTAATGAGATAATTAAAGGTTAATTACTATTTGTAATTAAGAATAATTACCTAATAGGGTAATTAGTGGATAGTTAATGAAATAAGAGATGAATCATTAACTAGAGATTAAGTGATTAATTGATTTTAAGTTAATTAATTTGTCTAATTAATTATAGATAATCACTTATTAATTAATTAAGTATAATTACTTAGAGAGTAATAAATGAATAATTACGGAATGTAATTAAGAAAAAGGGAAATCATTTATAAAAGTAATTAAATGGAAGTGATTAAGGAATTAATCATTTAGTGTAATTAATTAAAGGATTAATTAAAATTAATTAATTAAAGGGTTAAGGTTAATTAATAATGTGATAAATTACTGGTTAAGGTAATTAATTAATAAAGTAATTAATTAATGAAGTAGTTAGAAGATCATTAATTTATCCATAAAAATAATTTAGGTTAATTAAGATGAATAATTAAGAAATGAATAATTAATTTGTAATTAATGTTAAGTAAGATAGATTAAGAAATCCAAGTAATTAAAGGTTAGTAATTAATTTAATTGGAGATTAATTAAATTAATTAAGAATGAATCAACTTGTTATGGATGATTAAATTATATTGAATGTTTGGATTGATTAATATCTCTAGTCTGATAAATTATGATGTTATGTGATATGTAATGTTTTGGATGAATTGTGATAATTTAAGTTATCTATCTGTGATAGAATTGCTATATGAATATGATATCCTGAATTTAAATTAAATTGTTTAACTTAAACATCTTGGCTTAAAGTATGACATTTGATTCGAAGAGACCGGGGTCGGGTACCAGTAAATACCCGAAACCACTTCGATTTGAAATCTACTATAATTCTTTATAGATTGATATGTGAAATCAATGGGCTGGATTGGGATAATATAGACCATTTAAACTAAGTTGGATACTTATATAATGTTTTGTGAAAATAAGTGATGACTATATAAGTTGTTACTTGTAGTAAAGTACGAGTTACCCTGGGTTGCAAATAAGTTTATAACTTGGCATTTCAAATTATATGGGTTTACTCACGCTGGTTTCCAGCCTGACCCGGGTGTTACTTTGTTGTAATGCTCGGGTCAGACCGAGTATTACAGATTTCCAGGTAAGGACGTTCTGGAGCTCAGGAGGCGAGCTGGATGGCAGGAACGTATGGAGTGTGATATATTGTTATTTATTGGGACGAGTTATTTTAACTGTCCAGTGATTAAGAAATGTTGTAACTCTGATATATAAAAATGTAATTAACTGATACAGTTTTTCTTTGTATAACTGATATTATTATTTGCTATTGTAATTTGATCCGCTGCGAATGTGAGAATCTGTGTCTTATTCTGTTTCTTTCTTCTATCTCTTTCTTTTTCTTCTAACTATCTGGAATTTTCGGGTTCGAAATTTCCGGGTCGTTACATATAGTTCAATGCATAGGAGGGATCGACATAGTTTGGCTCCAACAAGAGGGATCGACATATATTAAAGTACAAGAGCATTCTTGTATAAAACAATAAATATCTCGAGATCTATAAGTTCGAACCGTATGGAACTTGAGGAGCAAGATATAAGGACCCTAAGGAACCTACCCTAGGGGTCGCACATCAAAAGGACAAAACTGGAGGGATTGGTATACATCCCTTAGGAGGGATCGGCAGAAGGTAGCATTCAAGTCATGTTGAATCAGAGATCAAGCAACAACTCGAGTTACAATGATCCAAATGACATGAAAATTGGAGGCTAAGCATGTTTTTTTATAAGGAAGCCACCATAGGGATCGCTCCCCAAAATTCGACCAAAGAAGGGATCGGTACCGATCCCTCCTCTTTGGGAATTGGGTCCAGCGATCCCTTTAGTGGGCTCATGTGGATTAGAGGGCCCTTCAGCCAAGATTTCAAAGAGATACATGGTTGTCTTCATCTATAAATACTGGCCTGATGGGTCATTCTGAGGATCTTTACGCTGCTTGTTACTCTAAACTCCATTGTATTCAAGTACTTGCTATTTTCTACCACTGTAATCAGATTTATAAGTGACTAGTAAAGGATAATCATCAAAGTGGATGTAGGCATACAACGTCGAACCACTATAAATTTCTGTGTCTCTGATTATAGTTCATTCTCTGTTGCTTATTAATTGATTTACTTAGTTTAATTTTGTTTTTCATCACTTATTTCTCTACAAAAACTATTCTTGGGTATTAGTGACCAATTTAGTTGCAAACATTTTGGCACTTTCATTGAGAAACATGATTCTTAGTTTATTAGGATCCCTTCGTTGCTATTGGATTGGACAAATCCCCCAAAGGAGATCTGCAGTTATCTTCAATAAGTTTCTCATACTACTCAGATTTATAGAAATCTAAGCAAAGCTATCAATAATAGTGAGAAATACTAGATCTACTTCTTTGAACGTTGAAGGAAATGAGAATACTAGCATCCAGCAAGGAGACCCAAGCAATCAACCAACGAATGTGAATGTTGAACCAGTTGAAGTTCAGAATCCCACCGATTCTATTACAAGAGCTAAATTTCATAATTTAATGGGAGAGTTGATGGAAAGTCATCGATAATTAAACCAACAAATTCAGACCAATATCGACTTGAAGAACCAACTCAATCAACAGCAACGGGGGAAGCTAGGAAGGACCCTACTCCTTACTCGGCATCGGAGAGTTCTAGCTCATCAAACGAGTATCACATGCATAGGTTTCGTAGAACAGACGAATATCACGCAGAAATTTTGGGGCGTCAACCGGCAGACCATTATGGTCTGCCAGGATCGATCCATGTTGATCCCTCCATAGGGATCGATGCCAATCCCTCCACCAGAAGGGGGAATCCACCTATGCCTCATGGCAATCAAGTTGGAGCTACTTCTGTTGATTTGGATGCTGGAGTTCAATTGAATGTTGACCAAGCCCTTCCCTGGAATGATGATGAAGTGAATTTACAAGGTACACATCGGGAAGATGGTGAACCAAGAAGGCATGAAACGGCCCGCAGACATCGACTGGACCATTCACGCGAGGTGGATTGTGACTATCGCTTGGCACCAACCATCCAAACACCGGACTTATTGCCAATAGTCAGACAGTTAGTGAGAGAGAGTCGGGCCTTAACTAATGATGACTGGGGAATCTCGAGAAGCCATACCTCGTTCACTGATAATGTTCTACATGCGGAGTATCTAAGGAGGTTCAACATTCCATCAATGCCCGCCTACGAGGGAAAAATAGACCACAGGTGGTATACCATGAGATACGAATGGCTAAGGGATTATGCGCGAGTGGATGATGCAACCAAGTGTAGATGCTTTCCCATAACTCTCTCTGGAATAGCAACGATGTGGTTCACAAGATTACCCCCACGATCAATTTCCAGATTTGATGATTTGGCAACAAAGTTTGTGGAGCAATTCCAGATGCTCGCAACTCATCCCAAGGATGTGATGTCCCTATCCAGCGTGATTCATTCTCTAGGAGAATTGTTGAAAGATTATTTTGAGAGATTTCATACAGCTGTTACCGAAATTAGTAATCTGAATGACCATGCAATATTGATGGCCATGAGGAGACGTATAGATCCAGAATATGATTTTGGCGATTGGTTAGCTGGCAAGCCGCCCGCAACGTTGGAGCACTTCTACGCAAAGGCGGATCAATATTTAAGAAAGGAGGAAGCTAGGTCCTCCAGGAAAAAGATTGTTGCAGGACCGAGCGGAGAGGGAGTACAAAGTAACATTGCGGTAAAGCAGTCTGATGATAGCTCAGGAAAATTTCAAGTGAATGTCCAAAACAAGCTGAATCAGAAAAATAAAGGCGAAGATAGGGGTCGAGAATGAGTGAGGGATTCTGGAAGAGGGAAGCCTAGGATTCTGATGTTCGATACTTACACACCGTTGAATACATCCATGGAGAATATCTATTTGTCTAATTGCAATACAGGAAGTCGTCTGAATCAACTGAGAAGCAGAAACAAACCAAAAAATATTGTCGGTTCCACGAATGCTGTGGACATGGCACGAATGAATGCAGACATCTCCAGGACATTATCGAAAAGCTGATTCGAGAAAGGAAGCTGCAACAATTTGTGAAATCCCCATTGGATGGTGAACAGGGTACATCTGATCCCAACCGAGGACAAGTACCATGTAGGGCTGAGGAACCTCCACGAACTGGTGGAAGATTGGTGATAAATACGATAGTCGGAGGTCCATACCCAGCAGATAATAGTTGGCAAGAGATGGAGTGTTATGCAAGTGCAATTAGGCATGTGGATTTTGAATATTGTTAGAATACAGAAGATGGAGCTCCGTTAAAACAGCAACGTACAATGGCAAATGATATCGTCTTTAGAAACAGAGATGCAAACAAGGTGGAGGCTCTGACCATCGACCTATTGGTCATTTCGGCCATGATTGACCCCGCATTGGTAAGAAGGATATTGATTGATTGTGGGAGTTCAGTAAATATAATTTTCAAAAAAGCTTATGATCAGATGAAAATGGAAGTTAAGGAGTTGAAGCCGTCTAAAGCCTACATACACGGTTTTAACGGTGTTGCAACTAAAGCCATTGGTTATATTCAATTACCTGTAGAGTTGGGAGAAGGTGACCGTAGGAGAGTGTGAATCTTGTCATTTGTTGTTTTGGATGTTGACTCTCTTTACAACGTTTTTGTGGGCCGACCCGCCCTAGCCGAATTCCGGGTAGCCCTTGCCCTGTGGTGTTTGACTTTGAAGTTTCCAATAGATAATGGTGTTGGAGTTGTTTACGGTGACCAGGCGACGGGACATGCCTGTTATGTAGCTGAGTTGAGGGATGCTCAACGCAAAGAGAAAGGTAAGGGTGTGGACAAGACTGTCCGCATCCAAGCTATTGAAGGTTGACAACTAGCGCTTGAGCCTTGGCTTGAGTGCCATAATCGGTTCTATAGAGATATAGATCCGAGAAATGATGAGGAGGAGCCCAATGAGACCAAGCACCGGCTGAGCTGACGATTGATATCAAAGTCAGCCGCGACGACCCATCGTGGGTCTTAAAGATCGGATCATAGCTCAGCCCCCCAATGATGAAAGAACTTGCTGGATTTCCCCGACGATTGCTTGGACTCACTCTGACATGTGTGGAATCTCACCTGCCACTGTGAGCCATGCATTGAATATCGATCCAAGGCATGTCCCGGTGAAGCAAAAAAGACGCGGCATGGATCCAGAGAGATTTGCCGCTCTCAAAGAGGAGGTGGATAGACTCAAAGACAATGTGTTTATCTGCGACACCCTCTACCCTAAGTTGGTATCTAACCCTGTACTTGTGAAAAGGCGAATGGGAAATGGAGAACATGCATTGATTACTTAGACTTGAACAAGGCATGCCCAAAAGACAGTTTTCCCCTTTCGAGGATCGATCAACTGGTGGATTCAACCGTGAGACACGAATTGCTATCTTTCATGGATGCGTACTTGGGATATAACCAAATCCCGATGCACATTCCTAATCAAGGGCACACCAGTTTCATTACCGATGTTGGATTATATTGCTATGTGGTGATGTCGTTTGGACTAAAGAATGTAGGAGCTACTTACCAGCGCCTAGTCAACTGGATGTTTAAAGATCAGATTGGAAAGACAATGGAAGTATATGCGGATGATATGCTCGTGAAGTCATGATGATCAAGCAACCACATTAAAGACTTGGCAGAAATGTTCGGCATCCTCCGACATTACAAGATGAAAATTAATCCATTGAAGTGTTCTTTTGGTGTAGCACCAGGGAAATTCTTGGGCTTTATTGTTATCACCCGTGGGATTAAAGCTACCGATTTATTTATAGAGCTACTGATAAATACATTCCTTTCTTTGACTTAATTAGGAAAGGGAAAAGAAACTTCAAATGGACAAAGGATTGTGAAGACGCAAGTTAAGCTTTGGTGAATCATTTGGAGAGGCCCCACATCTTGTCAAAGCCGGTGGATCATGAAGATTTATACATCTATTTGGCCGTGTCGGTACACGCCATAAATGCCACATTGCTTCGTTAGGAGAATCGAATTCAGAAACCGGTTTACTACGTCAGCAAGCGATTGACAGGAGCTGAAAGGAACTATCCAAAAATAGAGAAACTAGCATACTACTTGCTGATTGCATCACGAAAGCTCTGCCCGTACTTCCAGGCTCACCTGATCCATGTTTACACTGACCAGCCGTTACGACAGGTCCTGTAGGGACCTGAGACATCTGGAAGATTACTCAAGTGGAATATAGTGCTTAGTCAATTCGATATCACATATCTCCTTCGGAGGGCTACCAGGGTCAGGCACTGGTGGATTTTATAGTAGAATTCATTGCGCGGGATGATTCCCCGGAGAGCAGTGAAATTCCTACCATGCGGTGGAAATTGTATACTAATGGAGCATCCAATGTCATTGTTCTGCAGTTGGAATTGTGCTTGTAAATCCCGAAGATTGGTCGATCTGTTATGCTTTAAAGCTTGATTTTCTAGCAACAAACAACGAAGCTGAGTACGAAGCTCTGATTGCTGGACTTAAACTCGCTAGAGAACTGGGAATAAAGTCTCTTGAAATTTTTGCGATTCACAGTTGGTAGTATACCAAGTTAGGGGAGATTATCAAGCTAAAGGAAAATGGCTTGCTCCATACCTTACCCAAGTCAAAGAGTTGTTGACTGAATTTGAGTTCTATGACATTTCACATATTCCGCGGGATCAAAATAGAGAGGCTGGTTCATTAGAAAAGTTTGCTAGCACCGGCGACGCATAGCAGATGGGCTTGGTTCCGATCGAAGTATTAAATGCCCCTAGTATAAACCTGATAGAAATCGATCGGATACTAGAGGCGGAGTCTAAGAGGGAACCATGGATGACTCTAATTAAAGACTATTTGCTACATGGAGTCCTACTAGATCAAAGGAATGAAAAGCCACTAGTCCTTCGTAAAGCTTTACTATATGCAATGTAAGGAGGAATTATGTATAGAAAAGGTTTCTCTGTTCCCCTACTCCATTGTGTCGCTTATGATGAGATAAAACGTGTCCTAAAATAAGTTCATGAAGGGGAATGTGAGGATCACACTGGGGGGAAAACTCTAACAAAGAAAAAACTCTGTTGTAGGTATTATTGGCTAACTGCCAAACGAGACGTTGCTGATTATGTAAGATAATGCGATAAGTGCCAGATATATGCAAACATTCTAAGAGCTCCACTGACAGAAATTATGCAAATGGTCAGCCCATGGTCGTTTGCTATGTGGGATATTGATATTATCGGTTCCTTACCAATCTCTAAAGGTGGTGCAAAGTATGCTATCATCACAGTTGATTACTTCACCAAATGGGCCGAAGAAGAACCTTTAGCCACGATTAAAACGAAGAAAGCAATCAACTTCATCGTCTAGAACATCATTTTTCGTTTTCGTCTTTCATGAACTATTGTAACAAATAATGGGACTCAATTCGACAGCGCTGAATTCAAAGACTTATGCCGGAGGTGTCATATTGAAAAGAAATTTGCAGCTGTCGCTCACCCTTAATCAAATGGGAAAGTGAAGCTGTGAACAAAATCATAAAGTCCATTCTGAAGAAGCATTTGAAAAAGGTTAGAGGCAAGTGGGTGGAAGAACTCCCTACAGCATTGTGGGCATATAGGACCATCCACCAGTCCGCGACTGGCCATACTCCATTCGTCGTTGCTTACGGTTCTGAAGCCGTCATTCCTGTTGAACTCGAAGTTCCTTCTCATCGAGTGACTTACTACAATCCCAAAATGGATAAAGATCTCCTCTTGTAATCTCTTGACTTTATAGATGAGAAGCGAGAGTAAGCCGATCTGAGGGCAGCTGCTCATCGACACTGAATCGCGCAATACTACAACATTAAAGTTCGACCTAGAATCTTTGAAATCAGCGATCTTGTCTTGAAACGGGTTTTAACTACCCCATCGCACATGAATCCAATCTGGGAAGGACAACATGTCATTGAACAGAGGCTTGGAGAGGGAACTTTCAAGCTAGCGATTGTTGATGGCATCACAATCCCAAGGGCATAAAATAGCGAGCATTTACTATGCTATTTCACTTAGTTTATTTTTCCATTCAGTTGTATTTGCTTTAGCATTTGTCTTTCTAGATATGTAATAGGACAGATTATGTCATTCCTTTTCATTTGGCAAATAAATTTCAAACTTCCTTTGTATTTATGTTTGTTGTAGCATCATGTTTTAATTACATTATGAAACTAATTGATGTCGATATGTCCAAACAGGTTTCTAGAGTCATGAACTAATCAATCATGTTAGTTCCCAATGGAACTGAACAAGATGAGCGTGGTCCAACCGTTCATTTGATATCTCTCATTCATAACCTAAGGGACGAGATGCACAATGAGGAATGGATGTGACTCGACCATCCGATAATCAAATAAATCTCACCAAACGATGGGACTGAAATAAAATAAGAGCGATCGTGACACGACCGATCGCTTGCTAAATCAAATCTCGGACATTGGGGCAAATCAATCAATTAAAGAAAGTATGATCAGATTGCTCTCTGAAATAATTCTAAGTCTGGACTAGAGTATAAACATAAATCGGGTGTGAATCGACCATCCGCAAAATGACTCTAAGTCCCCAAAGTGTGGACAAGAGTATAAACATAAATTGGGTGTGATTCAACCGCCCATTAACTAACTCTTATGCCCAGAGTGTGGATATGAGTATAAACAGATAGATGAGTGCGATTCGACCATTCAATATTCCACAAACTCTGGCCCGAAACCGATAGGAAGAGTATAAACCCGCTAATGATGGAGTTCGACCATCCAACGTCTAACCCCGCTAACCTAAGATTGGGGGCAGGAGTATAATTACTCAAACCACTAAATCTGACGGTGTAACACTAAGGCTCGAGCCTAGCGTTTGATGCGACTCAAGATCACGACCACATGGAGGCCTTGGGATAGAGCTAGTGGATTGTTAACAGAATTAATGAACAACAAATTACAAGTACATTAAATGGGAAGCAATAGTTCAACTACTTCAAAATAACAGTTCACATGAGAGCTCAACAGAAAACAAAAACTTTTATTCACATAATAAGTTTCAAAATTGTGATAAACTTATTTCAGAAAACCGGGGATCGTACCCGTACAACCACGACTAATAAAAGAAAACGACGAAGAAACAACTTTGTAAGCTATGTACACACCGAGCTGAAATGACGACTATTTCTTCGATCTTCTCTCCTTTTTGGATTTTTTGGGAGTAGCGCTACCTGAACTTTCGTTTGTTCTCTTCCTTGATCCCTTACTGCCTTTGGCGAGAGAGCATTCGAATCTTGGAGGAATTTCTCTAGGAATCGACCCATCGGGCGGAATGACTTGTAGTGGGATAAGGTATGGATCATCAATGTCCACCTTGGTGGGCTTAGCTTTGGCATTTTTCTTCAACAACTCCTCCTTCTCAATACGCTCCTTCAGGCTGATCTCATCAGTGCGTTCGGAGGTGCCAGTAATCACAACATCATCAGATTCATCCATCGACAGCGGATCTTCGCCTTATCATCGTCGAGTGCTCCGATGACTTGAGCATCGGACCCCGGTACATCGGTGGCTGCCGGAATCTCTGTTAATTTCTCTTGTTGCTCCATGGCAGCATCACTTTAAGGAGTTTGGCCAGGACCCGGAAGACCTGCAGATTTGTTAAACAAGGAGATAAGCCTAAAACCATTGTACACGAAGAACAAAACCTCTCGTAGAGTGGAGAGTAAAGTGGAATACCTGCATTCGGCTGTCTCTCGATTGTTGTTGGAGTGCCCTCTTCCAAAATAGGGGTCGGCACTTTGGATTGATAACCGGGTTTGTTTGGATCATAGCTCAAGTAATTCCCCGGGCCAAAAGAAACCGCTGCTCCAACCGCTTAGAAAGAAGAGAGGTCTTTAGGATCGGCTTCCTAGGATTCAGCTATATTTTTCCCTTTATCGGAAGGCGCTAAAATGTCAAAATATCAGAGTCTCGCGACGGCAAGGTCTAAGGGTTCATTTCCACGGAGGATCCCCCGCACCAATTTATCTTCATCCAACTCAATTTCGCCCAGATCCCTCTTCTCAATCTCGATGTTGTACTCCTAGGCTTCAGTGAGTGACTCAAGATAACCTTCGCCAAGAAAACTCAAGTCGTGGTGGATAAGGACTTTGGCGTTATATTCGATGATCATTGGATCAAACATGTCCTTAATTTCATTCCGACCGAACTCTTTAGCATCTTCTACTCGGGTTTCAATTTGTTCCATCATCTCCATGCGGCCTTCCTCTCGTGCCTCCTTTTTAAGGGCTTCTATTTTGGAAAATTGCTTGTCAAGTTTGATTTTCAGGCTCATGGCTTCAACAGCCTCTTCATAGTACCTTTATGATTCTTCCTAAGCCTCAATCTTCTCTTTCCTTTCTTACTTAAGAAGCTCCTCAAGCTCCTTGATGCGGCGGCCAAGATAACTTTCTCCTTTTGCAAGGAATCCTTTTCTAGAGCGAGTGCGCCACTGCAATTAAGGGCAACATCAAGTTCTTTCTTATAGGAAGCTTCCAAACGACTCACTGCCTCTGACATTTCCTTGGCACTTTTTTTCGCCTCAGCAAGTTTTGTTATCAAGTCTGAAAGCTCATTATCTTGGTGCTTGATTATATCTTTATCGTGGATCGCCTCTAGCTTGAGACGATCTATTTCATATTGTCGCTCAATTGACACTTCAGAAATTTTTTTCGCTAAGTGCTGGAACGACTCATGCTACATGAAAATGTTGTTAATACATGTGGGAGAGCTTTCTTTGGCATGCCTTGGGATCATATGAATTGTAGGAAGGAATTTAAGCCCGTCGAAGCAGATTTTTGGGAAAGTGGCCTTAAGTTTGGTCAATTTCTCCACTGTAGAAGTGTCAGGAGCAGCGGTCAGCAATGATGGATCGAAAGTGGCAATTGGATGCTTGCTCGATTTGTGGTTGCGAGATTGCCTAGAGCTGGAAGAACCATAGTGCTGCTCGTTTTGTGTGGCAATTTGAGGGACGCGGAAGGAAGGCTGGTCTCCACTATAAATAGGAAGATTGGGCTGGTCTCCCTGGTGAGATGACTGAGACTGGGACTTACGCCTGGAAGAAGAAGATTCCTTTGAACGATAGCTTTTTCCCATCTTTCGTCTTTTTCCTTACGCCTGCCAGATTCTGAGCTGCGGCTAGATCCATAATGCATCGAAGATCCCCAGGCGATCAAAAGCCCGAGACTGAGTTATTGCACCTGCAAAGACCAAATGAGAACATGTTGGTAACCATTTGGCAAAGGATTGATGAAGAGCGTTTAGTGAAGTGCACATGATTGTGAGTGTCCTAGTGTTCCCCCCTGACAGACCAGTAGCAGTAGCCATGCTTATGGGTGTTTTCTCTCCTCTTTCACTAGGAAGAATGCCTTCCCCACTCCTAATAAGAGAATTGGGCCCCTCGATATTGATGTTTGAAAAGTCGTAGGTCATATTGTCATCGGGAATCTGGAGATTTGAAAATCCTTTCAGTGAATTTTCTAAGCGTTGGGAAGATGATTCTTCTTTGATAGAAGAGATGACAAATTTTGGATATGTAACAGTTTTTCTTCTACAAAGTTTATATGTCAGTTTCTTGTTTCTCTTGGTTAGCATTTGGTATTGTGCGCCTTATAGCGGTTCGACCACAGGCGGCTTACCTGGGCCTGCATTAGCGTTGCCGGGCTCATTGGCCTGGGCATCCCTAATCTCGCCTTCTTCAATGTCATCCCGAGTCCCCTCGACTGAGGGCATGACAGGATTGTTGACATCGCTTTCTTGCTCTACGGTGTTTCTCGGTAATGCTGCACTTCAGGGGAGCCCAATGCTACGATCCTCTTCCAACAGTCCGAATAGAGATAATAACTCATCGGTTACGAGAAGTTTGATGTCCCTGTCTATGACAAGGATAGCGCAAATAGCGGAGATTGCTCTTGAAAAATTAATTCCCTCAGGTCGTGGGAGGACACCTGTAGAAATTTAGGATGTTAGTGGATTCAGAAATATGACTTATATTGACGGACTTAAGAATGAAGTGAAGACAACACTTACGTCCTTCCAACCATCGCCTTGCGAAGCCCGGCGGACACTGAACATAGAACCACCCATGTTTGAAAAGAGAAAGTTTATTCCAGGCACCCGTTAAGACTTGGCAGTTAGGTGAAGGCTCAAGGAAGAGTAGGAAGGACTTCCTGATTGTCATTTAAAGTTATAAATGAATCTTACGTCCTCGGGAGTTGGTGGGCGAAATAGAACGCTCATGAATATTAGAAAAGTTCCATGGAGGAAGGTGTAACTGTTCGGGTGAAGTTGAGTGGGAGCTATTCTGATATATCCTAACATTTCCCAAATAAACGAATTGTAGGGCGTTACGCATCGGACCCAGCACATAAATTTGTTGCACATTGTGTACACCTTCGGAGGCAAGTGAGGCCTGTCGTTTATCGAAGGAACCTGGATGTCTATGAATGGGATTCCATGTATGGAACACAGCCTACGAAGGGCAGCCTCACCAATTTGGGAGGCTTGAGAATCTATCGGCTTATCTAAGAGAATAGCACCTTCTACTGCGTCGGGAGCAGGACTTACATTCTCCGTCGGGAGAACCGGAACATCTGAAAAAAGGTTGACCGATGGGCCAGGAACTTCCATTTGTTCAGCTTGATGACTAGGAGAAAGCCTACCAGATATAGTCAAGGAGCTCGATTTTGCTTCATGGTCGCTATGTTGCAGAGCCGGTTCAGAAGACATTGCAGATAAACGTTCTGAGCATCTGAACTCCATATTAACTATACTCAGTAGAGAATCGATATTAGAAAAAATTACATGTTCCCTCGTGCTAAGTGTGAACTAATGCGGTATGGTGTTGTGTATAAATAGATAAATAATGTTAAATAAGAGATGAAGTTAAATGATGAGACTTCAGATTCCGACCAGAGTGACCGTCATCGCTGACTGTCTCAACTGGCAAGGAGATTGATTGGCTCCGAAAGCTTTGGGATCGACTATCGGCATATCAAAGTGCGAATCTGTCATTCAAGTCCATATGCTATGTTTAAGTTCTTGTTGAAAGTTCCAGGGATTTGATTGTTCGAATCTCAAGTTAGATAGTGAATATGCAAGTTTTATTGCTCATTGTCATCATATATTTAAGTTCGTTGAGGTAAATTGGTAGCGATTGTCTAAACAAGTCAGTTTGGATTAGGTTTTGAATTCAGAGAGTATGTGTGTCGATCCCTATATGCCGAACCCTTTATACCGATCCCTAACCCAAAGCGTTTCTGTCGATCCCTCTCTATAACATATTGGTAACGACCCCCACACTTCTACAAATCCCATCGATCCCTCTCTCACAACAAACACTATCGATCCCTAATCCTACTGATCTCACTACTTCACCCTCTAACATCAAGCCTCTACACCGAGGGATCGATATAGATCCAAACCTCTAACACCGGTCCCTCCTCCACTCTATCTTCTTCCTCCTTCCTCCTCCTTCGCTCTGCCAAACACCTTCATATCCAACATTTCATCTCTTCCAAACAAATTTGGCCGTTGTTCCATCATTGCGCCAAACTCCGGTATCCCCTATCTCATCATAAAACCAAAAGATAAATGCAAGAAAGCTCACCTACATGTATATATATTAAAGGTATTGGCGAGTAATTCGAAGGTGATCGAGATGAAAGGTATAGGGAAGATGGTTTGAAAGGGTGGATTGAAGTACAAGGAGATTTTGTTTTGAAATTAAGGGGAGAAGAAGGGAATGAAGGTTTTTTTTGTATAAAGGAACGAGAGGGTTCGGTGCTTTGGAGGAAGATGGAGAAAATAATGCAAGCAAGGGTGAAAAGAAAAGGAAGTGCTGGCTTATATATGGGAACTAGGGGTCGGCACGTGTGAGTTGGGAGGGATCGGTAAAGAAATATGCCGACCCCTGTGAATCTTAAAAGAAAGTGGGGGGATCGGTTAAACCTATATAGATCCCTACAAATGTTAAATAAAAAAGAGAAGAGAGAAGAAGAAAGAAAGAAGGAGGGGATCGACCATGAAGATGTTGATCCCTATGAGAAGGTGCATATGTATATAAAGAGAGAGAGGGATCGGCTAGGGGCCGAGTATGCCGATCCCTGTAAATATAAGAAATGAAAGGGAGGGATCAGCACAACGTATACCAATCCCTGCAAACACTTTTAAAAAAATGAAAAAATGATGAATGGTAGGGATTGACGGTAGGTATGTATGCAAATAAATATAGGCGTAGAAATTATTGAAAGCATATACATACAAAATGCCATGAAAATTGGCGACGACCCGTGAGTGTACGAACATGTCTGGGAGCCAATAACAAAAACGTGTATATGAGCATGCAGGTGAGTGACCCAAATGTTCAATTTTTAAAATCGACGAAAATTGAAATCAAACCTAAAACCCCCAAGTTTGAGGCTGGACCAGATGTAAAAAGCTTATTATTCTCGTGGAACCGGGTTTATATATCAATTAGCGGAATATAGCCCTGGATTTATATAAAGGGAATCGATCAAGCGTTATGACGATCAATGAGAAATTCAGTACCTTGAAAAAATAATTTGACAAGGAAATGGCAACCATTCAGGAAGCTAGATGGATCTCTTCTCGACGATTCAAAGCACATCATGTTCATTATAAGACATACTTTGGGGAGCAAGTGTTATTCGAAATTCTAGCACGGCTATATTGAACTTATTGCACGAGTTAAATTCGATGGACGTTAAGACCGATGATTTCAGAGTGATGATTGTGGGGCCCAAAAGTCAAGTACAGATGATAATATAAAATTAGGATTGAATGGAATTGATAGATGTGCAATGTAGAATGTTCAAAGTATGGGATATGGTTCAATGCATAGGAGGGATCGGCATAGTTTGGCTCCAACAAAAAGGATCGGCATACATCAAAGTACAAGAGCATTCTTGTAGAAAACAATCAATATCTCAAGAACTACTAGTCCAAAGCATATGAAATTTAAGCAGCAAGATATAAGGATCCTAAGGAACCTACCCTAGGGATTGCATATCAAAAGGACAAAATTGGAGGGATCGGTATACATCCCTAGAGAGGGATTGGCAGAAGGCAGCATTCAAGTCATGTTGAATCAGAGATCAAGCAACAACTCGAGTTCCAATGATCCAAATGACATTAAAATTGGAGGCTAAGCATGTTTTTGCATAAGGAAGTCACCATAGGGATCGCTCCCCAAAATTCGACCAAAGAAGTGATCGGTACCAATCCCTCCCCTTTTGGGAATTGGGCCCAGCGATCCCTCTAGTGGGCCCATGTGGATTAGAGGGTCCTTCAGCCGAGATTTCAGAGAGATACATGGTCATCTTCATTTGTAAATACTGGCCTGATGGGTCATTCTGGGGATCTTTATGCTGCTTGTTACTCTAGACTACATTATAATCAAGCACTTGATATTTTCTACTACTATAATCAGATTTGTAAGTGATTAATAAAGGATAATATTCAAAGTGGACATAGGCATACACCGCCGAACCACTATAAATTTATGTTTCTCTGATTATAGTTCATTCTCTGTTCTTATTAATTGATTTACTCGGTTTAATTTTGTTTTTCTTCACTTATTTCTCTACAAAAACTATCCTTGGCTATTTGTGACCAATTTAGCTGCAAACAAGTATTACTGGGTAATACTGTCAGATAGTACGGAGAATAAAGCTATATGGGGTACACATGTGAATATTCTCTTGAGCTTACACTAGTATGTATTTAAACATCAAATAAATAACTCACATATACGTACACAGCATCGACACAAAGTAATAAATACATGCACCTCTGGGATAGAACAATACACAATATACAGTAAATATCAGAGATCACAGAGTCAATCACAACGATACTATATAATACAAATATATGCAAGGTACATCCAATATATAATACAAGGATATATATAAATTGAACTACATAATACTCGGATGATATGCAACAATACAACCTACTAGTCTCTATTATGCCCATAATATAAGCAATTCTCACTATTATTGAACCTCAAATGTCTCTGACTGGCCCGAGAAGTATATAAATAACATACCGATCAGACTATATCTAAATCAAAGGGTCAATATACGTACGGAACTCAGTATACACTAGATATAATAATAATATGATAATACAATCAGAATAATTCAAAACAATAATCATAACGTCAACTTATATATATAGTAATGTACGCATGGTATATAATGATAATATCTTAAACAAGCCCCAAAGTGTCATATAATATAGGATACTACAGAACCATGCATAAAATTTTCATCTCCCATAAAAACCCACATAACCATGCATAAAGATGAATAGCTATCAAGATATAATCTCGTTATAACATCCCCCAATTTGGAGGCCCAAAACTAACGGCTATGGATGTTATAGTCATCCGTGGTTATTAATCCTCGGCGACCAAACACGACGATATTAGATACATTGGTACACGAAAACACAAGAATATGGAAAAAAATTAAACAGCAAAATAAATTCCACATTCCATTTCAAAATATTCCAAATTGATTACATAATCCCAATTCGCAACCCACGTTTAGAAAACATATATTTTTTACAAAATATGCCAAGAGCGACATATGAAGATGCCCCTTGGTAGATCAGAGTATATAGATAGCCAAGAAATAATTTTCCTTTACAAACAAACACACAACCGAAATAAAAGAACTCTAATAACAATCTTGCCTCCTGCACGTCCTCGAAAGCTTTATTCGTCTAAAAGAACACCTGGAAACCTTAACTCCCAACCTACTCAAAATCAATTGAGTACCCGAGAGTTTAAGGGGAAAACAAAACATCGAGTCAGACATAAAGGCTGGTATGAATAATAATCTACCATATCAAATCATTTAGATAACTAGTGAGACCACGCCGCTTAGCGGAACAGGTTTTCCCCTCACTAGTCTCCTAAAACATTTATAAAACCATATATTGTGCTCCTGCATCCACAATGGTTAAAACATAGTATTTCAAAACATTATGATGATATGCAAAACAAATAAATCAATTCTATATTACCCATCCCCATTCCTTCTGACTATCTGTCTCAATTATAGTTTCTAGGGTTACTATTAACATGTTAAATGTTAAGGACTATCTGTCCAATTACTTAGTTTTCATGGGATCACTAAGAACCTATTGGTAACTATAATATCTTATTTCTTATCCTAGTTTTCATGGGCTAACTAGGAACCTATTGGCTAACTGCCAATATCTTAATCCAGATATAGTTTTCATGGGCTAACTACATACCTACTGGCCCTTTCCAATATCAAATCAAAGTTTTCATGGGCTGACTGTGAACCTATTGTCCCCTGCTAATATCATACAGTTTTCATGGGCTTACTGTAAACATATTGCCCCCGCCAATATCTTTAATTAAGAATTTAACATGTGTTAAGTTATATATTCATTATTGGGTCAACCTAACTAGTTATTCTACCATTTCCCCAAAATACAGTTATGGGTTAATATCAATGTGAATATCATTTCCAAAATCTTTATTTATGCCATGGTTATTACTTTAAATTGAGATTGGGTTTATGTTTTGAAACAATAAAAACATCTCTTTCGAAACCTCTGGATATCCTCCTTCGAAAGCAAAGACTTCTTTTCAAAACATTGTATACATACCTTTCGAAGCCCTTAGTAAACATTCTCTTTCGAAACCTATTATACCTTTCGATGGTATCAAATCATCTTTTTAAAATATAGAGCTTCGAAACAAATGAAAGTACCCCTAAAGTATTGGGTTTACCCTTTTAAATCATTTGGGTCTAAATGGTTCTATACAAAAGTATCTCTTTCGAAACCAATAAAAATTAGTTTGGGGAAAAATTGATGGCCTCAGAACCATCTTAGTCGAAAGCAAAGACCCGTAAAATCAAAACTTCGAAGGATAGAGTCAAAACCCCCTTTTGAATCCATCACATTCGAAAACCTCAATCCCTTCGAAAGCATTTAGGAAAAAGGCTTAGGTTAAAACAGAAATAACGCCTTCGACAACATAAATGGCTTCAATGCGATTGAAAGGGGAATTAGCGGCTTGGTTTCGTCTGGGTTGAAACCAGTCCTTTCGAATGTTCTTATTTAAGGAAAAAGGTACCCTTTTGAAAGCTAATACTTTAACATAATATGACAACCTTCTTCGAAAGCTAATTATAAAATCCTTTCGAAAACATACGTTTTGACTATGTCGAAAGCTTTGAGTAAAACAAGGCAAGTCTTTAACTTTTGAAAACAAAGCAGAGTTTCGACCCCATCGGAACCTAACCTTTCAACACCAAGGCTTCCACCCTCCTTCCAGTCCACTGCATACCATCTAAGTGATATCTTGTGTATTGGTTTCAACTATGATGGTTTCAACTGTGTGGGTTTCGACTGGGACGAGACGGAGTCAATGGAGTCGAAAGGTACTTACTAACAGAGGCCCAACACCTTTTTCTGATTTAAAGGTTGAATTGTAGCAACTTTTAGTAATTACTTTCTAACAACCTGCCTATTTGTAAACCATTGATTGGTTGCCATAAAAACTTTTCAAATACATTACCTTTAAAAATGCCACATTTATACAGATCCAAATTAAAGGATTTTAACGTTAAAACCTTTCCGTTTAACAAAACCGACATTTATAGAAAAGCCCTTCTTTTAAAATAATTTAGTTCCCTTAGTAAATCAATTGGGAAAAATCCTCAAAATCATAGAAATTCAATTTCATCATGTAATCAAACATATTAAAATTTTAAATCCAATTTCTTCCTAAAATTCTCGAAATAAATTTTAAACCCAATTATATCATATTTTTCATCAAAAATTCATAATAATATTTCCATAGCTTGGAAAATTCTGAAAATTAAAACCCACCACCAAAATCATGTTTTACTTAACATAAAAAATTTCCATGGAAATCTGAAATCATATATTCCCAGTTTTATGTCAAAACCGTGCATATTCATATGTGTATGAATTAAAATAAATCAACATAATATAACTCAAGCATACCATCATCCATTTTTATCTCAAAAATGAATTTAAATCATAAATTCGAAACCATATAATCATAGAATAAAAATAGAGATGGTAGAAGGTTATTATTCCCCTTAAACTTGATAAGCAATTTGAGATTTGTTATTGATTAATCCTCTATAGCTTTTGATCTTTAGCTTTTGATAAATTTCTTCCTTTCTTCCTTAGTAATGGTCAGCTTTGGTTTTGGATTTGTGTTAGTGATCGTGAGAAAATGAAACGTGAATGGACAAAGATGAGAAGTTATTGTCGTGTATAATAAATTGGCTAATTTACTAATATGCCCATGTGTAGTTTAATTAACCAATAAACCAATTTAAAGCCCATTTATCTAGTTAATAAGCATGGCCCTACATATATAATTTATTCAAATCTCAATCTGCTTATCATTATTATTCTATTTAATTTATCTAATTAAATTTCTTGAATATTGTCATAAAAATTTAGGGATGTTATAGCTCCCTCCTTAAAGAATTTCGTCCTCGAAATTCAGTAAGGACAAAATACTAAACATAGTAATCATCGTAACAACTCCTAACAACCATACTACTCTAAATGACTAGCAACTATCTATATAAACCTAATATAGACATACCCTCAAAGCGGATTAGGATAAGTATCTCTAATCCTGTACTCTGTCTCCCAAGTACAGTACTTCTCGTTGTCGCTCCACTGAACTTTCACTAACTGACTGTCTTATTCCTTAATCTTTTCTCATCTCTAGCTATAACCTGAACTGGTTGTTTAACAAAAGTCAATTAGGTACTACCACTAAGTCATCCAACCCTGTCGGAAGAATAGCAGTCATTGGATCATGCACATACTTGCGAAGATGAGACACATGAAATACATTATGGACACCTGCCAAACTACTCGGCAACTCTATTCTGTATGCGAGCTTTCCAATCCTCTCTATAATCTGGAATGGACCTACATATCTTGGGGCTAACTTCCTCGACTTTCCAAATCATAAAACACCCTACATAGGTGATAATGTAACATCCCCCTACTTGGAGGCCCAACACTAACGGCTACGGATGCTGCAGTCATCCATAGTTATTAATCCTCGGCGACCAAATACGACGGTGTTAGATTCATTGATACACAGAAACACATGAATATGGAAAAAAATTAAAATTCAAACAATTTCACATTCCATACCAAAACATTTCCAATTCATTACAAAATCCCATGTTCGCAAATCACGTTCAGTGAAAATATATTTATTACAACATACGACCAGAGCGACATATAAAGATGCCCCCGGGATGATCAGAGTGTGTGTGTATATATATATATAGGAAATATAACAACTTTTCCATTACAATAACACAACGGAATCAAAAGGAAAGAGAACTCTAGTATCTATCATGCCTCCTGCACGTTTTCGGAAGCTTATTCGTCTAAGAGGTACCTGAAAACCTCAAATCTCAAACTACTCAATAGAAGCTCCTCTTCATATCCTGATACATCTTGGTTCCTCCAGGATGAATCGTAAACTTGGATCGATGACATTCTCCAAGAACTTCTTTCCTCAAGTCCACCACATTTGGATCACATAACCGTCCCTTCTTTCTAAGCCATTCTTTCCGGTCAAGGCTAAAATCCTTTAGATCATCGATCTCAGTTCCAACCTCAAGCCTTCTGATCCTTCCAGCTAATACTGGATCTTCCTTCTACTTAGAAGCAATTTTCTCAATCAATACTGGTCGAACTTCTAAACAAGACAACCTGGCGGTACTCTGGCTAGAACTAACAGTCGATCTTAACTGCACATCACAACTGACTAAAGCTTCTAAATCCTTCCACTCCACCGACATAGCTAACACCACATTCTGATGTTTCCTTCTAAGAGCATCAGCCACTTTATTACCTTTTCCTGGTGTATATTCTATACCAAAATCATATGCAGGCAAAAACTCTAGCCACCTCTGTTGTCTCATATTCAACTCTTTTTGAGAGAATAAATACCATAAAGACTTATGATCGGTATATAACTCAAATCTCTCCCCTAAGAGATAATGTCTCCAAATCTTCAATGCGAAGATCACAGCTGCCAACTCCAAATCATGAGTAGGGTATCTAACTTCATGCGGTCTAAGCTGCTTAGATGCATAGGCAATGACTTTACCACTCTACATCAACACCGCTCCTAATCTAGTTCCACATGCATCAGTAAACACCACCAATCCTTGGTTTCCGTCTGGAACTACTAACATGGGTACATTGGTCAACAAATGCTTTAACTTAAGGAATGCCTCCACACATTTGTCGGACCAAACAAACCTCACTTCCTTCCTGGTTAGCTTTGTTAAGGGTGCTTCTATCTGCAAGAAATCCTTAATGAATCTCTGGTAGTAGCTAGTAAGTCCAAGAAAACTAATGATATCAGTCACTATCTCTGGTCTCTTCCAATTATTCACAGCTTCAATCTTATCTGGATCGACTGACAATCCTTTCTCTAAAACCATGTGACCAAGAAACTTTACCTCTTTCTTCTAGAAATGACACTTGGTAAACTTCTCCTTTAGCTGATTCGGCCTTAATGTCTCAAGCACTACTCTAAGATGAACTTCAAGCTCTCTCTCATCCTTAGAGTATACTAGAATGTCATCTATAAACACTAGTACAAACCTATCTAAGTACTCTCAGAAAACTTGGTTCACCAAATCTATGAAGAAAGCAGGTGCATTCGCCTATCCAAATGGCATCACCAACCACTCATATGAACCATATCTAGTTCGAAATGCAGTCGAAGGAATACTGTCCTCCGCCACTCTTAACTGATGAAAACCTGTCGCCAAATCCAATTCGGAAAACACTTTGGCTCCACTCAACTGATCAAACAGATCATCTATTCTTGGCAAAGGATACTTATTCTTAATTTTCCTTTCATTTAACTTACGTTAGTCAATACACATGCTTAACGACCCATCTGGTTTCTTTACGAACACCGCGGCCGCTCCCCAATGCAAACTGCTTGGTCTAATAAAATTCCCTCCTTCTTGATCCACTAGCTGCACCTTCAATTCCTTCATCTCCATTGGTGTCATCCTACTAGGTGGTATACTCATAGGTTCAGCTCTTGGCACAAGATTTATCCGTAACTCAACAGCTCATTTCGGTGGTAGTCTTGTGACTGGCTCAAAGACATCTGCAAATTCTCTTGCAACTCGAACCCGACTTAGCTCTTCACCCACTTCCATTGCACTTAACAAAGCATAACAACTCCGGTCAGAATTCTCTACTGAGAATATCACTTGGTTATGACTATCAGGGTGTCTCAGTGATATTTCTCTATCCTGAAAACATATTCTAGCCTCATACCTACTCAACCAATCCATACCCAAAATGATTCCAATATCTACAAAAGCAATAACATACAAACTGCATACAAACTTATGACCTAACAAGTCAAGTTCTAACTGGTCACATCTTAACCCTAGAGATGCATACCCTCCTATTGGGTTCGCGACCCTTAAGGAAGTAACAAGGTAGGTTGGTTCTAAGCATAATCTATCAACCAAACACTGGGATATAAATGAATGTGATGCACCGGTATCAAAAGGTACTCTACTGAAATACTCTGAATCAAAAGCGTACCTTCCATCACAGTCTTTCCCTTATTTGCTGCAGTAGGCCTAGCTTGTCCTATGGCAAAAACTTTTCCTTTGTCCTCCCTAACTGGCTCTGGACACTGATTCTTGTAATTCCCAACTTGATCACAGTTAAAGCATTTCACATTCCTCTTAATCGCAGCTTTCTTCCTGTTTCCTGACCGGCATTCATTAGGGAAGTGACCTTTCTTTTCATATAACAAACTACCTCAGCCTTTGACTTCTTGGCAGTATCTCCCTTATGGGTTCCCTTCTTCTTAAAAAACTTCCTCTTCTTCCCCTAAGAACTCTGAGTTTCCACTGACTTCTCTTTAGCTGAATCAGCAAGTAACTCCTCATGGCGCATGGCCATCTCCATCACTATATTAGAAGGATCTCGGACATGTGTCATGGTCATTCTAGCAAGCTCGAGCCTCAGTCCCCGAATGAACTTCTCATTCCTTTTGATGTCAGTATCTATAATAGCATATCCATATCTAGACAGTTCTTCGAACCTAGAAGCATACTCGACTACTGACATCTCTCCTTGCACTAAATCCATAAACTTCCTCATAAGCTCACACTTAGCAAACTCCGATACAAACTTCAGCTCAAATCTCATTTTGAAATCAGCCCAGGTTAACTGCACTTCCGGCACCCCGACAGTAACACTATTCCACTAGTGTAGTGCTGACCCCTGTAACTGTCTAGTGGCCAACCTCCTCTTTTGTCCATCATTTAGCCCTAAATCAAAAAATATACGCTCATAATGCAACAGCCTATTCTGAACTTCTACTGCACTTTCCGTTCCCAAAAATGGTTTCCCACCCAAACTGGTGTAATCTCTACTTAGCAAAGCAATATTCCCAACTGGAGCCACTGGATTAGCTCCTCTTACATTTCCAGCAACACCAGCAGTAGGTCTGTCAACTGATCTTTTCGGATGAGGATAGTTCCATATCCGCATCCGAAATCATTTTCGGATATCTGATATCCACATCCGCGGATACGGATAGATATCGGATAATTATCCTATCCGCTAATGACCGATAAATCAAGAATTATAAAAAGAAAATTTTAGTTTAACATAAATATTTTTCTATCCCATTGATCGTAGTGCTAAAAATTAACAAATATGATGATAATAAATAGTTTCGAGCATGTAATAAGCATTAAGTACATATAATATAAACTACTAAGTTAATAAAATAATAAACGAATATCTTTTATTGCACTAAAATACACATAATCTGAACTATAATCTTGACAAAAAACCGGACGGATAATTTTTGAATGCGGATGTCTTTTTATCCGCATCCGTTTTTTCGGATATCGGATATTTATCCGCTTTTCGGATGCGGATGCGGATGGATTTTAGATTTTTCGAGTATCCATTGACAGCCCTAACCAGCAGCAGCAACAGCTTGCATCAAACCAGCAAAGAACTGATACATCGCCCCCATATCTACTAGTGGATTTCCAGCACCCACATTGGCTTCAGCATTTTGGTTACACTACAAGAAATCTGACCTTTACCTACCAATATTTTACCTACCAATATATATGGGTAGGTAAAGATAACCTTTATCAACCAATATTTAATGGCAAGATTTATTGGCAGGTAAACATTTCCAATATTATAACATTTTGGAAGGATGATTATCTACCAATAAATATGAGTAAGTAAAAAGTATTACCTACGCATATACTACATGGAAAGTTTTTTGCAATTAGCGTATATATTTCCCTCCTATCATTTTAACTTTTCAGTAAAAATAATGCTGAGTTATGTGATGATGTGTCAAAAAACCTTATCCTAGCAATTTCATTTTTGGAATGAAAATTTTGTTTGCATATCCTAGCAATGTTCCTTGTAAAATCACTTATGTATTAATTATTAATATTTATTTTGAAATATGAAATAATTAGAAATTAATAATTAATAAAAAGTAATTAAATTTTAAATAATTATTATTAAATATTAAATAATCATTTATTAATAACTAATCATTTATTAATAACTTTTCATATATTGCCATTTTTATTCAAACATTGGACTATTAAAATGTCAGTATCGTAATTTTTCTAAAAAGTTTCACAATTTTATACCGATATGTCATCATCCAAAATGGTTAAAACATATTCTCCCCAATTTATTAGAGAAACACAATCCATACCATACCATCCAACTACAGATCTAACCGTTTATTTCAAATAAAATCTAACGGTACAAATCTCAATCCGCATATTTCCTTTTGATTGGCCACACTAGAAACCGACAGGAATCATTATCCACCATTGAACCCCCCCCACATCTCTATTCTCCAAAGTACTATTCAGATCCCCAATCATCTCATCTTCCCAAACCCTAATTCCCAAATTAATCAAATAAATTTGTTAATTTCACCATGGCAGGAAGAGGCACTACAAGAAAAATTGTTAATCAAACAAGTTTTACTCCCCTTCTCTCCTTTTTGATTCAATAATGAAATTAGTTTTCTGTTCCATCAAAAAGTAACCTTTTTGTTTATTTTTTGATTTATGCTTCCTCTTAATTTTTGACTAAATTATGCTTCATCACTAATTTTCTATGTAAACTGCATTATGTAGTTTTGTGAGAATGGAAGATGATATATTTGGAAGGGCCATCTGGAGAATGTTATTTAGACTACAATCAAATTCTGGATCATCATCTTATGCTGCTGCATTGATTAATATTGCGGTAAAACATACACTTATTCGAATGCTTTATAAACTTTTTTGCACATTTTATTTTTCCTCTACAAGTATCACCACATGAAGTTCTTAAAAATAATACCCTAAGAAATTATAGAAATCTTTATTTTTTTCTTTATTTCAAATTTTTTATGGCTTTTATAACATTTTTGATGATATTGTCATTGATTCACTTATTTGGTAAGGCTGTAAAGTTATGTAATAGAGCATTGATTTCCTTTAATACATCGATAGTAAAATGCTAAATTGGCTACATATTATCAAAATGCTTGACTAAATGATGCGCCCTTAGTAATTGTAATATTAAATGCAACAATCCTGTAGACAATAAATATGAATATTTTTATTCTATGTTTGTTTGTATTTTGGATTTGATTTTTCATCAAAATTATTACTTACCAATTTCATCATTGATTCACTCATTTGGTAAGGTTCATTTTATTATGGCCTTCCATGAATGGATAGATAATTAAAAGCTTATTGTGTTCATTGTATAAAATTATTTCTTAAATGACTTGCAACATCCTTGATTATAATAACAAATGAAATATTAATCATGTCATTTAAGTATCAATTTTATATAATGAAAACAATTAAGAATTTAATTGTCTATCCATTTTAAGTTATGCAGGGCTTGAATTACCTGAAAGATAACATTTTTTAAAATAAATGCAACCTCTCTTTTTCTGATCATCATTGTCTCAAAAAGGAAGGTTGATTTATTTTTTGGTGCTATTTTTGTTAGTCATTAATTCCTTACTAAATTCAAATGAAATCATTTAATTTATTAGCTATTAATTCCTTACTATTTCTCACAAGAAACCTCCATATCTTGCTATTATATTGACATTTCCTTCTATTTAGCATTAAAAACTGATTTTCCTCAAGCTTTAAGATTTGCTAGCCCATTTGGTAATGCATGGAGTTTATTTTTTAATTTTCAATCACTTCGACCAACCTTCGCTAGATTTTGATTTATTTTAGTTTTTAAATATGGTATTCAATATTGGAATCTAATTTAAGTATATCAAATTAAATTGATAATTATTTCTTTGAGGTTTACCTTTTGGCTAGAAATATTTCCTTTTTTGGTTGTATTTCATTCTATTGCACCTAAAATTGCTTTTGTACATTGGAATCATATTTTTCATTATTCATTTGAAATTATTCTAAATGTTGTCCACTTCTATGTGAAAGTCGGTTTTTAAGAAAAGATTTGAATGAATTAGAGTTTGGTACGTTACATAAGTTTTCCAACATATTTCAATTATGTGTTTCATTTTTTAGGCTTAAAATTTTGTTTCCTTTAATAATGTTATGGACATTTACTCTTACAGTTTATCATCACTATGATTTTTTTCCATTCAAGCTTGCTTCCATCCCAGTTTAGCATCACTTCTTTATTTATTTTGTTCTTTAAACTATATTAAGAATGTAATACTAAGGATAATCAAGAATATAGAGGTATCTGATGATATTCCTGCTAATAATTTTGTTTCCATATTAATAACGATATCTCTTAAGGTAGTTACCAATCAATGGTTTCTTTCTATTTCTCAAGATTGTATTGCAAATATCTTTATTTATGTGGCAATTATATGTTATATGAGGCTTGAATAATCTATAAAGATGATGTCTTAAAAAAACAACCTCTTTCAAAAATAAAGGCAGTGCCTCAAAAAAGAAAATTCATTTATATCTATCACTTTGCTTTATGTGTTTATCTTTCCAATTTATTAGCCACTAATTCTTTGTTACACTTCTAACGTTTTACGTAGTTCTTGAAATTAAGAGTAGTGCATGTCTTCAAGAGGTGACTACATGATGGTCTACAACTTGATCTTGAGAACCTACTCTCTCAGGTTATTTTCTTACTGCTTAATTTGTTGTTTTTTCCCACAAGGAACCTATGTATCCTATTATTCTATTAATGTTTCCTTAATTTTAGATTTAAAATTGTTTTTTGCACCTTTTAAGTTTTGGTAGCCTTTCATTACTAATCAAGGAATTTTATTAATTTTACTTTCATTTACTTTTCTTACCATATTCTAAATTTTGATACATTTGAAATTCTAATATGAGATTCTTTAAGAATCAACTAAAACATGTGTAGGTTAGAAATATTAGAGGTGTGTTAGCTATAGAGAAAGGTATATAGTATTCTTAGATCATAAGCTACTTGCAACTATATTTTTGTATTTGTTTCAATAATCATGAAGCAACGTACTTAATGCATTACAGTCACTCATTCACTATTTGTTTACTAATCTACCTCTGGCTAAATCATGTTTTAAAAATAAAAACTTCTACTCTTTTTTTCTATTAGTGTTTTCAAACATAACTTTAAGTTTGTCCAAAAACAAAGCAAATTCTCATATATCATATAATATCACATAAAGCTAGGTTATTTCTAAATAAGTAAAAAAGATGCTACTCAAACAAATTTATTATCAAAAATGTTTTATACATAACAAAATCTTTGCTACATGGTCCTGGGCTAATAGAAAAAGGAATCTTCAATTTTGGCCAGAGCTTAGCATATATATATATAAGAATGTTTGTTTTACAAACAAAATCACTATATAAACTTATAACTTCTCCACTAGAAATACAATTCATTGGCCCACAACACTTTTTTGATGAAATATCTATCTTCCTAAGACAAGTTTTCTTGTTGTTATTTCAGGGAAATCAAAAATGAATCAAGTAAAAACAAGCTATACATTCAATTTGAAGACTTAACATTCTTCCAATCATTCTACAATTGACCATTGATCGATGTCCTTACTAGTCTTTTGAGCGGAAGACTCATTAGAGAGAAGATAAGACCTATAGTACAAAGTCAGGTAACATACACTCAAATCATTATATTATAGACTGATATTTCATAAAACTAGAATTGATATTTACATTTTATATATGTTCTTTGTAGACGAACGCAGTAGACTCCCCAGTAATCAAATTCCATGACATATTCGATACAGAAGGCACAAAAGGCATGTCATAAGATATAATTGATAAAATTAAAACAATTAAGATATCAATGGAGGATAGTTCTTATGCATCTGAGTTAGTATGATGCTCAATTTGCCTTTAGGTATGACTTCTATTGCAAAATATTTTCTTAATATGTTAAGCCTAATTATTAATTGATGATTAATGAAGTATTCATTTTTTTCCATGAATATGAAATCGAACAAAGCACGAGGAGTCTACTAATGTAAACATGTTTTTCACGTCAAGTGTATCGATAGCTGGCTCAGCAGGCATGTTTCTTTCCATTGTGTAGGAGAGACATCTGATTTTTTCAAGTTATTTTTTATAAATTATATATACATGGGCATCAGCTGTTTGTACATATATAAGTGCCAATTTTATGTACACTGCATATACATTTGATTGAATATCACAATAACTACAACTGCTTTGATTTGGTTATTTGGGTTGTTTGATATATTAGTTTTGTAGATAATAATAATGTATGTTTTTTCCTAGTTTATTTCTAATATAAAACATTTATAAATAAATGTTATTTCTTTTACCTACACATAACCATTACATTTGACCAAAATATGAATTGTGTAGCAGACCAATAAAATGATGCTACGTGGGCTAATAAAATAACGCCACATGGTCCAATAATAATATGCAACGTAGACCAATGAAATGATGCCACGTGGCAAATCAGATAATGCCACATGGACTAATCAAATGATTCCACATGACCTAAGAAAAATGATGCCATATGTACTAATCAAATGATGACACATGGACAAATTGTTGTTTGATACATGGACCAACAACAAGATGCAAAGTGGCGGCATTGATGTATGCTATATATATATATGCTATTGTGGCAACCATGTATGCAGCCACGTAGGATGACACATCGTCAAACACATAAGCCGATGACTCATCATTTAATTCACAATTTAGTAGGGTCCACGGATTCTTTTACCTACCAGTATTAATAAGTGTAGGTAAAGACGCTTTTCCCACTGACCTTTACCTACCCATGTCTACCAATTCAATATTGGTAGCTAAAACATATTACCCGCCATTAGGCTAGTTTTACCTACACTTACAATTGGTAAGTAAAGACCCCATTTTCTTGTAGTGTACTAGAATTAGCCGGTCGACCCGGGTTTCTCCTGGTAGTGGGTCGAGCATTTCCATTAGTTGTGGTGCTTCCTCCATCGAGATTTCCTCTTATGTTTCCTGCTTCCATATCTCTTTTCTCGTAAATCTGCGAGCCTTGGTAAGATACAAAAGAACGGTCTAAGAGAATGGGGGATACATACTTATATATATATATATAACTATATATAGCAATTACAAGTATGTTATTATAGCGTTAACCCAAACCCCAATCTTATTATCTGATTCATTAGAATATGTTTGGAAAAATCTTTTAGGTTTAAGTTTCTTTTAAAGTTTCATAAATCTATGCTATAATACCAACTTGTAACATCCCCCTATTTGGAGGCCCAAAACTTACGGCTACGAATGCTGCAGGCATTCATAGTTATTAATCCTTGGCGACTAAACACGGCAATATTAGATACATTGATGCACAGAAACACAAGAATATGAAAAAAAATTAAACAGCAAAACAAATTCCACATTCCATTTCAAAATATTCCAAATTGATTACATAATCCCAATTCATAGACCACATTCAGATAACTTATAATTACTACAAAATACGCGAAGAGTGACATTTGAAGATGCCCCCTTGGTTGATTAGAGTATATAGATAGGCAAGGAAACAATTTGCTTTTACAAACATACACACAGTGGAAATAAAAGAACTCTAATAACAATCTTCCCTCCCGCACGTCCTCGAAAGCTTTATTCATCTAAAAGAACACCTAGAAACCTTAACTCTCAACCTACTCAAAATCAATTGAGTACCCGAGAGTTTAAGGGGAAAACAAAAACTTCGAATCGGATATAAAGCCTAGTATGAATAATAATTTACCATCTCAAACCATTTAAATATCTTGTGAGACCAAGCTGCTTAGCGGAACAGGTTTTCCCCACACTAGTATCCTAAAACATTTATAAAACCATATTCTATGCTCCTGCATCTACAATAGTTAAAACATAGTATTTCAAAACTTTATGATTATATGCAAAACAAATAAATCAATTCTGGATTACCCATCCCTATTCATTCCGACTATTTGTCTCAATTATAGTTTCTAGGGTTACTATTGACCTGTTAAATGTTAAGGACAACATATCCAATTACTTAGTTTTCATGGGATCACTAAGAACCTATTGGTAACTCCAATATCTTATTTCTTATCCTAGTTTTCATGGGCTAACTAGGAACCTATTGGCTGACTGCCAATATCTTAATCCGGATATAGTTTTCATGGGCTAACTACAAACCTACTGGCCCCTACCAGTATCAAATCATAGTTTTCATGGGTTGACTATGAACCTATTGGTCCCTGCCAATATCATGCAGTTTTCGTGGGCTTACTGTAAACTTGTTTACCCCTACCAATATCTTTAATTAAGAATTTAACATCTGTTAAGTTATATATTCACTACTGGGTCAACCTAACTGGTTATTCTGCTCTTTTCCTAAAATACAGTTATGGGTACATAACAATGTGAATATAATTTCCAAAATCTATATTTATGCCATGGTTATTACTTTAAATTGAGAATGGGTTTATGTTTTGTAACCATAAAAACATCTCTTTCGAAACCTCTAGATAGCCTCCTTCGAAAGCAAAGACTTCTTTTTAGAACATTGTATACATACCTTTCGAAGCCCTTAGTAAACATTCTCTTTGGAAACCTATTATATCATTCGATGGTATCAAATCATCTTTTTAAAATATATAGCTATGAAATAAATGAAGTACTCTTTCGAAAGCATTGGGTTTTCTCTTTAAAAATCAATTGAGTCAAAATGGTTATATACGAAAGTATCTTTTTCGAAACCAACAAAAATTAGTTTGGGGAAAAATTGATGGTGTCGGAACCATCTTAGTCGAAAGCAAAGACCCTTAAAATCAAAACTTCGAAGGACAGAGTCAAAACCCCCTTTCGACTCCATCACCTTCGAAACATTCAACCTCTTCGAAAGCATTCAGGAAAATGGCTTAGGTTAAAACAGAAATAACCCCTTCGACAACATAGATGACTTCAATGCAGTCGAAAGGGGAATTCGTGGCTTGGTTTCGTCTGGGTCAAAACCAGTCCTTTCGAAAGTTCTTATTTAAGGAAAAAGGTACCCTTTCGAAAGCTAATACTTTAACATAATATGAAAACTTTCTTCGAAAGCCATTTATAAAATCCTTTCGAAAACATACGTTTTGACTATGTCGAAAGCTTTGAGTAAAACAAGGCAAGTCTTTAACTTTTGAAAACAAAGCAGAGTTTCGACCCCATCGGAACCTAACCTTTCAACACCAAGGCTTCCACCCTCCTTCCAGTCCATTGCATACCATCTAAGTGATATCTTGTGTATTGGTTTCGACTATGATGGTTTCGACTGTGTGGGTTTCGACTGGGATGAGACGGAGTCAATGGAGTCGAAAGGTACTTACTAACAGAGGCTCAGCACCTTTTTCTGATTTAAAGGTTGAATTGTAGCAACTTTTAGTAATTACTTTCTACCAACCTACCTATTTGTAAACATTGATTAGTTGCCATATATCCACCAGTGGCACAAACTTTTAGTCTTCAATTACCTCGATGGACATCGTGACACATATCCACCAATGGCTCGTTAATGTGTAACCTCTTAGTCACAACCCTGCTTTGCCCCTATAGGTAACACAATCCTGGCCTATGCGACAAAAGGGCTATAGCGCACCTACCTATAGGTCACCAAACCCAAATACCATGATATGAGCACCTACCCTATAGGTCACCTAACCAAAATACTGTGATGCGCATCAAATATAATATCCAATAAACAAGGTATTGCGGATCTGGGGCACGACCCATAGATCTGCTCGCTAGGGTGGATTCTAGCCATTTGGTTCTCTTCAACGCCAATAGTAGGAGTACATCATGATAGTGGCACACAATATCAATAAATATAAGGGCACCTACTTGGCTCACACCTATAAGCATCACCTCACGTAAATACAATCTCATAATACTATTCCCGTCATGTGAGTATCATCTACTTACAATGAATAGCGGAATAAGTATCACATCGGCGCCCCATACAATTGCGTGATTCTTTATCGTTTATTCAATGCTCATAAATTACATGAAATCTCCATAATATTATATATAACGAGTACAAAGAATAATCAGAGAAATATTATGGATTGTCCTATCTTAAATGGTATTATAACTCTGTTTATTCAGATTTCTCGTCACTCGGAATAAAATATGACAAAATCAAATGGAAGAATGTCATCATCGTATCAAATTAAAATCAAAAATCAAATCAATATTAACGGCGAATCATTCATGATATTGAAATCAGTAAAGGAAAATGAGAAATCGGAAAGTATAGAAATTTAACATAAAAATCCTGATATAATTCAAGAATGAGATAGTAACAAAGTTCAACATAATCTTTCTTAAAACATTTAAATCAAATATTCAAATATATATATGTATAATTATAAATCCTTGTTTATATACATATAAAACATTCAAAATCATTAACGAATCAAATATAATTTATAGAATTTATTATATAATTTTCTATAATCAAATTCTATTTTGAAATAGTTTATAATTTCCAAAATAATTCTACTTTTATTTCAATACAATAAATATAATTCAAATCCATCATTTTAAATTCAAAATATTTGTAACTCAAACCATTAAATAATTTCAAAACATTCAAATATGAATTAGGAAAATGATTATATATGTAAAATATAATAATACTTCTTAAATCTATTTATATTCTAAAAACAATAAGAACCTTTAAAATATATATTATACAATGAATAATACATTTCCCAAAATATAGATTTGAATATAAATTTTCCTTTTAAACCTTTGCTTGTATATTTCAAAACATTCGAAATCACTTTATAAACAAATTAATTATTATGGAAAACTTTTCATAATTTTCTATATTTAGTTACTACTTTTAAATATATAAACTTCAAAATAAATTATATTTATATTAAACCATAGAATACAATCCAAAAGTTCACTTTATACTCAAATTAATCAGAATAAAACATTTTAATTTAAATTATACCATATTTGAATTTCTAATATTATAGAAAAGAGATTTTTATTTATTCAAGCATATCTAAAACCTTGTAATTATCTCACAAAAAGAATTCTATATTTTTCCAAAGTTTGAAAACTCTTTCAAAAATATTTAAATAACTTCTATAATAAAATATCACTTAAAACTAATATTATTATTTTCATAATATATTTTATAAAATAGTATTATGTTTTATTTTTCCTTTAAAACAATTCCAAACTTATAATTTAATATAATATTATTTTTAAAAAGAGTTTTATAACCAAAAGATAGCTATATTTATATTTATAAGTCACATTACATTTATAAATATAAAGTTAGCTAATTGAAAAAAAATTTGTAAATTATTTATAAAATACTTTAGTAAAATTTAAAAACCTGAATAAATTTTTCAAAACTTTCAAAACATCTTTTTAAATATAAGAGAATATCTAAATATATAAATTATAGAGTAAAATTACTCTAAGAATATTTATCAACCAATCAACATTATAAATTTATCGTGTGTTTTGAGTTGAGTTCCATCAAACTCCGATCATATATAAAATACACATATTAATGTACAAATAAGTATTTAGTTCAATTCGCAAACGGACAGAGTTTCGTTTGCAAATAGACAAGTCTAACCAACACAAACCATCAATTATCTCAACACCATCCAATTCCAAACCAATATACCAACAATCCAACAAAAACAATCCTAAAAAATCAAAGAAACCAATTGATTCAACCAAACAATTCAAACCATATATATGGGATAAATACAGTGATACAGTTGTGAGAGTAGGAAACTTACCGAAATGAAGAAGGCTGAGTTTACTACGTCCTAGACAATGTTGTTTAATCCATCGCCCCAACCATCACTTGATGTAAGCCCTAATTTCCAGTCTCCACAACATCGTGAGCCCCAAAATTGTGTCCTCCTTAAGACGCTATCACCTGTCACGAGTTTACCAGTCTCCAATCGCCGCCTTCGAGACTAATTCATCGCCAGCAACCACGCATCATCTTCTACCTTCATCCTCCCTCGCGTGCTTCCCAGGTCGCGACTTCAATTTCGCTGCCACCTACCTCCTCCTTATGCACGCCGCCTCCTAGCCGTGCCACTGGTCCCTTCCTCGCTGTGCCAGGCTCTCACATTGAGCGCAATTTCATTTTTTTCCTTATAAAATTCTAGGGAAAGGAAGCAATAGAGAATCGGGTATGGGTAAATAATTTTTTTAGAGTGGTAAAAGAATAGTCTAGAATAAAATAAAGTATGAGAAATGGGTTTGGGCTTAATTTTTTGGGCCTTGTATTCTAGTTTTAATTTAGTATTAATTAATTCCCTTACACTTCAATTTAAATTTTTAATCCTTGTCGTTTGTTTATAAAATTAATTTTATTCAATTTAATAATTGGTTATTTTATTTAATAATTCGTTGTATTATTACAAAATAAATTCTTTTTTCAACTATTTCAATCATATAAAAATTATTTACACTTTTTATTATATTATATTAATAAAAACATTTTATTCAGTTTTAATATATTATCTAAATAGCATTTATTAATTTATTAAAACAAAATCTTTATTATATTGACTATAAATAAATAAGAATTTATTTTCAAAATAATAATTATCAAAAATCAAATTTGAATATTTTGTTTTAATTTAAATTTATTTAATTTTAAGGCATAGAAACAAGAGTTGTTACAGACTTCCCTCCTTACCAAAATTGTGTCCTCACAATCTCTCATAGGGAGACGTCTTACACAGCTCATACCCTGAATTTCTTAGTATCTACGCTCTTCTATCAAATTTAAAATACTCAATCCTTATGTGGATCTCACTCTTCAACTTCTCTTATTGTACGCTGCCATTTAAATAGACTTATTTAACGACTTTCTATTATCGCATATTATAAATTTTTTTGAAAATATTTTAAGTGACGGATTTTTTAGAAAATTTCAGCAAAGTCTCTTTTGTACGGAGAGCATTCCAAAAAATCAAAGCACAATAATATCACTATATATACACATCCCAACATGGGGCATTCCGAAACAGGGGACAACAATATATTATAATATTTATTTCGATATATTGTAAAAACGTTTCTTTTTATTTAGCGTTTAAGCAAATTTCATTGCTTCAATACGAGTAAAAGCGAGCTATCATTGCAAAGTAATCCAAAAAGCTCCAAATGTACCTATTCTTAATCTCAAATTCAAATATTAGTAACATATAAAGAATTATAAAAAGTATGCATTCATTGGATGTAAAAGCAACATCACTTTTTTATTTAACCCACTTTCTATCCAAATTTTAATGGTCAAAATGGATAAATTGAATAATGGCTTCCATGAATAAATTGTTGCATACTGAATTAACTTTCCAAAGCAACTTTCGAATTACAAAAACATGGATTACAACCCATGTTATGGAAGATTTTCCAAAGATATACACAGTAGATTTTCAACATATATATGCCCACTTATATAATTTGCATTTTTATCCAAGTAAATGAGATTTTGTTGCAAAACCCTTTAAAAAGGTTGTTGCTTAAGTTGTTAGCTTTCCGTAAAGAGAAAAATCGCAGAATCAGATAAACCGTTTGAAGTTATGGACAATTGAATCATGCGCTGTTATGTGAAATTTTTTATTTCTGGACAGCGACATACGTTGATTGTAATTCATGTTTTAACTATAGTTATCTTCAAAATTTCAGATTGCATTTCAAACAAAAATCACTCTCTAATAGAAAAGCTTTCTAATAAATTTAAAATCGTCGAAAACGAACCGAAAGTTTAAGATTTGTAGTCAAAACAAATCATTGATTTTATCTTCTACACATTGTTCAACAAATTTTCTATTCAAAGTGCATTTTCAAGTCAAAGTTTTTTAAAATTTCAAAAGTAATATTCTATTAAAATTATTTACAAAACATGTCTTACTGTAAACAACTTATCCATACATACATTTATATATTTATTCAATATGATTTCAATTTTCACATCATTTTCAAAAACCCAAATATAAAAGTCCAAAAATGAATATTTAAATCCTCGTGCACTTAAAAATCTAGAAAAACCCAATTGAAATAATAATTTTAACAATTTTGGAAATTACATTTCCATAATAACAAAAGTGTCAATAAGATTTATCAAATCGGGAATTTTATCATAATACTAAACTTAGAACTTAATTTTTTTACATTATATTTCATTTCTTTTGAAATGATTTCCCAAACATTTTTACATAAATTATATTTTTTTCAGAACATGTTTTACCTTACCAAATAACATTCATTTTTCTCCAACTACTTTCAAATTCAAATTATTTTAAAAACAAATCAACTTCATTTCATGAAAGTTTTTTACTTCCTTTTTAATTTTTTAATAGCAACTTCTTCTTCTTTTCCCACCCCAATCACTTCTCCCTCTCTCTCATGCCATGCCTCCCTCCCTTGCCTATCTCGCCACCTCCTCCACCTTCCCATCCCCTCGACCCTCCCCCATCTTCTTCTCTCTATTCGTTTGTCCTTCCCTCCACTCATCATTCTTCCTCCTCCGCTCATGTCAGTTCTCATGTCAATATTACTCATCCCTCCTCCTTTGCCCCTTCTCCTCCTTCCGAACAAACTTGGACTTCCCTCTTCAAAAATATTCCTTGCAATGTAGGAAAGTACACGCTTGTTTAGATGGATATGTCATACAATGGTGAAGTAATTATCCTTCCTCCTGATGTTATCTCCGTTAGATCTGCAATATGAAATGATTTTTAGTGGGTTTCTTCTTGGATAAACTGCTATCATATATGACGCAGCGGATTATACAAAAACAATGTAGATCGATGAAAGTAGCGATTGGTGGATTGGAAGATACTGAAGTGCCTAAATACGTTGATCCGAAAATACCGAATTCTAGCTATCCCGAACTCGTTGATCGCGCACGATACCGGGTTCAAAGATCTGCGATTCTTCGCATGTTGATCTAGCGCACTAGATTCCGTGAATCGGCTTCTGCAGTCGTTGAATCGAGCGCACTCGATTAACCGAAAGAGGAGGTAGGAGATTACACTCAACTACCAATTGGGTGAAAGCACAAAGCTAACAAAACAAGAGTTTTATTTCAAATCAACTAAACTTTTACAAATGACTCAACTTGTCTATTTATAGAAGTTACAACTCACGCAAAACAAAAATTGTACAACACATAAGTCGTTTCCGACCTAACAACCCACGACCTAAAAATCAGACGACTTACGACTTACTATAGGTCGTACACGACTTAACAGATTACAACACATAGTCATAGCGACTTAACAAAGCAACACATACAACACATCACGAATTTACAACACTTAGGTCGTTTCCGACCTATAGCCTGCGACCTACGACTTAACAGGTGCGACATAACCTTCTCTGCGATTTAACAAAATCAACGGTATCTGGAGCGAGCGACCTAAAATGAGCGGCATCCCTTCATCAGCGACTTAAAAGAATCAACGGCAGTGATTAACGCGGCATAAGAATCAACAGCATCAAGCTTCAGCGACTTAAAAGAGCGGCTACATAAAACTGCGCGACCTAAGTCTTGCGACCTAAGTCCTCGCGACTTATAGTGTGCGACTTATCTTCCCAGATCACCCAGCGACCTATCTTAGGTCGTAACTCGTTTGCGTGACATAGTATAGGTCGTAACATATCTCTGCGACCTAAAGTAGGTCGTAACCCTTTAACTCGTCTGCCTTCCATCACCCTGAACCCAGTAACTCGCGTGCCGCTTTTGTTAGGTCATGAGCGACCTAAATTTGTGTTAGGTCGTGAGCGACCTAAGACTTCAACCTCCAACGACTTATTTCCAAGTCTTAGCTCGTTACTCTCGAACTCAATAGGTCGTAGCTCCTTTCCTGGTGGCTTGTTAGGTCGTGTACGACTCAATAATAGGTTAGGTCGTCTACGACTCATCATATCCACACGACTTAAGATTCCGTTAGGTCGTGGACGACTTATCACTTCTTCCTTAAGTCGTATGCGACTTAAGCCCTTAAGTCGTGGGCGACTTAGACCTTCTCCCCTGGCCTGAGCTGCATCATCCTCCCCAGGTTGAGAAAAATTCGTCCTCGAATTTGTAAATTCTTCCACATCGACTCGTTCCTCCCCATGATATGGTACGAGATGTTTAACATTAAACACATCAGATGTATACACATCCTCTGGAAGCTTCAATTTATAAGCATTTTCATTAATCCGTTTCACAATTTCTACAAGACCAATTTTTCTGGCTTTCAATTTATTATAAGCGCCTACTGGAAAACGGTCCTTTGTTAACATAGCATACACCATATCTCCTTCATTAAACTCAACATTTCTTCTCTTCAGATCTGCAGAACGTTTATACTTCTCATTTGCTTTCTCCAATCGTTCCTGAACGATTTTATGACAATCAGTCAACCCCTCAACAAAATCAACAGCTCGTTTAACCGTCCCCTTTGGTTGTGGTACTATCGTTAAATCCAACGGTCCCCTCGGTAAGCTTGAGTATACTATCTGAAATGGACTGAAACTAGTGCTTCGGTTTACAGCATGATTATGAGCAAATTCTGCTTGACATAGTTTTATATCCCAACTCTTCAGATTATCTTGCACAAGACACCTCAACAAATTTCCCAACGATCTGTTCACGACCTCGGTCTGTCCATCCATTTGCGGATGATAAGCGCTGCTAAAGTTCAACTTCGTTCCCACCATCTTCCACAAACTTAGCCAAAAATGACTTAGAAAACGAGTATCCCTATCCGACACAATAGATTCTGGCAATCCATGAAGTCGATAGATTTCTTTGAAAAATAATTGAGCAACATGAACAGCATCCGCCGTCTTCTTACAAGCAATAAAATGTGCCATTTTCGAAAACCGATCAACCACCACATAAATGGAATCGTTACCACGCTGTGTCCTCGGCAACCCCAACACAAAGTCCATACTCACATCAACCCAAGGCTTAGTTGGTACAGGTAACGGCATATATAATCCAGCGTTGGTCGCAGTTCCTTTCGAAACCTGACAGATATGACATCGTTCCACAAACCTTTCCACTTCTTTCCTCATTGATGGCCAAAAGTAAGACTGTGAAATCAACTGCAATGTACGATCTCTCCCAACATGTCCTTCTTCATGTAGCTCTTTTACAATCTTCATTCTCAAACTAAAATCAGGTATGCATAATCGATTTCCTTTGAACAGAAAACCATCCACCATAAAAAACTCATCCGTCTCTCCCTCCTTGACTTTATCAACAAACTTTGCAAAGTAAGGATCATCGACAAATAATTCTGGTAGCACATCAAATCCTGTTACTTCAATTTTCATCGTAGTTAACAAGTGATTCCTTTGGCTCAAAGCATCAGCCACACGATTCGTCACTCCTGACTTGTGTTTAACAACAAAAGTAAACTGTTGCAGATATGCAATCCATGATGCATGTCTCGCTGAAATCTTGTCTTGCCCTTGTAAATGCTTCAATGCCTCATAATCAGTGTAAAGAACAAACTCTTTCTGAAATAGATAATGTCTCCAGTGTTTAATGCTTGCACAACAGCATAAAATTCCACATCATATGTATTGTATCTCATCTTTGCTCCTGATAACTTCTCGCTAAAGTATGCAATTGGACGTCCCCTCTGACTCAACACTCCTCCAATCCCAACCTTGGATGCATCAGTATGTAGTTCAAACACTAGCTGAAAATCTGGTAATATTAGAATTGGTGCAGACGTCAGCAACTCCTTGATCTTCCCAAAAGCATCCCCTGCTTCCTCTGACCATGAAAACTGTTTACCCTTCATACAATCTGTAACAGGTGCCATCACACTACTAAAGTGTGGAATGAACCTTCGATAGAATGAAACCAACCCATGAAAACTCCGAACCTCTGTTATCGTCTTGGGTTGTGGCCAATCTCTAATTGCTTCAACTTTACTCTGGTCAACCTGTATTCCTTCCTCCGATACAACATACCCCAGAAATAAAACACTCCTTGCCATGAAAACACACTTCTTCGTAGCAGCATAAAATTGTTCTTCACGAAGAATAATCAACACTTTCTTCAAATGTTGAACATGCTCCTCTGTACTAGCACTATAGATCAGAATATCATCAAAGTAAACCACCACAAATTTCCCAATGTACGGTCGGAAAATTTGGTTCATCACCCTCATGAATGTACTTGGTGCATTCGATAGACCAAACGGCATTACCAGCCATTCATACAAACCTTCCCTCGTCTTAAATGTTGTCTTCCATTCGTCCCCTGGTCTAATGCGAATCTGATGATAACCGCTTTTCAAGTCAATCTTAGAAAAGATTACAGACCCACTAATTTGATCTAACAGATCATCAAGCCTCGACATCGGAAATCTGTATCTGATTGTGATCTTATTCAATGCTCTACTATCTGTGCACATCCTCCATGTTCCATCCTTTTTGGGTACCAATAAAGCTGGTACAGTACAAGGACTTAAACTCTCCTGCACACGCCCCTGTTCAAGCAATTCTTCCACTTGCCTCCTAAATTCTTCATGTTCCTTCGGACTCATTCGATAATGTGGTCTATGTGGCAACACAGCTCCTGGAACAAGATCAATTTGATGTTGTATGTCCCTCAACGGCGGTAAATCCGTTGGCAACTCCTCTGGAAATACATCCTCAAATTCTTTCAATACTGGTTTCACTTCTTCTGGAATTTCAACCTCTTCACTGCTCTCACGCCTAATTAACAAGGATACTTCCGGTTCTTCCTTAACCTCCTTAACAAACTCCTTCAGAGATAATAAGGTTTTCAGCTCTTCAATCTCCTCCAGTTTGTTTTCTTCTTGTGGTCGCTTCTTTGGAACTAGAGTAATCTTCGTTCCCTCAAACATGAAACTGTAACTATTGGTACGCCCATCATGCTGCACCGCCCTATCATACTGCCACGGTCTCCCCAGCAACAAATGACAGACATCCATATCTACAACATCGTACCAGATTTCGTCTTTATATTTCTTCCCAATTGAAAAATTCACACAAGCCCTTTGTCCAACCTTCACCTCCCCGCCTTTTCTCAACCAAGCTAGTTTGTACGGTTTCGGATGATTCTCAGTCTTCAATGCCAACTTCCTCACAGCTTCTGAAGAAATTATATTATTACAGCTTCTAGCATCAATAGCAAATTTGCAAACTTTCCCCAGAATAGTACATGTTGACTGGAAAATATTGCTCCTCAACCAACTACAATCCTCCTCTAGCTTTGGTGTTAAACAGGACCTCCTCATCATTAGATTATAACCTTCGTCTCCCGTCACTTCTTCTTCCTCCTCATCAGGTGGTGAATTGGAACCTTCAGCTTCTTCATCCTCCTCCTCAACCTCCGCTATCATAGCTCTCTTCTTCGGCTTTGGACATTCATTACTTTTGTGTCCCATTTCTTGGCAATTATAACACTTGAAACCATTATTGACTTTCGCCTTCCCAACCTCATTCACAACTAGTTTTGCAACAGCTTTTGAAACATTAGAACTTCCACTAACACCCTTCATTGGATTGTTGGAATTTGTAAACACACCACCTCCTCGTCTTCCCTGTTTCTCCCAAGCCAACGCTTTCTGGTGTGCTTCCGCTACAGATCTGGGATCAAACATGTTAACCATATCCTGAATCTGCATACGCAATCCCCCCACAAATCTAGCTGTTAATTGTTCCTCTGTCTCCATAATATCATTCCTTGCAATCAGTTGATAAAATTCGTCAGCATAGTCATTCACAGATTTCGTCCCTTGTCTCAAGTTTTGCAACCTCTGATACATAAGCGACTGATAGTTATAAGGTAAGAATGTGGCTTTCATCATTTTCCTCATCTTTTCCCATGATTCAACCTTTGACTTCCCCATCCGTTCACGTGTAAGTTTGGTTTGCTGCCACCACGCCAAAGCTCTACCCCTCAACCTTGTAGCAACCAATTTCACTCTACGATGTTCTGGAACTTCCTTGAAGTCAAAAATCTCCTCCACATTAGACAACCAATCCAAAAACTCCTCAGCTTGCATACCACCTTTGAATTCCGGTATTTCAGTCTTCATCCCAAATTCCCACTTGTGATCATACTCCGACTGATTTCTTCCTTGTCCACGTCCTTGTCCATGAACACTTCCACCATCATACTCCTCTTCAAAATCAGATGTATATCGATGTCGATCCTGACCACCAACATCTCTACTACCATCACGTCTTTGATCATCATCAACACTTCTTTCTCGATTGGAATGTGGTGAGACTCTACTTCCCCCATGGTTAGATTCAGGTGATACCCTTCTCCGATTTTGATTCATCTCTAACATCATCTTCTCTAATCATCCAATCCCTTTGTTAAGCTTTTCACTAAAGTTTTCATTAATTCTTTGCTCCATCTTATCAGCTTCTTCTCTTCGATACAAAGCTTCTACGTTTTGATGACGATTAGCTCTTCTCGGCGGCATGGTTGATTCTTCAAAACTTTGATTTTCGGCTCCACTCCAAATTTCAAACACCTTTCGAACTTAGATCCAAAATGAAATGGATCGGAAACTCCCACTTTGTTGCAAAAATATGATGAACACGACGAACACAACTTCAACACTTCAAGCAAAATTGCACGGCTCAACACTTCAAGCTCGGCTAATCACTTCAAACTTCTTCAAAAGAATTGGCTCCAAGGACTCAATTTAGCTATGATTTGCTAAACAAGCTCTGATACCAAACTGACGCAACGGATTATACAAAAACAATGTAGATCGATGAAAGTAGCGATCGGTGGATTGGAAGATACTGAAGTGCCTAAATTCGTTGATCCAAAGATACCGAATTCTAGCAATCCCGAACTCGTTGATCGCGCACGATACCGTGTTCAAAGATCTGCGATTCTTTGCACGTTGATCTAGCGCACTAAATTCCATGAATCAGCTTTTGCAGTCGTTGAATCGAGCACACTCGATTAACCGAAAGAGGAGATAGGAGATTACACTCAACTACCAATTGGGTGAAAGCACAAAGCTAACAAAACAAGAGTTTTATTTCAAATCAACTAAACTTTTACAAATGACTCAACTCATCTATTTATAGAAGTTACAACTCACGCAAAACAAAAATTGTACAACACATAAGTCGTTTCCGAACTAACAACCCACGACCTAAAAATCAGACGACTTACTATAGGTCGTACACGACTTAACAGATTACAACACATAGTCAGAGCGACTTAACAAAGCAACACATACAACACATCACGAATTTACAACACTTAGGTCGTTTCCGACCTATAGCCTGCGACCTACGACTTAACAGGCGCGACATAACCTTCTCTGCGATTTAACAAAATCAACGGTATCTGGAGCGAGCGACCTAAAATGAGCGGCATCCCTTCATCAGCGACTTAAAAGAATCAACGGCAGAGATTAACGCGGCATAAGAATCAACGGCATCAAGCTTCAGCGACTTAAAAGAGCGGCTACATAAAACTGCGCGACCTAAGTCTTGCGACCAAAGTCCTCGCGACTTATAGTGTGCGACTTATCTCCCCAGATCACCCAGCGACCTATCTTAGGTCGTAACTCGTTTGCGCGACATAGTATAGGTCGTAACATATCTCTGCGACCTAAAGTAGGTCGTAACCCTTTAACTCGTCTGCCTTCCATCACCTTGAACCCAGTAACTCGCGTGCCGCTTTTGTTAGGTCGTGAGCGACCTAAATTTGTGTTAGGTCATGAGCGACCTAAGACTTCAACCTCCAACGACTTATTTCCAAGTCTTAGCTCGTTACTCTCGAACTCAATAGGTCGTAGCTCCTTTCTTGGTGGCTTGTTAGGTCGTGTACGACTCAATAATAGGTTAGGTCGTCTACGACTCATCATATCCACACGACTTAAGATTTCGTTAGGTCGTGGATGACTTATTACTTCTTCCTTAAGTCGTATGCAACTTAAGCCCTTAAGTCGTGGGCGACTTAGACCTTCTCCCTTGTCCTGAGCTGCATCAATATACTAGTGTGGTTCAACACTTAAAGAAGACATGGAGACTTAGAGGCAATATTAAAGTGAAATCTGATGGCAATATTTTCCTTTTTCTACCTTCTGATGAATCAGATAGGAGCAAAATAATTCAGAGTAATCCAATTATCTTGAAGAACAAACTCTTTATTATGAAGCAATGGGATCCTTCTGTAAGCAATTTTTGTGGTTCAATTATGGCAGTTCCAATTTGGTTGTCGCTTTATAACATTCCAATATTTGCTGGGTTTCAACTTGGTATAAACTAGCTAGCTAATCGTCTAGGTAAACTGATTTGTTTAGATGAATCAACTAAGAGACTTGATCATATTCGGTATGCCAAATGTTTGGTTGGAATGTCCCCATCTCAAGAATTGGTCACTCTAGTAAAAACTGCTAAAATTGCTATGAAGAAGAAACTATGGTTGGTACTGAACAATGTGGTGGTAGGCAAGAGAAACATAAAGCTCTTGTTGATGAAGTGAAAAAGACTGTTAGACAATTTGCTGAATTTGAAAAGAAGAAAGTGTGGAAAAAAGTTGTTCATCGAAATAATAATATGATGCAAAGAAATGATGCTTCTCCTGCTTTTCAAAATCAAGATAAACCCTTGCATGTTCAAGTTGCAGGTGAATATTATAAATGCCCAAGCTCTAATCCAAAAGAAAACTCCTCCTCTGCTGACAAAGGTGATTTGGTAGAAGTCCCTTTAAGCAATAAATTTTCAACTTATGATTTAATTGAAGAAGGTGAAATTTATGAATAAATTAAAGAAAATGATATCAATGCAATAAGTGAAGACATGGATACTGTAAATGTCAATGACTCTATTATGCTTGATAACAATAAAACTGATATGGAAACTATTGTTGAAATAGATTTGGTTCTCCTTCATGTAAGTCCAACCACAAACATACTGATTAGAATTTGAGCATTCCTTCAGACTCGACAAATTTTATTTCTGATAATATAACTACAAACCCACATCTATTAGACATGGGCATGGTGAACCAAGCCTCCACTATCATACCACTACTTGAACACAACATCTCCCTTGCAATGCAATCTTTAACTCCCCTTTCCACCTCTGTTTCCTTAAACGGTAATCTTCTTATTGTTTGTAATCATAATATTTATCCTTCCCTATTAACAATCAAGGTGCTTCTTTCTGATTCAAATCCCATCAAAACAACTTCTAACTTAACTTATCTAAACCATCAATCCACTTTTCCTCCCTCTCAATCTCCTATTGACCAATCTGTTTCTCTGTTCCGGAAACATGCACATGACATGCACACTGCTACATCTGATAACCCCCTATGCTCCAAATCTGATTACTCTCTCTCTCTTGCTTTAAATTGGCAGTAATTCCATCTTTGGTATCAATCATACTCCTTATGAACAGTCTGATTCTCAAGATAAGCTTCCCTTAAATCATCAAAAAGTTTCTGCTATTTCAAACACAACCAACTATAAGAATCATAATCCAAATAATAACAAAAGAAGCTCAAATCAAAGAAAATTCCTTCTTTTAAGCTTGTTCCTGGAATTGATAAAAGACATTCAACATAAAAAAAACAGAGAATTACATCTCCAATCTCCTCAAAGAATAACAAAAAGAAGCTCAAATCAAAGAAAAATCCGTCTTTCAAGCTTGTTCTTGGAATTAATAAAAGACATCCAACATAAAAGAATAGAGAATTGATAAAAGACTCTGATTGTGAATCAAACTATTCAAACAAAGTCTATACTGACAACACTCCTCTAACTTTTCAAAGAAGTAACAGAAATTCAACCAAAAAACCCAATTAGTATAATTATGATGAACAACATTGCTGCTTGGAATATTAGGGGTGCCCATAAGAGTTCAAAGCTTGACCAAATAAAGTCTCTCATTCATGATCACAATCTTTTTATAATCTCCATTTCTAAAACTAAACTCAATTCTACTCTCTCTCAAAGAGTTGCAATGTACATGAACTCTACTTGGAATTATCTCACCAATCTTTCTCATGCTCCTTATGGTAGATTACTAATCATGTTTGATCCTTTCATATTCATGTTAAGCCCTATATTATTTGATAAAAATTTCATTCATACTCATGCATGTCACATCCTGTGACGCCCCACTCCGAGACCCACATTAGCAAAGAGTATTACAAGGTAACATCGTCTGCTAATGCGGAGAATAGAACTGGATAGGAGCGACCATCTATAGCCTTATCTTAATTATCTATTGAATACGCCGACAATGCCACTTCTTACTTAAATGGATCGACATGTCCAATAAATACTTAATACAAAGCCATAGGAGGCTGAGGATCTATCAGAATAAAATATAACAACTCAAATGTAATACACATCACAGAACAGTAAATCATCACTTACATTTAAACATACACAGTTACATTACAGAGTTTACAAAATGATACTCGATAAGTGGTAAAGCAAACCACAATATACAGACGAGTCAAAAGAATACATATCAGAGTTACAGATAAAAAGGACTACACAAAAAGCTATGACAAAAAGGAGCTAGCAGAATAGTCCATGCGGAAGCAAAATAGGCTAAGTCTAATGTACCTAACCTGAAACATCTCGGTCTGACCCGAGTATAAAATACATGGGTCAGTCTAGCTAAACAAATCAGTTAGATATACTAAATGAAAATGAACATACAAGATCATAAAGTACCACAATAATCTCCAAAGGAGATAACCAAATCATCTAACATAAGATGAATCAAAACAAGCCGCATATCATCGGCAATTCAAATGAACAAAGGATATCATATCCCAAAACAAGGAACACTACTTCTCCCACTTAGGAGATATTCCAAAACCCGCCATATCGGCAATCATAAGCATTAGTGGAAACATATCCAAGAATCAATGCAACATAGCAAAGAATAGTGCCCACATAGGCAATATAAATTTCCATGGGGTAGTGGCACTCATATCGCGTGGTTCCATGTAACCATCGCCGAAAGGCACTACTCAAGGTAAATATAATAATAAAACATCAGAAAGTCGCACGTGCTAAGACCAGAGTCTTTATGCCAAGCATTGTTGATTTAGTGGTATCATATGCCCAGGGGCGATACACAGGAAGGCTCTACTCCCACATAGGAGCAGTTGTCCACATAGACAAAGCCGATATAATACTCCCACATAGGAGTAATTGTCCACATAGACAATCAATGACCCACATAGGTCCAGTACTGGCTGCCGAAGCTAATGTGTCACAAACTCTTGGAGAGGAACCCGAAAAATGTTAACGTGACTCCCATACCCCACGTTTGCACTAAACGGTTTACTAACCGTTAGTCAATTTCACACTCAAAGCAGTACAAAGTTCACCTCATCTCGTCGGTAAACCAAACCCAAAGGTCAAAACGGTCAAACGAATAGATTAGGAATTAACTGAAAAGATGAATGCACGTGTTCATTGCACGCGTTTTATTTAATCATTTAATTCTCCTCCCTCTTCGCTCGAAGTGCAAAGTTGTGTGTGTGTTTTGAATAGAAATTATAAATTGGAGAAACGAGATAATTTGAAAAGATCATTTTATAAAACCTGTGTACGAAGTCAAAAAGGAATCATCAATGTCAAAATGTAATAACAACAGATTGGAACGGCACAAATCGATCAAAATTGGAAATCAAAGCAAAACAACAAATAAGCTGAGACAAGCAGGTCAGTCGACTGGACCAGTGGGTCAGTCGATTGGCCCAGAGCCTGGAAACATTTTGTTTCCAGGTCAGTCGACTGACCTAGAGTGTCAGTCGACTGACCTAGAGTGTCAGTCGACTGACACAGGGGTACGTAGATTTCTTCCCCAGAGTCAGTCGACTAACATAGAGGGCCAGTCGACTGATACAGACCCAGGCAAAATCCTGGGTCTGGTTCAGTCGACTGACCTACTGGTTCAGTCGACTGAACCTGCTACCAGAGCAGAATCAGCCTAGCCCTTTTTGGCAAATCCGAAAACACGAAACGGGGCAACGAGCGAGCGACCACGGCCAAGGACTTACGTCAAGCGACAACCCAGCCTCGTCTAGCCCTTCGAAACACTCCGCTAACGTGTTCAACATCAAAGATTGAATTTTTCACTAAAACTGGATTCCAAAACCAAAAATTGGACATTTCACCAAATCGATCCAAATCGAACACAAATGAACATGAATTGATGTTAGGAATTCTTACCCAACAATAACAAAAAGCTATAAGCTTAGATGTGAGTTCGAAAATCTCACCTTTAACCCCAAAAACACAAGAGAGAAGCTATAAGCAAAGCTAGAACAATCACTCTTCAATTTCAATCCAAGGAGCTTCAATCTAAAGCTCAAAATGAAACATTTTCTAAGTTAGGGTTTTAGGAAATTTCTGAAATCAAAGAGGAGAAGAGATGGAGAAGATGAAGATGGAGCTTACCAAATCTTTTCCAAGAGTTTGGAGCAAGAATTGGAGTTTGCTATTCAATCTAGGGCTTGGAATTTCTAATTCCTCCTCTCTTCCACCATTTTCAGTTTAGCTAGAGTAAAAGAAATGAAATGAGGAAGAATGGATGAAGGGAGGGGCTGAGTTAGAGTATATGATGAGTTGGGTCAAACCCAAATCCAAAAGCCCAATAGAAAATAGCAAAATTCAACTTACTCCAAACATATCGAAGCTTATACTCAAAAAAGTCGCAAATGCCATTTTGGACTCAATGGAAGTGGTCCCGAGTCCTGATTCGACCGTTTGCAAAAGGTAGCTTTTCGGACTTTAATTTGACTAACGATGTTATATTTAAATAAAATATTTAAATATAAAATCGTAAAATATGCGGGTTGTTACAGATCTCCCCTCCTTAACAAAATTGCATCCACGCAATTCCTAGAGAAGAATTTGCAACAACTACATACTTACACCCAAAAAGAAAAGAAAGATAAGCTTGAGATAAAAAGACATTCTCACCATTGCTAAGTGAAGATAGAAAACCCGGATAGGATCGCTCGATAAACTCTCTGGTTTCCCAAGTACAGTCATTGGGATTAGTGGACCATTGAACTTTAATGAGCGGCACGTCCTTGTTTCGAAGGTGTCTCTCCTCCATGGCAAGTAAGCGCATAGGCTGCTGTACAATAGATAAATCTGGTGAGATCTCAAGCCCTTGCAAATCAGGAGAGTCGATAACAGAATCCGATTCTCGAAGACACTTCCGAAGCTGAGAGACGTGAAACACGTTGTGAACTCCGGATATATGAGCTGGAAGTGAAACTCTATAAGCCACAGGGCCAATACGTTCAATAATAGGAAATGGTCCTACATAGCGAGGAGCCAATTTCCCTGTCACACTGAAGCGCATAACCCATTTCAAAGGAGAAACACGAATAAAGATGAGATCACCAATCGAGAACTCGAGAGGCTTCCTACGGTTATCCGCGTAGGATTTTTGGCGGCTTTGTGCCTCTTTCATTCTCTGACGAATAAGGACAATCTTCTCAGAAGAATCATGAACAAAATCTGGGCCAAGAATAAGCTTCTCCCCAGATTCCAACCAACAAGAAGGTGATCGACATGGCCTTCCGTATAAGGCTTCGAAAGGAGCCATACCGATACTGGACTGAAAACTATTGTTGTAGGAGAACTCTACAAGGGGTAGATGATCCTCCCAACTACCTCCGAAATCAAGAATACAAATACGAAGAAGATCCTCCAAGATATGATTCACCCGTTCAGTCTGTCCATCAGACTGTGGATGATAAGCTGTGCTGAAATTAAGCTTTGTTCCCAAAGCTTGTTGAAGACTCTTCCAGAAATGACTGGTGAATAAAGGATCACGGTCACTCACAATCGAACTAGGAACACCGTGAAGTATTACGATTTCCTTGATAAATAACTTAGCCAAAAGAGAAGTAGTCCTATTAGATTTAATAGGAATAAAATGAGCTGACTTGGTGAGGCGATCAACAATAACCCAAATGCTAGTATGGCCCGATCTCGTACGAGGTAGGCCATCAATGAAATCCATCAAAATCTGATCCCATTTCCATAATGGAATCTCAAGAGGCTGAAGGAGACCAGAAGGGCGCTGATGTTCGGCTTTAATACGTTGACAAGTCATGAAATTACTCACATAACTTGCCACATCGCGCTTCATGCCTTCCCAATAATAAAGGCGATGCATTTCGGCATACATCTTTCCACTTCCAGGATGAATAGTATACTTAGACCGATAATAGTCATCAAGAATGTCATGCCTAAGTGCAGAATTAGAAGGCACAATAAGACGGTTCTTCTTGCGAAGGCACCCATGAAGATCAATTCTAAAATCCCGCAACGCCTCATCTCGGGGTTCAGACTCACAAAGCCGACTAAGATGCACAAGATCAGGATCATGCCGCTGAGCTTCGGTAATACGATCCAATAGAGAGGGTCGAGCTTCCAAACTGAATAATACTATCGGAGAATCAGAAGATGGAGCTCGATCACGAATATCACAAAAAGATAGAGTCTCAAGAATATCCCATTCAGCAAACATCAAAGAAACAACAGCCGAATGTCTGCGACTAAGCGCATCAGCAACACGATTACCCTTACCAGGGGTATATTGGATATCAAAGTCATAGGAGGCAAGAAACTCGAGCCAACGCTGTTGCCTCATATTGAGTTCCTTCTGAGTGAACAAATACTTCAAGGATTTATGATCGGTATAGAGAATGAAGCGCTCGCCTAAAAAATAGTGTCGCCAAATCTTCAAGGCGAAGACAATGGCGGCTAACTCAAGATCATGTGTGGCATAGCGAACTTCATTTGGACGCAGTTGCCTAGAAGCATAAGCAACTACCCGATCCTTCTGCATAAGCACGACACCGAGACCACTACCACAACCATCGGTGTAGACAACAAGATCATGATTCCCCTTGGGAACCACAAGAATAGGAGCATTAGTGAGAAGTTCCTTTAATGTCTAAAAGGAAGCTTCACACTTGTCGGACCAAATGTAACGAATGCCTTTCCGAGTAAGGCTGGTGAGAGGAAGCACAACTCGAGAAAAATCCTTAATGAACCGACGGTAATAACCCGCCAATCTAAGGAAACTACGGATCTCATGAACGTTCTCAGGCCTCTTCCAATTTTGGATAGCTTCAATCTTTGAGCGATCGACAGAAATGCCGTCGGAAGATACAACATGGCCTAAGAACTTAACCTTATTCTCCCAAAAATGGCACTTGGAGAATTTGGCTTTAAGCTGATGGTGACGAAGAGTACTCAAGACAATTCTCAAATGATTAGCATTCTCGGCTTCAGACTTAGAATAAACAAGAATGTCGTCAATGAACACAAGGACGAATTTATCGAGATATTCCCGGAATACTCGATTCATAAGATCAACTAAGAAAGCCGGAGTGTTTGTCAAACCGAACGGCATAACGAGCCACTCCAAAGAACCATATCGAGTGCGGAAAGCTGTAAGAGGTATGCTATCTTCCGTGACTCGAAGCTGATGAAAACCAGTGGCAAGGTCGAGCTGAGAGAAACCTTCGCGCCACTCAAAAGATCGAACATATCATCGATTCTAGGCAATGGATACCTATTCTTGATGGTCAACTCGTTAAGCTTGCGATAATCAATGCAGAGCCTAAGAGTTCCATCGGACTTCTTCATGAAGACGACCGTGGTACCCCACGGTGAAAAACTGGATTGAATCAACTGCTTGGACTCAAGCTCTAAAAGCTGCTTCTTGAGTTCCTCATTTTCTTTTGTAGACATCCTCGTGGGAGGACGACCAACTGGCTTCGCGCCTGGAATGAGATCGATGCGGAACCCAATCGCCCGCTTGGGTGGCAAACCCGAAACCGGCTCAAAAACATCAGAGAAGTCACAAACAATAGGAATATGAGATATATCATCATCATCTCGTAAGTCAAGAGAATATAAAGCCATTTCAGAATTATCCACATTCCGAAGAACAAGTGATAGCTGAGTAGACGAATCTGAATGTCGAAGATATAAAATTCTTTCAGAACAAATAATCCTGGCATCATACCTCACTAGCCAGTCCATACCCAAAATCATATCAAATCCCAAATAAGAAATAACATGCAGATTTGCACGAAAAGAAAAGCCACATAAAACAATCTCAACATCATCACAAAGCATGCTAAGGGTTGCGGATCCCCCAATAGGATTCGCAATCCTCAACGAAGTAATCAGACAAGAAACATCCAAAGACAAATCATCGATGAGCTCTTTTTGTACGAAAGAATGCGAAGCACCCGTATCGAAAAGAACTCGAATACTACGGTCATGAAATAAAATAGAACCTTCCAACATAGATGGAGATATACCTCTGGGCTGAGAAGAACCTCCAAAAGCCTTAGCAACATAAAGCTTGCCATACTTAGCACTAGCAGGAGCAGTAGGGCAAGTCAAAACATGGTGACCTTCCTTCTTGCAAAAATGGCAGAAGAGAGGCTTAGGACAAGCTCGAATCATATGATCAGGAGAACCACAATTGAAACACTTCCGAATGGAAGGTGTTCCAGCAGATTGAGAGTTAGAGCCGGATTCAACTGGCTTCTTCTTCTTAGAAGGGGGAAATCCCTGCCTATTAAATGGAAACTTCTTCTTATTGGAGTTCTTGCGAACCTCAACATCATCACCACTATCGCACTCCTTCTCGATGGCCTCGAGATGAAGTGCCGAATCAACCAACTCTTCAAAATAAAGCTTAAGCTGAAGCATTAAGGACTTCTTAAGATATTTCTTAAGACCAGAGACAAACTTCATATTCTTCTTATACGAAGTGCTAATGAATTCAAGACCATACTTAGATAAGGCCTCGAAAGATGCAACATATTCAGAAACGGAAGAATTCCCTTGCTTCAACTCAAGGAAGCGACGGGCTAATAAAACTTTATCAGATTCAAGAACGAAATTGAGTTCGAAGCGTTCCCAGAACTGAGTCCAAGAAAGAACAGACTCATCAAGTTCGGATATAAGAAGCTCGTACCAATCAAGGGCACGCTCTTGCAATAAGCTAGAAGTTACAAGAACTCGATCATGGTCAGAAAGATCCATGCGAGAGAAGATACGTTCGCATGTGTGAATCCAAGCTTGGACCTCAAGAACGGACTCGGAGCCTTTGAATGGCTTTCCACCAAGATGAGAGAAATCACTGCACAGGCGTGCAAACACAGACTTGCGCGGAGGAGATGCACGAATAGGATCTGGAGGCTGAGTGCTCCTAAATAACTCCAAGAACTGATCGGCAGACATATAAACGCCGTCCGGATGCGAGCCACTGGATTGCCCAGCATCCGAGCGTCGTCCTCGGCCTCTTCCGCCCATTAGCTGAAAGATAAGATAAGAAAACGATTATTCACTAGGTAGATATTATTAATTTAATTATGGAATACTACGGAATAAAAATGCATTCCTAGACGTATTCCCAAAATTCTATCTACCCCAAAAGCACGGTGATTCAAAGATTCGTAACATTCGTACAACACTTTAATGTACCATAATATGTGTCTCTGTTCTATGTTTATCATATTTTGTTCTGAACCTGGCTCTGCTACCAAGCTGTGACGCCCCACTCCGAGACCCACATTAGCAAAGAGTATTACATGGTAACACCGTCTGCTAATGCGGAGAATAGAGCTGTATAGGAGCGACCATCTATAGCCTTATCTTAATTATCTATTGAATACGCCGACAATTCCACTTCTTACATAAATGGATCGACATGTCCAATAAATACTTAATACAAAGCCATAGGTGGCTGAGGATCTATCATAATAAAATATAACAACTCAAATGTAATACACATCACAGAACAGTAAATCATCACTTACATTTACACATACATAGATACATTACAGAGTTTACAAAATGATACTCGACAAGTGGTAAAGCAAACCACAATATACAGACGAGTCAAAAGAATACATATCAGAGTTACAAACAAAAAGGACTACACAAAAAGCTATGACAAAAAGGAGCTAGCAAAATAGTCCATGCGGAAGCAAAATAGGCTAAGTCCAATGTACCTAACCTGAAACATCTCGGTCTGACCCGAGTATAAAATACAGTTAGATATACTACTAAATGAAAATGAACATACAAGGTCATAAAGTACCACAATAATCTCCAAAGGAGATAACCAAATCATCTAACATAAGATGAATCAAAACAAGCCGCATATCATCGGCAATTCAAATGAACAAAGGATATCATATCCCAAAACAAGGAACACTACTACTCCCACTTAGGAGATATTCCAAAACCCGCCATATCGGCAATCATAAGCATTAGTGGAAACATATCCAAGAATCAATGCAACATAGCAAAGAATAGTGCCCACATAGGCAATATAAATTTCCATGGGGTAGTCGCACTCATATCGTGTGGTTCCATGTAACCATCGCCGAAAGGCGCTACTCAAGGGAAATATAATAATAAAACATCAGAAAGTCGCACGTGCTAAGACCCAGAGTGTCAGTCGACTGACACAGGGGTACGTAGATTTCTTCCCCAGAGTTAGTCGACTGACACAGAGGGTCAGTCGACTGATACAGACCCAGGCAAAATCCTAGGTCTGGTTCAGTCGATTGACCTACTGGTTCAGTCGACTGAACCTGCTACCAGAGCAGAATCAGCCTAGCCCTTTTTGGGGCAAATCTGAAAACACGGAACGGGGCAACGAGCGGGGGACCACGGCCAAGGACTTACGTCAAGCGACAACCCAGCCTCATCTAGCCCTCCGAAACACTCCGCTAACGTGTTCAAGATCAAAGATTGAATTTTTCACTAAAATTGGATTCCAAAACCAAAAATTGGACATTTCACCAAATCTATCCAAATCGAACACAAATGAACATGAATTGATGTTAGGAATTCTTACCCAACAATAACAAAAGGCTATAAGCTTAGATGTAAGTTCGAAAATCTCACCTTTAACCCCAAAAACACAAGAGAGAAGCTACAAGCAAAGCTAGAACAATCACTCTTCAATTTCAACCCAAGGAGCTTCAATCTAAAGCTCAAAATGAAACATTTTCTAAGTTAGGGTTTTAGGAAATTTCTGAAATCAAAGAGGAGAAGAGATGGAGAAGATGAAGATGGAGCTTACCTAAGCTTTTCCAAGAGTTTGGAGCAAGAATTTGGAGTTTGCTATTCAATCTAGGGCTTGGAATTTCTAATTCCTCCTCTCTTCCACCATTTTCAGTTTAGCTAGAGTAAAAGAAATGAAATGATGAAGAATGGATGAAGAGAGGGGCTGAGTTAGAGTATATGATGAGTTGGGTCAAACCAAAACCCAAAAGCCCAATAGAAAATAGCAAAATTCAACTTACTCCAAACATATCGAAGCTTATACTAAAAAAAGTCGCAAATGCCATTTTGGACTCAATGGAAGTGGTCCCGAGTCCTGATTCGACCGTTTGCAAAAAGTAGCTTTTCGGACTTTAATCCGACTAACGACGTTATATTTAAATATAAAATCGTAAAATATGCGGGTTGTTACACATCCCTTCCTCCACTTTTATGTTCCTTACCTTTATTTATGATCAAAATTTCACCTCCCAAAGACAACTTCTACATGATTATCTCCCCCAATTTAGATAGAATACTCACCCATGGATTATTATTGGAGACTTCAATTGCTCCTATCTCTCCTCTCATAAATCTGGAGGCAACCCCTTGCTCTTAGAGAATTAGCCTCTCCCGATGAAACAATGCACAATGCCTCTCTTATTGATATTCCCTCCAATGGTTCTCCCTTTACATGGAACAATAAAAGAAAACTTGGTCCTAGGACCCTCACTAAAATTGATCATGGCTTTTCAAACTTCAAATCTTTTACTCTTTGGCCTTCCTTACAAATCCATATCCTAATGCCTATACTCTCTAACCATTGCCCTCTCATTCTTTCCTTTGGAGAAGCTACAATTTGTAAAAAGGGTAAATTTCAAGTTTTTTTATTAATGGATTAATGATACTAACTTCTTACAGGTGGTTAAAGATGCATGGATGATTCAGGCTTTTGGAAATCCAATGTTAATTCTTCAACAAAGATTAAAAAACACTAAACTTGCCCTTAGAGGTTAATTGGTCTAAAGGCAAATATGGTGACGGTAAAAAGCTTTCTTCTAAGATAATAAATAAACTTGAGTAGGTATAACAACATATTATGAATTCCTCCCTTGATCCTGATCTCAGTCAACTTGAATCTGACATGATATCCAAACTTGGTGATGGTCTTTCCACTGAAGCAAATATGACAATGCATAAAAATAGAGAATGTTGATCTTTATATGGTGATAGAAATTCTAATTTATGTTCTGCTACTCAAAAAATCAAACAAACAAAATCCTGCATACACCAAATTTATGATATGAATGCCTTTTCTCATTCTAATCCTTCTGATGTTGATAATGCTTTTCTTGAATATTACACATCTTTGCTTGGTTACAGCACTGACTCCTCAACTGACATTTCTTTTATCGCCACTCTTTCACTTCTAAATCTCTTCTCTGACATGCAATATTCCGTTGTTGCTCTTGTCTTCGATGATGAAATCAAGTACTCGATCTTTATAATGAAAAGATCTACCTGTGAGGGGCCTGATGGGTTTAATGCTATCTTTTTCATTCACCGTTGGCCTATAATCTCCTCTGTTGTCCTTAAAGCTGTACACAATTTCTTCAATAAATGCAAAATGCTCTCCTTAATAAACTCTATCAACCTTGCCCTTATTCCCAAGCTTGAACATCCCTCTGATGTTACACAGTTCAGGTCTACTGCCTACTGTAACATCATCTACAAATGCATTTCCAAGATACTTGATTCAAGGCTGAAACATGTTCTCTACACTATAATCTCTCCTAATCAGGCTGCATATCTTCCTAACAGAAATATTCTTGATAATGTTCTCCTCACCCATGAACTTTTAAATAACTACTCCTTTTCTTACTCCTCCCCCAGAGCCACGCTTAGAATTGATATAAAAAGGCCTTTGATTCTGTAAAATGGCCTACTCTTTTGTGCATTATGAAGAATGTGCTTTCCTTCTCAATTCACAAATTGGATTTTTCAATGTATTTCCACTGTCAAATATTCCCTTGTCTTCAATGCACATACTTTGGTTATTTACAAGGCAATCAGGGTTTGAGGTAAGGTGATCCTATTTCATCTTACATGTTTATCATTATAATGGAAACACTAACACTTGCTCTTCAAAAGCAAGTTTAGGAGAAGAAATTCATACTTCACCCTAAATGCAAATCTCATTTAGTCACCTCCTTAGCCTTTGCTAATGACTTGATCATATTCACTAAACCAACCCATGAATCTCTTAATTCAATAATGAAAACCCTTAACTCCTTTCCGAGTTCACTGGATTAAAGATAAATCATCTAAAATCTCAAATTTTGCTTGTTGGCTTGCCTCCTCAATAGATACAACAATGTTTGTCTATCATTAAAATGCTTCCTCTTCAATATGATATGTCCTATTTGGGAATTTCGTTAGCTTCAATAACAATCTCAATCTCCCAATGCATCCCTTTATATTGAAAAATAACCAATGTCATGAACAGATGGCAAAACAAATATCTTTCACAGCCTGGCAGATTTGTCATCATTAGCTCTATGATTTTCTCTATGATAGTGTACTAGTGCAGAACTTTCTTCCTCCCTTTGAAGCTCATTTCAATTATAAGGACTGCCATGAACAAATTTCTTTGGTCCAGCTCTGTTCATAATAGGAAGCTCTCTCCCTTGCATTTTGTAAACGGGAATTGCCTAAATCCCCTGGTGGTCTAGGAATCAAAAACCTAAAAGCATGGAACAGCGCTGCTCTTTCTAAACATTTTGATAACCTAATCAATAAAGCTGGCTCTTTGTGGGTACAATGGACTTTGAAACATAACTTGAAGAATGATAACTTCTAGCTTATGAACCCTAAACAAGCTCACAGTTGGATTTGGAAAGCAATTTTAAAGTTGAGAGATAATCTCCTTCCACATATTAAATTGTTACTTGGTCCTGGGAGTAGTGCAAATTTCTGGACTATTCCTTGGATCGAACATGGCTTGATTCTGAAAATTCCCTTTCTCATGAAGATAAGTAGCATAGCGGAATTCCCATGCATGCAAAAGCCATCTCCTTTATAAGAAATAGGATTATTTCTCTTCCATATACAAGTAGAACTTTTGTCAACCTCTTATGGAACTCCTTTAATAACTCTGCCCACCTATGCAACTTCCGAATCTTATTATTGGACTAAGGATATGAAGAAGCACTCAATTGATACTATTTACAATGCCATTACTACTACTTCAGAGCTTACCAGATTTCCATGGTAGTAGAGGATTTGGAACCAATCATCTTTTGAAAAGCTCAATTTCATGTTTTGGAACGTAATTAAAAATGCAATACATACTCTGTTAGAAATCTGTTATTAGAAACTGCAATCGTTTCATTTACTTTTAACGTTATGCAGTTTCTAATCTTAATGTGACCCTATTAATTAGGTCATAAATAGAATGTTTCATTTACCTTTAATGTTATGCAGTTTCTAATCTTAATGTGACCCGATTAATTAAGTCATAAATAGACCGTTCTATAATTAGAACATTAGGTCTGTGATTAATCTTAAGCGTTGAATTGGTATATGATGGACGTACCAGATTTAGAGTTAAATGTTATATAAAGGATTGGGTCCTCTCTCTCCCAGCCAACAGATGTATTCTTCTCCATCAAGAAACACATAAAGAAATAGGGTTAGAGAGAGAAACCGAATTTTGAGAAGAAGAGTAATTATTAGAAGTCAGAAGAAGAAGATGATAGCCATTACATCTTCCGCTGTTAATCAAGGTATGTCATCTTAAACAAAAAATAATATTAAGTTTTGTTTGTGAAATATTCAGTATTGGTGATCCTTGGGCTATTACTTGAATTGTTCATCATTAATCATGAAAGATCGAATAGTAAAGAATTTCTGACATTTGGTATCAGAGCATCCAATCAATAACTAAATATTTCCTATGATTGCAATTGATCTGTTCTATGCTTTACTCATGATGTTTAATCAAGTATGTGTTATAAGTCATTTATGCACATGATATTTATGATTTTGTTAATCACCAAAGTGGTCAAAATCAGAATAATCATTTAGTGCATAAGTGACATAATGGTTATTGATAGAAATTGCCAGTTATGATAATACCAATTAAAAACTAGCGTCACTAATGATAGAACCTGAGAACTTACCCAAAGGAAAGTCTTGTTCTATAACTAGTTGACATGATGAGGTTTAATAGATATCTTAATTAAATAAATATTGATCATCCAAAGATGTCAGTTCTATTTAATTGAATATATTTATTACTTACTTATGTTTTGGTATTTAATTATGTTAAGTATAAGATAGTATCTACCCAAAGAAGTGCTATATTATACTATTATGTACATATCTGAATCGCGTTAGCTATGAGCTTATAGTTATTTCAATTTTTATTTATTTAATTTGCAGTAGTTCCCATGAATACACATGCTTCATCTGTTACATTATTCACTGGTGTTAATTTTTCTGAATGGAGAGAACAAGTCAATTTCCATTTAGGTGTTCAGGATCTTGACTTGGCACTCCTTGAGGATAAACCTGTTGCTCTTACAACAGCTAGTACTGAGATAGAAAAATCACACCATAAAGCATGGGAACGCAGTAACAGATTGAGCCTTATGTTTATTAAGATGAATGTTGCTAATAACATCAAATCAACAATTCCGCAACCCGAAAGTGCTAAGGAATATATGCAGTTTGTGGAAGAGCGTTTTCATTCAGCTGATAAGTCACTCGCTGGTACTCTTATGGCAGAACTCACGACCATGAAGTTTGATGGGTCGCGAACTATGCAAGAGCACATTATATAGATGACTAATCTTGCAGCACGGTTAAACTCCCTTGGACTTACAGTAGAGGATTCTTTTCTTGTCCAGTTTACCCTGAACTCGCTACCTTCTGAATATGGACCTTTTCAAATTAACTATAACACTATAAAGGATAAGTGGAATGTTAATGAATTGGCCAGTAGACTTGTTCAGGAAGAAGGACGTTTGAAAAATCAAGTGAATCACTCAGTAAGTTTTGTGAGTAATAAAGCTGGTAAAGAAAGAACGGAAAATCAAGTCATTTCAAGAAGAAAAAGGCACCTGCTAAGAATGGGCAGGATAAGGAAAAGAAGGAACTAAAGGATGTTCGATGTCATTTCTGTAAAAGGAAAGGACATTAACAAAATGACTGTCCGAAAAGGATAGCTTGGTTCGAAAAGAAAGGAATTTATTATGATCCGAACCATAAATCCAAATGAAGATCGTTTTCTCTTTATGGGAAACAAAACGAAATCCACAATAGAAGACATTGGGACTTATCGTCTAATTCTAGAAAGTGGATATGTATTAGACTTATATAGTACCCTTTATGTACCTTCATTATCTAGAAACCTTATTTCCGTAAGTAAGTTGGATACTTCTAGTTTTAGATGTACGTTTGGATCTGGTTGTTTTGATTTATATAAGAATACCGATAATGTTGGTTCTGGTATTCTAATTGATGGTTTATATAAATTAAAACTGAATGACACTTATGTGAATTCCTTGCTGAATGTAATAAATAATGTTGGATGAAAACGTAGCATGTTGAATGAAAATTCTGCTTTCTTATGGCATAAAAGACTAGGTCACATATCCAAAGAAAGAATGATGAGATTAGTAAGTAATGAAATTTTGTAAAATTTGAACTTTAGTGATCTAGAATTATGTGTGGATTGTATTAAAGGTAAACAAACCAAACATAATAAGAAAGGAGCCACTAGGAGTAGCCAGCTTCTTGAAATAATACACACTGATATTTGCGGACCTATGGACACTCCAGCCTTTAATGGAGAAAAGTATTTCATCACTTTTATTGACGATTTTTCCCGCTATGGTTATGTCTATTTGCTTCATGAAAAATCTCAATCTGTGAATGTCCTTGAGACGTTTGTAAAGGAAGTTGAGAGCCAATTAGATAAAAAGGTGAAAATCATAAGGTCTGATAGAGGTGGTGAATATTATGGCAAATATAATGAGTCAGGCCAGTGTCCAGGTCCATTTGCAAAATTCCTCGAAAGTCATGGCATATGTGCGCAATACACAATGCCAAGTACACCACAGCGAAATGGTGTAGTAGAAAGGCGCAATAGGATGTTAATAGATATGATTAGGAGTATGATGTCAGATTCTACACTACCTAAGAATTTGTGGTTGTATGCTCTCAAAACCGCTAATTATTTGTTGAATAGGGTTCTTAGTAAAGCTGTTCAAAAGGCTCCTTTTGAATTATGGACTAACAGGAAACCTAGCTTAAGACACCTGCATGTTTGGGGTTGTCCAGCGGAAGCGAGAATTTATAATCCACATGAAAAGAAATTAGATTCTCGAACGATTAGTGGGTATTTTTTAGGTTACCCTGAAAAATCTAAAGGATATGTGTTTTACTGTCCTAATCATAGTCTAAGAATTGTAGAAACTGGTAATGCAAGATTCATTGAGATTGGTGAAGTCAGTGTGAGTACTAGAAGAGAAATAGTGGAAATAAAGGAAACAAGGGTAAATGTTACATTTCCTAGAATAGTTCCTCCATCTACTATTACTCCAAATGTTGTTCTAGCTGTTGGAGAACAACATGATGATGAAAAACATATAAATGAAGAAGTACTTCCTGAAGGAAATGACTTACATAATGCTGATATGCATGAACCACAACAAGTAGCATTAAGAAGATCTCAAAGAGATCGTAGGTCAGCTATTTCTAATGATTATATGGTTTATATGCAAGAATCAGATTATGATATAGGAATCAATAAGGACCCAGTTTCGTTTTCACATGCTGTAGAAAGTAAAGAGTCAAAGGAATTGATTAATGCCATGAAAGAAGAACTAAAATCCATGCAACAGAATGAAGTTTGGGATCTCGTTGAGTTACCACATGGCTGTAAAAGAGTCGGATGCAAATGGGTTTTTAAAACCAAACACGACTCTAGTGGTAATATCAAACGGTATAAAGCTAGACTTATTGCTAAGGGTTACACTCAGAAAGATGGTGTTGAATATAAGGAGACATTTTCTCCTGTTTCAAAAATGTACTCACTAAGAATAATAATGGCATTAGTAGCACGTTATGATTTGAAATTGCATCAAATGGATGTGAAAACAGCCTTTCTGAATGGAGATCTTGATGAGGATGTTTATATGGATCAACCTGAGGGTTTTTCTGTAAAAGGTAAAGAACAATTGGTGTGTAAACTTAAGAAGTCAATATATGTGCTTAAACAAGCATCCCGGCAATGGTATATTAAGTTCAATACCATTATTACATCTTTTGGTTTTAAGGAAAATACGGTTGATCACAGTTTATACCAAAAGATCAGTGGGAGCAAGTTTATTTATCTAGTCCTTTATGTTGATAACATCTTGCTTGCTGCAAATAATTTAAGCATATTGCATGATACTAAGGAATTTCTCTCAACGAACTTTGAAATGAAAGATATGGGAGAGGCATCCTATGTGATTGGAATAGAAATATTTCGTGATCGATCACAAGGAATATTAGGATTGTCTCAGAAAGGATATATCGAAAGGATTCTAGAGAGATTTGGAATGAGTAAGTGTTCACCTGGGAAAGTTCCTGTACAGAAAGATGATAAATTCAATCTCATGCAATGTCCTAAGAATGATGTTGAACGAAAGGAAATGGAATCAATTCCATATGCATCTGTAGTTGGTAGCCTAATGTATGCTCAAACCTGTACTAGACCGGATATCAGTTTTGCGGTCGGTATGTTAGGGAGGTATCAAAGTAATCCAGGAAGGGAACATTGGCAAGCTGCAAAGAAAGTGTTGAGGTACTTACAAGGCACGAAAGATTACATGCTCATGTATAGTAGATCCAATGAATTGGAGGTGATTGGATATAGCGATTCAGATTTTGCTGGATGCATCGATACTAGAAAATCGACTTTTGGTTGCCTGTTTATGTTTGCTCAAGGAGCCATATCATGGAAAAGTGTGAAACAAACTATCGTTGCTTCATCTACCATGGAGGCAGAATTTATGGCATGTTATGAAGCCACAATTCATACATTATGGTTGCAGAACTTTATTTCAGGACTTGCGGTTGTCGACACCATTAGCAAGCCGTTGAAAATTTATTGTGATAACTCTACAGCAGCGTTTTTCTCAAAAAATGACAAGTACTCTAAAGGTGCCAAACATATGGAACTAAAGTATCTTGTTGTGAAAGATGAGGTTCATAAACAAAGAGTGTCAATCATGCACATCAGGACAGAACTTATGATTGCAGACCCTTTGACGAAAGGGTTACAACCAAGACAATTTAAGGAACATGTTCAAAGAATGGGTCTTGGTTGTATTAATAATAATTGATGTGTGACATTCTGAGCTCCTTTGTGTGTTCTGATATACAATTACGTGTCTCTTATTTTAATGTGGTAGTACGTACTTTATGTAATTTTAAACAAGAAAGAGTCTTATAAAGATATTATGTTTAATCATTATGATATAAGACATTATGTGGACCATTATGCTGTTTTATATAAATTATGAGTATAAAATGATGGATTGCTGGTATTGTAGTATATGGAAGGGAATGCATTGAATTAATAATGCACAACCGCTATAACTCTCAGCAATTTATCATAGTATGATGTTCAACACTTGATATTATGAATAATCGGGTCAAGTGGGAGAATGTTAGAAATCTGCTATTAGAAACTGCAATCGTTTCATTTACTTTTAACGTTATGCAGTTTCTAATCTTAATGTGACCCTATTAATTAGGTCATAAATAGAACGTTTCATTTACCTTTAACGTTATGCAGTTCCTAATCTTAATGTGACCCGATTAATTAAGTCATAAATAGACCGTTCTATAATTAGAACATTAGGTCTGTGATTAATCTTAAGCGTTGAATTGGTATATGATGGACGTACCAGATTTAGAGTTAAATGTTATACAAAGGATTGGGTCCTCTCTCTCCCAGCCAACAGATGTATTCTTCTCCATCAAGAAACACATAAAGAAATAGGGTTAGAGAGAGAAACCGAATTCTGAGAAGAAGAGTAATTATTAGAAGTCAGAAGAAGAAGATGACAGCCATTACTCTTTCGATGTTAATCAAGGTACGTCATCTTAAACAAAAAATCATATTAAGTTTTGTTTGTGAAATATTCGGTATTGGTGATCCTTGGGCTATTACTTGAATTGTTCATCATTAATCATGAAAGATCGAACAGTAAAGAATTTCTGACATACTCTTCCAAACCTTGCTCATAAAAGAATCGCTATTAGCAATTGTTATGTTTTCTGTAACTGCATAGTTGAAGACAATCATCATCTGTTTTTTAACTGTTCTTTTTCCTACTTTCTTTGGACGAAAATTAAATTAAAGGGTGGATTTGATAATCCAGTTTGGGATAGCAGGATTGAATGGTCTAATATTTATAAAGCTACTAGATGGAAGGAGTCATCCTCTTTAGAGCTTCTCATCCTGCTCAAAGTGTTTGTGCATGATATATGGAATGAGAGGAATGAGATGGTGTTCAACAGCAAGCAAAAAAACGCATGGAAATTTTCTATGACATTTGCAAGGAAATATATTTTGCTCTTTCTATCTCCAAGTACCCTTTTCATAGGTCTTCCTTGCAAAGATGGAGATCTAACTAGTCTCTGTCGTATTTTTGTTTTTCTTTATTTTATTTTTTTCCACTTTCTTGTTCCCTCTGTAATTCCTATTTATATTTGTAAGACTTTCTTACTTTGTTATAAATAAAATGGTAGTGGACCAATCAACCCCGTTGGCTTTGCCAAAAAAAGTTTTTCTACTTCGAAATCCATAAAAATATTTATCAACAAAATTTTAAATTCAAACTAGATATAAATCATATTATTTTTAACTGGAAAATAATTCAAACTCAATCTCCATTAATTCCAAACTACTTTTCAATTTATAATAAACTGAATGCCTTTCTTCTATGAAAATTAAAATTACTAAATAACTTGAATAAAATACTAATATTTTTTTCAAACTACTTTATTATTTTCCTTTTTTAAAATTTCAAACATCACTAAAATATAATTTATGAAACATTTACTTCATAAAACAGTATTTAAATCACTACCAATATATATATATATATATATATATATATACACTCAAAATTACAATTCTCCATTTTCCAAAACATTACTTTCTTTTTCAAAACATTTTATTCTTTTCAAATCATTGTGTCGAAATGTCTCATCCTAGTGTTTAGGAATCCCTATCAATAACGTTGGCCAGACGCATCAATTAGAATTCTTAAAGCACTAAATGGACAAACCAACACAAATTTCTTTCAAAAACTTTTTAAATATCAAGCACATATACCCGTATGTTAACCATACTTTATAAAAATAACAGTTTATTTCTATTCCAAAGCATAATCAAATACCACTTTATATACATATATATACATACACACACACATATAATCAAAAAGAATTCCTAATTTTATACATTTACTTAATTTTATAAAAACACTCTAATATTTTGTATAAATATCAATTAAAAGATTTTCAAGACTTTATTTAGAACATACACTTGCTTGTGTGAAATATTTATTATTTTCAAATTTAAACATATATTCATTCATCAACCATTAATAACAATACAAATCATCACACTTCCAAATCATTACTTAGGCATTAATACAACTATACATCCATTTTCAAACAAGCAAACCAATCCTTCAACGCAAAGCTATTAATCAGCTACCACTGCGCAACTATGATCACTACTGGCCCCTTTACTCAAACTCATCACATCACAATTTGGAATTGTGAAGCATTTATAATACGAGATTCGAATTTGGGCCTTTCACAGCTTTCCTAACTAAGATACTTCATTCGCATTCAAGCCACACATAGGTTATCTTAAAATTATCAATGCCGACACTGCTGATCGGCTAACCCAACCAAACTATCATTTATTTTAGAAAAATTAATAGTAAAATACTAAATATATAGAAAATAACAATTATGTACCTAAATGATTATCTCAATAATCATCATACACTCCTGCTATTATTTTAATATAAGGTAACTACCAAACACACCCAAGGGGATAAGGACTCTAAGTCTCTCTAAGGTCTTGATTCGTGTCTCTTATATATGACGTATTGTCCTGTACCTGCTCTGATACCAAATGTAAACACCCCACCTCTATACCCATACTATCCAAGAGTATAACTAGGTAATACTATCAAATAATGCGAAGAATGAGGCTATATGGGGTACATACATGAATATTCCCTTATGCTAAAACTTGTATGTATTTAAACATCAAATAAATAACTCACATATACGTACACAGTATCGACACAAAGTAATAAACACAAGTGCCTTCGGGATAGAACAATACACAAAATACAGTATATATCAGAGATCACAGAGTCAATCGCATCAATAAAATATAATACAAATATAAATAAGGTATGTCCAATATACAATACAATGGTATATATACATGGAACTACATAATACTAAGATGATATACAACAGTACAACATACTAGTCTCCTCTATGCCCATAACAATAGCTGTCCCACTGTCCCTGTACCTGAAATGTCACGGACTAACCCAAGTATTATATAAATAACACACTAATCAGACTATATCTAAATCAAAGGGTCAATGTACGTATGGAACCCGGTATACACTAGATATAATAATAATATAATAACACCATTAGAATAATTCAAAATAATAATCATAACGCCAATTTATATATATAGTAATGTATACATTGTATATAATGATAATATCTTAAATAAGCCCCAAAGTGTCATATAATGCATAATACCACAGAACCATACATAAATATGTCATCACCCATAAAAACTCATTAAATCATAAATCATGAAACAACATCGAATGGGTGAATCATCCATATCCAAAAATCATCATAAAAGTTTAGAAATCCTCAATAATGAGATATCATTAAGTATAATTAGGCTAGCTCAAAGCATTACCCAAGTATATCTCTAAATCTTGAGTAATAGAATACCAACATCAATATAAATATAAATATAGGCCGCCTGTCAAAGAAATCATATTCAATAAAAGGTATAAGAATCTACTATACTCTAAACACTTATCCAAATATAATCTATATATCAGAATAAATTGTGACGGGGAACGACTGTACGAAAGACACGAAGTCCCAATTAGAGTCATATATACAGCAATATGTGGGTCACCTAACCTTGGGTCGCCTAACCCATATCTATAAATAAGTAAGGTGTATCAATAGCATATGCCAATCTACCACTCAGTTAGAACCAAAAGGGAGACTGATGGCCGCCTACCCATCTAGGAACGTAGGGTAAACTAACCGGATCTGCTCCAATAGTCTTAACTTACATCAACGGACATCGTGACATATATCCACCAGTGGCTCATCAACGAGTAGCCTCTTAGTCACGACCCTGCTTTGCCCATATAGGTAACACACTACTGGCCTTTGCGACAAAAAGGGCTATAGCGTACCTACCCTACAGGTCACCTAAACCAAATACCGTGATATATGGCACCTGGCCTATGGGTCACCTAACCAAAATACTGTGATGTGCATCAAATATAATATCCAATAAAAAAGTTTTCTGGGTCTGGGTGTGACCCAAAGATCAGGCCGCTAGGGTGGATTCTAGCCATCTTGTTATCTCCAACACCAATAATAGGAGTACATCATGATAGTGACACCCAATATCAATAATAAGGCACCTACCCTGCTCACACCTATGAGCATCACCTCATGTAAGTATAATCTCTTGATATTATTCCCATCATGTGAGTGCCATCTACTTGTAATGAATAACCGAATAAGTATCACGTCGACGTCCCATACCACTACATTATGCTATATTATTTATTCAATGCTCATAAATTACACTCAATCTCCATAATATTATATATAACAAGTCCAAAGAATAACTAGAGAAATATTACTGAATGCCCCATCCCAAACTGTATTATAACTCTGTTTATTCAGATTTCTCGTCACACAAAATAAAATATCACAAAATCAAACAGAAGGATGTCATCATCTTATCATATTAAATCAAAAATCAAATTAATATCAATGACGAATCATTCATAATATTGAAATTAGTATAGGAAAATGAGAAATCGGAAAATGTAGAAATTATACATAAAAATCCCGATTTAATTCAGAAATGAAATAAGAACAAAGTTCAATAAAATCTTTCTTAAAACATTTAAATCAAATATTAAAATACACACACACATACACATATAAAACATTCAAAATCATTTAACGAATCAAATATAATTTAAATAATTTACTACATAATTTTCTATAATCAAATTCTATTTTGAAATAATTTATAATTTCCAAAATAAAACTACTTTTACTTCAATCCATTATTTTAAATTCAAAATATTTGTAAGTCAAACCATTAAATAATTCCAAAATATTCAAGTATGAATTAGGAAATGATTATATTTATAAATATGTAATAGAAATTTTTAAACTTATAATTTGAAAACAATAAGAACCTTTAAAATACATATAATATAATGAATAATACATTTACTTTATTTATATAATCCCAACTCTAATTAGTTCAAATCTCTTCCAAACTCCACCAAAATTTCACCAACATCTTAGAATATCGTAGGAAGTTTAGATATAAAGTAAAAAGTGGGAAAAATGAAGAGGATGGTGGGTTGCTAGTTTGGGCCATAAGCATTGATAAGGAGGAGTAGGCATGGCTTGGCTTGGATGTGTTAAAGGTTGGATATTTATGCTATTGGGTAATGGTAGGAAGTGGTTCTTTGTTCTTGTATGTTTGAGCTTGATGAATGCTTGGATTTGGATGAGTTATCTCACTATCTTATATGTATATATTATGTGTGTGTATGTATATGTGTGTGCGTGTGCAAATATAAAGTTAAAGTGACATTAACTAATTAAAGTTATAAACTTTGGACCCTCTTGCTTTTGAAAGCAGATCACAACTTATATGTATAACGTTACTTCTATTAACTTCTATAACATGTGGCATGATCTTGACTTGATGTTTAAATTGTTGTTTGGATTTCTTGTTGAATTGAAGTATATTTGAAAGTGTTTGAAGCGAGAATAGTCGCTATAAGTGCACTTCGATATCCCTGAACTTTAACTTGTGTAAATGAAAGATTTATGATCCTAACTTGGGATAATTTTTTTTGGTTGTTCTTTACACATATTTTGGAGTACAAGATAGTAAAGAAATGGCTTGAAAAGTTATAAAATGGCGAACCAAAGTTGTGAAGTTAGAAGCGAGAAGGTCGCTATGGATGCACTTTGAAAATGCCTTGTGTTCGGCGATTTTCAAAGTTGACTTTAAGAGACATCCTAGGGGATTCTTTGTATTTTTGATAAGTATTATAGGAGTACTTATTACTAGAAAAAACATGGAAGCTTAAATCATTCATTAATTTGTAGAACAAAGTTGCAAAATATTATAGCGAGAAGAAGATTGCTATATGAGCAATTTGAAATGTCATGTTTTTGGGAATTTTTGTAATTAATTCGAAATACATCCTTTGGGGTTTCATTGCATTTTTAATAAGTATATTATATGTGTAATTGTTACTGAAAAAGAAATGGAGTTTAAAAGACTTTGGAACTGGTCAAACAAAATGGCTAAAGTTGGAGTAAAAAGGTGGTTATAAATACACTTTAGTTAATACAACGTTTTCAGGAATTTTTATAAATAAATTGGAAGATATCCTTAGGAGTTTCTTTGCATGGTATTTAAGTACCATAATGGTAGCACTTATTGTAAAATTTTCAAATCTTAAATCATTTGTTTATGTGGTGAAACCGGTTGCAAAGTTTGTGCTTTTCTATGTTGTTCGTTAACAAGGACTTTCAACAGCATTTATAAATGCTATAGTAAGTTGCTTAGGTTTTAAGTTCCTAAAAATGATACTTAAATTTGGTATTTTTCTCTAATCTTTTTAGGGATATTTTCTAACATATTTTGCAGTATTTTAAATTTGGTTTGAAGTTTAAATATATTTTTAATAATTATATAAAAGTTTTGGAATTAAAGGGGTTTTATAATATAAAACATGGTTTTTATTGATTTTCGTCAAATTATAAATTGGTTATTTTTAAGTAATATTTCACATAGATACTTCAAACATAGTTATAAGTATTTTTAAAGTATATATATGGTTGGAAAAGTGAGTAAGTATTTTCCAAAGGAATAAGAGACAGTTTTGGATTACACACTTATGTTATAATGAATGGTTTTGCAAAGTTACTGATAAGCATATTATCTTGTTAATAAGTATAATTAGATATTTAAAAAGAATGTAAAATATAAAGACAAGTATGAAATAGTTTTGGGTTTGTTGTGACAGTGTCTTAACAATATTTGTCTTTGAACCTCTTTGATTATATACTTATGAATGTAAATAGATCTTTAAAAAGAATGTTTTAAAGATAAGCATAAGTGAAATGGTTTTGGGTTTGTAGTGACAATGTTTAAGTAATATTGGTCTTAAACCATTTTAAATAGACTTGTGAGTGTAATTAGGCCTTTTAAATAGATATTTTAAAGAGAATAACAATTATGGAATTTTTTGGAAAAAGATATAAAAGTAAAGGTTTAAAGTAAGAAATCTTGTTAAAGATTTGTTAATATACTTATACCATTTGAGATAAGTATACGAATACTTTTTGAAGTATTGAAAAAGTACAAATGAATAGTAGTAACTGATAAATGAAATTTTATTAGATAAAAGAAGTTTTACTAATAAAAGGAGGTTTTAATTAACAAAAGGATTAATTAAATAAAAAAGGGATTAAAGGTCGTTTATGTGACTTGATAGTGCTTGGTGTGACTTGACCATGCTTTGTGTGTTTACTCATTTATGGAAAGCATTTAGTCATATACTTAGGACTAAAAGCCGATGAAGTAAGCTTGTCTATCCATGAGAGTTAAGAATGAAGTGTCTAGGCAAGGCTTTGATGCAATTGGTGCTCTAACTTACCTGGCTTCACTCTTGACCGAGGGATAGTGTAAGTTGAAAAGATAAGAAATCTGATAAATATATGAGACTTGGTTTCCATATACGATCGTCTATTTTGAACTTAATAGTCGATTAGTCGATTATCAAACTTGACCAGAAATTTATCGAATTGGTCTTGAAGAGACCGGGATCGTTAAGTGTTTTATTTATCGAATACCACTTCAAAATTGATATGCAAGTTCTATGTTTTGGAAGTGGTTGTGAAGTGGAATGCTACAGAGTTGACTGTCTATCCTTAGGTTAAGTTTAAGGGAGAGGTCGACGTTAGCATTCGTTGGAGGACTTATCCTGGGATCCTTATGGAGATTCGTGGACTATTCAAGATGCTAAGATCCTTGGGGAGATCCGTTTTCTGTTTGAGTAATAAAGACTCGTGTGAGAGCTGTCGAAGATATCCTTGACATCAGAAATGATAGAAAACATAGTAGGCGTATAGCCAGTGGGGTTTAGTTAATCCATAGGGTATCTAAACTCCAAATATAGAGTATGCTTACAAATGTTGCGTGCAGGAGTCGATTTACGGGATCATGTGTTCGGGCATGGACCGGCTATGTTTACCTTAATGGTTATTTTGTCTAGAGATATACGATGCTCGGAGGTAGTTTTTGACCCTTATCAAGAGGCTGGCCCTGATTGTTCTGGGGACGCCTTCAACAAAAAATCCATATATGGACATACCTTAACAGTGTTGATTGTACCCTCAATACTGTTGTGGTGTGATCAATGTAAGCATCGTAGCTATTTTCTGATTTATATTCTTGACCCTAGACATTATATATTATATCACCTTATGTACTTATTAGATGGTGGTTCTTTTGAGGTGATAACCGTTATGGCATTCCATGTGGACTCAAAAGTACTGTTACATGTTACCTATATATTTCTTGAGTTTCTCATACCGGACTAATGTTTGATGCATGGTTTTTGTTTTCCCTAAATTCCACATGTGCTCATTCGAGTATTCTGAGAAAGACATTTTTTGTTGATGTTCATTGGAGCTCGAGGAAACGAGTTGGATGTTTCACCTACCGTAGTATTCTTATTTCCGCTGCATTACTATATCATACATAACATTATTTGTGAGGATAGCTTGTTATAACTATCCAGGCTGATGATAGTATTTAGAATTATAACTTTGAAATTCTTTGTATCTAAAAGTGATATATTTGTACTGACTTTTGATTTTATATATTATCGTTTCGCGTGAGATTCTAATATTGTGTTCCTTCTTTCATTTTCTTTTTATTTTACCCTAACAGTCCGTCTTTTCGGCACTTAGATGCTCGGCAAAAGAATACCGTGGTTGTATTAGTGTTGACATCTGAGGGTTAAAAAGGCGGATCGTTGCACAAGGCATGCAAATCAGTGGAGTAGATAATGGTCGGTACATATCAAAACAAGTTTGATCCATTCTAGGCCAATTTTGCTAAGTTCCTTCATTTTGTCATTCTTGGTTATTTTTAAGTCTCTAATTCCATTCCTTTATCATTTTTTGGTCCAGTTTATTTGTTTATGTTTGTTTTGAGACTGTGGAAATTTTGCCGAAAACACCACCTCCAAAATATGCTTTTGTGAATACAAAGTGTGCTTTGTTTAAGAACATGTATTGAAACTAGAAAATTGTCGCTCTTTGGCTATCTACTGAACCAATCATGGTGAATCATCCAGTTTCTTTAGATTTACATGCAAATCAAATATTGTTCTATATTTATTATGGCTAAGAACTCAAGTCCTTGCCTAAATATTAGTCATAATCCATAGACATCCCGCGTTCTGTCGGGACTTAACATATTATACATTAATATCGTCCCGCATTTTCTTGGGATTTAGTTACCATAAGAAAATCATGTACCATGTTGTTACACATTATTATCCATAGTAGTTCATTGCCACCGATTGGAACATTACTTATAAATCGCCTAGTGTCACCTAACATCTGACCATAAGACAGTCCAACCGAATCTAAGCGATGACATTTATCAATCATTCGGTAATTATTATTAAATAAATCAAAAGACATTCAAATACTAAAGTTGTGTTTTTGATCTCTCTAGATTGTGTAATCAAATCATACATCTAGATTGAACCCATCTGCTCGCTCTCCAGTGAGGGACTCGATATCCAAAGCGAGTCTATCCATCCACTCTCTGGTGAGGGGATGCACTATCTTGTACAAGTTCATCCGCTCACTCTCCGATGAGAGGACTTGCACTTCATAATCCGTTGCCATGTCTCTTTGGGCGGGGAAACTATTATATATTATTTTATTTATCAAACACAATGGATAACTATGTTCCAATAACATCCAGCAACAATATCGAAACCAAATATTACTTAACATCCAATACTGGATTTTTTGCATTCTTATTCAAATCAGAGTGCGATAAGAAAAAATTAAGATGTCTAATCCAATGAAGGAGCACTCTCGGGCCTTAAGCCAAAGCATGCCTTAGCATCGATCGAGGTCCCATACATAAGTAAGTATCCCGGTAGTAACCCTTCACAGCTTATTCAAAGAAAAATCAAAATGAAGAAAACAAACGTAACTATGATCCTATCCGACCATGGAAATACTATACCCGACCCAGATCCTTGACTGCAACCGAGTATATCTATCATGCATAGTGGATGCTCATGTTGCACCACCGCGGTTTAATTCCTTACATATTGTTATAGCTGGTTACTTAGGATCTGCTCCTCAATCAAATTTGTATATGTCTTCTCTTATTTGTGTTATGCCCATCCAGCCTATGGAATAGGCGGTACTTTACCGACTCTCTCCCAATTCATGGGTTCTCTCTCAACGAGCTTTCTGTAGGGAATTTGCCCTCTAGTATCAAGATAGATCCTTTTTGGGGTCTTGATCAAATCTATATAGGAGAAGAACTTTATTTCCCTCTTTTACCACTTCGATCTTCTAAAGTCAACATCAAATTTTCCTTTTCCTTTATCATTTCCATATGCTTTCTTGGATGGTCCACCATAACATTAACTTCATCGCTCTCGGCTTCGGCATCCTTCTAACACAGATGTCTTTTAGCTTGATAATAAATGTATGAGAGATTCACTGACGAATCTCATTCCAGTGCTATCTTAAAATCGATTTTGTTAGCAACTCTGAAAATCTCCGCCATCGAAACTATTAGCGGATCTGGCTTCTGTACTACAGCAGGTGTTATGTTAAATCTAGCCAAATAACTTTGTAAGGTCTCGCATACCTTCTACTTCACATTAGATAGTACCATCACATTCCTTGATCTAATAATGTGAACTTTGAACTTGTTCATAAATAGTTTCACTAATTCGGTCTACATGCTGATGGACCCATTATCCAATTGACGAAACCACATGGTTGCTAAATCAGTCAATTACAGTGGGAAGCACCGTCCCGTCAATTCCTCTGAAGCCCTAACACTCCCATGTGCTGGATATATCTTATCAAGTGAACTGTTGGATCTATCTTTCCATTATACGGTTCCAAAGTTTGTAATTTGAAACATGGTGGATTCCTAGCATATCGAAAGTTTGGGCTGAATGGGTTTTTGTTTATATTTTCCAAACTTCAATCAGGAGCTCCACCCTTAAGCATCTGTCTTATCATACCATTTATTGTTATCATTCAACCGATATATCCGGTGTTCCACACGCCTTTATCTCACATATCATGAATGAGATTGGGCTACTATTTTAAATCTCATTTACCTCATCCAAGATCTTGTTTGAGATTTCATTTTTGAACTTGAGCGAGACAAGATTTAAAGAAATGAAACATCAAATTTTGTTTATATCTTATTTTACATTCATTTCATACAAGATATTAAGATCTCAACTGAAATTTGAAGTAAGATTTTATACGAAGTTATATTTTTTATTTACATATTTCTTTTGTAGGTCCAAACTAATCCTCTAATTCTTTTTTTTATTTTTTAACAAGTAAGCAAAAATAAAAACAATTTTTTTTATTTCTAATAGTTATATGGGTAGAATCCATCAAGTCAATCAAATTATCACTCTCCTCTAAAAAATTAATATTACCATTTTGAATAAATTGTGTATGTAAAAAAGTTCATATTTAGATAATAGTTATGAAAAAAACCGTAAAATGAAAATTTTAAACACTTAAGTTACTTTGATATAGCCACGATATGGACTTTAAAATTCAAGATATCGAGATGTTCACTTGTAATATCTTATCTCGTCTTATATGAAACATTATGTGTAAACTTCCAAGAGGAGATGAGACCAAAATCCACGATTAAAAACCTTGAATTGGACATCTTTGTTACTATATATATATATATATAATGCAGTAGTATGATCTTCGGATTGTACATCCTTTATATCAAAAAACCTTGGATCGGACAAAAGTATGATATCTGATCGGTATTAATTTTTGAAAAATAAATAAATTTTCTATAAACAAATTGAATGCAACACATCTGAAAGAACATTTGGACAACGATGCAACATGTTCAAGTGTTCGTCAAAAAGTTTTTTTCATAAAAAAAGAGAAAAAATTGTATGAACACATAGTTCAAAATAAAAATGAGCAAAAAATTACTTGTAAAGCAACACATATAAAAAGAGATAAATGAGTAGAAAACAACAAGGCTCAAATGGTAAAGACAGCAAAAACCAAAATGGTAGGGACGTGCATCGCATCATGCAAGCTAGTAAAGAAACATTAAGAAAAGAAAATATGCATGGTCTTTAGAGACAATCATGTGTAGTTTTTATCAAAATAGAGCATAATACATGTTGTAGATCAAAATAGACTTTTAAATATCCTTCATTTTGCTAGAGGTCTCATTTTCGTACTTAGGCGAGATGAATCTTCAAACTTAAAATGGGTATTTTTTAACACTCATCTCACACAAGATATTAGGATCTCAACTTGATATATGAATTGAGACGTCAATCCGATATCTCATATGAGATCCAAAATTTGGAACCTTGGATCTATGGGAGTAAAGAGCAAATTTGATACTCCTGTTAATAAATGAAATGACTCTTACATAAAAAATAGATTGTAGATCCAAGGTTCTAAATCTTGGATTTCGATTATGTTTCGTCTTAAAATTTTCGCACAAGCTATCTCGTATCGAAGGAGATCTCTGACGAAATGAGTGTATCCTGAGTGTACATCTCGAATTAGCATCTCGAATCTTAATGTACATCTCGGTAATATCCCATGGTAACTTATGTTTCTAAAATTAAAGTTTAATGATTTATTTAACAACTATAATTTCAAAGTACAATTCGGGATTGTAACATACTTGTTTGTACAGAAGAAAAAATTGAAATTAATGGTTTACGGAAGTGGTAGCTTGATTAACTTAATTTATCTGGTAATGATTGAATGATATTCTCTTATTTGAGTATAAAAAACAAATGAGTCTTTTGTTGTGACTCATCAAGATAAAAGGTAAAGAAATATGTTCAAGGAGTTGGTAAATCAGTAATTGGATTGAGTAGTTTCTTTTAAATCCAACTAAAACTGGAAAAAAATTATGTAAAAGAAAAAAGATATAATTTCAGATAGGATCTTGGATTGAGGTTTTGATCCATATTTCGTATGAGATTTGAACATTTTATACGAAATGAGTGTTAGAGGGGATATGAACGAGATTTGATATAAAGGGGATTTGATGTCTCGTTATGTCCAAGTGTAAAAAGGAAATCTTGAAGGAGACCTTAAGCGAGATATAGGAGATTTAAAACCATGAGTAGATCTCAACCTTCTATCAAAACTACAATGGAAGTTAATAAAGGTAGAGAAAACATATGAAATTAACTACTTTTTTACTTCAATCTTATTCCATAATGTCCCTAACAAGTATTATTATGAAACAATGATCGATGTTATTACAGAAGGAGTTTGAAACTATATCACCTATACATATAAATTATAATCCATACTCGGAATGAAATTAGAAGTCAACAACATATTAATAATTTTCATAGTTTCCAAGGTTGAATATGATTTTAATTTGTACATTGGTTTACAATGGATGGAGTACACATAATAGATGGAAAATATAATATTTCTAATGCATGCACATTGATGGGACAACATATTTCAAATAGTGCTTGTATCGTAATTAGGTCAAATTGCATTATGAGTAAATCAGACTGCATTGCATTACATTAAGCTAGGTTAAATTATATTAAAATTGTCATGTATCATAAAATCTTCTTCCGTGTTGTGCATAGGACCGGAATTATCACTCCAAGGCAATATTTAGTCAATGTCCTTTAAGAATGTTTTCCCCTTTTCAAATCATAAAGAGTTACTAGAAAATGTTCTCGCAAGATACAGTGGAATAAATCTATGCAAATTGTGATTACTTGCACGAATCAAAAGAGTACTTGAATTTAAAATTGATGTTTTATTTTTTATTTTTGAATTCAAAATAAGTAGTATACATTATCATAAGGCTATCTACTATCATTTATGTATATGGGGAAGATGGCTGTTGGTGGTGTTGTTGAAGTCAATGGACATCTTTTCTCGATGATTGCAACTTTTGGTGGTTGACGATCGTTTGCAAGAGTGTTGATCCCGCTGCCCACCTAAGAGGGTTAACACCCCTTTGAAACTCATTCTCCTCCTCCATAGTGTTAAAAGTTTAAGAAATTTTGCGGAAAAATATTTAATAATCCCAACTATTTTTTTCTAAAAAATTGTAAGAAAAATTATTTAGTTATGCCACCGAAGTTTGACCTAAGATAACTTTGCTGAAATTATTTGAAATGTTGATAACTTAGAGAAGCTTGTCATAAAAAGATAATTAAAAAGCATGTAATTTGAAAATTATACTCCATGCACTTCGGTTTATATATTCAAGCTTCGGTTTGGAAACTAAAGAACGCCGAAAAAGGGGTTATAGATAGCAGAATTGAGTTCAGCGCCTGCAGAGTTTAACACTGCCATGTTAACTTTTTCCCTTGGAAATAACAAGAATTCTCTGCAATTTAGACGTGAAAATCGTTTAATAATTGACAAATGCATTATTGTTATTTTTGTTACCTTGGTGGTAATAATAGTTCACTAAGAGTACCATTCATAAATACATATGCTTGGAGGAATGCCTAAAGAGATATTTCATCATGAGAAAGGCTCATATTTTTTGTTGGGCATAACATCTTTTCATTAGGTTGTAACATTAGAGGATTATCAAGATGGACAAAGCTTGGATCCACCTACCAAGGTTTCGTCAATTTTGATTTTTAACTTCATACTTTTTATTATTTAGGATGGGTTATTGATCTTTTCGTGTTTCATAGAATGACATAAGAATACAGGAAAGCCATTCGGAATTTTGTATATAGGCATGCAGAAAGGAAGGGAAATCCAGAAAAAATTATTTGCCCTTCCTTAGAATGTAGGAACCTTATCCACCAATCGCCAAGGGATGTTGTATCACACTTGGTTTGTTCTGGATTTGACCCAACATATGATGTATGGATTTTCCACGAGGAAGCACCGCCTTCAAAAAATGAAGGTGACGAAGTCATGGATACATATAGAATGTACTTAGACACACAAATATGTAATGAAGAGATGGAAGATCATGCTAATGTAAGACATGGGATAGCGATTAAGGAGATAATGGAGAATGCTGAAATTCCTTTGTACCCTGGTTGTGCAACCTACACAAAGTTGTCAGTTATAATACTTCTTTACAAGCACAAGGCTCAAAATGGTGTATCTGACACAGCATTTACAGAACTTCTTCAGCTTCTCAAGGATATGCTGCCTATGGAAAACACGCTTCCTGATTCGACTTATGCAACAAAGAAGCTGCTTAAATCATTTGGTTTAGGCTATAAACAAATACATGCATGTGTAATGATTGTTGTCTGTTTAGAAAAGAGCTTGCGCATAGTGATTTTTGTCTAAAATGTGGCAAATCTCGTTGGAAAAAGAACAAGACAACGAAAGATGGAAAGCAAGTCAAAATACCTGCAAAGGTCTTGAGATACTTTCCAATAATATGAAGACTGAAAAGACTGCTTACATCCTCAGAAACATCAGAGCAATTAAGATGGCATAGCAATCATAAGAGTGAAGATAGTAAATTACATCATCTAGTAGATTCTTCTCAATGGGCTATAATTGATCGAATGTATCCTTCCTTTGCATATGATCCATGAAATTTAAGGTTTGGCCTTGCAAGCTATGGCTTTAATCCCTTTGGTGATTGGAGTTGTGCATATAGTTGTTGGCCAGTGTTTCTTGTTGCTTACAACTTCCCTCTATGGCTTTGTATGCACAAAGATAATATGATGTTATCTTTATTAATTCCTAGGCCACGACAACCAAGAAATGATATCGATGTGTATCTACCACCACATATTGGAGATTTGAAAAAAGTGAGATAAATGGGTGAAGGTGTATGATGCATACCCTCGCAGCGAATTTTAGATAAAATGTTATTCTGATGTGGACGATAAATGATTTTCTAGCTTATGGAAATTTAGCAGGTTGCACTGTAAAGGGTAAGAGGGCATGTCCTGTTTGTGGCATTAATACATGCCCAACATGGCTACCATTTAGTAAAAAGTGTGCATACTTAGGCCATAGGCGATTCCTTGAACCTAACCATGAATATCGTCAACGAAAAAAATTATTCGATGGAACCATAGAGAATAGACAAAGGCCTCCAGTACAAATCGATTCTCAAATCTTTGATATTGTTAAAGATATTTGTAATGAATGGGGAAAAAACAATTGAGGAAGACAAAGAGAAAGAAAAGGAGAAAAGGAAAAGGAAAAGGGAAGATGGGAAGAAAAAAGGAAGTCAAATGTGGAAAAAGAAATCTATTTTCTTTGATTTGCCTTATTGGTAGGTAAAATTTAATTAGAAACAAAACTGCCTCTTCTTTTCTATCTATGTAATCAATCTTTAATATTAATTACTTGTACTCCATTTTTGATTTTCTTAGGTACTTCCTTTGCGTCACAATCTAGATGTAATGCATGTCGAAAAAAATATCGGTGAAAGTATTCTTGGTACGTTACTTGATATTAAAGGAAAATCAAAATATGGCATTAATTCATGCAAAGATCTAGAAGTATTGGGTATTAGGAAAAAGTTACATCCTATAGACATAGGAAGCAAAGCATTACTTCCAACAGCGCCATGAAACTTAACTAACCAAGAAAAGGAGATCTTTTACAATAGAATGAGGAATTTGAAAGTACCTGATGGGTATAGCTTGAATATTGGGAATTGTTTTGAAAAAAAATTCAAGTCTTAAGTCCCATGATTATCATGTTTTGATGCAACAACGGTTGTCTGTATCACTGAGAGGACTTCTACCTAAAGGGACAAGGAATGCATTACTACGGCTATGTTCGTTTTACAACGACATTTTCCAAAGGGTGATTGACAAAGATAAATTAGAATCCATCGAGAATCAGGTCGCATTAACACTATGCGATCTTGAGAGATTCTTTCCTCCTTCCTTTTTTGACATCATGATTCACTTGACAATGCATTTAGGAAGGGAAGCAAGAATTTGCAGGCCAGTACAATATCGATGGATGTATCCATTTGAGAGGTAAAATATAGCATGAGTGCTTAAAGTTTTAATAGTATTTGTGCTTATGAAAGTAATTTATGTATGTATCTTAATTATAGATATATGATAACACTGAAAGGGTATGTTAAAAATTAAGCACGGCCTGAAGGGTGCATAGCCGAGCGCTATTCTGCTGATGAATGCATGAAGTATTATGCTGGATATATTAAAGATGCATTAGAAATTGGGCAAAGAAAAAATAGAAATGAAGTGGAAAAAAGCGAGGGGCATCCTATTTCCAAAGGAAAACCTATGGTAGTCACTAAGGAGGTGATTGATGCTGCTCATCGGTATGTGTTATTTATTACCGAGGAAGTGGAGCCTTATATAAAGTAAGTGTAAGTTCAATTCAACTATTATGTGTGAAATAAATTAGATTTTGACTTGTATCTTTATGTATATATGTTGCATAACGAGGAGCTAAAACATTTGCATCCGCAGCTTTCACGAGATGATGTGGAACTTTCAAAGCTGCATTCGGAGACTTTTAGTCATTGGTTTAAAGAAAAGGTTGATAGCATTATATCTTCTTTTAAGATGGATAAGTATGATATAGAAGTCTACACAAAATAGTGATCAATCTTTATATATATATATATATATAATATTATGCGTTTCCAGGTTAAAGATGGTAGAAAAACATCTGATGTTAGCGAACTAATAAATTGGCTTGCATATGGACCTCACCGTCAAATAATTTCTTATACTGGTTATATTATTAATGGTTGGCGTTTTCATACAAAAGACCACGAGAAGTCTACAAAAAATAGTGGTGTTTCCATTGAGGCAAGTACTGTTCGCATAGATGGGTCCATTGAGAAAGTAATATATTATGGGGTTTTTCGTGAGATTTTGTTGTTATACTACCGCCAGTTTCAAATTACCTTGTTCAAGTGTGATTGGGAAAATATTGATCGTGGAGTGAAGGTCGAAGATGGATTTACATTAGTCAATTTACATCAGTTCCAAAATCAATTTGCAAGCGACCCTTTCATTTTAGCAACGCAAGTTGTACAAGTGTTTTTTTGGAGAGAAAGTAGTTCTTCAAATTGGTATGTTGTGCTAAGAGCACCCCATAAAGGTTTTCAAGAGTTGGAAAACTATGACGAGGAGGATGAGTCAACTAACAAACCAGTAGACGAGTCACTACTTGATGATAGAGATGTCGACTATGGGGTTGAAAGTTATATTAGGGAGGATTGTGATGGTATTTTGGTATGATATAAGCATCCTTTATTGATATTTGTTTTATATATTGTTATATTCGTAAGGAGTGTAAATATACCTAGTTTTGTGCATAGTTATATTAATTAATCGTCAATTCCGATTACTAAAATTGAGAAAAAAATAATCATTCTTTCGCAAAGTACTACCATTTTATATTAGGATTTTTATATTTCACGACAATGACTAGTTAGTATGGTGTTCTAATTATTTATATATTATGATTTTTTCCAGGTTTCTCACTTAGGAGAAGACAATTGAACTTGAAGCATCAATGGGTAAAAAGCAACAAGATCGAGGAGAGGTAAAATATAACTATCCCAATACTGAAATATTTCATCATTTTTACTATTTACTGTTAAGACTTGAAGTGAAAATAGTTTCATCATGTTTTACAGTTTTAGAATTTTATTTTCCATCGTGATTTTTTGCTGGAGATGAAAAAAATAACAATATCATGCAAATTTTGGAAACTAGTTTGGTAGATTTTGAAGTGAACTAATCACATAAGTTTGGTTGTTTAAAAGATGTTGCTATATATATGTTCCGTTAAATTCTTGTGTTTAGGGTTCGTTTTTAGTGGAGGATGGAAGCACTGTGTTAATAGATAAAATTCAATTTTAATCACATGTATGTTTGATATTGGATCAATACATGTTTATTAGATTAGCCTCTTTGCTTCAAAAGAGAAGAACCTTTACATCCTAAGCATTATCGTGGATTTGATTCCATTACCATCTGATTTTTAATACAAGTAGTTATCTATATTTAAATGTTCTGTTCCACAATCAAACAAAGCATTTTACATCCCAAGTATTTAACAAGTTTTTTACTATTTTTTGTAAGAAGCATTTACAGTGACGGCATCCACTTTTTAATGCCTATTTCAGCCAACAATAGAACTTCTAAATAATTAAAGAGTGCATACTTTCATTTAAGATTTTTTTATCTACTTCTTGTACGATATATAATGCATTTTAGTCTTGATTTAATAAGCTTGCTAATTCAATAAAGCTACATCAATCAGTGGGCATTTTATATATATCTTGTGGTTTTGTATAGGTATTTAAGTTGATCATTCTGCATTCCATTCAATTATGCATCTCATAATATCCAGTAATTTGATGTAGTAATGGTTCATTCCTTTTAATGTATTTTAATTTTGAATGGATAAATTTCATAATAGCATGTGAAGTTGGTGATGGCTTTTCTTGCTTTGTTATAAACATTAGAAAAATATGGACTCAAGCTATATGTATCTAAAAAACTAATTATCGCACTTACCATGTTATATTACTAATGATGTTTAATTCCTCGAGACATGCACCCTGGATAAAATCGGTCTTTACCTAAATAATTAGTTTTTATTTACTATGAACTTTCTATAATACATTTCCTATACCTCATTTCTTATTGTAGTGAATGTTTTTTAGGTAAAGTTTTTATTTGGCGTAAACTAATTGAAGATCTCTTCAATTTGAAATGAAATATATTCTATTTAGCTTCTGTAATACATTTTCTATTAACCCACCTTTTGGCAAGGCTGTATATAGGAGGATTTAACCCAACAGACTTCACGGTTATCAAGGCCAGTGAGTACAGAGCGACGGTTGTAGAGCCTAGAAATCAGGTGCAGATGGCTACATGGAGTTGGGATTAAATGGAATTGATAGACACGTAAGGCGGAACGTTCGAAGTATGGAATATGGTTCAATGGATGGAAGGGGTCGTCATGGATTAGCTCATAGAGGTGGGATCGACATGGTTGGTTCCAGAGGGGTCGGTATGCTCCAGTGAATGTATATGTGTAGGGATCAGCATAGCTCACTGGGGATCGGTATGGCTTGATGAGGATTGGCATGGAATGGAAGAACCACAGGGCTCGGCATAGCTTTGTAGCATAGGAGGGATTGGCATAGTTTCATGAAGAAGGAGGGATCAACACACCTTAATGGAGTAGGAGGGATCGGTGTATTTTCGTAAAGAAGGAGGGATCGGCATAGCATTGTGCAAGATAAAGGATCGGCGTAACTCAGTAGAATAAGAAGGGTCGGCATGACTTAGTGGCATCAGAGGGATCGGTATTACATTATGGTATCCTAGGACGAGCATAATTAAGCAAGCATGGATCAGCATAGGTAGAAAGGCATGGATCGGCACACTTGAGTTGGTAATGAGGGATCGGTATGATCCATTAGAAGGGTTCGACAAAGATATCCCCAAAGTGTGTTCTCGCATTCATGAATCAATAACTCGAGCTCCTTTGGTCTAAATGAGACGAGAATTGAAGGGATAACATATTTCGTCTTGAAGAATCCACCATAGGAACTACTGCCCAAAAACCAACTAAGGAAGGGATCGGTACCGATCCCTCCTCGTGGAGATTTGGGCCTAGCAACCCCTATGGTGGGCCCAAATAGATAAGGAGGCCCTGTAGCCGAAGTTTTACCAATAAATACAACAGGCATAGCTTCAGAAAAGGGGGGTCATCATTCTACTTCTCTTCACCTTCTACCTAGGCTACACTCTGCTATTTTCTTTCTTGAATTTCATGGATTTGTAACTGTAATCAGCAGTATAGATTAATAAAAGGAAAATCTTTGGAGTGGACGTAGGCCGAAGTCAGCCGAACCACTATAATATGTGTCTCAATTTACTTGCTTTCTGATTGTTTTAGTTTTGTTCTTCATTTATTTCTCTTCATATTTCTGCGACTGGAATGGGTTTGGGTGCTTTCACATAATTGGGTGTTGGTAGCCAATTTTGATGCCAATATTTTGGTGCTTTCACTGAGAAAACTTGCAATCGCTGATTTAGAAGCTTGGATACTTGGATCTAGAAAGCAATGGCTAGGAAATTAACAAGGAGACAAAGAAAAGATAGGAGTCATCATGAGGGGAGTTAGGAGGCTTCCTTAGGAGCTAATTAAACATCAATCTTCATTACTAGAGACTAGATGGAAACAATGATGGATACTATGCAGGAAAGGATGCTGAATAGACAGGAGGAAGTGATGTAGAACCTACTTTGACATATTGGAAAAGCTAGAGTGCAAAACCAAAGAAATGGAGTAGCAGGGAATACTGGAAATATGGATCACGGAGTTGGAGCAGCAGGAGCTGAGGAAATCCAGAATCAGAACCATGGAAATGGAGCTAATAGGTAGAGGAGTGGAATAGAGCAGCTAGGGGCAGTCCACTGCCATCTAAGAGGGATCTACATCGATCCCTCCAGAGGGATTGGTACCGATTCCTAAAGGTTGGGATGGCATGCCCCCTGCTCTGGGTGATCATGATGTTGGAGGACCTACGATCAATCCCGTAGAGCCTGGTACGAACCGAAATTTGGATGCACAACCGGAGGAATACATTCCAAAATTCCCTCGTAGACTCGAGGGGCGGCTTGGGCATGGTGATAGGAGACTACCGTTGGAAGACAATGAAAGGTTTGCGGAGATGATAAGGCGAGCTATGCGTGAGGATTAGTGAATAGGGATCTTGAGGATGTAAATAGAAGTCCATTCACTTCAAATATCAGGCAAGTTAGGAATCCGCCGGAGTTTAAATTACCAACGCTTGAGACATATAATAGAAAAAACGGATCCCGTTATTCATTTGACGAGGTACATAAGACACATGGAAGTACTGGGTGCATTAGGGGAAGTAATGGCACATTGCTTCTCCCTGTACTTAATGGATATAACTCCACTATGGTTCAGACAGTTGGAAAGCGGTTCTATTGGCACGTGGATGGAATTGATCGAAAGGTTTATGAGGCAGTTTAGGGTTCACATCTCAAAACCTAAAAATGTGATGAGTTTGGCAACACTGAAACAAAAGACTAGAGAGTCCCTAAGGAGTTTCTTAACATGGTTTAATGTCATGGCGGCATCGGTGGATCGTCCAGATCCATCCATGGTTTTGATGGCAGCTGTATCTGGAATTGATGCTGGCACGGAGTTCAAGGATTCACTGGCATGAGATCCACCTATGGATCTCGGAGAGTTTTATCATGAAGCAGAAAGGTTCCTCCGACAGGAAGAAGCACGAGCAAACAAACCGGAAGTGAATGCTGTGCAAGGTAGAGGCCCGTCCGAGGAAGGTTCAAACAAGGATAAAGGAAAACAGAAATTAGAGGATGGCTTTGATGGATCAAAGCATCCATGAAGGGAACCGAGATTCACCTCTTATACGGAATTGATTGAAACATTGGAATGGATATATCTGGATACTATGGGGCAGATCCCCTATTGAAGGCCAATGAGGAGAGAGCCTACAAACGATGAAAAGAAATCATAAAAACACTGTCTATTCCATGAGCTGAACGGGCATAGTACAAAAGACTGTAGGCACTTAATGGATAAGATTGAGGGACATATCCAGAACGGCGGGCTGTTACAATACGTGAGAACTCGGGCAGCGACAGTGGAGCATGAGCAACCACCATCCGCATCAAACGGGAACTGCCCAGGATCGAGTCATCAACTTGTCGTCTATTGACCAGAATGGCAAAAAATAAGTCATGAACTCCACAATAAAATGGCTAAGTCACTTACAAAGGTACAGGATCGAGAACGGTCCCTAGACATGCTCTGAGACGACAATGAACCGTCGCACCCGGAGATGCATGCATTGTAGTGTTTAGTTTTTTATTTTGTTTCTCTTTTGGTACTTGGTTATAAAACTCACTCGAACGTGAAATCTGACATTGATAATTTTGAGTCCCATCAGCACAATCACACTTCGCCTCGAACGGAGCTCGATCTCGAACGATCACATGTGGCCTCGAATGGCACTCGATCTCGAATGGTCACACCTTGCCTCGAACGGCACTCGATCTCGAACGATCACATTTCACTTCCAACGGCACTCGATCTCGAACGATCACACTTCGCCTCAAACGACACTCGATCTCAAACGATCGCATTTCGCCTCGAAAGGCACATGATCTCGAGATCGCATTTCGCCTTGAATAGACACTCGATCACGAACGATCGCACTTCGCCTCGAACGGCACTCGATCTCGAACTATCACATTTCGCCTCGAACGGCACACGATATTAAACGATCGCATTTCACCTCGAACATACACTCGATCTCGTTCGATCATCATCGGCTTGGGATGGCTACGAATTTGATTAACGGTCCCGAACAGCCGTTACTAATAATCAGGCAAGATCATTAATTTGCTCACCGGTCATCAACGAGTTTCGAACATTGGACATAAGGCAACTCAAAACACGCCTTCCTATCGCAAGGCCTGCTTTTGGCAAGGCAGTACATAGGCGGATTTAACCCAACAGACTTCACGGTTATCAAGGCCCGTGAGTACATAGCGACGGTTGTAAGGCCTAGAAATTAGATGTAGATGGCTATATGGAGTTGGGATTAAATGGAATTCATAGACACGTAAAGCGGAACGTACAAAGTATGGAATATGGTTCAACGGATGGAAGGGATCGTCATGGATTGGCTTATAGAGGAAGGATCGACATGGTTGGTTCCAAAGGGGTCGGTATGCTCCAATGAATGTATATGTGTAGGGATCGGCATAGCTCGATAGGGATCGATATGGCTTGATGAGGATCGCATGGAATGGAAGAACCATAGGGCTCGGCATAACTTCATAGCATAGGAGGGATCGGCATATTTTCATGAAGAAGGAGGGATCGACACACCTTAATGGAGTAGGAGGGATCAACGTAGTTTCATAAAGAAGGAGAGATCGGCACACCTTAATGGAGTAGGAGGGATCGGCGTAGTTTCGTGAAGAAGGAGTGATTGGCATAGCATTGTGAAAGATGAAGGATCGGCATAACTCGGTAGAATAAGAAGGGTCGGCATGACTTAGTGGCATCGGAGGGATCAGTATTACATTATGGAATCCAAAGGACGAGCATAATTAAGCAAGCATGGATCGGCATATGTAGAAAGGCATGGATCGGCACACTTGAGTTGGTAATGAGGGATCGTTATGATCCATTAGAAGGGTTCGGCAAAGATATCCTCAAAGTGCGTTCTCGCATTCATCAATCAATAACTTGGGCTCCTTTGGTCCAAATGAGACAAGAATTGAAGGGCTAACATATTTCGTTATGAAGAATCCACCATAGGAATCGCTGCCCAAAAATCAACTAAGGAAGGGATCGGTATCGATCCCTCCTCATGGAGATTTAGGCCTAGCAACCCCTATGGTGGGCCCATATGGATAAGGAGGCCATGTAGCCGAAGTTTAACCTATAAATACAGCAGGCATGGCTTCTAAAAAGGGGGGGTCTTCATTCTACTTCTCTTCACCTTCTACCTAGGTTGCACTCTGCCATTTTTATTCTTGAATTTCACAGGTTTGTAACTGTAATCAGGAATATAAATTAATAAAAAGAAAATCTTTGGAGTGGACGTAGGCCGGAGTTAACCGAACCACTATAAATCGGTGTCTCAATTTACTTGCTTTCTGATTGTTTTAATTTTGTTCTCCATTTATTTCTCTTCATATATCTGTGATTGTATTGGATTTGGGTTCTTTCACGTAATTGGTGTTGGTAGCCAATTTTGACGCCAACATTTCCTATACTTAACTGTTGTGTATATTCTACTTAACTGTCCAGTATATGAATCTTCTATTCAGATTATGAATATATTTCCATATCCGGTATATATTCTACTTAACTGTTGTGTATAAATAGCTTAATCAAGTTAACTTAGGACTTCAATTAATTTCAATTTAGTATTTTATTTGTTTATCTATGTTTTGAAATATTTTTACTTTAAACCCGATCGGATGAAATATGCTTGCTCTTTAGCATTAAGACACATGTCCATTCAACTGTCAACAAAATAGGCAAAATATAGTTATTCCAATTCATTCATCACTTTAAATCATCCCTTGAAAAATGATTGAAATTTTAGTAATGAATAGATAAGATGGGTTGTAAATATTAACGCTTTTAAATGCTTCCAGCCAGAATAAGAACGATTACTTTAAAGTAGAAAGCCTTACTTAAAACTGTCTCTATGTAGCCTTAATACATGCAATGCAATTCCTTTATCTCTGATCTACCAAATAGATCATTAGCAAAAAAGTAAAGTTGTGGTACACTAATTTTTTTGCACCTTATACTGCCATTTTTTTAAAGAATATACATAGATGTGAAATGAAATACAATATGATTTGGTATATATGGCATATTCGTGAGCTTGTATAGCCTTATAGGTATAATACACTTGAAAATGTAATCTAATTTACTTTAAAACTGTCATTATAGCTGTCCTCTACACTGTGTATAGCGGCCAATTTGTACACTTTGTGCAGTCAAGATTCATGGTGAATGAAGTATACAATAATTAGTTGCTTAAGATGGTGGGAGTACGATGGAGAGAATCGAAGTCAAAATTGGTTTCCGCTCTTAAAGTAGCATCTACTTGTCTAGATTCTTCCTCTAGATTAGCCATGCTCAGACCGGACAATGTAGAAAATGTTCGAGAGTGGAATGACATTGTGAAAGAAAAACTATCGGAGAAATTTGCAGTAATAAATTGTATTTTATTCATTATATATTAGAAGGTAAATTATAGTTTGTTAATGAATTTCTCCTATGTAGGAAACTAGCAAAAAATATAGAGAATTGAGAGAGAAGAATAAAATTCCACACACAATGAGTAGGAAGGGTTACGCAAGATTAGCCGAAGATATGGTAAGAAATGCATGTCTGTTTACATCTATTATATTTTTTCTTTGGTTCTTCTTATTATTATTATTTGCAGAAAAAGGAAAGTAGAATATCGGATATTAGCAGAGACGAGCTATGGGTCAAAGCACACACCAAAAAAATGGAGACCCACCGAATTCTGTCGTTGTTGATTGTATTGTAAGGGTTTACAAAATGCTTAGACATTTTTTATTTAATATGTTTGAGGAGAAATATGTTTATAATATACAAATTACTTACAGACCGTGTTAGACTGTTTAATGTGCTGAAAGAGAAACCTTTCCCACGTCTACCAATATTTGTGTCATTTGTTTCATCATATTCTATTATATTTTTATCATTTGTTTATTAAATGGTGGAGATGATAAATTTATAATAAAGAACATACCTTAAATTTGAAGTAAAGATCTTAATATCGTCCACTAAAAAGAAGCTTTGCAACTTTAATTCTATTATAAGACAAATGATCATCAAGTTGCATCATTTAATGATTTATTTACAATGTCCACATGCAAAAAAGTCATAAAGTTCTCCAGCTACCTTTCTGTTTTTCTATTATTTTAAGTATAAGAGTTGACAAATTTTGTCTTTGTACGTCCAAGAGTTAACACTATCTAATGGAACTCTAGTCGCCCATCTAATTTTTTTAAAACTGAAATTTGTTCAAGGATTTAAGTTTTATTTTAATCCTTAGATCCGACTTATACCATCTTTGTTTTTAACACGTCGGGCGAATTAAATGATAAATTGTATTATTTAAACCATGGCCTTAGATACTTCTTGTTTACAGAGATTGTAATCTGGCAGTATACTGTTGTTTACCGTCATAGTCTGAGAATAAATATTTGAACAAGTATTAGAAATTTGTAGAACTGTCTGTATACTGTCTGTATCCTTTTTTCTATTTCTTAACGTTGGATCTATTTTAATTTATAGACCAAGATCAAAGAGCACAATAGTAATGGTCAGAACTCCCAGAGAGCAACATCGATAATTGGAGATGGAGTGTCAACACTTTTTGGCAACAAACATAAGGGAAGAGTGAGAGGATTAAGCTTTGGTATTGCACCATCTCAAATTGCTATTTATTCAAGTAATTTAAAAAAATTGAATGCATTGGAAAACCAAGTAACTCGCTTAGAGGCTAGACTCAATGAGCTGACTAAACTGTTGATGACGGTAAGTTTATATTTAATTAGCTATTGTTTAATTGCTTGATTTTGCGCAAATATAAGCGCCAGTAGTTGCTTGAGGTTAAGTGCCAGTAGCACAAATATAAGCGCAAATATAAGTGCAAATATAGCCATATATGCTTATGAATTACTAAGTGCATGTCTTGTACTTGTTACAGAGACTGAATGCAAAGAAAAATGATAATGTGGCAGATATTGTGGTGGATATGGAGACTCCTCGTTCTCATACGCCTCAGGTTAGAACAAATTTTCTAGACTCATAAATGACATGCATATGATACAGTAGTTGTACATTTGATATATTACTAAGACCATTTTGGAAACATCACATTAAAAAAAGGCAGTAAATACAAGTGGTAGTTCGGTACATTTAAAAAAAATCATGGTAGGATAATTGTAGGATTTAAGAAGAAAATGCAAGTGTTCTTTCATCAAACCATAAATCTTAGGTAAGGTCCGGCGATGCATCAAGTTATCTAACTAAACGATTATAAATTATCATTGTTATATCATTACTAGTGCTAGCATCAAGCAACAAACTGACAATTTAAACTTGTCTCAAAAAACTATCACACAATTTAAATTTTAATTGAGTAGCATATTTAATCATACATTAGCAAGAAAAATAGTCAAATCAAAAGAGTATCAACAGTTTTAGCAAAAAACATATTAAAATTAACGAATTACCTTGAAGGTGATTCGAAGTAGCAAAAAACATAGCAACTATTGCAGCATTTTAAGTTATGAGGAGCAAATGGTATATCACTTTTACTAAATTTAGTAAGAAGCATTGGACAATTACTGCAAAAAATTATTTGTAACTAATATGCTATGTCTCAATTATTGGACAATAAAATATTGTTGTTGTATGCAAAAGTAACTAAATTGTAAACTAGTAGTGCTCTAATTTTTTCACTTTCTTCCGTATTTGTTATTTATGTTATGGTTTTCTCATATTAAAGTTTTGCCTTTCGAGTTTGGGATATCTATTTTTCCCCAACCTTCAAAAAGTAAAATTAAAGTAAACAAATTAAACATTTTCTTTTCCCCTCATGTTCGATTCTGTAGTGTTAGTGGGCACTTTTATCCTCAATTTAATATTTAATAAATAAATTTACGGTAGCAAGCTTATCATGAAACATTTGTCCAACATAGTGCTCAGTTGGAAGGTTAATCTGAAATGGCATTCAGAAAATACATAAACATTGGCTTTTATAAATGAATCAAACGATACTAAAACAGTTATTGAATGAAGTCCGTGTGCCCATAAATGTTAGAGCATAACTGAAAAAAAAATTGAGAGTAGGCTAATGCCTATGAGAAATTTAATGTATGTTGGCCTCCTAAATTTTCTAGTAGGAACTGATTTTATATAGCAGGAACGAGGTATTTTGCAACCTGATGAATGTATCATGGGAAAAATATAAATAAATAAACTTGTTCAAGGAGTATTATACTTCAGTTGGATTCACAATTTAGACAGTTAAATGCCAAATTTTCGGTTAACATTAAGCTAAGATATTTCTCTAATTAAATGTAAAACTATAAAAGATTCAAAGACGTTACGGTAATAAATAAACACAAAAATAAGATTCTTACAAATTCTGGTGGCTCGGCTAATATGTTGATGAAAAATTAAGCCTGCAACATACAAGAAATTAATGGACATGCCAAGTTAGAATATATCAAATTTTATTTAATTGAGAATTATACCTGTTTAGTGTTGGCCCCAAACATATGTGGATCAATTGCGACCACGCTAGGCTGCAATGTGAGTATATACACTAGTTATTAAAGGACCATACAACCAATACATTAATATATTAAAATCGGGAGAAACATATGAATTTTTATTATTATGGATGAATTACGCACCAACACGTTTTTTGACATCATTCATTTGCAGTTCTGCCTAGAAAATAGATTAGGAAGCCTCTATAACTAGTTTGATGTATTAAATAATTAAATGATCATTATATTGGATTCAACCATTTTCCTTGTCAATGGAAATATTATTTACTTTGTTGAGAAAATTTCATAAAACTTCTTCGTTAGAAACCCTTCTCCAATTGATTCTGTAGGTATAAATGATACCTATATCAAAATTATTTTTTGGCTCAGTTTTGTATTGTATTTAGATAGCTTCAACTCCTCCGAACTGGTCACACACATGCTACACTGCACCCCTTTACAACTTCTTTAGATATGCACAACATGTTTGTTTTTTCTTCTACACCCAGCTTCATTTAAAATAGGTAAGTTCATTTAGCCTTTTTGATAGAAAGACGATTTGGAAAAAGTAAACAATTGAACATGTTTGGCATTTAGCATGAATTCTCTGTTGCTATTTGGCATTTGGTATGAATTCTCTGTTGCAGTGTGTGTATAGTCTATTACAAACTTCGTCTGGCTACAAACACCTCTTTCGCTATGCAGATTGAGATTTATGATACTAAGCACTATTGCCTATGCCATATCACAAGTGTTAACTGTTTTGTGTTTGCTTTAGTCACGTCGCGATAGTAACAATTTTCAGAGTCATGATCATGAAACTCCCGAAAATTTGGTTAAAAGAAAGTGCAAGTTATGGAGTTGGAAGAAGAACGTAGTTGCAGAAGGAACCATAGCAAGTGTCGATCCTAATTCTTCGGTACACTTCATAAAGCTTGGACTTGATGCGTGGAAGGTACGGGTGAATGTAGCGGTGGAACCGAAAGAATTTTTATACAGACCAAATTCAGAGATGTCCACTATTAAAGAGGCTGTTGGGTCAACCGTCGCGTGGCCCAAAGATTTCATCTCCTTGGCCTAGTATGTATGTGTATTTTGGTTTTATGGGTTATGTACGTTAGTACTTAGAACTTGATATGTATTTTGTAACTAGTTATATGTATTTTGTAACTAGTTATGTGTTAGACCACTGCGAATGTAAAAACTTATGTACTCCTTTTAGAATGTGTTGAAACTTTGTGAATGTAGCTTTATAGTCTTATATTATTTGTTATTTTGGTTGTTTTATGATAATATTTATTAGTTATTAAATATTGCTACAGGCGTACTGTACGTGTAACAACCCTGTATTTTGTGATTATTTTAATTGTATATTTTGGTTATTTTAAATTGAATTTCTTGATTTAAAAACTTTATTTTATTTATTTAAATTAGATAATTTTATTACTTTAAATATGAATTTTGATTTTGATGTGAATTAGAATTCCCAACATGAATAAATAAGATATTTTCCAGAAATGTGAATTTTGGTCAATATGGTCAAACCTTGTCTTTATTATAAAATTTTAAAATTTTAATTTTTGAATTCTATCTTTATTTTATGAAAGTAAATAATATTTTAAGATTACTGCTTTACGTTACGTTGAAATCTGATTTATAATGTGAAAGTTATGCCCTTTTAAATATTGTGTGTAATTTGTTTTATTTAACAAAATTGTGTATTCTAATTTATATAAATAATATTTTTGATTTGTCATATCTTGTTCTAATTTTTGTATATTGTGTAATATGACATGTTATGTATATATTTTGGTTTTAAAACATTTTAAAAGTATATTTGACATTTTCCAGTGTCAGTTGTATTCTATTTATAAATTTTAATTTCCAGCTTCAATTAATTAAAGAAATTCTTTATTTATTCCTCTATTTCCTTAAGACCTTATTTTATTTAATCTCCACTTTATTTTGTTCATCATTTATTTTACTTATTTGACTTTTATTTGTTTTAAAGTGAAATAGAAATTTTATAAAGCTAGTGATGTTTTATTTGTAGTTTTAAGCCTTGTTTAAATTAAATAAACTATTTCTTTATTCTTTTTCTATTTTTTCTAAATTTAATTATTTATTTCACTTTAGAAATGATAAATTAATTATTTTGTTTCAAAATGTTGCTTTAGAATAATTTTTAAAAATGAAGTTGTTAATTTTCCAAAGTCAATAGTGATTTATTTGTAATTTCTGGACCCTGTTTTCAATTTTTAAGCAATTTCTTATATTCTTTTTCCATTTTCTTTAAAATTAATTATTTATTTTTATTTTATATTACTTTGTTTCGGTTTTAAAGTCAAATTACTGATTTTATTTTGTTTTATTTGAATTAAAGAAAAAGGAAATATGAAAGAGTTTAAAATGCTTTAGAAACTGAAGTCTTTTCCTCTCCTATGTCCTTTCAATTGCCACAACTCCTCATTTACTTCTTTTGGATGTGTATTACTTTGTTTGGCCATGTATTCCAGTGCTCATTCCTACAAAAAAACATTTGTTCCTCATTCTATTCATGGCTTGCAAAAAAATTTGGTAATGGCTACTTTTTCCTTCTTCTTCTTCTTCTCATTTTTCATGGTTTTTGCCTTGTTTCTTGGATTCTTTTGCACTTCCTCCTCCTCATATCCACGGCCACCACCTCCTACACCTCTTCCCTGCCATCATCACCCACTAGACTCCAGGTCATGACCATGGCCGAACCCACCATGGTGACCAAACCCCTCAAAAATGCAACATAGGCCTTAAAAACAATGTTGTGACCACTATTTGCATCACCACTTCATTTTCCACCACCACCACCACCTTAGGCCGCCACCACCACCTTTTCCAGACCTCCCCACAGCACTCCAACCTCTGTCCAGGCCTGAGCTTGACTGGCCAAGCCTATAACCCCATGACCGAGCCCTTTTGGTTGCCAAAAACCATGCTTTAGCCTAAACCCCTTCACATTCCTACCTTGTAACTCCCTCCACTTGTTCTAGCCTTTATGCCATACATTCCTATGTTCGAACCTGAGCCAAAACATCCCTTAGGCTGTTCAGCAAATGTAGAAAGCAAGGCAAAAGTCGTTGCATTTCATATTTGTTTTTATTCCAAAGTTATCATTTCAAGGTTGCATTGAAATTTATAATTTGTTTGGTTTTGTTTTGGATAGTAACACAAGATCTATAGCTTGGATCTCGCTCTCCACTCAAATTATAGTCTTGTCATCATGCTTTTGATTCCGTTGTGTCATTTGTATTGCAATCTCCAGCCATAGAGGTGAGTAAACCTCACACGACATTTTATACTTATACAAATGTGAAGCGACAACAACTTAATGTGTAGAATATTATGATATGTTATAACTGCCCATGATTATTAATTATATGATGTTAAACCTGTTTATTTACCTATCATCTCATCTATTACTAATATATGTTGTTAAATTGTTCATTTATATCTGTTTATCACACTGCAAGTTCCCTGTAGATTAGATCACTATGGGTTGAAATGATACATACCCGAACGAACTTTAGAATAGGGAAAAATCGTTATGGGCTGAAATGATAGGCCTGAATGATTTTTATTTATTTCATTTAACTTGGGATTATGGGTTTGAAATGATAAAACCCGGATTTTTCCTTTGTAAATTACGGATTGAAATGATATATTATCCGTATCATTTGACTTAGGTTAGAAAAATTTATATACAGACACGTGGTTAATATATATTTTTTCTTGAAATTATAAAATATGTTAAAAATGTAAATATTATGATAAATTGATTTTTATTTTAATTTAAAATGATTTTATAAAGTGTTATGGATTTTTCTATAAATTAAAAATAGTTAAATAAATAAATGTTTAAAAGTTGAAATTTGAAGTATAACTTAACTTGGAAAATGTGAAAGTGTTTTAAAATAAAAGTTAAGTTAAGAAAATAAAATGGAATTTAAATAAAATTATGATATGGTAAACTTAATTAAAATGTTAAGTAAATGAAATATTATATATTTTACATTTATTTTATAAGTGAATTATTAAAGATTTGATAATTGTTTGTGAAACTTTCACTTTGTAAAATCATAAATTAAGGGTTATTTAAATAAAGTAAGAAAATATGATTTTTATAAGTTAAAATGGATTTAAATAAATTTTTAATTGTTTATGAAATTGTAGTGAAAGTTTGGAATTTAAATTGACAGCATTCCTGAAATGCTATCATTTCTAAAGTTAAAGATATTACAGCATTTTTTAAATGCTGTAATTGATATAAATGAACTAAATGGCTAAAATGAACTAAGTACTGTAGTTGTTGAATTTAACTAAAGTTTTATTTGAAATCTAAACCTATTACAGCATCGAAATGTTGTCTTTTGCTAATTGAATTATTTTTAAACATAACTTTCCGTAGCATTTTCTAAATGCTGCAGAAGTTGAAATTTCACTGTTTTAATAAATTTAAGTGAATATATGAATTCTGAAATGGTAAAATTTTGAGAATTGAATATTGACTATTAAATATATTAACTTCATTTTTAAATGATTTAAATGGAATAATTTGATTTGAAATATTTTGATATTTTGAAATGGATTTGAAATGATATTTGATTTCAAAGTATAAATTACCATTTTGGAATTTTAACCACGGGATGTAATTAAATTGATGGTTTTATGGATCCTTAAAGGATGGGCGATCCCAAGCATCCTTTAAGTTATTATGCATTGCTATTACAGTTCACTTGAGTTGGTTTACATTGTATAAGTATATATGTCCTGACTCGAGTGTTTTGTGTTTTACTTTACGCTCGGGTCAGCCTGAGAATCACAGCTTTGGATTCACCTTCTGGAGCTAGAGATCTATTGGAGCTTATTTATCTATCGGTTCATCGACTTCTATTCCAATTATTTCTTATTCAGTATTGTCTCGGTATTATTGATTTATGTATCCTGACTTCTATTATATTTATTTTGACTATGAGATTTTGTATATGTTTTGAGAGTTTGTATATAGTAGCTTCATGAACTACTATGGTATTTTATTTCCGCTGCGAGTTATTCTGATATTTTGTGTCTTTGATTCTGTATTTGATTTTATTTGCTCCAAATTTTATTACAATATGTTATTTTGAATTATTCAAGTCATACATGTGTGGATTATTATCGATTTGAGTGGTCCAAAATAGTGGGTCGTTACATTTGGTATCAGAGCTTTGGTTTTAGGCAAACCTTAGCCTACGGAGCAGAAACTCATTAGAGATAGGGTAGAAATACCCTAGAATGAGTGAAATAAATCTCAGAATCATTTCTTTGTGAGATAACGTATTTTCGAAGTATAAAATGATTTTCAAATGATTTTTAATGAATTTTCAAAGATTATTTGATATAAATTTTCTTGGTTTGAAAGTAAAATATTTCTTAAGCTTCATTCCTTTCGTATCCACCTTGTTAGTAATTTCTTTGATTAGGATCCTCTAAAATTTTGAACTTCTCTCTTGATTGATCTAGATCCATTATTGATAGGAATCTATTTTGGGTATGGCAAAATCAGTAGTTTGTTAGGTTGCTTTGAGTAAACTCTGTTGTATCTTTTGCTTAGCTGAAGTTGTCCAACTAAAGATATTTATGCTTCTGTTTTCGTATGTTATGAATTCGAGTCTTTCCAAATTTTGAATGGGAATTATTTTGTATCGATATAGGTTATATATCTCTAATCTTGGTTTGGATTCTTATCGAATAAGATTCCTTTGAATTTTGGAACGCTCCCACTTGTTCTGAAATCCATTCCTGTCTCCCCTAATTATACTCTTTTGATTTTTGGAGCATTCTATAACCCCACTTGGAATGACCTCTATAAAGGTGGCGATTCCGCCAATCTTTGAATGATTTGTAAAAGGGTGAAACTCCCTTATAATTGGCATTGATTCACCGGAGATTTCTGTATCCTCGGTTTACGATGTTTTCTATCTTCTGCTATATTTAGGTTCTATCTCTGGCGATCGAAGGTCGATTTGCCTTAGATTTTCGCATCGATTATATTCCTGAAGTCACGGTTGACCCTATTAAGGTCGCCCGCGATTTATATAGGCTTATCCATCTTCTATTTGGTAATTTAATTTATCTCATCTTCGTTCGAGCTTATCTTCGAATCAGAATTCTATTTAATTAGAGTTCCTCTAAATTTGAATCTCTGTTTTGTTTTGAAATCCATCCTTGAATCATTCCTTGGAAAATTGGTGGTTGATTGCCTTTTGAAAACTATGTATTCATCGAAGTTGTTGTTTTGATAAGGATGACCATATTTATATATAAAAGTGAAATGTTTTCGATAAGGATTATATACCATTTTAAAATTGAGAATTTAAAGTTTTGAATGGATTTGAAATTTTGAAATTTATATAAGAAATGGTTTCATATAGAATGATTTATAACTAAAGGTTTTGAATCTGAATTTGAGTGATTGAACTCCGGCATTTTGGAACTGGTTTTAAGATTTTGAAATAATTAATAATATGATTTGAAAGTATTTTCCGAATATGAAATGTTTCAAATGATTTTAATGAGCTTCAAATGATTTTGAAGATTTTCAAAAGAAGTTGAGAAAATGGAAGTCCAGAACCCACTTATGTCGCTGGAAAATAATTTCGGTAATGAATGCATGCATCATCGACATTGATTTTCGAGTTCAGAGTGGGGGAGAGGCCACTTCGGTAGCTTTGTTATGTGGATGACTTGTGAAACTAATTTTGATTTCAAATTCCGAAGTGTGATGTGATATTTGAAAGATATATGTATATATATTTGAACAATTTGAAATAAGCCGGTGTTCAGTTCTTGAGTTTTGGATTTGATTTGATATAACCCTACTTTTGGAATTGATTTACTGATTTGTTGGTGATTTCCAACTCTTGGATTGAAATATGATTTCTTCGACTATTTTGAAGGTTCGAGCAACTTCCAAATCAAGGTTAACTTTTCAAAGCTAAGTAATTTTGAAAAGTATAAAGTATATAAGTTTGGTATGTATGTTTAAAGGATGTAGTAATATGATTTAAATAAGTTGAAACTGTTTTGTTAAATAAATGAATAAGGCTATTTTGGATTTTTTCTAATATGAAATTTAGATTTGAAATGTTTTGAGAAGAATTTGGTCTTCAAAATATTTTGAATAAAATTTAGTTTAAATGTTTAACTTAGTAACATCTTTATAAAATTATATATTTAACAGGTTGGAATAGATACATAAGTTGTACGTATGCTATTCTATTCGCATAATTAATTTGATCCAAGTTTGAGTACACAAGTTCGAGGTGAACTACACCATTTCGTGTTAGGATTTTTCATTCGATTCTTGACGGCGAATATTTGATATGGATTTTGGGATTGATTCTAGAATTCTCTATCATAGTATATGGCTATGCAAGGAGACTGATGGTTTCTAGTCGAGAAACCATATCGAAATCCGCATTAGGGAAGTCGAATGGACAATACTAGTTCGAAAGCGAACTTGTGTGATCGAGCGAGTGATCGAATGTATTTTGCGAAATGATGACATATGTACATCTTATATTCTAATATCATTTATATACTTGACGCTGAAATTGGAAGTTGTTGGGTTGGATATCTTTGTAATTTAATTGGAATTCTTTCTTTTCTGAAAAACTACTATCAATTTAAAACCATTTTTCAAAACTATTTTTCTTTTATTCTTCTCAAACAAACTGTTTTACTTTATTTTACATACAAACTATTTTACAAACTATTTTATATACAAAACTATTGTAAATAAAAAAATAATCTTTTAGTAAGCAAAGCTGTTCAATCCCATATGGCTCTTCATGCAGTGAAATTTATTTGTAAAAATTTTGATCCTTATATAAGATGGACTTTATGCAAATATAAGATGATGTTGAAAACCATTGATGTTGGAAATAAATTGTTTGACTTAAATTATGTTGATTTGGAAATTTGGATTTATTATCTAAATTTATTATTTTGGAAACTTTGGAACTGAAGATATTTAATTTGAGAAGAAATAATTTGGTGGAATTGTATATGATTTTGAAACTGAACTGATATTGAAACAAATTGAAATTTGAGAACCTTGTGTTACTAAATACTTGATTTGGGAGTTATCGAACTTATATAAAAATTTAGTTTGTATAAGTATGATGTTGATTCGAAAACTATGGATTTGAAAAGGTACTCAATTTGAAAAGTGAAATCTTATATAATTGAAGTCTATATAAGTGTAATTTGATATACTATTGATTTTGGAAAGTATTTGATTTGAAAATGAAATCTTATATATAATGGACTTTATATAAGTATGATATTTGAAAGTGATTTGAAAAGGTACTATATGATACATGTAACAACCCGAGGTTCCGTATCGATTGATCATCGTCATTAGACGATTAAATCGGTAGCTAATTATTGTTGGTATTTTAATCGGTTGAATTCTCTTCGAATGTTGGGTTGAAATTCTTTTAAATAATTTTGTTAAAGAATATATGGGCTTTAAATAAACATTTCCCTTTTTAAATTTTATTCAGCCCATTTCTATATGTTGTTGAGATAAAGGCCTATGTCTGTTCCCTCCCCCTAACTCATTTTCTATCCGAACCCTAAACAAAGTAACATACGAAAGAAAAAGAATGGCGGCTCTTGTTCGTTCGATCCTCTTCCTTCGACAATTAGGGTTTTCTTGAAATTCAGAAGAAGCCGACTACGATTGTTAGACTATAAGCTCCGGCGTGCTTGCTCCATCAAATGATCGTCCTTCGATTTCGCAAGGGCTGCTAGGGTTTCGTGCTTGTCTTGTTCGACATAGGGATGCCACAGCTTCTACTCGAAGCTGTTCGATCCTCAAATTCGTGCTCGTTCGAGTTCCTCCGAGTCGCGTCGAAAAGGTGAGTATATTATACTCACATCTAATTCAGGTCGATTCCATATATAAGTGTTAGTTTGGGGATATTGTTTTGTTCGACTTTCGTCCCCGTTCGATTGATCTGCTGTTTTATGTATTCGATCATTAACAGTTGCTTTAATTTCTTTGTTGGTTCTTGAAAATACTACTTCTATCTTTGTTCAATTCTAGCCCTGATCACCTCAGCTTTGAATTGGTGATAAACTTCGGTTTTGAATTTGTTTGTGTTTCAATTCGTTTCTCACCTGACTTTGGCATTGTTTGACTTTGTTCGATGATTTCTTTATCTCGGCCATTCGATTATGTTGAATGTTGAGGGTTTCTGCTTTGGTTTAATTTCTCTTTTTAAAACTGATTTTCAAATAATTGATTTTCATTTTAATCGATACTCACGGCTTGACTGCATTTGACATTGATTTGTCACCGTTCTGTACTTGTTATTGTCATTTACTGTTGCCGTTCAAATTGAGATTTCTGGCTCCGGATGTGACGTTGCCTGATTTTGTGAACAATTGATGCGTTCTCTGTTTGACATCGACTTGTGTTGCTTTGAATTCTCGGTTAATTTGAAATTGGCTTGACAAATTTTGTGTGACTTCATATATATGTGCATATATACACTAGTACGTGTGTATGCATGTATCATTGAGTCTGTTCTTGCAATTACAGTTCCTTGTATGTTCCGCTGTTTCATTTGAAGTCTGACACTTCACCCTTGACAATTTCATGGTATGTTTAGAAATTGAGTTTAACTCTTTAGTTCATTCAAAACTGGGTAACTGTCACTGTAATTGTTCATGATGTATCTTACATTGTTTTCTGAACTGTTGAAGTTTTGTGCTGTTCTCAAGTTGGTTTGAATAGGGGAATTGCTCTGTCACCTGTTATTTTGGAGACCTTTGTGTTAAATTCACCTGTTTCTCTTGAGTCTAAATTCAAGATTGCTGCAGCCTTCTGCAATAGTCGTGTTGTATTATTGCTTCTATGCATTATGTAGTGTTGCAGTGTTTTGAACTGCTGCACTATTTTGTTCACTGCCGTGTATCACCTGCTAGGCACTAAGTTGCCCCTTTATGTTGTTGGATTAGCGCAGTTGCATTTTGCGACACTTCTACTTTGTTAACTTCAGATTGTGGCACTGTTAGGTTTACATTGTCTTAGTTGTTGTACATGTCACTGCTATGTAAATGCTCCTCTGAAGTCTGAGTTGCATGTCTTGCTCTTGTGTGTTAGTGATGCACTTGTCTACACCACTATTTCTTGCATGTCGCCACCTATGTTGTAATCGTATCCATGCATGAATTGGATTGGATAATGAACTTTACTCTTTAATTAGAGTTGTTGCAGCCTGCCCTTGTCTTTGTACCTGTTTGCAACTGCAGTTTCATGTTGTTGCACTTAGCTTTGAATTTCCCTCTAGTCTCTGATAATCATGTTGCCATGCTTATGATAGTTCATTCATGTAGTAACCTGGCTTACCTGCATTGCTCATATCCTTACCTTGTACTGTCCAATTGAGTTCACATGTATTTGAGCTCTGGTTATGTTCATGATCAGTTTGTAGTTGCTGTTCACATATGCACATGCTCCACTGCAGTATGTACGTTTGCATTCATAGTCTTGCCTGTGCCTCACCATATATATTTGTTGCATATCTCACATGCTTGACCCTTGCATATACTCTTTGACACACGTTAGAATTGTCTGTGTCATTGCTCAGTGCATTAGTTTACACTGTGTACTGGTTTGGACTTGCAAATTGAGTCGTAGACTTCATGTTGCCTTGACTTTGGTTGATACCATTTGATTTTGATGTTGTTGGTCTTTGGCGTATTACATCACCATAGTGGCGAGGTAGTGCACGTTAGTGTGCACTGCAGCCACCCAAATCGACAGTTTTGAATTGATATTTCTTTGCGTCGTGATGCATTGATCTTTTATGCCGTATTGGCGAGGTCGTGCACGCGTGCGTGTACGGCAGCCAATCAAACTTTGATGGTTTTAAAGTGACAATTTCAATTGTTTTAAATTGATTTAGTCGATTTGATAAATTGTTTATTTATCTCTGTTGATGATTTAAATCTGCTGATTTTTGTTAAACACTGTTAAGTGTTATATTGACCGTTATCCGGTTTCTTTGTTTAAAGAATCGGATAGACGGGAATTATTGTGACTGTCGTCTAATTAAATTATTACTGCCTATATGCACTAATAAACTGGTTTGAATTAGACTGACCTGGGTATTATTTTCTTTTGAATGTAATACTCGGGTCAGACCCCAGTTATTTCAGGTTGTAGATTTCCGTCTTTGAGTTGCTGTTTGGGATTTGAAGACTTTTCGCATCTTCTGAAGTTGTCATTGTCCTTTTGTAGTAGTCGTGTCGTTGTATAGAACGATATGTATTCATGTATTGTTAGCACCAAAATTGGTCACTAACCTCGTAGAAGAAGATTGTGAAGAGATATAAGTGATGAAATTAAATTAAACAGAGAAGACAGCGCTAATCTAAATACAGAAGGTAAGAACACCAAATTTATAGTGGTTCGGCGTAATTGCCTACGTCCACTTTGAGGTTAAGCTTTATTGATCTTCTTTATAGTTGATTACAAATACAATTCGTGAATCAAATGTTTGAATGAAGTTGTTAAGTAGAGAAGATGAGTTTAGAAAATGGCAGAGTCTCCCCGGTGTTTTCTCTCCAAAAAAGGATCCATTTCACTGTGACCCTGCCCCTCTATTTATAGGCAAAGATGGGCTGGACTTCCCAAGCGGGCTTGTTAGCCGAACGTTCGAGCCCAGGCGCTGCGTGCCGAACCAGGTACGCCGAACGCTTCTGTGCCGAACGGTCCTTCCCATGCCGAACGGTCCTTCCCATGCCGAACGGTGCTCCTGATGTATGGGAAGTGTAGGGTGATTGCAGTGAAGCCGAGCGTATCTCCATTTGAAGCTCTTGACCAACCAATGTATGTAGTTCGAACGCTCTCGTTGCCGAGTTATCCTATCGCCGAGCTCCACTGACGCCGAGTGCCACTGAATGCCGAGTACCGTGGGATGCCGAACACTAGTTGACGCTGAGCATAGGTTGTTGCCGAGTGCTCTCCTTGACACCGAATGCCCTTACGCCGAGTACCTTGTTATGCCGAGCAGTCTTGACGCCGAGTACCTTGTTATGCCGAGCAGTCTTGATGCCGAGTACCCTGTTATGCCGAGCAGCCTTGATGCCGAGTACCCTGTTATGCCGAGCGGTCTCGATGCCGGACACTAATGGATGCCGAGCACACTTGTCGCCGAGCGCTCATGGATGTCAGTTGCTTCGCCGAACACTCCCGGATGGCCAGTGCTTCGCCGAACACTCCTTGATGCCAATCGCTCTCTGATGCCGAGCACTTATTGCCGAGTACTAGTTGCCTGATCAAATCCCCAGGAAACACTTGCCCCCCAAAGTGTATTACGTGGCCGAACGTGATGCGCTTTGAATCCGATCCAATCTATCTTAGAGGTACCTTCTCGAGAATGTTAGCGAAGGAGGTGCAAGACGAACGAGATGCAGACGCCGAACGATACGCTCGAAGCCGAACGTAACTCGTGTGCCGAACGTCACATTGCTACGATACCGGACACTTCGGTGTTGACCGGTTCTACCGGGTATAGCCTCTTCAACTTCTACCTTCCTCTATATAACCAGGTCCTCACCGTCTCTCTTCCCTTTACGCCGTCTCTTCAGCCATTCCTTAGAGACTTTCAACTCTTCCCATCCTACCAGATATAAAGCCTTCATAACATTTTCAACTTCGATCGTCGAATTAGGTATCCTTCCTCTAACAATTGCACTACTTCCATTTTAGGTTCATCGTGGTTTGCTTGTTTTGAGTTGTCTAAATAGCTCCTCCGTGCCGAACGATAGCAGGGTAGATGGGGTGTTGAACGGCGTAGTCTTTGCCGGGCGATCCGACTCTGTCGTTCGGTGTGGATGGAGAAGGTGTAGGGTACAGGCTTTTAAATCTCCCCGAGATGGCCGAGATGAAAAATCCGAGATATCAGCCAAAATCCGAGATTTGGCAGCCTATTTAGTTATAAGTGTTTTAAATATCGCCCGAGATAGCCGAGATATTTTCCCGAGATATTGGCCAAAATCCGAGATTTAAAACACTGGTAGGGTAGAATTGAAATCGTGGCGGAGCACCACTTTTAGCCGAACGATGACATTAGCCGAACAATACGATTGATACGTCGAACACTGACTTTAGCCGAATAACATATTTGACATGCCGAACAATGACTTTAGCCGAACAACATATTTGTCATACCGAACAATGACTTTAGCCGAACAACATAACTGACATGCCGAACGATGACTCTAGCCGAACAGCATATTTGACATGCCGAACGATGACTCTAGCCGAATAGCATATTTGACATGCCAAACGATGACTCTAGCCGAACAGCATATTGACATGCCGAACGATGACTCTAGCCGAACAGCATATTTGACATGCCGAACATTGACTTCAGCCGAACAACCCTTAGGCCGAACCATTACCTTAGTCAAACAAAACAACTGCCGGACAATTCTTGGGCCGGATAATGTCTTTAGCCGGTCAATACAAATGCCGAACAACATTAAAAATGCCGAACAGGATAGGTGTCTAACTACATTTTAAGCCGGTCACTCTAGAAATCATATGTCTTCTGAACCTGGGACTATAATCCCCTCAAGGCGAGCTTTCTGAGACGGTCAGCGATGACGGTCTTCGAAGGCGATGATTCGAAGCTAAATATCACATCTTTAGAACCTTTAGATTCTTATTGCCTGCACACAATCGCTTGCACTAGTTCACACACCACATGGGGGGGAAAAATCATGTTGCTAATTCTAACGTTCAACGTTTTTTAAGTATAGCTCTCTCAAGCATTTAGCCAGGTTCATTATTTATTCGGGATGTCGGGAAAATCTAGTTCTGCCACCATATCTGACAGGCCTGGGCCGTCAACAAGGCAAGGAGCCGCAGATGCTTCCAACCCGTCAATCTCTCCCGCTCATAACTTGGCGCCCGATGCTCTGGAGTCAACCATCTTACTGGACAATCCGGTCGATTCTCAAGCCTCGAAGATCAACGAGGCCGCTCTGCGACGGATATGTTCCATTCACGGGATTCCCTTTGCTGACGTGTTAGTTCCTTCGAGACACAACCGTCCTCATCTGCCCCCAGTCGGGTACACGGCCTGCAACAAGTTCATGTGTTGGATGGGCAGCGTGCCTCCATTTAACTTATTTCTCCGGGATGTGCTGCAGTATATAGACATCGCTCCGTCGCAGCTGCACCCGAATGGCCATGCGTTCCTATATGGGACTTATTTACTCTTCATGGCTGTCTTCTCCAGACCCCCAACCCCCGGTGATATCCGATACATTTATATGTTCAAGAGACGGAAAGATAGCCCTTCCTTCATATTCCTCGAGCCATATCACAAGTGCCAGATCTTGACAGGGGCCTGTAGCAAATTCGCCCTGTACAAACAGGAATGGTTCTATGTGCGATGCCCGTCTGGTTTTGCTAGGAGATGGGTTGAAGGCAGTAAGTCTCTCTGCTGAACCGTTATTCGTACTCAACGGGAGTCATGTTTTTCCTAACTCTTCATTTCATCTTTTCAGGTATTAACCCGCGTCCGGAAGGCCGAGGATATTCTGATGCTGTCGACGCGATTAGAGCTCTTCCGGCCGAGGATTGAGATATTCGAGCTATCATTTCAAATGAATCGCTGTCGGGGTTCGGCTTGCTAGCTCCTGATCATCGGATCAGCCTTCCAGAAGGTGTTACAATTCCCAAACCTCCATCTGGTAAAGGGAAAAAACTTGCCGGACAGTCGTCGCGTCGCGCTCCCGACACGCACGAAGAAGGCGAGCGCAAAGAGGATGATGCACCCGAAACTCAGGGCGAGAACGTGGGTCCTGCTTGGAATCCGGCAATCGAGGTTCAGGATATTGAGACGTCATCCTCCCCTTCGAAGGGAAAGAAAAAGCTAAAATATACGGTTCAGAAAGAGAAAGTTGGTGGCACCTCAAAATCTACGCCTATCCCTCCTGAGAAAGAGGCTTCTTCGCAGCATCTGGAAAGTTCTCTGAGGGGTCTCTCGAACCTCTCTATTCCCGAAGACATACTTAATTACGGGTTCGATGATCCTGAAGCTCTCAAATTCTCCTCGCCCGCTAGAGGCAATGCAGGAGTTCAACTCCCGGCTCAAAGAGACAATACTCCGATTAGCAAAGATAAACGAACGGGTCCGTCGGGGGGAACACTTAGGACACACACGCACATGCGCATTCCATAGCATACTTCAAGTCTTTTTAATTCGTGAATTCTCCTTAATTCGTTGTTACCTTCCTTCTTTGCAGGTGATATGGGCCGCTCCCACGGACTTGATCGCCTTCAGGGGTCTTCTATATTCCATCACTCCGGACGGGATTCCGGTTCAGGCAGACGCCGGGACCGAGGTGATTATGAAGATAGGGACAATCGTCCGCGCGAGTCGTCTCACCGCAAGAAAGCACACTATCAATCTTCCCAGTCCCGTGATCTTCCTCCTACAACTGAGCCGGATAAAGAGAAGTCTTTGCAGAAGGGTTATCAGTCTGATGCTGCTCGAGAACAACATTCCAGTTCATCGAGTACGAGGCAAGTTCGAGAGCCGCGTAAAAGAACGGAATTCTCTAAGCCTCCTCCTCCTGCTCCTGCCGTGGACCCAACTGTTGCGGAAAAGATGGTCGACCTTAAGGCCAAGTTTCCGAAAATTTGTTTTGACGGTTTGAAATTCCTCCCGGCCATCCATCACATTCCTGGGCACGTGAAGCAAAGTGCCATTGCCTGCAACAATGACGTCTATGTTCAACATGACGCATTCGTGCACTTGGTGGAAAAGATCTCAGAAGTATCTGTCGAGCGTCAACACGAGATTGACCGTCTGAATCTGGAGGCTGACAGCGATAAGAAAATCATCAAACTCCAAGACGAAGAACTCGCCTCTTATAAGTTAAAGCTATAAGCCGCTGAACAAGGTGCAAAAGATACTGCCGAGGCAGTTACTCGCTTAGAGGTGGCTCACAAAAAGGAGCTTGACGAAGCAGTTCAGCGCAGCGGCGCCCTTGCCCTAGAAAAAGACTCTGTCTAAAAAGAAAAGGACGCGCTCGCTACTCAAGTCAAAGAGCTGAAAGAACAACTCTCCAAGGAGAAAGAAGACAAAATAGCCGCTTAGGAAGAATCACAGCGGTATTGTGATGAGATTGTTGCTACCCGGCTCCTGAAGGCAAAGCTCGACGGTGAACTTGCCGGGGTCGAGAAAATGAAGGATGAGGCCCGTGAGGAGGGCAAAAGAATGGCTATGGAGGAGCTTGATTCTCGCCTTGAGGCGGCCGCAGAGGCCGGCAGGGAAGAGGTCAAAAGTATGTTTGACCCGTTGATCGCCGAGTACGGAGCCCGCGTCCTTATGCACCGCGACCTAACATTCTTGGGCGACGGCTACCATGAATCCCTGGTTGAGGCATGGGAAACTCTGATAAAGATCAAGAAAGTCGAGTCAGGCTCCGAAGAAATCGACGAGGATGCACTGGTGAAGGAGTTCCTGAGGGGGAATGAGCCATCAGATTTATTCGCAGCATTGGCTCTCTATGGCAAAGGCTCTTCCCCTTCGAAAGAGAAGAATGACGAGTCTGGCCCGTCAGAGGCCGACGCTACTACTCCTCACATCGCCGCTCCTTATGCTGCTCAATCGGCTGGTCGGTCGGCGCTTGATCCATTCGAGCAGCATGCTAGTTACGTTCCCGAAGATCCCGGGCTCGGCGTTCATGTGCTGTCACCTATCCTGGAGGGTGAAACCCCGCGCGCCACCGATAGTCAACCTGATCCTGGTAGGAGATTCTTCTTTCTCTAGAAGTCGAAGAGATCCCGTCATTTTTCAGCAGTGGTTATTCGTTCTAATGCCCACTTCTTATATTTTCGCACAGGTTGTTCTAACACCGAGCTAACTCCGAGGAGCGATGACGCCAAGGAGGAAGCGGGGAAAACAAGTGACGTTGCTCACGCAGGGGTAACTCCCGGCCCAGACGCTCAAGTGATCGGGGCGCTTGATGATGACAAACTTGATACTTCGTCTCCTGCCGAAGGAAGCGACGAAGTTAAAATCACTGGCGCCTCTGAACATACTTCAGAGATGAGCATGAAGGATCGTCTTGCCAACGAGGATAAGAGAAAAGTCAAAGTCAAAGTTGAATCTGAAGTCCTGGAACTTACTGACCCGCGGAACAGACCTCTGAAAATCATTCTCCCGGGCAGGTCCAAACCACTAGATGTTCCTTCTCCTACTCCTGACTCCGTCTCTCTAGCAAGCAAAAAGTCCAAGAAAAAACGTGAGGGAGAGGAGTCGTCGGAAACACCAAAGGCAGACAAGAGGAAGAAGTCGAAGAAATGATCGATGCACTTGTTCAACAAGTTTTTGCTTAAGTTTGTAACTGTTTCCATCTTCAATAACTTGTAGTTTGTATAGGCCCGAATTTTGTAGGAGTGATCTTGTATCCCTATTTTGGACTTATCGAATAAAATTTTAGTTTCTTCCTGTTTGAATGATTCTCTTGTCTTTATTTGGTTTGCTGACACTGTGCTCCGAGGACTCGGAGACTTGAGACTGTTCATACTCTAGTCCGCGCTCTGGGGACTTGGAGACTTGAAATCGTTCGTATTCTAGTCCGCGCTCTGGGGACTTAGAGTACTCCATTCCTCGCTCTGGGGATTCGGAGATTGGAATCGTTTATACTCTAGCCCGCGCTCTGGGGACCTAGAGTACTCCGTTCCGCGCTCTGGGGATTCGGAGATTGGAATCGTTTATACTCTAGTCCGTGCTCTGGGGACTTAGAGTACTCCGTTCCGCGCTCTGGGGATTCGGAGATTGGAATCGTTTATACTCTAGCCCGCGCTCTGGGAACCTAGAGTACTCCGTTCCGCGCTCTGGGGATTCAGAGATTGGAATCGTTTATACTCTAGTCCGCGCTCTGGGGACTTAGAGTACTCCGTTCCGCGCTCTGGGGATTCGGAGATTGGAATCGTTTATACTCTAGCCCACGCTCTGGGAACCTAGAGTACTCCGTTCCGCGCTCTGGGGATTTGGAGATTGGAATCGTTTATACTCTAGTCCGCGCTCTGGGGACTTAGAGTACTCCGTTCCGCGCTCTGGGGATTCGGAGATTGGAATCGTTTATACTCTAGTCCGCGCTCTGGAGACTTATAGTACTCCGTTCCGCGCTCTGGGGATTCGGAGATTGGAATCGTTTATACTCTAGCCCGTGCTTTGGGAACCTAGAGTACTCCGTTCCGCGCTTTGGGGATTCGGAGATTGGAATCGTTTATACTCTAGTCCGCGCTCTGGGGACTTAGAGTACTCCGTTCCGCGCTCTGGGGATTCGGAGATTGGAATCGTTTATACTCTAGTCCGCGCTCTGGGGACTTAGAGTACTCCGTTCCACGCTCTGGGGATTCGGAGATTGGAAATCGTTCATACGAGCCTGTATGTCGTGCAGAATAGTGTAATTTATCATCCAATTAAGAGATATAGAAACTTCATAGAAAATGTGGCTTCAAGCCTTTATTAATGAAAATCAACTAAATTGCTCGATTACAACTTTAAAAGGAAACTAAATCATTATTGAATGGAAACATGCAGGAAACAATAGTGCCTATAGCAAGAAAGGGAAACATGCTAAATGTAATAGTGCCGCAAATGTTCACTGTTCCATGCTCGGGGGAGTGTCGCGCCATCAACGGTCGCTAGCTTGAATGTTCCTTCTCCAAGCTTCCGTTCAATGGCGTATGGACCTTCCCAGCTGGGATTCATGCGTGATGGTAACGGGAAGACTCGTTTCAGAACGAGATCTCCCACATCAAAGATTCTTGGACGGACTCTGCCGTCATAGTAACGCTTGACTCGATGTCTGTGCGCCGCCGCCCTTAACTCCGCTTCTTCCCGTTTTTCATCGATGCATTCCAGTGACTCCAGCAAGAGGTTTTGGTTCGCCTTGGGATCGTAGTACGTCACTCGGTGCGATGGAACTTCAAGTTCCACAGGTATAACGGCTTCAGAGCCGTATGCCAAGGCGAACGGAGTGTGGCCGGTCGCGGACTTGTGGGTAGTTCTATACGCCCATAATGCTGTCGGGAGTTCATCTACCCATTTGCCTCCAACCTTCTCCAGACGCTTCTTTAGTATGGACTTGATTATCTTGTTAACGGCCTCGACTTGCCCATTAGCTTTTGGGTGTGCAACGGCGGCGAACTTTTTCTCGATGCCGTACTTTAAACAGAACTCTTTGAACTCTCTACTTTCGAATTGCGTTCCGTTGTCTGTAATGATGGTGCGTGGGAGGCCAAAGCGGCATATAATGTTTCGTACAACGAAGTTGATGACTTTCTTAGAGGTGATAGTGGCCAAAGGTTCTGCCTCAGCCCATTTCGTGAAATAGTCGACTGCAACTATCGCGTATTTCGCACCACCTTTGGATAGAGGCAAAGAGCCGATTATGTCGATTCCCCAGATCGCGAATGGCCAAGGACTGATCATTTGTGTGAGTTCCGTTGACGGAGCCCTCGGGATTTTTGCATATCTTTGACACTTGTCGCATTTTCTTGTGTAGTCCGCGGCATCCCGGTTTACGGTGGGCCAGTAATACCCATAGCGGAGGATCTTCTTTGCTAGCGTTTGCCCCCCAGTATGGTCGCCGCATTCCCCTTCGTGGACTTCCCTCAAGACTCGCTTGGTTTCATCATGAGCGATGCACCGTAACAATGGGACTGAGAATCCTTTCCGGTACATGGATCCATCCTGCATTACGTACCGCGCAGCCTTTCGAAGGACCTGTCGTCTTTCGCTTCTTTTTTCTGGTAAAGCCCCGGTTGTCAGGTACAGTTTGAATGGGGTTATCCACGAGTCCTTCTCGATCTCTGTTTCCAACGCGAGATCGATTTTCATCTCGTCCACACTCGGGGCATGCAAGACTTCAACGGGATACAATCCCATTTGTTGAACATCGTCGGTACTTGCGAACTTAGCCAACAAGTCGGCTTCTTTGTTTTGTTCTCGCGGGATATGTGAAATGTCATAACGCTCAAGATTTGATAGTAGTTCCTGGACCTGAACGAGGTACGGAGCAAGCTTTCGTCCTTTTGCTTGGTAGTCTCCTCGTACTTGGTAAACCACTAACTGCGAGTCACAAAAGATTTCGACTGATTCGATCCCGAGTTCTTTGATAAGCTTCAAGCCAGCGATCAGTGCTTCATACTCAGCTTCGTTGTTTGTAGCCGGAAAATCGAGCTTCAGGGCATAACAGATTGATCGGTTTTCCGGAGTTATAAGAACTACGCCCGCGCTGGAGCAACGGTCGTTTGATGCACCGTCAGTGTATAATTTCCATCGAATGGGGGGAATGATGTCGTGATCGTCCGGTTTGATGGGTATGGTAAATTCAGCGATGAAGCCTGCTAACGCTTGCCCTCGGATGGCTCTCCGTGGTAAGTATGCGATATCGAATTGGCTCAACTCGATGTTCCATTTTAGCAATCTTCCAGAAGTTTCCGATCGTTGAAGTACCTGCCTCAGGGGTTGATCGGTATAAACGCCGATTGAATGCGCTTGAAAGTATGGGCGCAGCTTGCGTGATGCAATCACCAAGCAATAAGCTAATTTCTCAATTTTAGGGTAATTCTTCTCTGCCCCCGTTAAACGCTTGCTAACATAATATACCGGCTTCTGGACTCGATCCTCCTCACGGACCAAAGCTGCGCTTATCGCATGAGGGGATATAGCCAAGTAAACGTACAGCATCTCATGGTCAACTGGTTTAGATAGCATTGGTGGGCTCTCCAGATGCCTTACCAGGTTCTGGAAAGCTTCCTCGCAGCTGGACGTCCATTCAAAATTCCTCTTTCCTTTCTTTATTATGTCAAAGAACGGGATGCACTTGTCAGTTGCCTTGGATATAAATCGACTCAGCGCAGCCACTTTTCCGTTCAAGCTCTGTACCTGCTTTATAGTCCTGGGCGCTTGTACATCTCGAATGGCTTGGATCTTTTCCGGGTTGGCTTCGATTCCCCTAGCGTTGACGATGAATCCTAAAAACTTCCCTGATGCAACGCCGAAAGAACACTTCAGCGGGTTGATCTTCATTCCATAGAACCTGAGTATGTTAAACATTTCAACCAAGTCTTGAATGTGGTCGTTTGACCGCCGTGACTCACGAGCATGTCATCCACATAGACTTCCATGGTTTTGCCCAGCTGGTCCTTGAACATTCGATTCACCAGACGTTGGTAAGTTGCTCCAGCATTCTTTAATCCAAAGGGCATCACTACATAGCAATACAGCCCGACATTTGTAACGAAGCTGGTGTGTTCTTGGTCCGGAATATGCATTGGGATTTGGTTGTATCCCGAGTACGCATCCATGAATGACAATAATTCGTGTCCTGCTGTGGAATCGACCAACTGATCGATCCTAGGCAACGGGAAACTGTCCTTAGGGCATGCTTTGTTCAAGTCGGAATAGTCTATGCAAGTCCTCCATTTCCCATTCGCCTTCTTTACTAGCACGGGGTTGGAGACCCACTCCGGGTAGAGGGCGTCGCGGACGAACCCATTTGCTTTGAGTTTGTCCACCTCCTCTCCAAGAGCGGCGGATCTCTCTGGATCCATTCCTCTCCTTTTTTGCTTGACTGGGACGTATTTCGGGTCTACGTTCAACATATGACTTGTGATGGCGGGAGAAATCCCACACATATCAGAATGCGTCCAGGCAAAAACATCAAGGTTTGCCTGGAGGAAGTCGCTAAGGTCTTCTGTCATTGCGGGGCCTAACTGTGATCCGATCTTCAGTATTCGCGAAGGGTCGTCACGGCTAACTGAAATGTCAATTGTTAATTCAGCCGGTGCCGCCTTCTCTTCCCTGGGTTTCTCATCGTCGTCTCTCGGATCTATATCTCCGTAGATCCGAGAACTATGCCCGATCCAGGGCTCGGGCACTACTTGTCAATTATTCGTATTGAGGATGCGGACGGGATTGTCCGCAACCTTTCCTTTCTCCCTCCAGTGGACCTCTCGGAGCTCGGCCACATAACAAGAACGACCAGCTGCTTGGTCACCGTGAACAATGCCTACTCCTTTGTCAGTCGGAAACTTCAAAGTCAAGCACCACGGGGCTAGTGCCGCCCTAAATTCAGCCAGGGCCGGCCGACCCAAGAAAACATTATATGGAGAGTCCACATCCAAAACTACAAAGGGTAGAATTCGTACCCTCCGACGCTCGCCTTGTCCCAGTTCAACTGGTAACTCGACATATCCTACTGCATCAGTTGCAGCGCCGTTAAAGCCGTGGATACGAGCTTTGGATGGTTTCAAGTCTTTTGTCTCTAGCTTCATCTGATCATAGGCCTTCTTGAAGATGATGTTGACTGAACTTCCACACTCAATCAAAATTCTTTTTACATATGCTGGTCCGATTGTTGCAGATATGACCATGGGATCGATGGTCGGAGCCTCTACCTGATCAGCGTCTCTGTTTCTGAACACAATATCGTCTGTCATCACGCGCTGCTGCTTAGCAGGGGCCCCGTCCTCTACGTTCGAACAGCACTCAAAATCTGCATGCTTCAAGGAGCTCGCATATCGTTCCATCTCTTGCCAGTTCTTATCTGCGGGATGAGGTCCGCCGATAATTGTATTTATAACCAGTCTTCCAACAGTCCGGGCAGGTTCCTCAGGATGACGTGGAGCCGGTGCACGACCTGGGTTGGACGTTCCCTGTCCTCCTTCCTGTGGATCCTTTACAAATTCTTGCAACTTCTTTTGTCTGATCAATTTCTCGATAGCGTCATGCAGGTGTCTGCATTCTTCCGTGTTGTGTCCATAAGTTTCATGGAAGCGGCAATATTTCCCAGTCCGTTTCTGTTCTTCAGTTGATTCTTTCGGACGTGGTTTTCTGTATTGAAAAGTATTGCATGTGGATAGGTAAATGTTCTCAAGTGGGGCGTTTAGCGGAGTGTACTCGCTGTAGCTCGGAATTCTCGACTTCCACTTTCCCACTTCTTTCCTCTTTCCTTGACTTCTTCCTCCGGACTCTTTGGGATGCACAGGCTTACTCTGGACGTTGACTTGGGCCTTTCCTGAGTTGTCTCCAGATTGCTTCACAGCAATGTTGCTCTTAATTGACTCTTGGGCAGGTCCCGGTGCCTTGTCTCGTCGTACCCACCTAGCTTCCTCTCTTCTTATGAACTGGTGTGCCTTGGAGTAGAAACGCTCTAGCGTAGCCGGAGGTTTTCCTGCCAGCCAATCTCCGAATTCAGAATCCGGATCTACACCTCTCATTACAGCCATTAGAATTGCATGGTCGTTGGGATTACTGACTTCAGTTGCCGCAACGTGGAACCTTTGTAAGTACTCCTTCAGCGACTCTCCGGGATTTTGGATTACACTTGACAGAGACATCACGTCCTTCGGGCGTGTAGTGTGTATCCTGAATTGCTCAATAAACTTCTTTGCCAACTCCTCGAAATTTGATACGGATCGCGGAGGAAGTCGGGTGAACCACATAGTAGCGATCCCAGATAGAGTAATCGGAAAGCACCTACACTTGGTGGCATCATTTGCTCTGGCTGAATCCATCATCCATTCATACCTCATTACATGTTGTCTGGGGTCAGTCTTTCCTTCGTATGCAGGAATGGTTGGCATGCTAAACTTCTTGGGGTAGGCCGCTTGCAGCACCACATCCGTGAACGGAGTATGACTTCTTGACACTCCCCAATCGTCATTTGATAAGCCCTGGTTTTCTTTCATCAGTTGCCTGATCATGGCTGTCAGATCGGGTGTCTGTATGGAAGCTGGGAGGTTGGAGTCAGTTCTACGCGCCTGTCCATGCTGATGCCTCCTTTCCTGGCGATCTGCCAATCGTGCGTCGTGAGGTTCAACATTGTTAACATCTTGATGATCTGGAGCTCCCTCCTCCATCTGTACTCCGGTTCGGAAGTTTCCAGTTCTGGCTTGGTCGCGGTCTCCTGCTGTTCGAACAGCAGCATCTGCCCTTGCAGCTTCAGTCTTACGGCGTCTGCGCCTGGGTGGCTCATCAGAAGAAGTTGAGCTGTCAGAAGAGGAATAAGCAGCTGGATTGCCCCTAGCATTCTGTTGCTGCTGTTGAGTGAGTTGTGCCATCAGGTTGGCATTAGCTTGCATCTGTTCTCCCAGTTGTCTCCTGCTTTCCCTAAGTTCTCTCATCAAGTTGTTGAACTCCACTCTGGTGACAACTGGAGTCTGTTCTTGAGCGGCAATCCCTGCACTCGGGATCGCTGGTTGATTGCTAGGTCCTGCTTGTTGCACGCTAGCAGTCTCTCGGGCATCCGCATTAAGAGAAGCTGACCTGGTACGTGGTCTTGCCATTGTAGAGTTATTGGTATGAACTCTGAGTAGAATCAGCGGATGTTCTATCAGTAAGTCGGATCTTCTTTGGGGGATTTGCTCAATCCAGTAGCTTCAAAGCAGATCCTTGAGGTCTGAGAATTCGATTCTCAGTGAAAGCACCAAAGTGTTAGCACCAAAATTGGTCACTAACCTCGTAGAAGAAGATTGTGAAGAGATATAAGTGATGAAATTAAATTAAACAGAGAAGACAGCGCTAATCTAAATACAGAAAGTAAGAACACCAAATTTATAGTGGTTCGGCGTAATTGCCTACGTCCACTTTGAGGTTAAGCTTTATTGATCTTCTTTATAGTTGATTACAAATACAATTCGTGAATCAAATGTTTGAATGAAGTTGTTAAGTAGAGAAGATGAGTTTAGAAAATGGCAGAGTCTCCCCGGTGTTTTCTCTCCAAAAAAGGATCCATTTCACTGTGACCCTGCCCCTCTATTTATAGGCAAAGATGGGCTGGACTTCCCAAGCGGGCTTGTTAGCCGAACGTTCGAGCCCAGGCGCTGCGTGCCGAACCAGGTACGCCGAACGCTTCTGTGCCGAACGGTCCTTCCCATGCTGAACCGTCCTTCCCATGCCGAACGGTGCTCCTGATGTATGGGAAGTGTAGGGTGATTGCAGTGAAGCCGAGCGTATCTCCATTTGAAGCTCTTGACCAACCAATGTATGTAGTTCGAACGCTCTCGTTGCCGAGTTATCCTATCGCCGAGCTCCACTGACGCCGAGTGCCACTGAATGCCGAGTACCGTGGGATGCCGAACACTAGTTGACGCTGAGCATAGGTTGTTGCCGAGTGCTCTCCTTGACGCCGAATGCCCTTACGCCGAGTACCTTGTTATGCCGAGCAGTCTTGACGCCGAGTACCTTGTTATGCCGAGCAGTCTTGATGCCGAGTACCCTGTTATGCCGAGCAGCCTTGATGCCGAGTACCCTGTTATGTCGAGCGGTCTCGATGCCGGACACTAATGGATGCCGAGCACACTTGTCGCCGAGCGCTCATGGATGTCAGTTGCTTCGCCGAACACTCCCGGATGGCCAGTGCTTCGCCGAACACTCCTTGATGCCAATCGCTCTCTGATGCCGAGCACTTATTGCCGAGTACTAGTTGCCTGATCAAATCCCCAGGAAACATGTATATTAGTCGATAATGTACGTGTATATATAACTTCTAGAGTCGACAGTTGTAGTTGTATCGTATGTATTGTGTCAACTATGTATTAACTGACCTCAGTTATATATATATGAGACTTTTGTTTTTATCTGTGTTCCGCAATTATATTATCTGTGTTATTGTTATATCTAATGTCCTAAACTATTATGAACTATCGTAGTTTGTTTTATACTGATAATTGGATATGTCGATGGGAGTAAATAAATAATAGATGAAAAATAAAAAGTATATACCACTCCTATCGAGATAACCAATATTAGTGTAAGGCCAATTACGGATGGTCGCTCCTATCCAGCCTTATTCTTCGTAATAATAGCAGTATTTCTTTTAATACTCTTTGTTATTATGAGCATAGAGGTGGGGCGTCACAGTTGGTATCAGAGCTTGGGGTTTATGGACATAATATAAAACTTAACTCGGATGGAACATATGTTACAACTATTGGTCGATGTTTTATTTGTGCTTGAGTCAAAACTAAAGTTTTGAAATTTGGATGAAATTTTTAAATAACTTTATTTAAAAATAATAGTGAAATTGTGTTCTGATGATTTGATTGATTTGTGTTCTGTTTATCAGAGTGCGCAGCGGAAACAGTGAAACTGTCTTCGCTGAGTACAACTGATAATCTTTTTGATTTAAAAATCAAAATACGAAATTGATATGAATTTCATTTGTTGTTTACATAGCTGTAATTATTTTGTTTCTTTGAGAACTTCGAATCCGAATTGAGGATTCGAAGAAATTGCAGATATGTGATTTTTGTTGAAATTTCCGCTGGCTTTCTTTTGTACTAATCATCTATTGATTAGATTTTTGCTATTTTAAATTATCTTCATTGAAGATACATTTGAATGATTCTTTGTTCATTTTGTAGTACGTGCAAAAATTTAAATTGCACGTTATTGCATTTATTTTACGTTGAACCGATGCTTGGTTATGAAACGTATTTTGTTGCCGTTATTTTTACAACGGAATTTTACACCAATGCTATATTTTGAAGTACGGTGTTTTGTGGCATTTTGATGAATGAAAATTCACTGACATTACATTTTGATGTAGATTGTTTTGATGTGATTTTGACGTTTTAAAACTACTGTCGCTTTGGCTTCAGTAACCGCCAAAGTGGATTTTCAAGCGGATATTCCGCAATACTGATTTGTAACCGTTTTTACGGTATTTTGAGAAGTACAATTTCCTTATCGAAATTGTTACTGATTTGCTGTTTTAATCACGTGATTGGAAAATTGTTTTAAAATGAAAATTGTTTTATAAAATTGTAACAGTTTGCGTTTTCAAAAGAATGAGAAAGCGACTTAAACGATTCAGCAAAATCGAGGATTATGACCCCTTTCTTTTACTATTTCGCTTAACTCCGGACTTGTCCAGTTGAGAAGGTGAATTGTTATTTTTACAAAGTAAATAAAATTGTTTTCAGAAATTTAACAGTTTACGCTTTCAAAAGAATGAGGAAGAGATTTAAACGATTTAGCAAAAGTGCGGAGTATGGAACCACACTTTTACTTTTTCGGTTAATTCCGGACTCGTTAATTGAATATCTGTTGTTTTGATGATTTTGATGAATTTTACACTTTCAAGGAAACGATGAAGAGAATCAAACGATTTAGTAAAACACGTGGTATGGGACATGTGCGTTTGCTATTTCGGTTAATTCCGGACTCGTTAATTGAAACATTTTGATGCTTTCGTGTGCTTTCGAGCCACTATGAGGACCTTCGGGTCATTTGTTGGGCTTTCGGGCCACTCTGCGGACCTTCGGGTCATTTGTTGGGCTTTCGGGCCACTCTGCGGACCTTCGGGTCAAATACCAGTACTAGACCTTTGGGTCACTCTGCGGACCTTCGGGTCAATCTGATGGGCGTCAAAATTATGTTGAGTACTTGGTAGGCTTCGGCCACTCTGAGATGCACGTGCGGCGAATTAAAAACTCGCCATCTGATGGGATCGATCCAAGCTTTTATGTTGATTTTCTAGTCTTCTTAATTGATTTCTAGATATTTGTTGCTTCCAATTATCTGCAGGTAATTGGATATTTGTTAATATGAGTTCTGATTATCGTTTTTGATAATCAGATATTTGTTGTTTCTAATTATCGCTTGTGATAATTATATATTTGTTGATATGAGTTCTGATTATCGTTTTTGATAATCAGATATTTGTTGTTTCTAATTATCGCTTATGATAATTAGATATTTGTTGATATGAGTTCTGATTATCGTTTTTGATAATCAGATATTTGTTGTTTCTAATTATCGCTTGTGATAATTAGATATTTGTTGATATGAGTTCTGATTATCGTTTTTGATAATCAGATATTTGTTGTTTCTATTTATCGCTTGTGATAATTAGATATTTGTTGATATGAGTTCTGATTATCGTTTTTGATAATCAGATATTTGTTGTTTCTAATTATCGCTTTAGATAATTAAATATTTGCTGATTTCGAATTTAATTATCGCTTTAGATAATTAAATATTTGTTGCTTTGAGATTTAATTATCGCTTTTGATAATTAAATAATTGCTGATTTGAGATTTAATTATCGCTTTAGATAATTAAATATTTGTTGATATGAGATTTAATTATCGCTTTTGATAATTAAATATTTGCTGATTTGAGATTTAATTATCGCTTTTGATAATTAAATAATTGCTGATTTGAGATTTAATTATCGCTTTAGATAATTAAATAATTGTTGATTTGAGATTTAATTATCGCTTTAGATAATTAAATATTTGTTGACATGAGATTTAATTATCGCTTTTGATAATTAAATATTTGCTTATTTGAGATTTAATTATCGTTTTTGATAATTAAATATTTGTTGAATTTGAAATTTGATTATCATTTGTGATAATCGAATATTTGTTGATTTGAGAAATTTGATTATCGTTTTTGATAATTAAATATTTGTTTCTGACTATCGTTTAAGATAATCAAATATTTGATTTGTCTTCTGACTATCGTTTGAGATAATCAGATATTTGTTTTGTCTTCCGATTATCGTTTGAGATAAGTAAATATTTGCGATTTGAAAATTCAATTATCGTTTTGATGATTGAATATTTGCGACTTTTGAGATTTGAGTTTCGTCTTTTTCTCTGGCGATTCAGGTGAGTAATTTGATTTACTCACATTCAATTCGTGCTCTGTATGGGATTTCTACTCTGTTTTTCCTTCTCTTTTAGTTGCTGGAACTCGATTGTTCTTGCTTTTGTTAGTCGTCTGATTTTGATCCCTGATTCCCACGAGGTTGATTCTTTTGATTTGAAGTAGTCGAACCTTTCGATTTCTTATCTAATACTTCCCCACTGACACTTGCTTTGCTTATACATTCGACATTGCCATGATCTTTTGGTTGTTACCTTTCATCCATTTATTCCCTATGATTGCGTAGACGCAATTTCTTTAAGGAGGGGAGTCTGTAACAACCCGAGGTTCCGTATCGATTGATCATCGTCATTAGACGATTAAATCGGTAGCTAATTATTGTTGGTATTTTAATCGGTTGAATTCTCTTCGAATGTTGGGTTGAAATTCTTTTAAATAATTTTGTTAAAGAATATATGGGCTTTAAATAAACATTTCCCTTTTTAAATTTTATTCAGCCCATTTCTATATGTTGTTGAGATAAAGGCCTATGCCTGTTCCCTCCCCCTAACTCATTTTCTATCCGAACCCTAAACAAAGTAACATACGAAAGAAAAAGAATGGCAGCTCTTGTTCGTTCGATCCTCTTCCTTCGACAATTAGGGTTTTCTTGAAATTCAGAAGAAGCCGACTACGATTGTTAGACTATAAGCTCCGGCGTGCTTGCTCCATCAAATAATCGTCCTTCGATTTCGCAAGGGCTGCTAGGGTTTCGTGCTTGTCTTGTTCGACATAGGGATGCCACAGCTTCTACTCGAAGCTGTTCGATCCTCAAATTCATGCCCGTTCGAGTTCCTCCGAATCGCGTCGAAAAGGTGAGTATATTATACTCACATCTAATTCAGGTCGATTCCATATATAAGTGTTAGTTTGGGGATATTGTTTTGTTCGACTTTCGTCCCCGTTCGATTGATCTGCTGTTTTATGTATTCGATCATTAACAGTTGCTTTAATTTCTTTGTTGGTTCTTGAAAATACTACTTCTATCTTTGTTCAATTCTAGCCCTGATCACCTCAGCTTTGAATTGGTGATAAACTTCGGTTTTGAATTTGTTTGTGTTTCAATTCGTTTCTCACCTGACTTTGGCATTGTTTGACTTTGTTCGATGATTTCTTTATCTCGGCCATTCGATTATGTTGAATGTTGAGGGTTTTTGCTTTGGTTTAATTTCTCTTTTTAAAACTGATTTTCAAATAATTGATTTTCATTTTAATCGATACTCACGGCTTGACTGCATTTGACATTGATTTGTCACCGTTCTGTACTTGTTATTGTCATTTACTGTTGCCGTTCAAATTGAGATTTCTGGCTCCGGATGTGACGTTGCCTGATTTTGTGAACAATTGATGCGTTCTCTGTTTGACATCGACTTGTGTTGCTTTGAATTCTCGGTTAATTTGAAATTGGCTTGACAAATTTTGTGTGACTTCATATATATGTGCATATATACACTAGTACGTGTGTATGCATGTATCATTGAGTCTGTTCTTGCAATTACAGTTCCTTGTATGTTCCGCTGTTTCATTTGAAGTCTGACACTTCACCCTTGACAATTTCATGGTATGTTTAGAAATTGAGTTTAACTCTTTAGTTCATTCAAAATTGGGTAACTGTCACTGTAATTGTTCATGATGTATCTTACATTGTTTTCTGAACTGTTGAAGTTTTGTGCTGTTCTCAAGTTGGTTTGAATAGGGGAATTGCTCTGTCACCTGTTATTTTGGAGACCTTTGTGTTAAATTCACCTGTTTCTCTTGAGTCTAAATTCAAGATTGCTGCAGCCTTCTGCAATAGTCGTGTTGTATTATTGCTTCTATGCATTATGTAGTGTTGCAGTGTTTTGAACTGCTGCACTATTTTGTTCACTGCCGTGTATCACCTGCTAGGCACTAAGTTGCCCCTTTATGTTGTTGGATTAGCGCAGTTGCATTTTGCGACACTTCTACTTTGTTAACTTCAGATTGTGGCACTGTTAGGTTTACATTGTCTTAGTTGTTGTACATGTCACTGCTATGTGAATGCTCCTCTGAAGTCTGAGTTGCATGTCTTGCTCTTGTGTGTTAGTGATGCACTTGTCTACACCACTATTTCTTGCATGTCGCCACCTATGTTGTAATCGTATCCATGCATGAATTGGATTGGATAATGAACTTTACTCTTTAATTAGAGTTGTTGCAGCCTGCCCTTGTCTTTGTACCTGTTTGCAACTGCAGTTTCATGTTGTTGCACTTAGCTTTGAATTTCCCTCTAGTCTCTGATAATCATGTTGCCATGCTTATGATAGTTCATTCATGTAGTAACCTGGCTTACCTGCATTGCTCATATCCTTACCTTGTACTGTCCAATTGAGTTCACATGTATTTGAGCTCTGGTTATGTTCATGATCAGTTTGTAGTTGCTGTTCACATATGCACATGCTCCACTGCAGTATGTACGTTTGCATTCATAGTCTTGCCTGTGCCTCACCATATATATCTGTTGCATATCTCACATGCTTGACCCTTGCATATACTCTTTGACACACGTTAGAATTGTCTGTGTCATTGCTCAGTGCATTAGTTTACACTGTGTACTGGTTTGGACTTGCAAATTGAGTCGTAGACTTCATGTTGCCTTGACTTTGGTTGATACCATTTGATTTTGATGTTGTTGGTCTTTGGCGTATTACATCACCATAGTGGCGAGGCAGTGCACGTTAGTGTGCACTGCAGCCACCCAAATCGACAGTTTTGAATTGATATTTCTTTGCGTCGTGATGCATTGATCTTTTATGCCGTATTGGCGAGGCCGTGCACGCGTGCGTGTACGGCAGCCAATCAAACTTTGATGGTTTTAAGTGACAATTTCAATTGTTTTAAATTGATTTAGTCGATTTGATAAATTGTTTATTTATCTCTGTTGATGATTTAAATCTGCTGATTTTTGTTAAACACTGTTAAGTGTTATATTGACCGTTATCCGGTTTCTTTGTTTAAAGAATCGGATAGACGGGAATTATTGTGACTGTCGTCTAATTAAATTATTACTGCCTATATGCACTAATAAACTGGTTTGAATTAGACTGACCTGGGTATTATTTTCTTTTGAATGTAATACTCGGGTCAGACCCGAGTTATTTCAGGTTGTAGATTTCCGTCTTTGAGTTGCTGTTGGGGATTTGAAGACTTTTCGCATCTTCTGAAGTTGTCATTGTCCTTTTGTAGTAGTCGTGTCATTGTATAGAACGATATGTATTCATGTATATTAGTCGATAATGTACGTGTATATATAACTTCTAGAGTCGACAGTTGTAGTTGTATCGTTTGTATTGTGTCAACTATGTATTAACTGACCTCAGTTATATATATATGAGACTTTTGTTTTTATCTGTGTTCCACAATTATATTATCTGTGTTATTGTTATATCTAATGTCCTAAACTATTATGAACTATCGTAGTTTGTTTTATACTGATAATTGGATATGTCGATGGGAGTAAATAAATAATAGATGAAAAATAAAAAGTATATACCACTCCTATCGAGATAACCAATATTAGTGTAAGGCCAATTACGGATGGTCGCTCCTATCCAGCCTTATTCTTCGTAATAATAGACAGTATTTCTTTTAATACTCTTTGTTATTATGAGCATAGAGGTGGGGCGTCACAGAACATATTTTCAAAGTAAAGATATGGAAAGTGCCTTCTGCTTGATATCCGCTTTGTGGCCACATTGTGGATTCATTCTATTGATATTTCTCTTATTTTTGGTTTTCCGGATATGATACTCGAGTTTCCATCGAATTCCATGGCGTTACCTATGGTCTTACGAGTGCGACTACATAGCGTAATTCACCTGGCTGGATGGCCCAGGGGTACAGATGTAGGGGATTCAGGCGTAACCATTGTGTATCATGTGATCTATGTAGGTCGTATTAGTAGCGAAATCCGCAGGGCTGAGAAAGCTTATGGATACAGATGTTTCCTGGGGGATTCAGGCGTAACCATTGTGTATCTGCAGTCTACTAGTCATCATGGCATAATTCGCAGGGCTAAGAAAGCTTACGGATATGGATGTTTCCTGGGGGATCCAGGCGTAACCTTTGTGTATCTGCGATCCATGGTTAGACAAAGGTTTTGTTTGTTTTTTGTTTGGATTGTACTTTCCATATCTGTTTTTTAAAAGTTTTCCAGTATTTTCACTAGGTGTTGAAACAAGTCTACTAAGTACCTGGAGAATTCTAGCTTTGCGCCTGACCAACGCACTGCCAGAGTCTGCAGGAACGAGGATAAACTTGTTAAGACATCGAGTTATAAAAGTATTTTGATAAAATATTATATAAAGGATATTTTGACCAGTTATTTTCCTTCCTAAAGGATTTTAAAGTGTTTTAAATATTGTTTACCTCTTTAACTAGCAATTTGAATTAAATGACTTTTATGGATATAATAAAATGGATTTAACCAAATTATTAAGTATTAAAGAATTCCAATTGAAATTTATATGGTTTTAAATTAATGGCTCATCCTTGTCTTTCGTCCTATTTTCCCTTCTAGCTATTCTTATTCTCCACCTTATTAAACTTACCTATAAAAACAGTTATCAGATATAATTTTAATCTTCTTGTCATCTCGTCTTAATCCTATTCCATTTTATCTTTTCTGTGTTTTCCCTACCTCATTCCTTTTCGAGGACGAAAAGATTTGAGTGGGGGAGAGTGTAACAACCCTGTATTTTGTGATTATTTTAATTATATATTTAGGTTATTTTAAATTGAATTTCTTGATTTAAAAACTTTATTTTGTTTATTTAAATTAGATAATTTTGTTACTTTAAATATGAATTTTGATTTTGATGTGAATTAGAATTCCCAACATGAATAAATAAGATATTTTCAGAAATGTGAATTTTGGTCAATATGGTCAAACCTTGTCTTTTAATATAAAATTTTGAATTTTGAATTTTTGAATTCTATCTTTATTTTATGAAAGTAAATAATATTTTAAGATTACTGCTTTTTGTTTCGTTGAAATCTGATTTATAATGTGAAAGTTATGCCCTTTTAAATATTGTGTGTAATTTGTTTTATTTAACAAAATTTTGTATTTTAATTTATATAAATAATATTTTTTATTTTTCATATCTTGTTCTAATTTTTTAATATTGTGTAATATGACATGTTATGTATATATTTTGGTTTTAAAACATTTTAAAAGTATATTTGACATTTTCCAGTGTCAGTTGTATTCTGTTTATAAATTTTAATTTCCAGCTTCAATTAATTAAAGAAATTCTTTATTTATTCCTCTATTTCCTTAAGACCTTATTTTATTTAATATCCACTTTATTTTGTTCATCATTTATTTTACTTATTTGACTTTTATTTGTTTTAAAGTGAAATAGAAATTTTATAAAGCTAGTGATGTTTTATTTGTAGTTTTAAGCCTTGTTTGAATTAAATAAACTATTTCATTATTCTTTTTCTATTTTTTCTAAATTTAATTATTTATTTCACTTTAGAAATGATAAATGAATTATTTTATTTCAAAACTTTGCTTTAGAATAATTTTTAAAAATGAAGTTGTTAATTTTCCAAAGTCAATAGTGATTTATTTGTAATTTCTGGAACCTGTTTTCAATTTTTAAGCAATTTCTTATATTCTTTTTCCATTTTATTTAAAATTAATTAATTATTTTTATTTTATATTACTTTGTTTCGGTTTTAAAGTCAAATTACTGATTTTATTTTGTTTTATTTGAATTAAAGAAAAAGGAAATATGAAAGAGTTTAAAATGCTTTTGAAATTGAAGTCTTTTCATCTCCTATGTCCTTTTAATTGCCACAACTCCTCATTTACTTCTTTTGGCTGCGTATTACTTTGTTTGGCCATGTATTCCAGTGCTCATTCCTACAAAAAAAACATTTGTTCCTCATTCTATTCATGGCTTGCATAAAAATTTGGTAATGGCTACTTTTTCCTTCTTCTTCTTCTTCTCATTTTTCATGGTTTTTGCCTTGTTTCTTGGATTCTTTTGCACTTCCTCCTCCTCGTATCCATGGCCACCACCTCCTACACCTCTTCCCTGCCATCATCACCAACTATACTCCAGGTCATGACCATGGCAGAACCCACCATGGTGACCAAACCCCTCAAAAATGCAACCTAGGCCTTAAAAACAATGTTGTGACCACTATTTGCATCACCACTTCATTTTCCACCACCACCACCTTAGGCCGCCACCACCACCTTTTCCAGACCTCCCCACACCACTCCAACCTCTGTCCGGACCTGAGCTTGACTGGCCAAGCCTATAACCCCATGACCGAGCCCTTTTGGTTGCCAAAAACCATGCTTTAGCCTAAACCCCTTCACATTCCTACCTTGTAACTCCCTCCACTTGTTCTAGCCTTTATGCCATACATTCCTATGTTCAAACCTAAGCCAAAGTCATGCCAAACCTGAGCCAAAACATCCCTTAGGCTGTGCAAGAAAATGTAGAAAGCAAGGCAAAAGTCGTTGCATTCATATTTGTTTTTATTCCAAAGTTATCATTTCAAGGTTGCATTGAAATTTATATTTTGTTTGGTTTTGTTTTGGGTAGTTACACAAGATCTATAGCTTAGATCTCGCTCTCCACTCAAATTCTAGTCTTGTCATCGTACTTTTGATTTCGTTGTGTCATTTGTATTGCAATCTCCAGCCATAGATCAGGTGAGTAAACCTCACACGACATTTTATACTTATACAAATGTGAAGCGACAACAACTGAATGTGTAGAATATTATGATATGTTATAATTGCCCGTGATTATTAATTATATGATATTAAACTTGTTTATTTACCTGTCATCTCATCTATTACTAATATATGTTGTTAAACTGTTCATTTATATCTGTTTATCACACTGCAAGTTTCCTATAGTGTGACGACCCTGAATTTTAACCGTTTAAAATGGAATTATAAACTGATTTGTAAATATTTAAAAGTTAATTTTAGTGGGAATTTAAGATATAAATTTTACTTGATAATTAAATTATTGAATTATATAAATTATATAGTTTAATATTGAATTTTATAATTATCTCGTAGCATTCCTTAAGAGGAGTTCACAATTTTAATTGGCGCTTAACAAGACGTTTGTAAATTTTATAATATAATAAAATTATAAAACTAAACGTACACTTGTCAGAGATATTTTTACAATACAAAGCGTACACCCGAAGCCATTCTGAAGATATACATCTTCGTCTTTCCCCTCTTCCTGAACGAATTCAATTCGTGAAAATAAAATATATAAAACGACCGAAGCCTTCATTTTCAAAATCAAGTATAATCGCCTGCATTTATTTTCCTCTCCTCCTCTAGATTATTTCTCGATCGAATTCGTACAAAAAAAAAAAAAGGAGGCAGCGCTCGAATTCGAAGAGAGGACATGGCATCTGGGCACGCGGTTGCAAATCGCGTTCGTATTTGCCGAACTCGTTGAACCAGAGTTGTCGAGGCGCATGGGTTTGGGGATTGGGTTTCTCGAGCAGCTCGCGAGGTCGTAGTGACGCAAGTTGATGGCTCGTATGGATGTAGGGTTGTCTCGCGATGGGTGGCGACCGCGCGATTGAGGCTGGCACGTGAAGGGAGGTTCTGGGTGTGGGCTTGAAGGCGAGTTCGTAGAGGTGGTCCATGCTTGGTACGGCGAGGCATCGAGTGGGTCTGGTACTCGAACAAGTGACAGTGACCGTGTTCGATTTATTCGATCTGCGTAGAGGTCTATAACCATGAAGCCGAGTCGAGATCGATTACGAGACTGAAGGTATAGCTTCGTTAATTCCTTTTCATTTCAGAGTTAAATCGAGAAATTTTTTATAAATTTATTTATAGTGGAGAATGTGTTCAGGCAAATTTATATATATGAATGAATATAAATATGTGATAATTTATTTTACAGTAAAGTTTAAAACAATTCTGTTATCTTACCTTATTGTATTTAGTTCATGTATATAAGTTTAGAAAGGAATTTATTTTATTAAAATTTTAATGTATATATGTATATGTTATTTTTGGTATAAATGGTTTCAAAGACAAAGGAAATAATAAATATGTAAATGTATCTATTTTCATCTACTGATTGAATTTTAAAATGATGTATAATGGAGTTAAAATTTTATAAACTTATGTAAATTATCTTGGCCATCAAAATTTATTTATTTTAAGAAAAAAAAACCGTTTACACTAAATAATTAGTTAAGAATTTATAAAATGTAATGAATTATTCGACTTATTTCAAATATTAATAAAATCATATAATATTTATACAAGGTCAAAACTTGAGAAGAAACAAGCTGGATTTGGAATGGATGCTAAATAAAAGCAAAGGTGAGTTAATCTCACTCAGCTGAATTTTTAATTTAAATTTAAATGGTTAAATTTAAATAATTGATTGGATGATTGCATTGATTGATATGGTATATAGTAGTATATACCAATATATATATATTGGCATATGTATATATTGGAGTTGTTGATATTCCCACATTATATAGTGGATGAGACCCTATGCGCCGCATAATAGCGGATGATTATTATAAAATCCCATATACCGCGATATTCCACCTCGAAGTGGAATTGGTATTGTGCTAACGTCTGTGGATGCAGGGAAACAGGTTGGAGGGATCCAACTGGATTCCTCAAAAATTTATTTTATTATTCTGTGATCTGAATATTGATATCCTATGATGATCTGATATTGGATGTTGTGGTTGATTGAATTCCCAGTATAATAAATTTTGAAAATCTATGGAATTGAATTTTTGAAGAAAATAAAGAATAGAAATTTAAGTAAATTGGAATAAATTTAATAGTGAATTAAAAATAAGATAAAATAAAGTGAATTGGAATTGTAGTAAATATGGGAAAAAGGAATTTAGATTTACGAAGGAGTAATAAAATTTAAAACTCAAGTGATATGGTTTTTAAAGAAATAAAGAAATTATTTTTAATTCAATGAGTTAATTTAATTAAAAACGTTAATAAGGAATGTTGGGAATTTAAAATAGGAATTTTCAGTTAAAGGGGTTTTAACTAGAAATTAAAAATTAAAAACCCGAATAATTGTATTTGAAATAAATAAGGTAAATAAGGGAATTTTATTTCAAGATAAAGCAAATTTGAAATAAAATTGTAGAATTGATCTAAATATTGAAACTGGGAAATTTTAAAGAGGAATGAGATTTTGAGATCTATAAACTGAGTTTATAAAGTGAAGCGGATTTTAATATAAATTCAAGGTGTGAATTTATAAAGGATTGTGAATCTGTTTTAAAAATAAACAGAGATTTATTTTAAAGGTTGTGAAAGAGAAGTATTTTCTGGATAGCCAAGTACATTTTGTTTTAAAAAGAAATTTTAAATATTTGTTAAAGATTTATTGTTATTTTTAAAAGTCAAGTTTTAAAAATCTATTATTTCCAAATGTTAAATTTCTAAAGTAAGTAATTTTCAATCTATTATTGTAGTTAATACAAATGAGATTTGATAATATGTTTTAAAAGGAAATTTGTTTATATTCTTTAAAATGGTTTTATTTTAAATATCTTTAAATATATATTTTAACTTAAATATTAAAGAAGTTTAAAAAGGCGTTCTTATAAAGTATTTTTATAATAAAGTGTTTTGGAATTATTTTAAAAATCTAAAATGGTTTTGTACTTGGCATTCCAGTGAAAATAAATATTTGGGAAATTATTCCGTGAGAGGAATATAGTTTGAAATTGTTTCCAATGGGAATTGAAATGAAAATAATATCTTGTGAAGATATTTTGAGGGATATAAATAATTTGGAGAAATTATTGATTGTTGATGGTTGTTATGGATGTTAATTGATAGTTAAACAACCGACTATCAATATTGGCCAAATGCGCTGATCGTTTCGAAGAGACCGGGATCGGGTTTCCGTATACCGGAATTCTAGGTCTGGAGACTCGAAAACCACTTCGATCCGGTTGTACGTTTCGTGGGGAAACGAGGGTAATATTGATAAGGGGATAGTGTTATCAGTTCTGTTCGGACCTGGAACGGACTTGTATGGATGAATGCTTTCGGACATCGTCAGGGGACGATGGGCATTCTAAGTGAAACGTTCTGAAGGTAACGTTTAGCCTCAAGCCTCATCAACCGGGAATGACTGAAAATCAGGGGTTATGCAGCAAGGCTTCGTGGGTAGCGCCCACTGGAGAGTATGGTCATCCCTGTCTAGATGTCCCTTTTTATTTCGGCTTAGTGGTGCGGTTGCTGATCCCAACCGTGGGGTGATCATATTCGGAATTGCCCATAGGTGATTCCAGCCTTGTGTTGCAGGGGAGCGGGCGTACTCCTCGGTACAGTGATCTAGGCCACGTACTGTGACAGGTGGTACCCCAGTGCCTAGTCATTCGTTGGAAATCCATTCTCCCTACGTGCCTTGTACGAGTCTTGTTTGTATTACCCACGTTGTGGCTAGTATGCCGGAATTTAATAGATGTAACAATTTCGGCTATTTTAATAAGTATTTGTAAGTAGACACTATTATAATATCAGAGGATTTTTTTATAAAAAGTGTTTTAGCTATCGTAAGGTAAAAACCCGACATGTTTATTTGTGGCGAGGTCTTACGAGATGCTTTTGTTTCAAAGGATTTTGAAACTTTAATAATCAATTTGAGTGTGATTTTCTCACGCTGGTATTCCAGACTGACTCGGGTATTGTTTTATATAATGCTCGGGTCAGACCGAGATAAACAGGTTCAGATTGTAGCTGTGGAGCTCAGGAGACGAGCTGGATGGCGATACGTACTTCCGTATTTGTTTATTGTTCCGCTGTGTATTTGGATGTATATCATTGATGTGATGAACTCTGATGATGTATTCTGTAAATATATTGTATAAACAGATATATTTTTCTGTTTGAGTAAAGATCAGTATTGTATATATTATATTTTATTCCGCTGCGATGTGAGATTCTGTTGTTGATTTTCTGTTTCTTCTTCTTCTACCTCTTTTTCTTTAACACAAATGGTTCGATTTTCCGGGACTGGAAAGTCGGGTCGTTACAGTGGTATCAGAGCAAAGGTTGGCGATAACCTTGGCTCTGGTGGGAAATTTTGAGAGTATAAATAGATATGAGCGCGTACTTGTTAGTGAATATAAAATGGTTTTATATTGTGTTGGTTGATTTATTGAGTGGTATATGAACCTTCGTCGGCACAGTCTGCGCAACTGTATCGAAGGGGTTTCTAAACACTCGAATAGAACAATTCGACACAATATTGTTTTGAAACGGGTAGATGAAATAATTTTACCCGAAAAATGTATTTTGATATAAAAGAAATATTTCTGTAAATTATTATATATTTGGATGTTTGGATGAAAATATTCTAACAAATAAAATTTAAAACAAAAATATGGTAAGATTATAAAATTTAAATGATTTGCATAACCAATGGATATTTGTATAAATATGAATTGTAACTAAAAATTCGATTTAATCAAATTGGTAAATTTAAACCCCGGACATCTTGGAAGTGTTTTCAAAGTGTTTTGAAGATAAACACCAGCATTATTATTTTGGAAAGTATTACGGGAAGGGAAATTGTTTCAAATAAATTTTTGAAAGGGATATAGCAATAAATTCATTTCAGTTGTTGGAAATAATTCGGAGGATGACGGCCGCATCTTCAGAATTTATTTTCGAACACCTGAGTGACGAATTGCTGCCAAAATGATTTATTCAGAAAAGCTAGTTGTTTTTGAAATTTCCAAAGGAAATTTGTTGGAATTAAAAACCAGGATTGGTTTAAAATTTTGAGAAATGTGATTTGGAGATGTTGGAGACTCCAAAATGATTTGAAATTAAAAACCGGGTGATTTTGAAATGTTGGGAAATTGTTTAAAAACCTGGAATCTGAATTAAAGGCTATGGGATAATAAAATATACTGGACCAAATAAATGTAACAAGATAAGTATTGAATTGGAATAAGTAAGTTTTGACAGTTTATAATAAAATTGAAACAGTATTAGAATAAAATATATACTTAACTAAATAAAAATGTATAAACGGAGTTAAGAGATAAATTGTGAATAAAATTTATTTTTAATAGAAGGAAGTGTGAATATAAAAGAAGGTGACTTATAAAATTTGAAGTAAAATAAATAACCCAAATAGAATTGTTTGTAATAAAAATAGAATGAGATTTTAATTGAGTCAAGTTGAATTGGTAAAATGAAAAGTGAATTGTGTGTTGAATAAGAGATGTGAAGTTTGGAATAGAAATCCGAGTTAAGATAAATTTAGCTTGGATAAGGGTAAATAAATTAAATTTATTGGAAAATTTAATTAATTGAGACTCAAATGGGAAGTCATAGCTAAGTAGATAAATTTGTTTAGAAATTGAAAATTGAATGAAATCCAAGACTTGAGTTATAAACCCGAGGAGATTAACTGAAGTGATTTTGTGGATAAAAATCAAACATTGTACTGGTTAAAATGGGAGAACACTAATTTGGAATAAATTAGTAAATTAAGTATGTTAATGGAATTTGGATTTGATAATAAAAGCTGAAAGTGTGAATGATCATTGGAATTGGAGTATATGAGTGATAACTTGAAGTGTAAATAAAATTCAAGTAAGTAGGAATGATGTGAAATGGATTGATATCTATCAAATTCAAGTTAGAGATAAATTATTGGATATGAGTTGGAATTAATATTGGATTCAGTAAGTATACCAGCTAAATTTTAAAAATGGTATGGTGTTAAAAATAAATTGGAAATTTCCTTGTTAAAGATTAAATAAATTCACGGTGAATTGAATACGGAAATTGAAATTTAGAATGAATAAGTGAATGGACAAATTGAATGGATTAGTAAAGGTAATAGATTCGATCAAATGAAAATCAAACCAAAGATTTGAATTATAAATTGTTTACAAGGAAACCGTAACTTGAGTTTGGAAGTGAAATGCAAATTAAATTGAATTGAATCAATTGAAATGGATATGGATTCATTTCGCTTAAAAATGAATAGAATGGAACAAAATGTATTGCAAAACATTGAATTGAATAGAAATGGTATGTGAATTGGTGGTAGACGATTGAAATTGTATTGAAACCATATAAATTGCTTATGGAAATTATTTTAAGTGCATGGCTTTTGAAAACTACTTGTTTGCTATTGAGATTAATTGAAATGCTATAAAATTTTGTATATCGTCACTTATCTGTTTAAATTGAGTCAGTACAGGTTCAGGGAAGCCGTTTGACTGATTTCGACTGCGTAAAATGCTAAAATGAATCGCCGCTTGCTTTAAAAATGCTAAATAAAAGGTACGCCTACGCCAAAAATTCAAAATAGGAAATATGAACTGTTTTGATTCTTTTTCCGGCCTGAGGCCGATGTATATACATTTTTGTGCATCCTGCGATATCGCAGAAGTCCCTCCGTACAAGGGAGACTCTGCCAAAAATTTTCGTAAATTTCGGGAGTTAGAAAATTTTTGGGATTTTTGAAAATTTTCATTTGACGACAAATGATTTAAATTTGTTAAGCAAAGAGAATTGAAACTGGATATTGGAATCTAATTCAAATGTGAATGTAAAAGTGAAGTGAAATCGAAGGAACTAAAGAAGTGAAGTTTGCGAATAAACTGTTAATTGAAATTTAAATTAATTAGTAAGTGCAACTAATTAAATATTCGGGTGAAAGCCAAATTGAAATCAAATGAAATTGTAAAGACAAGAGTAAATAGAAATGGATATGAACTTCAATAATGAAGTGAAAATAAGTATGAGCAGTATGTAAAATATTTATATTGAACTTAAGGAATATGGTGAGATTCTTAAGTAATTTGGTATTGAGGAAAGTTATTCTAGATGAATAATTGAATAACAATTAAAATTTGAAGTTGTGAAATGAGAAAATTGTGGATAACTGAATGTAATCAAACTGAATGTGAATAAAAGAGAATTGATATAGTTGATAATCAATTGGGCTAATTACGTAAGGTGTACGTATATTATTGTTCGCATAGCTATTTGATCCAGATTCGAACACAGAATTTCGAGATAGTTTTATCGATCCGAATTAGGATTTTTCACTCGATTTTCGACGGCAAACCTGGATATGGATTGTTGGTTGATTCTGGTAATTCTCTATCGTAGTTATGACTATGCAAGGAGAATGACGGTTTCCGATCAAGAAACCAGATCTGAGTCCGCACTAGGAAGTCGGGTGGACGATACTAGTTCGGAAGTGAAATTGTGTGATCGAGTGAGCGATCAAATGTGATATTGCGTACGGATGATATATGTGCATCGTACGGGCTTAAGTAAAACAAATATTGAAAATTTGTAAAGGAAAGTATAAAATGACTTTGGAATGGTGATTGAATATTATTGCTTAGTAGGATATACAGGTGTATAAAGGCAATGGATAAATTGGGATTTTTGATTTTAGAAGATAAAATTTAATGGCCCGACAAAAAGGTATGTATTTGAATTTCTATATGAAATTTGATTGGATTTTTGATCCAGCCACTTGGCTTTTTGTTTCTTTTTGAGATTGGGAGGCCGTAGAGCCATTTTGTAGTAGTACCGAGCTAGCCGCGCAAAGGAGACGCTGGCCAAATTTTTCGAAAATTTAGGGAGTTAGAAAAATTTTGAGAAATTTTGATAAGTTAAAAATTTGAATTGTTAAGTAAGTGATATGGTTTGGGCTTATGAATAAGTTTGGGAAGTTAAAAGATGATTAGAGTATCATTAATAAAAGATTGTTTGGGTATTGTTAAAACTGTTTGAATTTGGGAAATAGTTAACGGGGATTGAAGCATTCTTCTTAACTAGAAATTTCGAGGACGAAATTCTTTTAAGGGGGGAGGAATGTGACGACCCTGAATTTTAACCGTTTAAAATGGAATTATAAACGGATTTGTAAATATTTAAAAGTTAATTTTAGTGGGAATTTAAGATATAAATTTTACTTGATAATTAAATTATTGAATTATATAAATTATATAGTTCAATATTGAATTTTATAATTATCTCGTAGCATTCCTTAAGAGGAGTTCACAATTTTAATTGGCGCTTAACAAGACGTTTGTAAATTTTATAATATAATAAAATTATAAAACTAAACGTACACTTGTCAGAGATATTTTTACAATACAAAGCGTACACCCGAAGCCATTCTGAAGATATACATCTTCGTCTTTCCCCTCTTCCTGAACGAATTCAATTCGTGAAAATAAAATATATAAAACGACCGAAGCCTTCATTTTCAAAATCAAGTATAATCGCCTGCATTTATTTTCCTCTCCTCCTCTAGATTATTTCTCAATCGAATTCGTACAAAAAAAAAAGGGAGGCAGCGCTCGAATTCGAAGAGAGGACATGGCATCTGGGCACGCGGTTGCAAATCGCGTTCGTATTTGCCAAACTCGTTGAACCAGAGTTGTCGAGGCGCATGGGTTTGGGGATTGGGTTTCTTGAGCAGCTCGCGAGGTCGTAGTGACGCAAGTTGATGGCTCGTATGGATGTAGGGTTGTCTCGCGATGGGTGGCGACCGCGCGATTGAGGCTGGCGTGTGAAGGGAGGTTCTGGGTGTGGGCTTGAAGGCGAGTTCGTAGAGGTGGTCAATGCTTGGTACGGCGAGGCATCGAGTGGGTCTGGTACTCGAACAAGTGACAGTGACCGTGTTCGATTTATTCGATCTGCGTAGAGGTCTATAACCATGAAGCCGAGTCGAGATCGATTACGAGACTGAAGGTATAGCTTCGTTAATTCCTTTTCATTTCAGAGTTAAATCGAGAAATTTTTTATAAATTTATTTATAGTGGAGAATGTGTTCAGGCAAATTTATATATATGAATGAATATAAATATGTGATAATTTATTTTACAGTAAAGTTTAAAACAATTCTGTTATCTTACCTTATTGTATTTAGTTCATGTATATAAGTTTAGAAAGGAATTTATTTTATTAAAATTTTAATGTATATATGTATATGTTATTTTTGGTATAAATGGTTTCAAAGACAAAGGAAATAATAAATATGTAAATGTATCTATTTTCATCTACTGATTGAATTTTAAAATGATGTATAATGGAGTTAAAATTTTATAAACTTATGTAAATTATCTTGGCCATCAAAATTTATTTATTTTAAGAAAAAAAAAACCGTTTACACTAAATAATTAGTTAAGAATTTATAAAATGTAATGAATTATTCGACTTATTTCAAATATTAATAAAATCATATAATATTTATACAAGGTCAAAACTTGAGAAGAAACAAGCTGGATTTGGAATGGATGCTAAATAAAAGCAAAGGTGAGTTAATCTCACTCAGCTGAATTTTTAATTTAAATTTAAATGGTTAAATTTAAATAATTGATTGGATGATTGCATTGATTGATATGGTATATAGTAGTATATACCAATATATATATATATTGGCATATGTATATATTGGAGTTGTTGATATTCCCACATTATATAGTGGATGAGACCCTATGCGCCGCATAATAGCGGATGATTATTATAAAATCCCATATACCGCGATATTCCACCTCGAAGTGGAATTGGTACTGTGCTAACGTCTGTGGATGCAGGGAAACAGGTTGGAGGGATCCAACTGGATTCCTCAAAAATTTATTTTATTATTCTGTGATCTGAATATTGATATCCTGTGATGATCTGATATTGGATGTTGTGGTTGATTGAATTCCCAGTATAATAAATTTTGAAAATCTATGGAATTGAATTTTTGAAGAAAATAAAGAATAGAAATTTAAGTAAATTGGAATAAATTTAATAGTGAATTAAAAATAAGATAAAATAAAGTGAATTGGAATTGTAGTAAATATGGGAAAAAGGAATTTAGATTTACGAAGGAGTAATAAAATTTAAAACTCAAGTGATATGGTTTTTAAAGAAATAAAGAAATTATTTTTAATTCAATGAGTTAATTTAATTAAAAACGTTAATAAGGAATGTTGGGAATTTAAAATAGGAATTTTCAGTTAAAGGGGTTTTAACTAGAAATTAAAAATTAAAAACCCGAATAATTGTATTTGAAATAAATAAGGTAAATAAGGGAATTTTATTTCAAGATAAAGCAAATTTGAAATAAAATTGTAGAATTGATCTAAATATTGAAACTGGGAAATTTTAAAGAGGAATGAGATTTTGAGATCTATAAACTGAGTTTATAAAGTGAAGCGGATTTTAATATAAATTCAAGGTGTGAATTTATAAAGGATTGTGAATCTGTTTTAAAAATAAACAGAGATTTATTTTAAAGGTTGTGAAAGAGAAGTATTTTCTGGATAGCCAAGTACATTTTGTTTTAAAAAGAAATTTTAAATATTTGTTAAAGATTTATTGTTATTTTTAAAAGTCAAGTTTTAAAAATCTATTATTTCCAAATGTTAAATTTCTAAAGTAAGTAATTTTCAATCTATTATTGTAGTTAATACAAATGAGATTTGATAATATGTTTTAAAAGGAAATTTGTTTATATTCTTTAAAATGGTTTTATTTTAAATATCTTTAAATATATATTTTAACTTAAATATTAAAGAAGTTTAAAAAGGCGTTCTTATAAAGTATTTTTATAATAAAGTGTTTTGGAATTATTTTAAAAATCTAAAATGGTTTTGTACTTGGCATTCCAGTGAAAATAAATATTTGGGAAATTATTCCGTGAGAGGAATATAGTTTGAAATTGTTTCCAATGGGAATTGAAATGAAAATAATATCTTGTGAAGATATTTTGAGGGATATAAATAATTTGGAGAAATTATTGATTGTTGATGGTTGTTATGGATGTTAATTGATAGTTAAACAACCGACTATCAATATTGGCCAAATGCGCTGATCGTTTCGAAGAGACCGGGATCGGGTTTCCGTATACCGGAATTCTAGGTCTGGAGACTCGAAAACCACTTCGATCCGGTTGTACGTTTCGTGGGGAAACGAGGGTAATATTGATAAGGGGATAGTGTTATCAGTTCTGTTCGGACCTGGAACGGACTTGTATGGATGAATGCTTTCGGACATCGTCAGGGGACGATGGGCATTCTAAGTGAAACGTTCTGAAGGTAACGTTTAGCCTCAAGCCTCATCAACCGGGAATGACTGAAAATCAGGGGTTATGCAGCAAGGCTTCGTGGGTAGCGCCCACTGGAGAGTATGGTCATCCCTGTCTAGATGTCCCTTTTTATTTCGGCTTAGTGGTGCGGTTGCTGATCCCAACCGTGGGGTGATCATATTCGGAATTGCCCATAGGTGATTCCGGCCTTGTGTTGCAGGGGAGCGGGCGTACTTCTCGGTACAGTGATCTAGGCCACGTACTGTGACAGGTGGTACCCCAGTGCCTAGTCATTCGTTGGAAATCCATTCTCCCTACGTGCCTTGTACGAGTCTTGTTTGTATTACCCACGTTGTGGCTAGTATGCCGGAATTTAATAGATGTAACAATTTCGGCTATTTTAATAAGTATTTGTAAGTAGACACTATTATAATATCAGAGGATTTTTTTATAAAAAGTGTTTTAGCTATCGTAAGGTAAAAACCCGACATGTTTATTTGTGGCGAGGTCTTACGAGATGCTTTTGTTTCAAAGGATTTTGAAACTTTAATAATCAATTTGAGTGTGATTTTCTCACGCTGGTATTCCAGACTGACTCGGGTATTGTTTTATATAATGCTCGGGTCAGACCGAGATAAACAGGTTCAGATTGTAGCTGTGGAGCTCAGGAGACGAGCTGGATGGCGATACGTACTTCCGTATTTGTTTATTGTTCCGCTGTGTATTTGGATGTATATCATTGATGTGATGAACTCTGATGATGTATTCTGTAAATATATTGTATAAACAGATATATTTTTCTGTTTGAGTAAAGATCTGTATTGTATATATTATATTTTATTCCGCTGCGATGTGAGATTCTATTGTTGATTTTCTGTTTCTTCTTCTTCTACCTCTTTTTCTTTAACACAAATGGTTCGATTTTCCGGGACTGGAACGTCGGGTCGTTACATATAGATTAGATCACTATGGGTTGAAATGATACATACCCGAACGGACTTTAGAATAGGGAAAAATCGTTATGGGCTGAAGTGATAGGCCTAAACAATTTTTATTTATTTTATTTAACTTGGGATTACGGGTTTGAAATGATAAAACCCGGATTTTTCCTTTGTAAATTACGGATTGAAATGATATATTATCTGTATCATTTGACTTAGGTTAGAAAAATTTATATACAGACCCGTGGTTAATATATATATTTTCTTGAAATTATAAAATATGTTAAAAATGTAAATATTATGATAATTTGATTTTTATTTTAATTTAAAATGATTTTATAAAGTGTTGTTGATTTTTCTATAAATTAAAAATAGTTAAATAAATAAATGTTTAAAAGTTGAAATTTGAAGTATAACTTAACTTGGAAAATGTGAAAGTGTTTTAAAATAAAAGTTAAGTTAAAAAAATAAAATGGAATTTAAATAAAATTATGAAATGGTAAACTTAATTAAAATGTTAAGTGAATGAAATATTATAAATTTTACATTTATTTTATAAGTGAATTATTAAAGATTTGATAATTGTTTGTGAAACTTTCACTTTGTAAAATCATAAATTAAGGGTTATTTAAATGATTGTTTTTAAAGTAAGAAAATATGATTTTTATAAGTTAAAATGGATTTAAATAAATTTTTAATTGTTTATGAAATTGTAGTGAAAGTTTGGAATTTAAATTGACAGCATTCCTGAAATGCTATCATTTCTAAAGTTAAAGATATTACAGCATTTTGTAAACGCTGTAAATGATATAAATGAACTAAATGGCTAAAATGAACTAAGTGTTGTAGTTGCTGAATTTAACTAAAGTTTTATTTGAAATCTAAACCTATTACAGCATCTAAATGCTGTCTTTTGCTAATTGAATTGTTTTTAAACATAACTTTCCATAGCATTTTCCAAATGCTGCAAAAGTTGAAATTTCACTGTTTTAATAAATTTAAGTGAATAAATGAATTCTGAAATGGTAAAATTTTGAGAATTGAATATTGACTATTAAATATAATAACTTCATTTTTAGATGATTTAAATGGAATAATTTGATTTGAAATATTTTGATATTTTGAAATGGATTTGAAATGATATTTGATTTCGAAGTATAAATTACCATTTTGGAATTTTAACCACGGGATGTATTTGATGGTTTTATGGATCCTTAAAGGATGGGCGATCCCAAGCATCCTTTAAGTTATTATGCATTGCTATTACAGTTCACTTGAGTTGGTTTACATTGTATAAGTATATATGTCATGACTCGAGTGTTTTGTGTTTTACTTTACGCTCGGGTCAGCCTGAGAATCACAGCTTTGGATTCACCTTCTAGAGCTAGAGATCTGTTGGAGCTTATTTATCTATCGGTTCATCGACTTCTATTCCAGTTATTTCTTATTCAGTATTGTCTCGGTATTATTGATTTAATCCTGACTTCTATTATATTTATTTTGACTATGAGATTTTGTATATGTTTTGAGAGTTTGTATATAGTAGCTTCATGAACTACTATGGTATTTTATTTCCGCTGCGAGTTATTTTGATATTCTGTGTCTGTGATTCTGTATTTGATTTTATTTGCTCCAAATTTTATTACAATCTGTTATTTTTGAATTATTCAAGTCATACATGTGTGGATTATTGTCGATTTGAATGGTCCAAAATAGTGGGTCGTTACAGTACGGACCTCGCAGCTAATTATTTTTTTATTCTATATTTATTTTGAATGGGCCAAAATAGTTGCAAAAGATATAAATGACAACGGGCTGTGGATGTTGCAAATGGAACTAATTGCAACGGGCAATGGAAGTTGTAGACGGGGCCTAAAACAATGGACTATGGATGTTGTAGTTAAAATCTATTACAACGGGCTGAGTACGTCGTAATATACTCTACTACAACGGTCCATGATGGTTGCAATATCATGTTTCCCAAACAAATTGACTCATATTATACTCTACTACAATGGTCTGCAACAATGGTTTATGCCCGTTGTAAAATCTTACATATTTATTACAATGCCGTCTAATAAGACGGGCGCTGGCCTGTTGCGAAACACCTATTACAACGGGTTTTTCCCGTTGTAAAAAAGTTAGGTAGTGTTTGGTTTATTGTTTTTAGTTTTGGGTTTTCGTCCATACAAAAATGCACATGACGCGTGTATATTGTCGAAAACGACCAATTTAGAAAACGATGTTTACATACAAAATAGAAAACAACTTTTTTTTTGTTTTCCATGTTTTGGAAAAAAACACAAGCACGTAAAGTAAAACAATTCATTCTTCTATTGTTCCTCTATCTCCTTCATCCTCCCATCCGTCTTTCTTTCATCCCCTCCGTCGTCCTCTATTCTTCTCTTAGTTGGCCTACATATTGAAAATTGAAAACACAAAATTCATTTTTAAACCAAACACTACCTTATTTTGTTGTAGTGTAAGCCGCAAAACTGTTGGAGATGGTTTAAGATATCATAACTAAGTATAATATGAGCTAATAGAACACACTACAATCATAGAGTTATCCATGATTTTCCAGTCATTTAGCAATATACTATAGAAAATTGCACTTCATTCTAATTAGTTTAGTTAAAACTTAGCCAAATTTACAGTTCTTCACACGTCGTTTGTATTTAGGATGCCTTCGCACACATCAAACTGTCCTGAAATGGGTTTGCTTTTGTTATCTTTTGAATATTTAGATCTTATTGTGTTTATTGTGTTTTTATTTGTGCTTACGATTTAATAGAAACTCCACACTTGAAAACCATTGTTATTTCCAATTATGTTCAATAGCTACTCCTAAATACATGCATGCAAAAATTTTGCTCTATAAAATAATTGTGTTGAATTATAGTGATAAGCAAAGATCGACTCAAAAAAATGATATATCTTCAAAAGCATCTTCAACGAAGGATAATGCACATGTCCAACAACCAACAAATACTGATAAAGTCTCTCCCAACAGATGATTTTTGGGATGATAAACTTACTTCAGAAGTGGTAAGTGATATATCAATCAAGAAATTGAAAAAATAATATAATTATATTTTGTTGTCTTATAAGTTTTCTTTTCATGTTTTTGCAGGTACGATTTATGGAGGAAAATAGATGGTGATGATTATGCAATAAATTTGAACAAAAAGTCGCTATGTAGGAATAAAAAAATTAACATTTATTAGTAGTGCTTTTTAGATGTTACGGCCCTTATTATTAATAAGAAATCACTATATATTCCTTGCTTTTATGTCTTCCAATTTTGAAATAAAATTTTTATTTATACAATTGTTTGCAAATAGTATAATTATCTTATCTTTTATGTGGTGTTGGAATTCAGTTTTATTCTAAAAAATTTACTGTTATAGTTATCATTACATTAACAAATACCATCAACTGCTATGTGAAAGAAAGTATTCACAATTAAAAAATTAATAAACTAATCATATTTATTTTTCAGCCGGCTCTATATCAAAGATGAATAGTCAAAGGAGACAAATGTAACACCACGTATTTTTAATGACATTATTTAGGAAATTTAATTAGTTAAGTTAAACTAAATAATGTGGGTTGATTAATGGATTGAGGTTTGTGATTTAATTAAGGGGTAGCCGTGCCATGTTAATGAGTAAACAATGAATCAAAGTATTAAGGTTTTAGGAAATAAGGGAGTGCAAAATAGGAAAATGATTAAACTTATACCCTAAACCCTTAGGAAACCAAAACACACGTTCATTTCATATTTTCTCAAACAAAAACACTTCTAAGGCCGGCCACCATTAGCAATCTCAAGAGAAGAATCAAATCAATTAATCAAGATCAAATCTCACATCCTTAATCACAAAGCTAAGGTGAATAATGACTACATCTCAGTTTTCTTAATGATTTTCGGTTTTAAGGTAAAATCCGAATTATTCGCATGATTATGCCATGTTTTTGAATGATTAAATGATATATATATATATATATATATATATATGCTTGTTGATGATTTATGCTTATTCATATAGATTTTATGATATGTTTTGATGTGAAAACCTTATTTATAGACGTCCAAATGCCTTGCGAATTTAGATTTAGATCCGAAATGATATTTTAGAGATGGATTTCAATTTTCATAATTTTTTGAATTAATGTGGATTTATATTAATTTTCTAGTGAAGAAAATGATTTATTGGATTATAAGTTATTTATGGCTAAATAACTAATTATTTGGATATGTGTAACGACCCGTAAAATTTTAATAATTTTATTTGTTTTAAATGTATATTTAATTGAATTTTTGTGAAATTTTAAATAATAAAATTTTGAAATTTAAATTTGATATTTGGATTACGCCTAATTTAACATAACAAATGGTAAATTTTCATCTGATGATATTAAAGTTTATTTTATTGTGTAATTCTATTTCAATTTAAATCAGTTAATATTGATGATAATAAAATGTTTTCCAAATCTAAATATTTTTATACAATAAATTTGTAGATCATCTTCTGAGTGAGACGTCATATTTCGTTTCTTCAAATTTGAACCGCTATTGCTTCATTTATCTTATTTTCGACAGATTTGCAGCATTTTCGGTACCAATTATCGACTTTTGATAGGATGATCGTACCACTGATATCTGTATACCGTTTTGATCGTCTCGTCGTACTAATCACTGCGGTATATTCAATTCTATGTTTTGAAGTCCGGTTCGCTACAAAATCGATAAAACGATTTTGTATCGATACCGGTTTTAAACTCTTTTGGTTTCCATCTACCTACCTGTCCAAAAATTTAACAGCCACTTGATATTTATTTCCCTATATATAACATACGTATGTGATTCTATCCTTTCAATTTTTACTGGTCGGTTCATATTATTAGATTCGTTTGCCAACCTTTTCATTTAGGAAGTGATAGGTGTATATATAAAACCTGTTCATCTTCTTCCCGTTAAACTTTATGTTCGTTCCTATTTATACCAAGACCCTTCCTCTATGATTCCTTACTATTCCAGTATCCTCCCTCCCCTGGCATGCTTTCTCTTCGTTCGACTTTGCATTTTTCTCTAAGGCCGCACCTGTATCCTGCCCACCCTTCCATCCGCGCGACCACCGAGTCTCCACACCCTCTTCTTCCACCATAGCTCGGCCAAGCAAGCTTCCCAGGCGAGCACAACCTCCAGCGAACATCCAGACCGCAAGCAGCTCATCTCCACACCCTTGCCTACCCTCCACTCCTCTGCCGCTTAGCCTCTGTCTCCCCGGGCCTTGGGCCGTGCTCTGCTTTGTATATCTCTCCCTGTTCCATCTTCTTTATATATATAGGTAATATATATATTGTTGATATATATATGTTTTAAGTTGTTTTGAGAATATTGGTTTAGATATATGGTATATGTCAGTTTGTGTGTGTGTGTGTATATATATATATATAATTTTTCTAGTTCATTTATATGGTGTCTCTAAATGCAACTTGCATACATACATTTGTTGTATATTTATACACCTGTTTATATATAAGTTAGGAATTATTTTAATATATATAATTTGTCTGTTATATAAATAATGCCATGACGTATATAAATGCTTATGTATATTTATATTGTTTTTGGTTTGCTGTAAAGGATTTAGTCAATATGTATATATTCTGTAGAGTTGTATGTTACATATATTTATAGTGGGAGTATGTATATATATTGATATATATAGTTTATATTAGTTGCTGTTGGATTTAGATGTATATGAATAAATGTATGTAAGTATATATGGATGCCTATTTCCCGATTTTTGCATTTATTTATATATATGTATTGTATATGTTTTACAGTAAAATTTTATATATCTTTACAAAAAATATATACACGTATGGTGGTATACGTACGTATATTATATGAGTTCTGTTTTGTATATAAAGTTATAAAAATATATATGAATGTTTGTTTATATGTCAAGCTGTAGGATATGTATAAGCTGCATATGAAGTTGTTTGATCTGGTAACCTAAATAAAGGTTTATTCAATCGTTCTATATTTGTTAATAGCTTTATTTTGATATGGCAGTATAGGTTATATATTTCTTATAGCAGAAAGTATATTAAAGTATATATATACGGGTATATTATGTGTCTGTTATTATATAAGTAAGCCCGTATGCGAGTTTTATATTTTCTAATATATATAATTTAAGCCTGCATATATTATTAAGTATAAAAGAGTATAAGAACTTTAAGATTTGCTATATAATTTCAGGTTATTCTTTTATATACATACATACATACATACATATATATATATATATATGTTAGTGTATATATATCAATATATGTTTGGTTTGTTTATCTGAGTTTTATAATATCATCAGTATATATATAGATATTGAAGCTTGTACGTGATCTGTTAGGTTAAATGTTATTATATCATCGGTATTTGGTTCATATAAACTATATTATATGATAATTTATTTAGTTATAGCATGTTGTTTGTGTATATATATGTATGACAGTGTTTATTTAGATGATGTATAAGTGTATATATATATGTCATGTTATTATTTTGAAATATATATTTTATCAATATGCGTTTGTATTAGAATATGAATTTGTGTGTATATATATATACACAATATTTTATATTTCATATCTAAATCAATTCACTTATATCAATTATCTTCTTCGATTCAGTTCTGATTCGATTTCGTCAATTCCTTGTCATCAGCTTGGATCGTCAAACTCGTGTCCATCGTGCTTGTTTTGAAATCCGGGCTTGGATTCGTAACCTATCGGGTAGTCTATCTCTCTAGCCTCGAAAGGTGAGCAATCACTCACGATTAATGTTCTTACATTTATTAAATTTGATTTCAATTGAAACGACAATTGAAATATGTTGATTTAGTTTTTTACATTGTTATATATGCTATTATTTGTATATGTTCACCTGTGACATCTAACACCATTATCTGTTATTTATTACTGATGATATATGTCTGTTACTTATTGTTATATTATTATCATATCTGTTACCACTCTGCAAGTTCCCTGTTAGTATAGAATTCACTATGGGTTGAAATGATACATACCCGAACGATCCGTAGAATAGGAGGAAATTGTTATGGGTTGAAATGATAAACCCAAGCGATTTTCATTTGAATTGAATTTGGGATTGCGGGTTGAAAAGATATATACCCGTATATATTTTAAATTGTGGATTGAAATGATAAATATCCGTATCACTTGACCATAGGATAGAAAATTATATACAGACACCGTTGGTCCATATATACATATATTTTGAAAATGATTTCTATGGTTTTGAAAAGAAATATATGGTTTTAATAAATATTGATTTTAATAGATTTATTAAAGTTGATTTAATAAAGTTGATATATAATAAGTTTAAGTATTTATTTAACATATATATATATATTCAAATATAGAATTTATAATGATTCAGGTTGAAAAGATAAATTTGAAATTGATTTGAAATTATATTTATTTAAGAATTTTACTTAAATAAGTTTGATTTGAAATTTATTAAATTTAAGATTTTAAAGATATGTTTTATAACTTGAATTTGATTAAAAGTGACTTAAATGAATATTTCAAATTTATATAAATTTTAAATGGGATATTTTATTTATTTAAAACTGTAAATTGAAGTTGTATTTCGATGTTATTGAAATGATTAAGTAAATATTTCAAAACTAAATAATAGTAAAGTGAATTTGATATATATATGAAATTATTTAATTTAGTTTTGAAATGTTGAATACATAAAGTTTGAAATATATTGAAATTGAAATGGTTTATGTTGTGGTTCGAATCTGTATTTGAAATCGATATAATTTGAAATGGTTTATTTAGAAATTGAATTGAGTTGAAATTTATGAATTGAGATTGAATTAAAATTTAATTTTGGAATTCGAGTTGATTTGAATCGATTTGTGAAATTGAGGAAGCTATTTTATTTTATAAAGTATTTTTAAACTATATCTAAACTATTATTATTTTACTTTATAAATTATTTTAATATAAACTATTTTTATATAAATCATTTTCAATATAAATTATTTTATTATAAACTATTTTAACATATAACTATTTTATATAAACAAATTTTATTATATAAACTATTTTATTTTATACACTAATTTTAATATCTAAACTGTTTAAGAGGAAGTGTTATGGATTCCAAAATGTTATGATTTCAAGCTATGATTTCAAAGTGGTATGAATTTCAAGGTTTTGATTTCCAAAGTGTTTTGATTTTTTTAAAGACTATGATTTCGAAAGCGGTATAATTTTGGAAAGTGATATGATTTTGGAAATGGATATATTTGAAGTGAAAATGGTATCGTATTGATTTGGTTTTTGAAATGAAAATGATATTTTGGTTTTGAAGTATAAACTACTTTGAAATGACCGCGGTGTTATAATAACGTTTGGTTGTTAAAGAGACCGGGATCGGATATGGGCATACTCTCTGTCGATACCGAAAACCACTTTAACAACTGTGCACGCAGTGGAGATTCCAGAATGAAGTAGGATGGTGGCGACGATCCTGAGGTATTTACGTGGACCTAACTCCCGTGAGTTACCATAAGGGAGGTGGCTTCTCTTATCGGACACACTCCATCGTATGCCATTCTATTACTTTGTGATTGATTTGGTGCGCACCCTTGATTCGGGAGTGTCGCTCGAGTTGGGCGATTGCTGCGGCTTTGCGTTACCAACAGTCCGGATGCGTAATTGGTATATCTACCCTGGCATTGCCTTGTTGTGCCATGTCACCTACCATAGCGAGCTTTACTACGAGTTTGATTTGTGTCGAACCTATGGAGTATCCTCTGGTAGCTCCAGTTTACGGGGTATTACGGTACTATATAGACTATTAGCATACCTAAAAATGTGTTAAGGTGGAAAATGTAAAGCCTTAATGCTATTTTTAAATAGTATACTTTACTGTAGACATTATTATAATAGCGTATATTACTACATAGTAGATAGTTTAACGGATCCTTAGAGGATGGTTATCCCAAACATCCTTTGAGTTACTTGTATTTCAGTTGATATTTCACTTGAGTTGGATTTATTAATATAAGAATGTTAATCATGACTCGAGTGTTTTGTGTTTTGCTTTACGCTCGGGTCAGACTGAGTGATACAGCATTTCAGACTCACCTTTGGAGTTGGAGCTTCGCTTGGAGATCCAGCTATCTATCCAGCTTTCAGTTATTCAGTTGATTCCAGTGATGTATTCAGATCTTGTATTTGACTATTGTATTGAGACATCTTTGTATTCGAGACTTCTATTGTATCTTGTTTAACTCTATTATATATATATATATAGTAGCTTCATGAACTACTATTCTTTTGTTTCCGCTGCTTATTTTTATATTACTCTGTGTCTGTGATTTGTGATTATTTATTTACTGTATATGCTGAGTTTTGCCAAATTTAAATTAACAATCTGATATTTTGAGCAATTCAAATCCGACATGTATAGATGCGAATGGTTGAAAATTTTAGGCTGTTACATGTGGTATCTGAGCTCTGGTTTTAGGAAAAACTCAGCATATATAGTAAAATTCAATTACAGAATCACTTTCGTTCAAGCTTGAATTCCTTCTTCTTTGACCCGGTTTTCTTTGAATTTTGGAACGTTCCCTTCGGTTCCAAAGTCCATTCTTGTCTCCCCTATTCGTGTCTTCTTGATTCTGGGGTATCCCATAACTCCACTTCGAATGACCTCTATAATAAATTGGAGGTCTAGCCAATCTTTGAATGATTTGTAAAGGGGTGAAACTCTTTTATAATCGGTATTGATTCACCGGAGATTCTGTATCCTCGGTTTATGATGTTGCTATGTTCTACTATATCTGAATTTTATCTCTGGCGATCAAATGTCGATTTGCTCCAGAATTCTACATCGATCTTACCTTTGAAGTCACGGTTGACCCAGTAAAGGTTTTCCGCGATTTATATAAGTCTATCCATCTTATCAATTTTGTTATTTAATTATCTTATCTTCGTTTCAAGCCTATCTTCGAATTTGAATTCTTTTGATTTGGGTCCCTTTGAATTTGGATCTCTATCCTTGTTTTGAAATCTATTTTGTATCATCGAGTGAGGAGTGTATTTGAATTTATATTAAAATGTTTTATAGTGTGTTATTGAGCTGTTGATGTTGATTTAGATTTTCGATCGATTCGTTTGATCAACGTTATCGATACGATTTCCAAAACACTTGAACAGAACAAACTGACACAATATTATTTTAAATGGTAAATGAAATAAAATTTTGTCTATTATGTTATATAAGTAAATTTTCTAAAATTTAATAAGTTAATTAAATTGGTTGTTTGAATGATAATATTTGATTATCATTTATTGTCCTATAAATGAATTTATAAACATGGTTTATAAATTGATTAAATGAATTTAAGTCAAGAATTTGAGAATTTAAATTTCCAATGATTTCCAAATTTGGTTTTAAAGTTTTAAAATGCATATTATTTAAAGTAATTATAAATTGAAATTGTTTCAAAGAACTTTAAAAGGTTTTAAATCAGTACTCTTCTTTTTGTCACTGGAAAATAATTGCGGTGATGACTGCAGCATCGTCGATATTCATTTTCGAGTTTCGAAGACGAGAGGCCACTCAGTAGCTTTGCTACACTTTTGTTTTGGAATTTGAATTTGATTTGAAATTCTGGGGTATGATTTGATTTATAATGTATATATAGGTATATGTTTATAAATTTGATTTGAAAATATAATATATTTATCTCTAAATTGTTTAAAGTTAATCGGAAATTTAATTCTTAAAATTTGGTTAAAAGATGATTTCAATTTTAAATGAAACCAAATTTTTTAAATAAATATATATAATTTGAAATAATTGAATTGGGAAAATTTTATTTGTATAATACCCAATTTCATTCTAATATAACTTACCTAAATTATTCAGAAGTTGAATATGTAATTGGATAATATACAATATAAAATGATTTTATAAATAAAATTTAAGTGATCATAATAAATGTTATACACTTAAATTTTGATTTTAAAATGTTGATAAAGCTAAATTGAATAATAAGTTAATTGAATAATAGATGAGATAAATAAAATAAATTTTGTTTTGAAGGTTAATAAATTGGAATAAAATCAACTTAATGAAATACCTTGAATTCAAAATCAATTGTTGAATATAAATTAATTTAAATTGAAAGTTATATGGTTTAAATTAATTGTTTTATTTTGTTTTTCAATCTATTTTCTTTTTGGTTGTTTCCATACTCCTACTTCCTTCCTTTTCGGGGACGAAAAGTTTTGAGTGGGGGAGAGTGTAACGACCCGTAAAATTTTAATAATTTTATTTGTTTTAAATATATATTTAATTGAATTTTTGTGAAATTTTAAATAATAAAATTTTGAAATATAAATTTGATATTTGGATTACGCCTAATTTAACATAACAAATGGTAAATTTTCATTTGATGATATTAAAGTTTATTTTATTGTGTAATTCAATTCAATTTAAATCAGTTAATATTGATGATAATAAAATGTTTTCCAAATCTAAATATTTTTATACAATAAATTGTAAATCATCTTCTGAGTGAGACGTCGTATTTCGTTTCTTCAAAACCGCTATTGCTTCATTTATCTTATTTTCGATAGATTTGCAGCACTTTCGGTACCGATTATCGACTTTTGATAGGATGATCGTACCATTGATATCTGTATACCGTTTTGATCATCTCGTCGTATTGATCACTGCAGTATATTCAATTCTGTGTTTTGAAGTCCAGTTCGCTACAGAATCGATAAAACGATTTTGTATCAATACCGGTTTTAAACTCTTTTGGTTTCCATCTACTTACCTGTCCAAAAATTTAACAGCCACTTGATATTTATTTCCCTGTATATAACATACGTATGTGATTCTATCCTTTCAATTTTTACTGGTCGGTTCATATTATTAGATTCGTTTTCCAACCGTTTCATTTAGGAAGTGATAGGTGTATATATAAAACCTGTTCATCTGCTTCCCGTTAAACTTTATGTTCGTTCCTATTTATACCAAGACCCTTCCTCTTCGATTCCTTACTATTCCTGTATCCTCCCTCCCCTGGCATGCTTTCTCTTCCTTCGACTTTGCATTTTTCTCTAAGGCCGCACCTGTATCCTGCCCACCCTTTAATCCGCGCGACCACCGAGTCTCCACACACTCTTCTTCCACCATAGCTCGGCCAAGCTAGCTTCCCACGTGAGCACAACCTCCAGCGAACATCCAGACCGCAAGCAGCTCATCTCCACACCCGTGCCTACCCTCCACTCCTCTGCCTCGTCGGGCCTTGAGCAGTGCTCTGCTTTGTATATCTCTCCTTATTCCATCTTCTTTATATATATATGTATAGGTAATATATATATATATATTGTTGATATATATATATATGTTTTAAGTTGTTTTGAGAATATTGGTTTAGATATATGGTATATGTCAGTTTGTATATATATATATATATATTCTTTTTCTAGTTCATTTATATGGTGTCTCTAAATGCAGCCTGCATACATACATTTGTTATATATTTATACACCTGTTTATATATAAGTTAGGAATTATTTTAATATATATAATTTGTCTGTTATATAAATAATTCCATGATGTATATAGATGCTTATGTATATTTATATTGTTGTTGGTTTGACGTAAAGCATTTAGTCAATATGTATATATTCTGTAGAGTTGTATGTTACATATATATATATATTTATAGTGGGAGTTTGTATATATATTGATATATATAGTTTATATTAGTTGTTGTTGGATTTTGATGTATATGTATAAATGTATATAAGTATATATGGATGCCTATTTCCCGATTTTAGCATTTATTTATATATATGTATTGTATATGTTTTACAGTAAAATTTTATATATCTTTACAAAATATATACACGTATGGTGGTATACGTACGTATATTATATGAAGTATATTTGAAATTTTGGTCTATGTTTGTATATATATATAGTTTTGTAAGCCGTATATTTATATATTGTATGCATTTGTGTTCAGGTCCGGCCCTAGGGTAAGGCTGGCAAGCCAGCTGCCTAGGGCAACGGGGTGGGGGGGCAACAATCCATCAGTTTGAGTATGTAAAAGGTTTGTACTTCTTAAATGTTTCAAATGATATTGTATCTCAGTGGTTATGTGTTGGATTCTAAGTTGAACGTCCTTGGTTCGATACTGCCTTTTGATAATTTAAAATACTTTTATTCCCTTAAATTTTTCGGTCTGACTAGGGCAACAAAATGGATCGGGCCGGGCCTGTTTGTGTTGATTAGCGTATAGATATAATTCTGGTTCCATTGTTTTGTTATGTATACAACTGTATAAGTTTATCAATATAAGAAGTTATCTGCATATATATATATATATATATATATATATATAGGTTTTGTTTAAATTTTCATACGTGTCTTTGTTTGCGAAAGTGTATACATGGATATACATATAAATCTAATGCATATATGTCGGTTTTATATATTTTGTTATGTTATATTTATTTTATGTAAATCTACTATATACATATTGGGTTTTAAGCATATGAGTTCTGTTTTGTATATAAAGTTATAAAAATATATATATATGTATGTTTGTTTATATGTCAAGCTGTAGGATATGTATAAGCTGCATATGAAGTTGTTTGATCTGGTAGCCTAAATAAAGGTTTATTCAATCGTTCTGTATTTGTTTATAGATTTATTTTGATATGGCAGTATAGGTTATATATTTCTTATAGCAGTAAGTATATTAAAGTATATATATACGGGTATATTATGTGTAAGTAAGTCCATATGCGAGTTTATATTTGCTAAAATATATAATTTAAGCCTGCATATATTATTAAGTATAAAACAGTATAAGAACTTTAAGATTTGCTATATAATTTCAGGTTATTCTTTTATATACATACATACATACATATAGGCCTGTCAATGGGCAGGGTTCGGTCCGGGTATTATAAAACCCGGACCCGAGTCCAATTACAATAATTAAAACCCACAGGGTATTTCAATCCAATATCCGAGTCCGACCCGTCGGGCTTTTTAAGCCCGCTGGGTAATAACTATATACCTAACTCAGAATATTTATGTTAAAACCATATTTTAAAACTGCAACTTTGATAAAATTTATATACAAACAATGTAAACATATAAATTGGACGGTGATGTAGTCAAACTCATAACAAAAGTATGCAAAAACATCTATATGTAAACAAACAAAATGGTAAATAAATAACATATGCACTCATGTTTTGGTACGACGAAAAACTAATAGTCGGGTCGGGTTTTGATAAAACCGTACCCGACCCGGATCGAGCCTGAGTTGGGCTTGGGTAGTAAAAGGCAAAATCCGTACCCACATAAATAGGACGGGTTCGGGCCGGGCTCGGGCCAAAGCCCGTACCATTGACAGGCCTACATACATACATACATATATATATATATATGTGTTAGTGTATATGTATGAATATATGTTTGGTTTGTTTATCTGAGTTTTATAATATCATCAGTATATATACAGATATTGAAGCTTGTACGTGATCTGTTAGGTTAAATGTTATTATATCATCAATATTTGGTTCATATAAACTATATTATACGATAATTTATTTAGTTATAGCATGTTGTTTGTGTATATATATGTATGACAGTGTTTATTTAAATGATGTATATATATATGTCATGTTATTATTTTGAAATATATATTATCAATATGCGTTTGGAATTAGAATATGAATTTGTGTGTATATATATACACAAAATTTTATATATCATATCTAAATCAATTCACTTATTTCAATTATCTTCTTCGATTCAGTTCTGATTCAATTTCGTCAATTCCTTATCATCAGCTTGGAGCGTCAAACTCGTGTCCATCGTGCTTGTTTTGAAATCCGGGCTTGGCTTCGTAACCTGTCAGGTAGTCTATCTCTCTAGCCTCGAAAGGTGAGCAATCACTCACGATTAATGTTCTTATATTTATTTGTAACGAAGCGGATTTTGCCCGCTCGAAAATCGACATCCATACTTTACATCGTACTCGAATGTCGTAGATTCGACCGTTCAAATCCGAGTCGTCGGAGCTTATAACACCATTAAGTAAAACAACACAGCGGAATAAAAATAGATAATATCATATACAATCCAATGAATACAATATCCAGTATGATATACAACAATGATATCAATATGATACAACAATATCAGAGATACAAGAAATAGCAGCGGAAAGAAAAGATAACATCAGCAGTGGATAGAATATCTCCAATAGAATGCTCCAATCCATAGCTAGCGGAAAGCAAGGTCAGTCATCCAAGGACTGACTAGCTCCAGATAATCTACTCAACCTGAATATCTGAGAAACCCAACTCTAGACTGCCCGTGTGGAAAATGGTGGGCACCCAGAGTTTAGGAAGGGAACAATAAACTCCGAGTCAGTCGTGGGACTGGTGTGAGCAACAAAAACAGTTTATCTTTAAAAACAAATAGCAGAGAATTTTAAAGTCAATTCGCAATGCTTTTAGAAAATGAAACTACCATAAGGCCTCCCGCCACACACACAATGCAAAAACAGAATTGGAGGAGATTTCTCCTTATGATATTCAAAGATGCTTACTACGCAAAATCAAATCATTTTTGATATTATTATTAGTGCATAGTGTAGAAAACATTTCGAAAGTAGAATATAAATCTTAGCCAGCATAGGTACCATTATAGTATGCCTACTATAGCTACCATATTAAATGGAAGGTTCTACAACTAAAACCGTACAAAGTTCGTATTGTTTTGTTTGGATTTCCAACAAATGGTCAGGCTAAGGAACTTCCTATTCCACGAAAGAAACGCCTCTGGCGAGACGCTCCGAGAACCAAACTGCTCTCTACCAAACAAGGCCGGCTACCCCCTTTCCCAAGGGATATACAAAACCTCAGATATGCCACCCCCGGTCCTTTGGGACCTTTAACCGAGGCGCCTCGAAACCAACATCACACATAATAAATAAAGTGTATCCACATGAGTAAGTATTTGGGCTCCATACCATGATACTACCCTTTTCCAGAAGGAATGGTCATACCCTAGGGGAGCTACCCCTGAAACCTTGCCGCACAATTCCTGTTTCGACCATTACCGGGTTGTGAAGTTCGATGAAGTCTCGTCCACAAAGCTATGCTTTGTCACAAAGTCATGCTTTGGGTCAACAGATGATCAACCAATGATCACAAAGATAAATGATCAAACAAATGATCATATCACAAATGATCAAACACTGATCATCACACAGCAACACTCAGCATGTCACATTACCAAATTGGGAATATATTGCTGATAAATTTCAACTGCATAACCTCTGAGCTCGTACGTCTCAGAGAAGGGTGTTAAGCTAAGAAAATAAATTCTCCGCCACCAACAGAAATGTATTTGAAAGAAATCTGCTTTATATCTCAAAGTGTAATGTCAGACATGTAACCATACAAGTCTATTCCGAGTTCGAACAGAACCGAAGGCACTTCTTACGAAGCCCTTGCTAATCCGGGTATTCACAATCCCGATCGGATTTCCCATCACTTAAGGAATCTCTATACCAGGAGCTACCCAGTGCAGAGACAATCGACGAGTTATCCTTTCGTTCTCGTGAATATCCGGTCTTCAACACCGGTCTTCAAATGCTATCCATATACGACGTATCACTTATTTGGAATGAGTTATATGACACAAAGGTCCTCTCCTGGCTAAACCGAATAGTGAGCGTAATATTTAAAAACATATGGATAATGGGATTTCAGTTAAGTCACAACTTAAACCCAAAACTTTCTTTTCAAATGGTTTAACAAATTACCATTTCAAATCTTTTTAACAAAAAGATTCATTTTAACAACCTTCAATGGTTTAAACAATTTCCACACTTTAATCTTTTAACGAAAGATTCATTTATAGATTTTCCAAATTAATTTCCATTTCAATTTGATTAACTAGTTAAATCTTTAAAACAAAGATTTAACTTATAGCTTTCAAAACAATTCCATTTCAAATGGTTAAACAATTCATCATTTTAAATCTGTTAAAAATAAACAGATTTAATTCATAGCTTTCAAAAAGAATTCATTCATAACTTGAAAAACCTTTTTTCAATTCAAACTTGAAATTCCTTCAATTAAACTGGAATTTCATTTCTTATATATGAAAGCTTTTATTCTTTTAAAACAAACAGTTTCATTTTGGAAATCTGATTCATTTATACGAGTTAAGGTTCTTGGGTTAAATTCAAATTCTCAACCCAATATTTAAAAAATGGTTTAAATTCATATAAACACATTTATAATATTTTTAATCAAAATTCCAATCATTGAATTCAATTCCAAATATTGAATTCAAATTCAAGTTGAATTATTTAAATTTCAAAACTTAATTAAGTTATTCGAAAATAAGACTTATCTTTGAAATTCCATTTCAAAAGCTTTTCACTTTAAACCCAAATTTCCAATTTCAAAATCAATTGAAATTAAAATTTCAATTTCAAAAACATTAAATTTAAATTATCTGTGACTTAACCGATTTCCACGTGAAATCCATATTTGTGTGTGTATAGTCCAGGGGTTTTGCACAGTAGTGCAACATCATCCAATCATCACAGATTAAAATACAGGAATATAGTTGATAAACGATATAAACTATAACGCTTATCGTTCATGCACAGACCACAGATATATAAATATCACAGATAATAAATTACATCACAGATAATTTATCACAGATCACAACATAAATCAGGATATATCACAAAGCATCACATATCAGGGATATCAACAATTCACATTCAATACAATTCAAATATCCATAGATAAAATCAATTAATTATCTGATTTAATTAAATCAGATTAGTCACTAATCCTGGTTAATTAACATTAATAAGTTACAAATCATTTTGATTAGTTTTCCTTTAGTCATTTATTAATTAACCATTAATAATAATATTAATTAACCCTTAATTATAATTTATCAACCTTTAATTATTAAATAATTATCCTTTAATTATTTAATTAACCATTTAATTAATTATCTTTAATTAATTTATTAATTAACCCTTAATTAATTATCCTAAAAAAATTTAATTAACCTTAATTAATTTCAATAAGTGATTATTCTAATCACATATATAAATCAAATACAAATTTATTACTTTGAGTAATTATACTTTGACAAATCAATTTAAGTTTCTGATTAATTACTTTAAGTTAAGTAATTTCCTTTAAGTATTAGTTAACCCCTTTTTTTTATATTCCAAAACTGCTGTTACAAACACCCCACAAACCTGTCAACGCTCCGTTCTCCGACCCCCGACCACTGGCCAACCTACAACTCGACCCCTACCATCACTCAGAACCCCGAGACACTCGGTGCTTTCACGAGACAGTGGTGCATAAGTTTCTTATGTGATTAAAAACTAGGTTTACAAAATAAAATCCCACGTCGTCGTTGCCACCGTTATTTTCGCCACCTCCGACCATTTTCCCTAGCATCCCCATAGCCCCCTCCATCTCCACAACCAACCCCAATATCCACGAACCTATCGCTTGCCAGAAATCGATCAAAACTCGATCTCTAAACAAAAATCAACTGCTCTTAAATCACGCAACTAAAAATCATCATTTTATTTTTAAAAATCATAGTTTGGTCTAGGGATTCGATTCTTGTTCTTGAATCAATGTTTCGTGATACTAGAAATTTTCAGAAACAAAGTCCTTTACTGTAAAAACTTGAGCTTTCATTCTATATGCATTTTTATGTTATGCAACTATTTTTAGATGGCAACTCAAACTAAAACATACATATTTGTTTTTAGAAGCAAGGCTTAACATTGATCAGAGAGGAAGAAGTGGAATTTTCTTGGTGATCTGATAGTTTGGAACTAAGCAGAGAGATGAACAAACATAGATACACAGAGCCAATGCAACATATTTTCAAGTAGGAAAAAAACTAATTGCTACTCACAGCATAAATAAACAACAAAATAGAGTATGTTTAGGTAAGAGTTTACTCACAGGCTATAAAAGGAAGAACAGAGCACACTTTTGAGAAGCCAGTTGAAACTTTCTTTTGAATCTCTGGTTCAAGTTGAATTGTTTGTTTAAGTTTGTAATGATGTTTATTCTCCTTTGCTTGCTAAATTATGTTTTCTTGAACGAACTGGAACAATATAGATGTGTATATGTGGAAAGAAGGGTGTTTGTACAGGCTGATAAGTCTTTGCATAGGGTGATGATATTATTTTGTACAAGGTAATGTATTTTTCTTTTCTTTCTAGTACAAATATGTGTACCATAGGCAGTGATATTTTTCTTTCTATGGTGGCTGATAGATAGGGCATTAATTGCCTTGTACAAAACAATATTTTCTTCCATCTCGGCTGTACAATACGTGAGATAATTGATGGCTTCCTTTGTGTATATACTCATATTTATATTCACTTGCTTTGACTATGCTAAATTTTATTTCGGCTGAAATGATAATGTTGTGTACAAGCATTAATTATCTTTGTACATAAATGTTTATAAGAGGGCTGATATCTTTGCATTTTATTTGTTTTGGCCCTATTACTTTATGTTTCTACTTATCCTATTTTATAAAGATATTTTATTGTCTTATATTTATTTCATAAATTCAAACCATTATCAACCATCATTTCTAATATTTATTATTATCATTATTATTAAACCATTTATTTTCAAATTCACTCATATATGCCCAAATACATATATACACATAAATATACAATATTTACAATATTTTTAAACTTAAATGATTTATTTCAAAATGTTAATTCAAAAATCCAATTAATTATCAATTTAAATATATTAAAATCTGGGGTCGTTACATATTAAATTTGATTTCAATTAAAACGACAATTAAAAGATGTTGTTGTTAGTTACTTACATTGTTATATATGCTATTATCTGTATCTGTTCACCTGTGACATCTAACACCATTATCCGTTATTTATTACTGATGATATATGTCTGTTACTTATTGTTATATTATTATCATATCTGTTATCACTTTGCAAGTTCCCTGTTAGTATAGAATTCACTATGGGTTGAAATGATACATACCCGAACGATCTGTAGAATAGGAGGAAATCGTTATGGGTTGAAATGATAAACCCAAGCGATTTTCATTTGAATTGAATTTGGGATTGCGGGTTGAAAAGATATATACCCGTATATATTTTAAATTGTGGATTGAAATGATAAATATCCGTATCACTTGACCATAGGATAGAAAATTATATACAAACACCGTTGGTCTATATATACATATATTTTGAAAATGATTTCTATGGTTTTGAAAAGAAATATATGGTTTTAATAAATATTGATTTTAAAAGATTTATTAAAGTTGATTTAATAAAGTTGATATATAATATGTTTAAGTATTTATTTAATATATATATATATATTCAAATATAGAATTTATAATGATTCAGGTTGAAAAGATAAATTTGAAATTGATTTGAAATTATATTTATTTAAGAATTTTACTTAAATAAGTTTGATTTGAAATTTATTAAATTTGAGATTTTAAAGATATGTTTTATAACTTGAATTTGATTAAAAGTGACTTAAATGAATATTTCAAATTTATATAAATTTTAAATGGGATATTTTGTTTATTTAAAACTGTAAATTGAAGTTGTATTTAGATGTTATTGAAATGATTAAGTAAATATTTCAAAACTAAATAATAGTAAAGTGAATTTGATATATATATATATATATATATATATATGAAATTATCGAATTTAGTTTTGAAATGTTGAATACATAAACTTTGAAATATATTGAAATTGAAATGGTTTATGTTATGGTTCGAATCTGTATTTGAAATCAATATAATTTGAAATGGTTTATTAAGAAATTGAATTGAGTTGAAATTTATGAATTGAGATTGAATTAAAATTTAATTTTGGAATTCGAGTTGATTTGAATCGATTTGTGAAATTGAGGAAGCTATTTTATTTTATAAAGTATTTTTAAACTATATCTAAACTATTATTATTTTACTTTATAAATTATTTTAATATAAATTATTTTTATATAAATCATTTTCAATATAAATTATTTTATTATAAACTATTTTAACTTATAACTATTTTATATAAACTATTTTTATTTTATAAACTATTTTATTTTATACACTAATTTTAATATCTAAACTATTTAAGAGGAAAGTGTTATGGATTCCAAAATGTTATGATTTCAAGCTATGATTTCAAAGTGGTATGAATTTCAAGGTTTTGTTTTCCAAAGTGTTTTGATTTTTTTAAAGACTATGATTTCGAAAGAGGTATAACTTTGGAAAGTGATATGATTTTGGAAATGGATATATTTGAAGTGAAAATGATATCGTATTGATTTGGTTTTTGAAATGAAAATGATATTTTGGTTTTGAAGTATAAACTACTTTGAAATGACTGCGGTGTTATAATAACGTTTGGTTGTTAAAGAGACCGGGATCGGATATGGGCATACTCTCTGTCGATACCGAAAACCACTTTAACAACTATGTACATGGTGGATATTCCAGAATGAAGTAGGATGGTGGCGACGATCCTGAGGTATTTACGTGGACCTAACTCCCATGAGTTAGCATAAGGTGGCTAAAACAGGAGTGATTCTAGGCTAATGAGGTGGCTTCTCTTATTGGACACACTCCATCGTATGCCATTCTATTACTTTGTGATTGATTTGGTGCGCACCCTTGATTCGGGAGTGTGGCTCGAGTTGGGCGATTGCTGCGGCTTTGCGTTACCAACAGTCCGGATGCGTAATTGGTATATCTACCCTGACATTGCCTTGTTGTGTCGTGTCACCTACCATAGCGAGCTTTACTACGAGTCTGATTTGTGTCGTACCTATGGAGTATCCTCTGGTAGCTCCAGTTTACGGGGTATTACGGTACTGTATAGACTATTGGCATACCTAAAAATGTGTTAAGGTGGAAAATGTAAAGCCTTAACGCTTTTTTAAATAGTATACTTTACTGTAGACATTATTATAATAGCGTATATTACTACATAGTAGATAGTTTAACGGATCCTTAGAGGATGGTTATCCCAAACATCCTTTGAGTTACTTGTATTTCAGTTGATATTTCACTTGAGTTGGATTTATTAATATAAGAATGTTAATCCTGACTCGAGTGTTTTGTGTTTTGCTTTACACTCAGGTCAGACTGAGTGATACAACATTTGAGACTCACCTTTGTAGTTGGAGCTTCGCTTGGAGATCCAGCTATCTATCCAGCTTTCAGTTATTCAGTTGATTCCAGTGATGTATTCAGATCTTGTATTTGACTATTGTATTGAGACATCTTTGTATTCGGGGCTTCTGTTGTATCTTGTTTAACTCTGTTATATATATATATATATATAGTAGCTTCATGAACTACAATTCTTTTGTTTCCGCTGCTTATTTTTATATTACTCTGTGTCTGTGATTCTATGATTATTTATTTACTGTATATGTTGAGTTTTGCCAAATTTAAATTAACAATCTGATATTTTGAGCAATTCAAATCCGACATGTATGGATGCGAATGGTTGAAAAATTCAGGCTGTTATAATATGAAATTTATATATGTTAAAAAACATATTAAAAAGGATTTTCTGGATTTGTAGAATTTTTTAAAGTGTTTTGATGAATATATAAAATTATTTAAGGTTTGGTACTTAAATGTTTTATATATATTTATAAAAGGAGAAGGGTATTTTATAAAATAAACTATTGTTTATTTCTAAAAATTCTGGCAGTACTTTTAAGAAAAGAAAATTAAGCAACTAATAAGATTTTAACAAACATAGCAGGTTAGTCAAAAAGTATTTCTCTTTTTAGTTAAAGAAATTTACTTGTTTTTAGCCTGTTTCGCCACTTTCGGCACCTTGCTTCTGACACATTTGGCTTTCGACTTAGTTCCTCCGCCTCCATCATTAACAAAACCAATTTGCATGGCATCAAAGACTTGGTGCGCAGCGAATGGGAAAGAAGGCAGAAGGTATGAGGTCGAAACCCAGGGGTTCCGAAGGGGTTGAAGCACGCCTTTGTTTTGAAGCGAAAATTTCGCCTGCTTTGCTTTCAACTATGTTGCTTTCGACTTGGTTGGCTTCCGACTGGGTCAAATGGTTTAAAGATATGGTTTTAAGGAGGTTGCACCTTTGTTTTTAAATATAGGCTTTCGACTAAGTCGAAGCCCTTTAGCTGCCACTTTTCTTACCTTTCGAAGTCAATGGTTTCGAAAGGTATAATTTGTTTTCAAACTTGGCCACTTCTCCAAAGCTTTCGGAAGGGTGCTTTTGATACCATCACTTCTTTACTTAAGAATAGCTTTCGAAAGGAATGCTTTTAACTCTAATGGGTTTCAGATCCTTTTGCACTACTTGAAGGCATAATCTAAATGGTTTCGACCTAGACGGTTTTCAAAGGTGTTTTCCACATGTTTTAAATTGAACCCAAATGCTTTCGAAAGGTTTGCTATTTAAAAAGGTTTGATGCTTTCGAAAGGTTTTAAATGATGGTTTCGAAGGGGTGGTTCCCCAATGCTTTCGAAAGGTTTAAAGAAAGGTTTTGAAGGGGTGGTTCCTCAATGATTTCGAAAGGCTTTGAAGGAAGGTTTCCTAGTGGTTTTGAAAGGTCTAAGAGGAAAGGTTTTTCCAATGTTTTTGAAAGAAAATTTTAAAGTGTTTTAAAAGAAAGATGTCTAAGGATTTAAAGCTTTTGAAAGGAAGGTTTGGCCTTTCGGCCTAGATTGGTTTTTTACTTGGTTTCGAAAGAGGTGCTTTTAATGGATTCGAAAGGGGTACTTTCAAAAGTTAAATGTTTTCATCAACCAAGATTTGGGTAAAGTATATATATAACATGGCAAGGTGATTTTGAGTAAAGCATAGAAAATATATATTTTCCTTGTTTAAGTTTGATTTAAATGTTTAATTGAAAAAGTTTTCAAGGAAAATTTTTGGAAGGTATCCCTAAGTAAAATGACTCAGATAGTAGAATACCAGATGAGACTGGTATAGGGTCGTGCCCTATACATTAGCTATTAGCCCCAACTAATTTAGTCCAAAATTCCAGTGTGTGGGGCTTTGTCACAAGTAAGACTAAAATTATGATTACACATAGAAGGGAATATATATTTGTATACAGATAGGTAATTGGTGAGCCCGCAACCATTAGGATCAAGTGACCTTAGGAGATGTTAAATTAATGATAGACCGTCCAGAAGAGAAGTATTTAACAGATAATTAAGGACAGACCGTCCAAAAGAGGTGTGTCTAGCAGATGTTAGATTATTTTGTTATATTGTCTGGTAGACCCGAGTCAGCCAAAGGTTAGTAGTTAGCCAAACAAAACTATAGTGTTCGGACAGATAGTCCATTTGTTACCTGATATGTAAGTTTACATAAAATGCTTTACAGTTTTAACCAGTTTTGGTTACAGGATTATAAATTGCAAAAGGTATGTTTTACAAGGATATTAGTGAGGGGAAACCTGTTCCACTAAGCGGCGTGGTCTCACTTAATATCGTATATCCGTGATGTATAGTATTATTCACACCAGGCTTTATATCTGACTCGAAGTTTATATTTTTCCCCTTAAACTCTCGGGTGCTCAAAATTGATTTGAGTAGGCTAAGGGTTGAGGTTTTACAGGTTTTAGTAGGTTGACGAATAAAGCTTCAAGAGGCGAGTAGGTGGCTGACGGATAGCTATATAGGAGTTGTTGTTTTGTTTTATTTTCCGCTTTGTTGGATTTAAGACAGTTATGTCTATGTACTACTCTGGTCTACTAAGGTGCATCATCATATGTCGCTCTTGGCGTATTTATGTAATGATTATATTTTAATATCTGAACCTGGGAAACGATTATAGGATTATGTAATTTGAATGTGAAACATGTGTTTTGGAAATGTAATGTGAAAAGATGATTTTGAAATCTGTGATTTTGTTTCACATTCAAATGCTTCTGATATTATGGATGCCATTAACATAGCCGTATTTAGTCGTCGGAAGTTAATACTATGGATGACTGCAGCATCTGTAGCGTTTAGCTTTGGGCCTCTAGATAGGGGATGTTACAACTTGGTATCAGAGCATAGGTTTATGAAATACTTTAACTAAAAATGATTTTGGAGAACATAATCCTTAGGAATTAGAGTAAGATCGGGGTATGGGATAATGCTATAGTAATGTACTTGAATTTGCTATATATAAGTATACGCCATATCTCTATTCTTCTATCTCTATTTAGGCTATTCTTCTGTGTCTCACGAGACTTCAATACATATATGGATGCTAGAAGAGGCAGAGTTAACCTATGAGGGGACAGCACCACCACCAATGGGAATGCTCGACCCAATACAAGGAGGACTCAAAGTCAGGCTCAAGCTGAGAATGTTGGTGCTGGAGTCCTACAATTAGATATGGGGGCTATGTAACAGTTTTTCGTAAATATGATGCAAGCTAGGATTGCTGCTGGGGTTGTTGGAGGAAATGCTATGGGAGGAGTTCAGGAAGCTCCGGTGGTCAATCATTATGCCAACTTGAGTAGAGACTATGCCAGGCTTGGAGGGAAGCCATTTATTGGAACTGAGGATGCGATAGAAGTAGAAAATTGATCGTTGCACTGCGAAAGGATTTTTGCTAACTTGGGGCTCAATGATGAGTAGAAGAGGAGACTTGCCTCGAGACAGCTTCAAGGGGCAACTTTGTTTTGGTGGAATAGAGTGACTACTGGAGTAAACGAAGAGGAGATGACATGGGCTGAGTTTAGGAGAAGGTTCCAGGAGAGGTTCATGTTGTTAATGGCTCAATCTATTCTGATCAGAAAGTTTGCTGAGTTAGAACAAGGAGAAATGTTAGTTCTGGAGTATGCTAGCAGGTTTGAAGAGTTGGCTAAATATGGGTATGCCACTGCTGATACAGTGATGAAAAGGAATGAGAAGTTCACTAGGGGATTGAAGCCTGAGTTGGCTAGGGCTACCTTACCGCATATAAGAGATCCCTGTGACGTGGTAGTGGAGATGGCGTTAAGACATGAAGAGATGCTTGCTTGTTTGGAGAAGAAGAAGGAGAAGGAGGTCCAGGTTGGGCAAGGTCAGAAGAGAAAGTTCTTTCATAAGAAAGGTGCTCAGAAAGGTGGAGCAACGAAGAAAGGGAAGTCTGAAGTGGTCTGTTATAAGTGTGATAAGAAAGGCCATTATGCTCATGAGTACCGGAAAGGTAATAGAAAGAAGGCTGCTGAGAAGAAAAGAGTTAGATGTTTCAATTGTGATTAAGTTGGGCACTACAAGAACCAATGCAAAGAGCTAGCTAAAGGAGATAAAGGCCAAGTATTTGCATTGAAGCCTGCTACTTCAAGGCCGGCAGTGCAGAAGAAAGGAAAGGAGGTTTTGGGAGGTACGCTTTAGATCCATGATATGTCTATTAGCATTTTATTTGATACCGGTGCATCTCATTCTTTTATATCTCGATGTTTGGTAGATAAACTTAACCTAGAACCCACATATTTAGTTACTTCCTTAAGGGTTGCAAATCCGATAGGAGGGTATGCGACACGTGGGATGAAGTGTGACCACTTAGAGTTTGATTTGTTAGGTCATACCTTTGTTTGTAGTTTACATATATTTGACTTTGTAGGGTTCGGAATTATATTGGGTATGGATTGGTTAAGTGAATATGATGCTAGGATATTCTGCCAGGATAGGAAAATATCACTTAGATACACGGACTGTACTGATCGGATAGTTTATACCGTGGAAAACCCTAGCTGTGAGGTGAATGCTTTGTTGGGAGCTATGGAGTTAGAAGATGAGTTGAATTGCGTTTTCGTGGTTAGAGAATTTGCAGATGTTTTTAAGCCGGTAGTAGGATTGCCATCGAAACGAGCCATTGAGTTTCAGATAGATTTGGTTCCTGGAGCAGAACCGGTAAGTAGACCGCCAAGCCGGATGACACCTACAGAGATGAGGGAGTTAAAGGCTCAGTTGGTAGATTTGGAAGGCAAGAGTTTTATCAGACCGAGTAGTTCACCTTGGGGAGCAGCCGTAGTATTTGCTAAGAAGCCGGACGGATTGTTAAGGCTATGTATCGATTATCATAAGTTGAATGAGAAAATGATAAAGAATCGATATCTATTGCCTAAGATTGACGATTTGTTCGATCAGTTGAGTGGAGCCTAGATATTTTCTCAGTTGGATTTGGCTACAGGTTTTAATCAGCTTAAAGTGGCTGAAGATAGTATACCTTTGACGCGTTTAGAACAAGGTATGGGTCATACGAATGGTTAGTTATGCCATTCGGACTCACTAATGCGCCGGCATTTTTTATGGATTTGATGAACCAGATTTTCTGAGAGCACTTGGATAGGTTTGTGTTGGTTTTCATAGATGATATTATGATATACTCTAAGGATGAGAAGGAGCATGAAGTTCATCTTAGAGTTGTGTTTGAGATGCTGAGACAGCATCAGCTAAAGGAAAAGTTTTCGAAGTGCCATTTTTGGAAGAAGTAAGTGAAATTTTTTGGTCACGTGGTTTCGGAGAAAGGATTGTCAGTCAATCCAGATAAGATCAAAGCTGTTAACAATCGGAAGAAACCGAAGATGGTGACTGAGATTAGAAGTTTTCTTGAATTGGCTGGATATTATCAGATGTTCATTAAAAAAATTCACGGATAGCAGCACCGATGACCAAGCTAACGCGAAAGGATGTGAAGTTTGTGTGGACCGATAAGTATGAGGAAGCATTCCAGAACTTGAAACACTTGTTGACCTATGCACCTGTGTTAGTGGTTCCGGAAGGAAATCAGGACTTGGTAGTTTATACAGATGTGTGTGGAACTGGATTAGGGGCGGTGTTAATGCAGAAAGGCAAAGTGATTGCCTATGCTTCTAGACAGCTTAGACTGCATGAGGTTAGATACCCGACCCATGACTTGGAGTTAGCTACAGTGGTATTTGCATTGAAGGTGTGGAGGCATTACCTTTTGAGAGAGAGGTTCAAGCTTTATATGGATCATAAGTCGTTGAAGTACTTGTTCTCTCAGAAGGAGTTGAACATGAGACAGCAGAGGTGGTTAGAGTTTTTAGCTGCTTATGATTTTGAAATAGAGAACACACCGGGGAAAGGCAACAAGGTTACAGATGCGCTTAGTAGGAAGCATCAGAATGCAGTGTTAGCTATGATAGCAGAATGGAAAGGCTTGAAAGCGTTGTCAACTTGTAGAGTGCAGTGGAGATCCGAAGCTGGGTCTAGTGGAGGATCTGTTATATTTCTTGTTTAGAAGCCCGACCGATATTAATTGAGAAGATTGCTTCTAAACAGGAAGAGGGTCCAGTGTTAGCTGAAAGGATCAGGAAATTAAGGGATGGAACGGAGATCGATGACTTGAAAGATTTTACTCTTGATCAAAGTGGGTGGTTGAGAAAGAAGGGTAAATTATGTGTTCCAGAAGTAGGAGACATAAGAAAGGAAATTTTGGAGGAATGCCATCGTTCGAATTTCACTATTCACCTAGGAGGAACGAAAATGTATCAGGATATGAAAAGAAGTTTCTTCTGGGAAGGAATGAAGAGGGATGTTGGCTTATGGGTGAAACAGTGTTTGAACTGTCAGTAGGTGAAAGCCGAGCATCAGAAGCTAAGTGGGTTGCTTCAGCCATTGGACATTCTGGTTTGGAAATGAGATTCTATTTCTATGGATTTCATAGATGGGTTGCCGAGATCTAATAGAGGAAATGAAAGTATATGGGTCATAGTGGACAGATTGACCAAGAGTGCCTATTTCGTTCCCGTTAAGTCAAATAGGACGGCACCTATATTGGCTAAGTTATTTATTAAGAATGTGGTTAGACTTCATGGAATTCCTAGTAGTATTGTTAGTGATAGAGATTCTTTATTCACTAGCGAATTTTGGAAGAGTCTACAAGAGAGTTTAGGAACCAAGCTCAAGATGATCGCTTACCATCCGTAGACAGATGGAAAAATGGAAAGAGTTAAAAAGATCTTGGAAGACCTGTTAAGGGCTTGTGTATTAGACTTCGGGGGATCATGGGAAGACCATCTACACCTAGTTAAGTTTTCCGTATAACAATAGTTATCAGACTAGTATAGGGAAGGCACCGTTTGAGGCTTTGTATGGAAGACCATGTAAATCCCTTGCATGTTGGTTAGAGACCGGAGATAGATTAGTCCTTGGTCCCGATTTGGTAAAAGAAGCAGCAAAAAATATTGAGCTGATAAGGGTGAGAATGAATGAAGCTCGGTCTAGGCAGAAGAGCTATGCAGATAGAAGATGGAAAGATTTAGAGTTCTCTGTTAGAGATCATGTTTTCGTCAAAGTATCGCCGATGAAAGGTGTTATCAGGTTCGGGAAGACAGGGAAGCTAGCACCGAGACTCGTAGGACCATTTCCTATTTTAGAGAGGGTCGGAAAACTTGCGTATATAGTAGACTTACCAAGTACTTTGGAAAGAGTCCACGATGTTTTCCATGTATCTCATCTGAGGAAGTATGTTAGGGATCTAGACACTACTATAGCACCGACTGTGTTAGAAGATTTAGTAGTGGAACCAGACATGACTATAGTCAGGAAGCCTATCCGGATAGTCGCGAGAGATAAGAAGAAGTTGAGGAACAAGACAGTCAAATTAGTGAAGGTCCAGTGGAGTGACGATGATAAAGACTATACTTGGGAGACTAAAAGAAGGATTATATATGCTTATCCTGATTTGTTTGATGATATGTTTTACTTTTGATAGTTTTGTTGTGTACCTTACCGTAATTTCGAGGACGAAATTTTTTAGGGAGGGGAGATTGTAACCCCATATTTTTAGTGACATTATTTAGGAAATTTAATTAGTTAAATTAAACTAAATAATGTGGGTTGATTAATGGATTGAGGTTTGTGATTTAATTAAGGGGTAGTCGTGCCATGTTAATGAGTAAAAAATGAATCAAAGAATTAAGGTGTTAGGAAATAAGGGAGGGCAAAATGGGAAAATGATTAAACTTATACCCTAAACCCTTAGGAAACCAAAACACACGTTCATTTCATATTTCTCAAAAAAACACTTCTAAGGCCGGCCACCATTAGCAATCTCAGAAGAAGATAAAGCTAGGATTCAAGAGAAGAATCAAATCAATTAATCAAGATCAAATCTCACATCCTTAAATCACAAAGCTAAGGTAAATAACGACTACATCCCATTTTTCTTAATGATTTTCGGTTTAAGGAAAAATCCGAATTATTTGCATGATTATGCCATGTTTTTTACTGATTAAATTATATATATATATATATATATATATGCTTGTTGATGATTTATGCTTATTCATATAGATTTTATGATATTTTTTATGTGAAAACCCTATTTATTTACATCCAAATGCCTTTAGAATTTAGATTTATATCATAAACGATATTTAAGAGATGCGTTTCAATTTTCATAATTTTCTGAATTAATGTTGATTTTATATTAATTTTCTAATGAAGAAAATGATTTATTGGGTTATAAATTATTTATGGCTAAATAATTAATTATTTGTGTCTGAAATTTATATCTGCTATAAAACATATTAAAAAGGATTTTCTGGAATTTTTGTAGAGTTTTTCAAAGTGTTTTGATGAATATATAAAATTATTCAAGGTATGGGACTTAAATGTTTTATATATTTATAAAAGGAGAAGGGGTATTTTATAAAATAAAATTATTGTTCATTTTTGAAAATTATGGCAGTGCTTTTAAGAAAAGAAAATTAAGCAACCAATAAGATTTTAACAAACATAGCAGGTTAGTCAAAAAGTATTTCTCTTTTTAGTTAAAGACAAAATTTACTTGTTTTTAGCCTGTTTCGCTACTTTCGGCACCTTGCTTCCGACACAGATGGCTTTCGACTTAGTTCCTCCGCCTCCATCATTAACGAAGCCAATGCGCATGGCATCAAAGACTTGGTGCGCAGTGAATTTGGAAGAAGGCGGAAGGTATGAGGTCGAAACCCAGGGGTTCCTACGGGGTTGAAGCACGACTTTGTTTTAAAGTGAAATTTTCGCCTGCTTTGCTTTCGACTATGTTGCTTTCGACTTGGTTGGCTTCCAACTGGGCCAAATGGTTTAAAGAAATAGTTTTAAGGAGGTTGCGCCTTTGTTTTTAAATATATGCTTTCGACTAAGTCGACGCCCTTGAGCTGACGCTTTTCTTACCTTTTGAAGTCAATGGTTTCGGAAAGTATACTTTGTTTTTAAACTTGGCCACTTCTCCAAAGCTTTCGGAAGGGTGGTTTTGACATCATCACTTCTTTACTTAAGAAGAGCTTTCGAAATGAATGCTTTCGACTCTAATGGGTTTTAGATCCTTTTGCTCAACTTGAAGGCATAATCCAAAAGGTTTCGACCGAGACGGTTTTCAAAGGTGCTTTCCACATGTTTTAAATTGAACCCAAATGCTTTCGAAAGGTTTGCAGTTTAAAAAGATTTGATGCTTTCGAAAGATTTTTAATGATGGTTTCGAAGGGGTACTTCTCCAATGCTTTCGAAAGATTTAAAGAAAGGTTTCGAAAGGGTGGTTTCCCAATGATTTCGAAAGGCTTTGAAGGAATGTTTTCCAGTGGTTTCGAAGGTCTAAGAGGAAAGGTTTTTCCAATGTTTTCGAAAGGAAATTTTAAAGTGTTTTAAAAGAAAGATGTCTAAGGTTTTAAAGCTTTCGAAAGGAAGGTTTGGCCTTTCAGCCTAGATTGAATAAAGGGTTTTACTTGGTTTCGAAAGATGTGCTTTCAATGGATTCGAAAGGGGTACCTTTCAAAAGTTAAATGTTTTCATCAACCAAGATTTGGGTAAAGTATATATATAACATGGCAAGGTGATTTTGAGTAAAGCATAGAGATTATATATTTCCCTTGTTTAAGTTTGATTTAAAGGTTTAAATCAGTTTGAAAAGGTTTTCAAGGAAATTTTTGGAATGGTATTCCTAAGTAAAACGACTCAGATATTAGAATACCAGATGGAACTGGTATAGGGTCGCGCCCTATACATTAGCTATTGGCTCCGGCTAATTTAGTCTAAAATTCCAATGTGTAGGGCTTTGTCACAGGTAAGACTAAAATTATGATTACACACAAAAGGGAATATATGTTTGTATACATATAGGTTATTGGTGAGCCTGCAAAACCATTAGGATCAGGTGACCTAGAAGATGTTAAATTAGGGACAGACCGTCCAGAAAAGAAGTATTTAACAGATAGTTAAGGACAGACCGTTTAGAAGAGGTGTGTCTAACAGATGTTGGATTATTTTGTTATATTACCTGGTAGGCCCGAGTCAGCTAAAGGTTAATAGTTGGCCAAACAAAACTATAATGTTCGGACAGATAGTCCATTTGTTACCTGATATGTAAGTTTGCATAAAATGCTTTACAGTTTTAACCAGTTTTGGTTGTAGGATTATGAACTACAAAAGATATTTTTTACAAGGATATTAGTGAGGGGAAACACGTTCCGCTTAGCGGTGTGGTCTCACTTAATATTGTATATCCGTGATGTATAGTATTATTCACATCAGGCTTTATGTCTGACTCAAAGTTTATGTTTTTCCCTTTAAACTCTCGGGTGCTCAAAATTGATTTGAGTAGGCTGAGAGTTGAGGTTTTACAGGTTTTAGTAGGTTGACGAATAAAGCTTTCGGAGGCGAGCAGGTGCTGACGGATAGCTATATAAGAGTTGCTGTTTTATTTTATTTTCCGTTGTGTTGCATTTAAGACAGTTATGTCTACGTAGTACTTTGGTCTACCAAGGGGGCATCATCATATGTCACTCTTGACGTATTTATGTAATGATTATATTTTATCTGAACCTGGAAAATGATTATGGGATTATGTAATTTGAATGTGAAACATGTGTTTTGAAAATGTAATGTGAAAAGATGTTTTTGAAATCTGTGATTTTATTTTATATTCAAATGCTTCTGATAATATGGATACCATTAACATAGCCGTATTTAGTCGCCGGAAGTTAATACTATGGATGACTGCAGCATCTGTAGCGTTTAGCTTTGGGCCTCTAGATAGGGGATGTTACAACAAAATAGAAGAAAATATATTTTAAGTGATGAACAAAGAGAAATGCTCGTATGAGAGATAGAGAACGAAGGAGAGCTATGAGTCAAGAACAACAAGAATATTATCTAGCTCGGTGTCATGAAATGTATCGACAAAGAAGAGAAAGATCCTAAAATGCATCTTTAGGAAGAACTATAAATACTACAAGCGTGCGCTATTGTCACGCGCGATGCGCGTACCGTAACACTCGTATTGATATTCACCACCTTTATCAAAACGTAGTATGGTTCAACTGATTTTCAACTCCTGCTTTATACATCAGAAATTTGTTGAAAAACTTTATCCTTGTATATTAGTAAGCATACATGAGCAAAATTCAAATAATCATCCATCAATGTTTCGAAGAATTTGTTTCCTCCTTGGGAAACTTTACCATGTAAATCTACAATGTTAGAGCGCATTAAGTTAGAGCAACTTGAATGTTTTAGTTATTGTTTTGTGTGATTTACATAATAATTTTCCTTGTATACGTATTTCACACTTGCTAACATTTCACCGTCACATTTTGATATAGTCCTAGATTAAGCGTGCTATACAATTTGATTATGCCATCTTCTCCCCAAATCAATTTCTTTAACATTCAATAGATTAATCGGTCAATTCGATAATCACCGCAATTGCACTAAATATCGAAATTATTGCAAATCATTTTCTTCAGCAATTTGTAAATCTGTTCAATCATTTAGGGCATTGTTGAAAAGTATTTACTTTTTGCACCAATTAAGTAAATCTTCAAACATTCATCGAAAGATGTTGAAAATATACCTTGAAAAACACATTTTCATTGAAAGTGGAATTGTTGAGAAACTAATTCATAGGCATCCAATTGTAGAAAAGCACAATCTTGTTGATGATACATGGTTAGGCAAATTTCTGACTTCTTAGGGTGATCCGTGTTTCTCGATGGTCAATAGAGTATCAATTGGATTCAGCACAACAACTCAATCTCGTGAACATTCAACGTAAAATACCATGTTGATCCAATTTGCACTCATCAATACTAAATAATCTCCCTTGACAACCTAGTAGACTAGTATAACCGCACAACGGTGGGGAAACCGACCGTTGTGGTATTTGTAACAAAGAAAAACGTTTTTGTTTAATTTTTTTCTTTATTATTAATTTGATAAAAAATTAACTGTATTTTAAAAAAATAAAAATAATTGAAACTGTGTAAATTCAGTTATATCAATGATTGAAAATGTAGGTCAACTTGATACTAAGGATGTGCTATTAATGTATTGATATGAACTACCCACAGACACGCAGACATATATGTAGATTCAATATACACTTAATTTTGAGCTTATTTGTAGTTCTAACGTATTAATGAATTTGAAAAAAAAAATCAAAAAAATGTCACCGTAATATACATCATCGTATTTTTTTTCAATACCTAATTAAAGAAGACTACTAATGCAAAAATTGATTAAATAAATAAATCTCATATTATCGAACTACAATGTTTAAATAAATTACCTAGAAATACCATTATTATATGAAAAACTAACACTGCTGAAGTAAAAACAAGAAATAAACTAAAATTACTGAAGAAAAAAAACTAAACTTTGGATTCTGCCATTGTTGATATTTCTTCTAACAAGAAACTTGATTCCGCCACATAATCAATAACTGATTGAAACATAACATTGGATTTTTGTTTTTTTTCATTCATGTACTCAATTTGGGCAACACCAACTCTAGAAAGACGAGGGATCAAATTTGACTTCTTCATGCTGGTACTTCAGTTTTCCACCGTGCTTTGCAAGCAGCATACCATCTCCTTTCACTTACCACTTGTTGGGCTTCCTTTACCGTCAGCTACTCTTGATGTCTGACTGCATCATTTATACAAACCATTATGGTATTGGTAAAAACTCTCACGCCTTGTTCTATATCAAGTGTTTGTGCATGAAATCATATACCTTGCGAATCTCAATTTTTTTAGACAGTTAGTTGAAGCCCTTACATGCATGCACAGACTACATCGTTAATCAAATCCATGGTTAGCATGATGCAAAATGACGATATAGTAGACTTGGGTAAGGTGTAATTAAAGTTTTAATTCATTCCACATAACTTTAGCATATGTAATTAAAAGCTAACTAAAATATACATATCTATGCACCTACACATATACATCCATAAATGTGCATTTATCTTCCTATTAACCAAATCAACTCTGTTTTAGTTCAAAGTAATTCTTAGAGCTAAGCTTAGGATTCAATATTTAAAATACTGCATGCGTAAATTTAGAACTAATGTAGCATGGAAGGTGTGATTGACTAAAATGAGAATTCATGTTCAGTATCTATAGAAAAAATAAGCAGAGAAAATGTTCATACCATTATTTGAAACAGTACCCTACTTTACAGGTTTAAAGCTGGAACTCTTTCATATTTAACATTTTTTGCTGAATCTCAATGGAATTAAGAAAGTACCACCATATTTACGTCGATCAATAGAATAAATAAATGGTGGAATTTAAGTTTTAATGGAACGGAAAAGTGAAAAAGGAACGGGTGCTTGGAATATTTGTTAAAAGTTAACAATAAATGGGGCTTGATTCATATACGACCAGAGCTAAAGTTAATGTGTGAGTTTACAATTTGCAAGTGGAGCACATAAAAGCTTAGCTTAGAAATAGGAATATAATAAAAATGTTAACCGAACGTTAGCTTGGCTCCAAATTCAAATACGGAAGGAGCATATTATCTAATGGGCATATCACCCAACCCACTTTAAGCGTGGAAATAAGCACATCTTGATAGTGACTGGATTTTATATAGTCATTTGAACTACACCATCAGCTCCCCAGGAACTTAACTGAGAGAATAGCACAGAGTAATTAGTTACGGGCATATAAAAATGTGAATCAATTCGGTATGCTTTTCAAGTTTACATGAATATAATACTGCACCGATAATCATTAAAACAAAGCATGACATTCTATCCACTTGATATTCCATGCAATGATAAACAATGAATATCTTCCACTTCTATAATACGCAAGAAACATCTTGTAAAGGAAGATGTTAGCATTTTATTTCTTAAATTTGTGTAACAATCAACTATACTAGTAGGAGTCTAAGAGATGATAATATGCAACAACTAGGTTAATAGAACACAAAGTAAGCAATTTGTTGGTTCTTGTGACCGTTATGTAACTGCAAAACAAAATTGTGGCTACTCTTGATTATCTGCCATGCGAATGCTGTTATATTCCAGTATTCCTCACAAAAATTTCTTCTTTGGTTTATTTCTGCTTGCAGTCCTCTTTCAACCTGTACACAAAGCAATAAATTAGATAATCATCCCTTTTTGGTTGGTATTCTAGTTCAACTTTGCAGTGCTTTTGCTTATTTTCATAAATAAGTAAAATTAACCGATATTTGAATGGTTTAGCCATATATCAGATGGTCAAAATGATTTTCTTCCATCCTCATTCGACCCTGAGACTTTGAACATGGAATCACAAAGTATGCCTTAAAGGAATCACTTCTATAATCCTCAACACATCTACTTAACTTCTCTTGCTTAATGCACTTCAGACTTCACCGTTAGCTGGAAAAATTCCATCTCCTACTAAATTGTTTAGAACATGCACAAGTAGCCTTACTTCCTATAGCAATGCCAATTAATACCAACATTTAGGGATCAACTGTTGAGGTACAGAATTACTTTTAATTGCAACTCAGTTTACATTCAATTAAGGCTCAGTGCGACCACTCATGAATCCAACTTGTTAATTCCACTTGCATGTGTTAAGGTACAGTTGAAAAAGAATAAAAGAGCGAAACTGGTAATGAAATTCAACCATCTACTTTCTTTATTGAGATTTTAACTTAGAAAAAACATGTAAAATTAAAATGTAGCAGTTCAGCACGGTCGATGTATCCATCTAAACCATGTATCATCTATTAAAAACTGATAATGTATCCAAAATTGCGTTGGAGTATTTGGAGCTCACTTTGAGTTTTAGGCACGGTCAGCATTCAACTAAATAAGAGAAGGAAAAAAAAGCGTTGATAACAAATGTTAGAATTAGTTTATTTTCGCTAACTGATTGAAAGAGGGAAAGTTACAATTATAGTCAATAAACAGTAGGACAATTTCTTTACTTCTACAACAGTTTGCATTTGATTTAAATATATGCTAGAGGCATTTACTGATTGCATACAGTCTATTTCAGATTTGAAGGCTTTCTTACGTAGTTTAAATTCAGATGTAAAAATTACTTCAACTTTTAAATTCAGCTTGTATTTCAGATGTAACAATTTAATGCTTGGATTTGATAATGATGTAAATACAAAGAATGAGAAAGAATGTCATTTAAGTCAAACATTAATCTGTCAAATCCAATTTTTGATATCAAAGTTTAAGTGCTACAAAGAGGCTAAGAAAGAAGGTGACATGGGTATAAATATATGTCTCATTTCTAAAAATTTGTACAACGCTTAGGTAATCGCCCAGATAACTCGGTTAATTTTAAATGAATGCATATTGCTTCCGATAATAATTAGACTATACCTTGAACAAAAAAGGCATATTTGGCAACCTGTGAATCATGTTATCATTTTAGACAACACTATACTATTTCAATTGGTTGTGTAATAGAGGCGAAAAAGTTTTGTGTTGCGTTAGTACCTAGGTAGTACGCATTTAAATTGGTAAATGTACAATATAGAGGAATGTACTAATTTGGTGAAGAATCGTCATTAAGAAATCAGAAAGCTTGTCAGAAACATTGGGTCTGCAAGAAATAAGTTATATAATTGTATTGATTTCATTTACCAATTTAAACAGCGTAGCAGTTTAGTGAAATGATCAATATTCAACTTCATTACAATAATTGATCATCGAAAAAGCCTCCATAAATTTTAAGTGCATAATAACATAAGGAACCAAGTCATTGCAATTCAATTTTGTCTTGGATAAGATTCACGAAAATAATTGACATCGTTTATGAGACCAAACACATCAAAAGCTTGATGAATCCATGAACTCAGCAAGAAGCTGTAACAATAACAGCAATTATGAGCAATAAGATTTAGAGACTCACCATTTCCAAATTTTATTATTATCATGGTCACCATAAAAAAATATTCTTTGGAACCAGTAAATAAATTATGTACAAAGGAACATAATATTGACACTAGCATGCAAATCAATGTGAAATATTTTATATGAATGCATAGTTGGATACCGGTACTTTTCAAGAAAAATGAATGTGGTGTAGTATTTTCATCAGATTAGACTATCAATGCAGATCTCTTCACCATCCATTTTTTAGAATAAAGTAGAAAATTATTGAAATAAAAAAGAAGAAATAAACGAAAATGTACGTAGAGGACTTGATTGAGGGGAAGTAGCGGCATCAAAAGGAAATTAAATATCACTAAACAAAGGTTACCTTAAAGTTTGAATCCCTAGTCCATTTCAACATAAGGATTTTGATCGATGTGGGATATATTATCTTAGTTGCAGCACCACCTTCAAGTTTTCTCAAGGTTGCAAAACCTCAGACATTCTCAACAAATCATAACTTAGTTGACTAACGATCCTCTTCATTAATCCATGAGGATATACATATTCGCTTCACAAATCCTAGATGTAACCGCATAACTCACCTCCATTTCTATGATTTGAGAAGGTCAAGACATGCGATAATTATACAACAGAAAACATACAACGGAAAAAATGGAAAAAAATGTGAATAAAATTTGACTGCAAAAGGAGATTACAGAAATGCATAATCGAGATCGAACTAACGTGGATAGTGGATTTCACAAACCAAGCACATAAAAAGTCAAAATACATAGCATAGTTTTGAATTATACCCACCGCCTTTTCTTGAATTTATAACCATACGGCTTCTACGTAAAATGTTGCTATCAAATGAAATTGGAAAGTACATGCCCATGCACAATGTTTATATTAAGAAGCAGCAACATCCTTGTAATAAAAAATATAACATCAACGTTTGCTAATAATCTATTGGTAATTTGAATGTGACCGTTGAATGATAGATTTTTTTGTGAATAACTTATTTTATATTTGAGAAAGAAGAAAGAAAAAAAATCAAACTGCAAGAAGATATGATGAAAAATACAAAAATAAGAAGTTCTTACTCCTTGTATATACATCGATCAAATGAATAAATTAAATGCAGTCAGATGAAGAGTTCAAATAAATTGTTGGAGTAATTAAAAAGATAAAATATATTCATTTACGTCGATCACTCGCCACGTTGATCTTCCACTTTGTTCTTAGATTATTTTGTACCTTAGCTGATTCTGTCAATTAATGTGCATTTTGTAAACATATCGTCTTGTCTATTTTCTTCCCTCTCATTGGATTGATCATCATAGTGATGATCCTGCTTGTATGTAATAGCAAACTTTTGTACGGACTTTGATTTTTAAAATAAAAAATGAGTGCTTTCCTCATAAGAGTACCACTGTTTCATCAAAAAAAGTTTTAATTTTAAAATTGAAAATTGGAACTTTGAACTCAAATGTGTAATGACTAGAATTTGAAAGTTTATGAAAAAATTCAAACTTTTTGAATAGAAAATCCATTACAAATTAAATATTAAACAAGTGTGAGAAAATTTATTATTAAGTTACACATCATGTGCGGATAGAAGAAATTTATTTTACTTGGTATAACAAAACTTAAGGATGACTTGATTCATAGAATTCAAAATTTCCAACTTTTCTCATTCAATCAACCAATTATGGGCTCGGTTATGCATGATAATGCTAAAGTTGGAAATTTGCTGGTTATGCATGATAATGCAAGTATGTGCAAAGATGATGCTCGTTTGTTGTAACTTTAGCATTATCATGCATAAAGATTCACCCAAGCATATTTACTGGTTAAAAAACTTAAAGAACGTCTTTGTCTTTACCTCAGATAAATTGTGCATTGAAAACAGCACAACCAAAAATAAATTAATAGTCCCAAAGATGACAGATTTTACCTCAGATAGGAGCAGAAGTTTAAGCTGTACGTGGGACTGCACCATTTCAAGAATATTTCCTCATTCATAATAGAAAATTGTGCATTCAAACTTAAGGGAGGGGAAAAAAATGTAGCACGTCGAACGTAAATGTAGAATCTTGTATTGTGAAAGTTGTATCGGTTGGAAGCAAAACTCATGCCATGGGTTTTTTAATAATATGTATACACGCAATTTTAGAATAAGCATAATTAGTGCCACAGGAAGAACTGTATTTCTAAATTTATTATTCCATTGTTTCCAAAATCCAAAGTGTCTTGTAAAACTTGGTATTTAATTTTTGCAACTGACTGAAGCCTTACATTCATATAGAATTTTTAATTCAATCAATCAGGTACTCATTGAAAATAAAACGTAAGGGAAGATACGCCGAGGTCAAAAAACTTAAAATCCTAGGATTTAAATATGCTCAAATTACTAATCTTCAACATTAGAGATTGCGGTATCCTACATTATGGTATCCATCATTAATTACAATCAATAACATATACATCTAAATTCATAAAAAAAAGTTACCTTTTTCTAACATCAATTGGATCTTGCTTAGGAAAAAACTCTGGCATATCATCATATACCCTATTTGCGCCGCCATCAGTACAAATCCGCAACTCAGCTGTAATTCAAATAAAGAGAAAGGAGCCACGAAATGATTTGAAGCTGAAAGTCAGATCCGAAAATTTGGATCCTATTTGTGCCGCCATCAGCAAAAATCCACAACTCAGCTGTAATTCAATCGAACCGAGAATTTACCTGTTGCGGTTGAGAAAAATCCCTAGGTTTCCATGGCCAGTTTAGGGTTTTACGAAGCTTAGGTCACACGTAATTCTCTCCTAACCCATAATTAGTACCAATTACTAAAGAAGCGGCTAAAAATGATGCGAGATCCGAGAAAAAAAATGAACTGCAAAAATGAGGCGATCTTCTCGCTTTGAATAGAGTGAGTGAAGGGAACATCCTACGGAGGTGGAGCCGGTAGCCTTGAAGTAGAGCAGCGGTTGATTTGGACAAGGAGCGGTACTGGTTTGGCTTTAGAGAACAAAAACACGGATTGAGGAGAAATAGGAGGCAGAGAAAATCGCAAGACAAAATAAAATAAGGCGGAGCTTGATTTGGGCTTCAGAGTATTTCATTTTGGCTAGTAGAAGTAAGCAAACCTCCCCAACGGTCGGTTTGATTAGTGCATTATCTAAAACAATTTCTTGTTCCAATTTTATTTACAAAATTATTGCTACTATATTAAGTAATAGAATAAAGGGTACTTTTGGCACAGGTTCTTATTAAGTTTCAAAATTCACGAAAAGTCCTTCATTAAATTTCAGTGTAAATTAGGTCCCTGTTTTTTATTCACGATTATTGCAGAGCATGATGCAACATTTCATAAAAGTTGCTGACATTTCCGCAACATTTCTGTACACTGTGAACATAGTGTATGAAAGTTGCTGAAATATCAACACTTATTTATAAAAGTTGCTGATATTTCAGCAACATTTATGTACACTGTGAACACAGTTTATGAAAGTTGCTGAAATATCAGCACTTATTTATAAAAGTTGTTGACGTTTCAGCAATAATTTTTCTTTGTTTTTACAATAAAACTTTGACACAAATAGTTGCTGAAATATCAGCACTTATTTATAAAAGTTGCCGACATTTCAGCAATAATTTTTCTTCGTTTTCAGAAAACAGGGACCCGCTTTACAATGAAACTTTGACAGGGACCCGCTTTACAATATGAAAGTATGATAGGGATGCTTCCCTAATTTCCACTAGAATAAAAGTGTTTTTGCCTTTTGTCATTTTAGACTTTTAGAAAATCAAAGTGCTTTTGTGCCATGTAAACTTATTTATAAGAATTCTCTTTTGGCACATGAAATGGTAAGAAAATTTAATAATAAGAATGGTGATAATATTTGTATTAAAGTAGACTTGCAAAAAGCTTATGATAAAGTAAATAGATTTTTATCATATCATGAGATGTATGGGTTTCCCTATTAAGTTTTGTGATTTGATCTTTGAATGTATTAATACTCCTACTTTTTCTGTACTTATTTAAGATAAAACAGAGGGTTTCATCAAAAGTAATAGGGGCATTAGACAATGTGATCCATTATCACATTATCTGTTTATTATGGTTATGGAGTATTTTTCCATTTTAATGGAAATAGAAGCTATTAAGGGTAATATCCCAATAAACAGAGTTCAGCCTTCTATTAACCATCTTATTTATGCTGATGATCTTATGGTTTTTATTAAGACAAATAGAGGTAATGCAGAGGCTACAATTTTTTTTTTAAATTTTTGTATAAGTGTGCAGGGTTGCAACTTAATGAATGTAAAAGTAAAGCATATTTCAGTAAGTATAGTAGATCTAAAACAGAAGTTTTAGACTCTTTAAAAATTGCTGAAGGTAGCCTTCCGATTAAATATTTGGATTTGTCTTTATCTGTTAATCAGATAAAAGACTGATTGTTCTATGCTCATTGAAAAAATTCAAGAGAGAATGACAACTTGGTCATGTAGACTATTATCAATTGCAGGCAGAATGGAACTTATCAAAACTGTTATATATGCTGTTATTTTGTATTGGCTACAAACATATCATATTCCAACTGCATCCATTAAAAAAATAGAAAGTAGATGTGCTGACTTTTTATGGAGGGGAAGATATTATAAAATCAGTTGGAATAAGGTCTGCAGGCTTAAAAAAGGAGGTTTTGGCATTAGAAGCATAAATGATCTCAGTTTAACTTGTCATTTAAAGTTATTTTGGAGATTTATTAGTGCAGAGTCACTATGGGCCAATTGGATGAGATGTAAATATCTTAAAATGGTAATTTTTGGAATACGTTGCCAAAGAAAACCAATCTTATGTTTGGAAACAAATTTTAAACTGTAGAGAAATTGACAAATCATTACTGGAAAGAAAATTTAAACTTGATGAAGAAACTAGTTTATAGTTTGATTCCTGGTTTAAAAATAAATATTTTATAAATAAAGTAGGGCGGGACAATTTAGTCATCTGTGGTGGTTCAATTGCAACTGTGGCAATGATCATTAAAGATAATCAGTGGCAGCCATATTTACATCCTATTACTAACCCACATAAGTATGATATTTGCAAAATTTCTCTAGATTATACTGCTGACAGTGACCATTGGGAATGGACAACTAGCAACAAAGGAAAGTTCTCTTTTAAAAACACATGGGAGGTTATTAGAAATAAACAGCTCAATATTGATTGGTCTGAGTGCATTTGGAATAAAGTGAATGGTCCCAAGATGGCATTCTGTACTTATTTTGTTGTTGATAATAGATTGCCAACTTGGGACAGAATTAATAAATGGAGTAATAAAACAAATTCACTTTGTTCCTTGTGCAAATTAGTAAATGAAAGTGCTAATTATCTGTTTTTTGAGTGCAGTTATTCTTATTATATTTGGACTCGCATTCAATCTATACTGGATATTTCGAGCAATGGACACATGGATCTCAAGCAAGCAGTACTACATATTAACAACAAATTTAAGACAAAATCACTTGAAAGAGACTATGCTCATATTTTGATTACTACTGCAATATTCCATATATGGAAAGAAAGAAATTACCAAACTCATAACAAAGCTAGCTTAAATAAAGAGCAAAGATGGTTACTTATCGAGACTGACAGCGGAATTATCCTCCAAAAATCAAAGAAAAAATTTAAGGATCAAACCAAGTTTGCATATTTAGCCGATGACTGGAGCAGAAAAGCTGGTAGCAAGCATGTGGAGCATTTTTTATATCACCCGAAAGGCCTCCAGCTTAATCAGCAAGACACCGAATTAAGAGTGGTAGACCGCCAGCCAAACTACTACTGTGCTACTGTACATGAGAAAGAATTAACAGATCTGAGTCGCGATGACCTCTGATCTGCTAATTCTTCTTCTTTTTCTTATTCTCAAAAGAAGAATGATTATAATGGAGATACTGAATGGATGAGAAGGAGCTTTAACGATTGTTTATTGTATTGGAAAAGAGGGGAAGCGAGCGAAGTAAAGGAGTAAGGCAGAAGTTTGAAGATGCGATATCGCTTTTCTGCCATTAATAAGTTTTTGAAGTTGGAGAATAAGAGTATGTCTCTGTTGGTGCATAGTAACCCTAGCTAGGGTTATGTGGTTTGTATCGGGTGGGTTTGTTTTTACCCGTTTGCTTGGGTATATTTACCCGTTTATTTGTTGGGCTTAGCCTGTTTAACTTTCTTTTAAAAAAAAGATGATTGATGTTGTGCCAGACCCATGGCGAAGTTAGTTATATGCTATTCAGGCAAAAGACATTAAACTCTTCGTAATCAGCACAAGTATGTTTAAAAAGAGAGATATATTAAGGAACCTGGATGGCAAATGCATAAAAATCGGTAGTTAATATTATATTACTAGGCATTAATTAAGTTCAACTGAATCGCAATATTTCATATAACGATATTTATTTGGACAGTTAACCTTCAAATAGAAGAATGTGTTCAGCGAAGTTTAACGCAGCTAATCCATCCACATTTCATGGCTGATTTTCTAAGGTGGCACATAGTTTACTAGCAAAATTGTTAGGGAACCATAAATTACAGAATATTACAAACTACTAAATTAGCACCACATAGGAAAGTATTAAACCAAAGGCTAACAATATTTGAGATTTTTTTTTCCAGCCACATCACAAAAACAACTGTAAATAATACCTTTATTTCAGCTGCCTCCTACAGATCAAAATCAATATCCAAGATAGCTAGGGTCCCCAACGTACTCAGCAATCTGATCGAGACTCACATTCATAAACTCATGACTATCTGCATCTCTAACCGCCCCCATTTCCCTCCCAATATCATTCTCCACTAACTGACCATAAACACCTTCATGTCTCCCATACAAAACCACAACAGAACCACCAATCTCAGGTAAAGCTGTCTCCAACATCTCTTGATCAACTCCTTGAATGATCTCACCATTTTCCATTAATATATCACAAGTGGTGCGTCCAACCACATCCATCACCTCCCCTTTCTTCATATACCACTTCCCTCCCTCAAAATCCTCACTCACAACCTTAATCTTTATATGGCTTCGAAGCCATTGTACATGGCTCCTCTCTTTCCTGCTAGGGCTATTTTCACTCCCTTCTTTATTATCATCTCCAACATCCAACTCTTTTAAACTGTCTACACACCTCTTCTTCATATCTCCATAAACCCTAGGATTCATCTCAGTATCAGCGAATGCAAACTCACCATTTCTCCTCTCCTTCCTCGTCCCATGAATTTTTGGGTCAAACCCAAGCCCATATTTCCCTGCCCATCTTTCATACTGTACAACCTTGACATCCTCCTTAGCATTCTTCCCAATCCCCGTTCCTTTCTTCCACCCATACCCTGCCAAAACTGCCTCCCCAAAATTCTCAACTGGCACTTCCCTATACTCATCCATACCCAGATGATCCGGCAAGTTTTTCATATCCTCCCTGAATCTCTTTAAGGCTTTCTCTGCTTCTTGACTTAGAATTCTTTTTCCGTCGTTGTCTGGTTTTGACCGAACAGTGAGGCCGTACGGGATGTTCTCTTTGGAAACAGAATCGAGATTTTCAACTACGAATTGTGGATATTGATCAAAAATGAGGTCGGCGAGAGAAGATTTGAGCTTGCTGTGAAAATTGTCGAGGAGAGGAGGAATGACGAACAGGGAGGAGGCAGAGGAGGCAGAGGGTGCAGGTAATGAGGAGTCGAATTCGGTAACGAAATGAGAGGCGGTTTTGGCAGTGTTGTTGGTGTCAGAAAAAGGAAGCGGACGATTGGTGGTATTAGATTTGGACGATTTTGCAGAGAAGGAAAAGGAAAGTTTTTCGTTCGCCATGGATTCCTAATCAATTTGGGTGAGGGTTTGTGTGTGATTCGAGAAAAGATGGAACTTTGCAGAACTAGGAGAGCTGCTGGACTACGGTTACACTTAGCCCCATACAGTCCACCAGCCGAAACACCCCAAAAAAAACAAAAAAAAATAAAAACAAAACAAAAAAACAAACTCTAGTTTAAATTCTTGATATTAACCGCTAATCTATTTGTCATTCTCGTTATCTTCCTTAATCTCAAGGCCGGCCCGATAGGCAAATGCCTAAGGCCGCCAATCTGTTAGGACCATGCCATAGGTATGTTATCTCAATTCATATTCATAAACTCGAACATATAAATATGATTTGCACAACCCAATAGAACTAATAACTCATTCTTCTTAGCATGGTTGACCAACAACTATTTATAGAGCTAATTAAATTGCATGTTTATTTCATGTGCAATGTGGGATTATATATAGTAGTACACACTAATATGGAAAGATATACGAGATTCAAATAATTATCATTAAATCTGAACATGACAAGAAACATACAAAATCCATCTTCCGTAGTTGCCAGCATTTTCTCTTCGTTTTTGTTTTCATATCTCTTCATAGTTTCTGTTTTGACCACTATTTTGAATTACAACTAAAATTTGGACTAAACTTCGTGCTCTATACATAAGTTTTTATTTACGGTATTTTTGGAGTTTAAATATAAAAAAATATGATTCGAGATGTTGAAAACATCTAGAAATAAGTAAAACCAATTTTGTCACATTCTAAAATGAACTAATAAATAAACAAATGTAAGAAGCTAACTAGTTATTTTATGGAATAAATAAGAAATATATATTATTAAGATTAATAGAAAATAAAAAAGATAAAATTAAATCTACTTGTATTTCACACCGCAATGGCTATTATAACAACTTAATGATGTATAAAGGGATGAAATACCTTGGTAAAACTAAGAACATTGAATATAATTTATATTTTATAGTTATTTGCAAGAGATTCGCCTAGGGCCTCCAAATCTATTGAGACTGCCATTTCTAATTTATTACTTACGTCATATTCCTCTCGAACCCCAAAGCCTAATCTCTCTTCCACCAATCATCTTTCAATCACAAATCACGGATAATAGAGATCAAGTAGAGAATCAAAATTAAAAATTATAGGTACTTTCGAATTTTTTCATTAACTGTATTAATGTATTATAATCGATGAACAAATTTTTTCTTTTATTGTACATATTATGTAGATTTCACTGATAATTTGTACATGTAAAATTGTAACGGCACTTTTTAGGTATTTTTCTTTTGAAAATAATATCGTTGGACAGTTTACAACTGTTGAACTGGTCTCAATTAGATCGGCTATCATATGCCGCTCTATTTTTTTTATTTATTGAAAATCCAGTTTATTCGGACGGTTCAAAACCGCCAATCATATGATAATCATTCGACTATAGTGTGCCATTTGAATTTGAATTGATAATGAAGAGAGATTAGCATTTGTGTCGTACGAATTTGAATGACTTTCGTTAATTTGGCTAGTAAGCATTGGTAATATTAAGTGCATTTTGAGATTATTCAAAAATAGGTATTTTCTAGTGGATTTTATGGTGCTAATAATAGCACTTTTACAAATGAAATATACTGTGCACGGCTAACAGAACGGTGAAACATTAAGTTTTCTTTTCTTTTCTCCTTTTTTCCCTTTCTGTTAAAAATATATTCAATAATTCATATCTCATAGCTCATTTTATACTATCACACTCATAACCGTTTACACCTCTCTAGCAATCAATTCTCGCTTTGAAATAACCGAAAACTAATTCTTCTCCATTTGACATTTAAAATGCAGGATAAGAAACGAAAGTCTCATATTGCAATCCTTGTGATATGGATTATGTTATAGCATGAACGTGTAATTTCTTCTCTGGCCTTCTTCTCGGTCAACATTATTTTCTGTTCACATTTCTCTAATTATCCAAACCCGAAAATAAACCCTAGATTCTCCTAATTTACTCTAAATTGGAGTAATTTATGAGGTAATAGCAGGAGATCAACGTCGAATGTTGGGGAAAATAGAAATCATGGTAAAGTGGACATGATGATGGTGGAAGTCGCGATGGTGCTGCCTCGAGCTCAAGCAGACATCGTAGAGTATGTGACGGCGTTGTAAGTTTGTTTAAAATTTTGAAATTATATTATCGTAGTTCGCATATTAATTAAATTTAGTTAGTAAATTTATTAGGTCTGGCCCATAGAAAGTTGAAAAATGTAATTGTTAAATTAAGGAACAATTATGTGGCATTTATGAATTTTGAAAAAAAAAATCCAATAGGCTCAGGTGGATCCTTTACTTATTTCATTTGCATCTATATTTTACCTATGTATAATAATAATCTATACTATACTATTATTAGTGAGTTGAATTTCAAGCTCACACAGGCCCCCTTGAAATTTGGCAACTGAACAGTCTCCGAGTCTATACTATTATATCATCATTGAGTTGCATTTCAAGGGTAAATAAGCCTCCTTCATTTTTGTCAAGTGAACAGTCCCTTTTTTTTCCTTCTCCTACCAGCTCTCGCTCTCCGCTTCAACCTTTTTTCCCGTAAACTACAAATAAAAAGAGTATTTTAATTTCTTCACAATCCCTTTTACCTAACCCTAATTTCAATTAAACCTCGAACAAGCAAACGATGTACCGTTGATCGATCGCTACGAGTGGGTATTTCTGAAGGCTTCTCTTCGCGGCAAGCTCAGCATTTCCAGGTATTTCTCCACCGCTCTTTTTCGATGTCTTTCCTAAACTTGGTCAGCCCGATTCAGTTGGATTTCAGTCGATTGCTTCTTCATGTATTTAGGCGTACGTCTTCCAAAATCGCGATTCTATCTCTGATGGTTTTTATTTATTTATTTTCCTTCTGAAATTCATGAATTATGGACTTTTGAGACCAGAAGAGAATTGTTCAATCATCGATTCTGTTAAACAACCTAAATCTAAGATTAAGAATTTCTAGATTCATGTTTCATAGATCTATGGTATAGGATTTGTCAACAATACAGGGTTTTGATGTAAAATCTTTAATCTAGAGCGATGTCGTAATTATTATCTGTAGATTGTAGTTTTGTTTTTACGTTTGTTCTTGATGGATTGATCCACACTCAGATTTTTCATATTTGATATTACATAAGGTACCCAGACGTGCATTATAAACCAATCCTCCTCTTCTTTCCTTCATTTCTAATTGAAACTGCATTCGTTAGTAGTTTTAGCTTGTGGTATTCTTATCATGTACGCAAGCATTGTTAATTTGAGCATGTATGTCTACCTGAAACCTTGGCTTTATCTGTATATCCTTGGACAATATTGTTCGTAACAATAGTCCCATAGAAGGCCTATGGCAGAGTAAACTTTTAACTAAATGAATAATTAATGGAATCAAGGTAGGCATTATGTGCCAGTTCAGCTTGACTTGAATATGTAGGTACAGTCTCATTCGAGTTTTCATATATTCACTTACTTTGCCCTTCAATTAGAAGTTCGATTGTTCATTATAGATCAGTTGAACTCTGAAACAAAGTTTGGGTGCTAAAACTAAATTGTAGAACTTATTGCTTGACTTGATTAGATCCTACAGTAACTCATATCTATATACACACATAGTAGATAGTTGCAAGGTTATGTAAACATTTTGTTGAACATGACACTAATGTTTCACTTAATATGTTTGTGTGATGTGGGCAATGTCATGTTCAGCTTCATAGCATAAGCTGCTCAGGCAAATTTTCCTTTTATCATGAGATTATAGGATTATTTGGATTACTTTATATATGTATGTGGCTGGCTTCATCAGTTTTTATTAGAGCCTTAGAGTGAAGTAGCTAGGTTCCTGACATTGTTGTCCCTGATTGATGACACAGATGCAGATTGTTGTCAAGACACTTACAGGAAAGACCATCACTCTAGAGGTGGAGAGTTTAGATACAATAGACAATGTCAAAGCGAAGACACAAGACAAGGAGGGAATCCCCCCTGACCAACAACGCCTAATTTTTGCGGGTAAACAACTCGAAGATGGCAGAACATTAGCGCACTATAATATTCAGAAAGAATCAACTCTCCACTTAGTCGTGAGATTGAGAGGAGGTATGCAAATATTCGTGAAGACTTTGACGGGGAAGACCATAACGCTTGAGGTTGAGAGCTCGGACACAATAGACAATGTAAAGGCCAAAATCCAGGACAAAGAAGGTATTCCTCCAAATCAGCAAAGGCTAATTTTCGCTGGTAAACAGCTTGAGGATGGCCGCACTCTTGCCGATTACAACATCCAGAAGGAATCTACCTTGCATCTGGTGTTCAGACTAAGAGGTGGCATGCAGATATTTGTAAAAACCCTTACTGGCAAAACAATTACATTGGAAGTGGAGATTTCTGACACCATCGACAATGTGAAGGCCAAAATACAAGACAAGGAAGGCATTCCTCCGGATCAGCAAAGGTTACTTGAAAGTTGAAAATGAAAGGTATAAGGGTTCGCTATTAGTTTTGACAATTTATATTTAAGTTGGTTTACTATATAACTTATGATTGTTAAAACAATACATTTTACTTGGAATTTAGTTATATGTTTTCTTATTTCTTTTGAATTTTTCAAATTACTTGGCAATTCAACACATGTTTTCCCTGACCATTCTTAATGAATAAATTGTTTTTCATTTGCTCTATCCTTTAATCTATGTAGCCAGCTCAACAAGGAGTTCTAGAAGGTCTGTAACCACATTTGGTGTTCGATGATTCAACATGTATGTTGTTGATACAAAGGCATACAATAGATTGTTACAATGCTTAATTTGGGTTTATATTCAAGTTCTACCTATTACTAAATTTTTTTATTCTACCACAGTTTTCCAACTTATGTTTACGCATCATGCTAAATTTATTCACTCCTAATCGGACACATTTTATATTTTTCTAGGTTGGTCTTACGATTTTGACCAAGCTTTGCATAGATGAACGACATGAAGCAAACAGGTATCTTTCCATTGAAATTTACCCATCTGAGATGCATTGATTATTATTAGATTTTTACTATTTTATGGTTTGCCTTCAGTAAAAAAGTAAAAAACTGTTCTTTGACAATGTAGCGATGGGCTGGCTTTACACTATTTTCTATCATGCCCTAACATTTTGACAATGCTAATGTACTAGCTATAAGAGAGTCGAAAATTGCTCTCTTCAAACTTATCTCTATCTGCAATAATCAACACTTCCAATTGTTTATATTTTAATAATTATATTTAGGCATCTTATATCACGTAGACAAGATGAAACTATGGCATAACCTGCTACTGAGATGAATAGGAATTAGATTTAGTTCTTTGGAAGGACGCATGCTCTAACACACATAGATAATGCATATTTAGCCTAAGAAAATGTGGACCATTATTATTCCTTCCTTTCTTCCCAAATCTAAGTATATTTTACTCATGTCCATGCTTTATCTTTTTCCCACAATTATCATCACTTCAACAATCTGAATTTCTAAAGTTATCAAAAAGATAATTAGCTATCGATTTCATTATAATAAATTAACGATGTGTTGTGGGTTCATTTGTTCAATTTTGGTATTCTATGCTAAATTTTGGCTTTCTGTATTCGACTTCCCTTATCTGTATTCAGTCATCTTGACATGTTTTAATTTTGTATATTTGAAGAACAACATACTACAACCGCATCGTTTTCTCGCTTGCACAGAGGAGTATTAAAGGCCATCCAAGAAGTGAAAGTTAACTAAGGCTATATTTATATTATATTTTGGGAAATTTGCATAACCATTATATGTTTACAAGATGATTGATTTAGGTAGCTTTAGTTTCTACGGTTAGAGACGTTCTATGAGCAATTATTTATCGCATTGTTTGTATGGCTTGGTGCAAATATGACAACATATTTACTCTCTAATCCCATAATTTACTATTCAATTCAAAGACCACAAAATCTGAATAACTATATTCAAATTAAGCTAGCCAGAATATCGCTGAGAAAAACACAGATTGCTGATTCTTTCAAATGCTGATGCAATTGATTTAATATTTTTACTCCAATTTATACCGTATATGGGTATATGGATGTTTATAGATAGCTTTTTTTTCATTTTGTAATCGTTATATTTACATACAAGTTTTTTTGAACTTAATAAAATTGTTTCATGTAATGTAATATACAAAGTTATCACGGTATAGGTGAACAGGCCCGGCCCCAGGGCAAGGCAGCTAAGGCAGCCGCCTGGGGCAACACCTCGGAGGGGGGCAGCAAAGTTTTCAATTTCTTTTAGTAGATTTGTTTAATTTATACAAAAAGGCAGCTACTACACATAAGTAGTCCAGTGCAGTGGTTTGTTCTTCCACTTCCTTGCTTAAGGTGCTGAGTTCAAGTCTGTACTCTGTTATTATGTTTTTCCTCCGTTCTCCACTTCACTTCCATCATCTATTCGCCTTGGGCAGCCAAAGCTAATGGGCCGGGCCTGTAGGTGAACATGCAATAGTAAAAAATAGTTTGGTTATCTCAAATGCTAATGGAATTTGGTGTCATATATGCAAAACCACAAATATTGTTTGAAATAAGTTTCACATTATGGATCTTCATTTTGTATGACAGTTATTAGTGCTAATTATGGGCACTGACTTATTGTTTCCTTGGTGGTTATCGTTCTAACCGTGAGTGTATCCTTCTGTCTTGGTTAGATGTGAATAGTTTAATTACAATATATCACCAAAAAAAGTATTGAAATGTTTCGAAAATTACAGCTTTCTTTTCCAAAGGATGATGATATCATTCTATGCTTTATGTTGATTGATATACTTACTACACAAATACAATCATTGGTTGCTTCAAAAACAAGCTTTTGAGTAAACATTTTAATTAGTACTATAAATCTTATTCATTCTTTTATGTTTATTTGTTTTCTTGGTTTTCCTTATAATTCTTTCATATGTTACTAGAATAGGTTCTTAAGTTGGATATGTGCACAATGATCATGACGTGGGTTTAAAATCTAATTACAACCCATGTAATAAAAGCACATACCAAGTTCGGTTGCAGTAAAGAACATCAAAATCTATGACATATTTGGATAATATATGCCCAATTAATATATAAAGCTTAAATGATGAAGGTTTATAAATAGGTTGGATTACGGAAACGAAGGTCCCAAAATCTGATGCACAAATAAGATGGAAATCTGAAACGAACCAGGTGAACAAAAGGGTATTTATCAAAATATTTTCAAATGTATATTTATATTGTATGCCTACCTTAGGCTATGTCATGTCGATTAGCATGTCTTTTCCTAACAATTTGCTTATGTATGCATGACATAAAGGTGTGGGCCATTTTAATCGATTCAATATTTATATTTAATACTTAGTTTGAGTTCATGTACATAGAAGGAGTCAGTGATACAACGATTTATTGAAAATTCCAAATTCAATGAAATTACATCACTGTGGATACACACACACATGGAGTCAACCATTCTTATATGTATTATTAAACATGTCTTTTATATCCAAGGCGCACCAAAATTGTTTTTTATGACCACAAAGTATATTTCAGTTGTATAAATTATTTAGTGCAAGTAACAACTCTTTAAATTTAACATCTTTTGGTCTGTTAGCAATAGAATATTCAACATTTATACAAAGCAAGGGATGGTATGGACTGTTATGGATGGTATGCGTACATTTCCTATTAGTTGTTATAACCACAATCCATGGTTGTAGCTATTCTTTACACTTAGTTGGTGACGTGACATTTAGATTTTATTATCCAATTTATTTACTACTACCGTGCAAATTTCTAATTTAATAATTACATAACTGATATTTTAGCATTTGTGTAACCAATAGTTATTATGACTTTTATGCTAATATATGTTTTTCTTCTCATAATATGCAGTACAATTACCTATGGTTCCTTCACATTCATCCCAGTACAATTTTCTTCATCATTTCAGATATGCCACTATATTGAAGAAGTTTTGCTGCAAATACGAGACTGGCCATCTTTGCATGTTTATGGATCCTCTAACCTTGATAGGTATACACCTTACATCCTCTGCCGTGTATTGTTTTGACCCATCATTACATCATATTCTAGATGCCTATGCATTCAATCTACAATTTCATGTACCTTTTTAAAATATAATATCATGATTCACAAAATACTTGGTAATGAAACTTGAAATGATATGTCTTGCATTTGTAGTTTTCAAGGATCCTAACTCTGATTCTACTACATGTAAAAGAAGTAGATGTAAGGACGTAAAGATGGAAATTTTAGATCTTACTCATTGAAAGGATGAAATAAAAAAATTAGAGACAACTTCGCAATGACAAAAATTCTAAGTATCCAGGCAACAAACGGACAGTTCTAACTATGGTGATGTTCCTATTAGTGACCTGCAACTTATAAAGTGATGTCTGGCCATAGTGATGTTCCTATTAGTGACCTGCAACTTATAAAGTTTATAGTGCCATTTTTAACAAATTTTCTGGCTATCCCTTACATGAATAAGATGAGGACAAGGAGCTGAATAAAGAGTTTGGATTTGTAGTCGATAAAAAAGTGAGGAATATTGCAAACTATCCAACATCATCAACAGATTACATGCATTGTTAAAGAAGATCAGCTTCAAATTTAACTTCCTTTTTAACCGTCTTTATTCATATGTTTTTTTCCAATTTTCATTTGGTAAAATGCCACATGTAAATTCAAGAAATCTGATTCTTATGTGAACAACAACTTTAGTCTGCTATCATGTATATATCAAGTTTGCACGTTTTTTTACTACTTAATTCTTTAACAGTTGTCCTCTGAATAGTATAATCTCTCCGGATTTTTTACTTTTGCATGAAATGAATTTTAGCTCAAGTTCAAGTGGAAATACACTTATTACCATAATTTTATACATATGTTATTCATACGAATGTATGTAGTATGCTCAAAATACACACTGTAGTCGAGTTTTTTTCCATTGATTATATACATATCAAAAAGTCATGTTGGTTGGAGCTGCTTTTATACATAAAGAATGACGAAAGGGTCTTTGAAGCGGGGCTCTGACTACAACATCAATTAATACATTTCCGGGTTCTGATTATTCATAGAATAATTATAAGCTCCATGGCTATTTAAAGGAACCATATTTTACAAAGATTCCATCCTTAATCATGTTATCATTACACTAAAACGATAATGCAATGTTAATTAATTGTCTGACCACAGTCCGTGTGCGAAGCACGGGTTCGCACTAGTAAGATGGATACTAACTATTTGGTCAAGTCCGTTTAGCAGTGGGAAAATGAGGAAAATTTCAAAAATTAACCCGAATCGAATATTAAATCGGTTTATACAAATAATTAGTTGGCATTTAAACTTGTCTACATTTTAAGTTTAGGTTTTATTTCAATTTAAATGTCTTTATGTTATACATACATAAACTTAAATCTTTTACACTCCACATGTGAAACTCTATAATTACGAGTTATAATGAGTTATTCATCCAACTTAATGTATTTGTGGTTCTCAATTATAAAGTGTATATTGCAAAGTGGGATATGTATATAACATGGTAATATAAAACAACACATATGATATGTAAACAATGTAAACACATACATAAATTCAAACATTTCACATTCCACTTTGAAACTTCTACCGCTATTAAGCATAATGAGAAATTCATCCAATTTAATATGTTTATGATTCTCGTGCATAAGGTGTATATTGTAAAATATTGAAAGGTATAACATAATAATATGATACAACAACATGAGATGTGTATGGTATACATATGTATATAATGTATTGCCACAACTAAATAAATTATAATGTTGTATATATGTTATATATAGTTTTGAAAGTATTATATATGTATGTATGTCTGTATGTATGTATATTCAAATTTGTTGTAAAGTCAGACTGTAAAAACCTGAAATTTAAGCTATAATAATTAATTAACGAATTAATTAAATAATAAAATAACTTTGTGAAATTATCATAATTGAACTACGAGATTTACACCATTATGTCCGTGATGATTTTTTGGTCAATTTCCATATATAGATTGTCAAAATCCGAGTTAATATGAAGGAGATATGAAATAAACAAGAAACGAGAAAACAAAAGGAAAAAAAATAATAGGTCAGGTCGACCCTCCCCTTGGCTAGGTCGACCTACCATGTGCATTGGTCGACCTAGCGGTCGACCCGCCTACGTACTTGGACGCATTTTTTTTCCAGCTTCGTTCTGTGACGTGTTTTGCAACTTTTATCCAATCCTATGCGTTCATGCTTCCATCCGATGGTTCCAAGCGAGCCTATGACGTGGTTGCACCAGATTTAATCCTCAAATCCAATGGTCTGAGATCCACAAGTGAGACTATAAATAAGACCCTAGGCCTAGCTATTTTTCTCATTCAGATTTTCCCCATCTGGGTTCATTGCTTGAGGCTGGACCCTAAAAGGAATATTTTTTCATGGAGAAGATCTTTTTAATTAAAATATTTATACCCTAGAAGTGGATCCGGAAAGGCCAAGAAAAAGAGCTAAGGAACACGGGTGAGTGTTTAAGTAAATATTTTAGATTTTTAAGTAATTTAAAATAATATGGTTCTCAATAGTTGTACTTTTTCTGCAATTTTAAGGCCGCTTTTATATAAGTTGTTTACAGTTGATTTTAAAGTTCTTTTCAGACTATTTTATTCAGCTATTTTATTCATTTATTTATAGTTATTTACTGTTAGTTACAGTTATTTTTATTTTATTTACATTCATTTTACATTAGAATTCAGCATGTAAATGTTAGTTTCTTTTTGTTCCTTTTTACACGAATAAATTAATAAAAAGAGGATAATTCGCTAATATGGACTAAAATATAAGAACACTAAATTTACAGAAAATTTGATGTGAATAAGAAGAACTGTAATAAAAGGAATATAAACTGAAATAGGCAAATTTGATATTTGCAAGCAAGTTTATAACTAGTAGTTATAACTAAGAAGATAAAATAAAAGGGAAATTATAACGTAGGTTATAATTAAGCAAAAAGAACAGAAAGAGGCTTATTTTAAAACTTAGAGTTAAGTTAATAAGCAAATATAGCAGAGATAACAAAAGAGGCTTATTTTAAAGACTTAGAATAAGTTAATAAGCAAATAGAGCAGAATTAACAGAAGAGGCTTATTTAAAAGACTTATACTAAGTTAATAAGCAAAGATAGAAGTGGGACCCATACCGGCAGCATTCCCCTTTAGTCAGGAACTGATGGTCCCATAATAGATTAGGTGGGGCTGGGACACGCTTATGTTGTTTAGGGTAGATAAGTGGTCAACAGATAGAAGCCCAAACCAGGGGATTTAGACAAGGGGCGCAACTAGGTTTTGTTTGTTAGGACCCATACTGGCAGCATTTCCCTTTCAGACTTGGACTGATGGTCTCACAACACACTTAGGTGAGGCTGGACAGGACCCTGTCAGACTAGGACCGATGGTTTCACAATAGATCAGGTGAGGCTGGGCACGCTTATGTTGTTTAGGGTAGGTAAGATGTCAAAAGTGGGAGCAACAAATAGTGCAAGCCCAATTGTGGCCGAGCGTGCAGCCTCGGTGCAGGGATATAAGTCGATATTGAGTTCCAAAGCGCTAAACATGTGTCTTTTTGCTATAGGACCCACAGGATGGGGCTAGCTCACGGTGGCACAATAGAGATAGAAGGCCGATCAAAGGGTAGAATTAGGACTTCAGCCTAATTACAATAGGTTTAGGATTTCAGCCTAATCAAAGCAGCAATCTAAGACAAGTGCAAACAATCAAAATAATCAAAGAAAACAGTTAAACAGTATTTTATTTCAGCTTTATCTTTTCCTTTATTTCCTTTTATACTAGAACTGTTGCTAAGTCTATTATCTTTATCTTGCTTAAAATACTAGTAATTACTTCCAATCAGACTTTTAGTCTGACCCACTCCTCTATTTTCCCTTTTCCCCCATAGGCCAATAGAGACAGGGACGGTAGATTTTGGATTTTCTTGGAGATTCAGTTTCGGAGTTTTTTTCATGTATTCTTCTCCCTTTCATTTTTTATTTCATTTGGACTTGATGTACTAGTACTCTTGAGAGGGATGGTTTTATTTATGTACTATGATATTATGACTGAGATGGTATTTTTCATGAGACATATTTATTTGGTTTTTAAGACATATTATGTATTTGGTTTTATGACTTATTTTATGGAATAATGAAGTTAATGTTTCCGTTGTTTTATTTATTTGTATTGTGAATCTTAGTCTCTGTAAAGTTCTTAGCTATACCTATAACGCACCATATCCTTTAGTGTGTCCTTTTGGGTATACTAAGGGGTGTGCGGTGTTTCACTTGGTATTAGAGCCTAAGGTTACAGGATTCCTAAAAACTTGTTTTAAAAATAAAGTATTTTTCCAAAAGTAACCTATTTTTATAAGTAGCATATCTTCAAACAAGAAGTATTTTTCAGAAAGAAACTCTTATTATAGAAATAGTTTTTCAAGTATAAAAGAGAGTTTTTATAAAAATCCCCTCAAATTCCATTTGACCTTCTTTCGATTCTTTCAAGCCTAAATTTCTTTTCTTTGCATAGTATGGCTAACTAGTTCCGTAGAGCTACGGTACCGGAAGTGCAAGGGCAATCGCCGAATACAACACCAATAGGTGGAGATTCCATTAATCCACCTGCAGCGGCCAATTTTTCTAAGCTATGCAAGGACTTCGCTAGTCTAGGAGGCAAGACATTTTCTGGCATAGAGGATTTCGAGGAGGCACGAGCTAGGTTAGAGGATACGGAGCGAATGTTTAGGCTGTTAGGATTGGAGGATCGATAGAGAGTTCAGCCTGCATGTTGGCAGCCGAAGGAAGAGCTTAAAGAGGTTCCTAAGTCAGAAAGCTCTAGGAAGTCATGGTGGAAGAACAAGAAGGATAAGGACAAGAGGAAAGAAGGCGGACCTCAGAAGCGGATCAAGAAAAGTGGGAAATGTAATAACTGTGGATTGGTTGGTCATTACGCAAAGGACTGTAAGAATAAAAGGATGAAGGGAAGGTGTTTCAACTGTGGCCAAACTAGTCACCTTAGTAGAGCTTGTCCTCACAGGACGGGGCAAAGAGCAGGCGCACCTACAGCACAATTACATGCTTTGGATGCAGCACCTTCTATTAATGGACTGGATCGAGGTAGGAAAATCTCTGTAGAAGGTTTGATCTCTATTTCGGATTTTCCTATTCGGACTCTTTTTGATTCTGGAGCATCACACTCTTTCATTTCTAGTTCCTTGGTTTATTGTTTGCACTTAGATATCTCTTTAGTAGTGGACCCCATAGTTGTTTCAAACTGCATAGGAGGATCGGCACATTTATCCATGATTTGTAGGGGTTTGAAAATTTTCATATTAGGCGTAGAATTTGACTGTGATGCCTATGTATTGGGATTTTCAGGGTATGGGATGATTTTGGGGATGGATTGGGTATCCACTTATGGAGCGATATTGGACTGCGAGAGGAGAGTCGTTAGACTAGAGACATGCAGCAGTAGGACTCTGGAGGGTTCTTGCGACCCATAGGGATAAGTCATGTTGAGCTTCCTTTATTCCCTTCATTCATCACTAGGAGAGCTAGATTTCATTCCAGTCGTTAGAGATTTCCCAGACATCTTTAAGGAGGTTAGGGGACTACCCCCTAAGAGGGATATCGAATTTAGGATCTATTTGAATGACAATGCTAAGCCAATGGAATTGTCGGTGGGACATATGGCACCTAGGGAGTGGAAGGAGTTAAATAAGCAAATTGGTGAGCTATTGGAGAAAGGCTTCATCAGACGGAGCATATTTGAGTAGGGAGCGCCAGTCGTCTTCGCTACAAAGGCGGATGGTTCCCTTCGACTTTGCGTAGACTATAGAGAATTGAATAAGTTCATGAATAAGAACCATTACCCACTTCCTAGGATAGACGATCTTTTCGATCAGTTGGTTGGCTCTTCAGTATTTTCTCAACTTGATTTAGCCACTAGATTTCATCAGCTTAGGGTCGCTGACGATAGCATAGATAAGACAGCCTTTAGGACACCAGATGGATTCTTTGAGTGGTTGGTTATGCCATTTGAGCTAACCAATGCTCCGGCCTACTTCATAGATTTGATGAGCCGTGTTTTTTGAGATGTCCTAAATAAGTTCGTAGTGGTATTTGTGGACGACATTTTGGTGTTTTCCAAGAGTATGGAGAAGCTTGCTATTCATCTAGAAGAGGTTCTTCGTACACTTCGCGATCATCAGTTGAAGGCAAAATTCTTGAAGTGTCACTTTTGGCGCAAGGAAGTGCGTTTCTTAGGGCATAAAGAAGGTCAAGACATTGAAAGAATTTGAGAAATGGTTTTGTACATTTAAGTTCGGATTGTGGAAATCCAAAGAGTGATAGGCAAAGATTGGAGATCTATAGTAGATTCAGTTTAAAAAGAGGAAAGCCCATGTGTAAATGATTGCATAAATTATAATTGTTTCAGATAAGTGGATTTAACGGTAGTGCCTTAGAATAAATATAAGCATAAAAGAGGAATAGGAATAAAAGACTTTAGTAAGAAAATGAGATTTCTAAGGTCTAGAAAGGGTACTCCTAGGAAGAAAATCCATTTTATGTCTCGCCCAATAAAATGAAATTGTTAGAAACTAAAAGTTGAAAAATATAATTGTTAATATTTTTGAGGAAGTAAATATTGGGTTTTTGAAAAAAAATGGTACGAAATTTAAATTGGTTTTTATATGATTTAAATTTTGTTAAAACTGAAATTCTTTTTGAAGAATTATAGGGCATATGTATATAGCTTGCTAGTTTCTTTGAAGGTAAACAAAGATTTTAAATATAAAAACCTAGAGTGTATTAAGTATCGAAAACGTAGGTTGCAACATTTATTGTTGTAATAGATGTTTTCATGGAAAATAAAGGGGGCATAGACTATAACACTATTGTTATAGTAGGTGACTCCCCAAGGAAATGTTTTTGCATAGTATATGAGATTTATTAGTATTTATTTTAATTAAATCCATACACTAGTATTTTTGGGTTGTAGTAACAGTGTTTTACGTAACATCTATTTTGACCCAAATAAAAATGTGTTTTGAAGATAATTTCTAAGTAGAGAAATAAAGTGATTTGTAAGTACACTTATTATTTAAATAAGTATGAGGAAATGTTTTCTAGTTATAGATATATTAAAACAGTTTTGAAAATGAGTTTTCTGAAAAGAAAAGTGTAAGTTAAATATTAGAAAATTAAAAAAAATTCATAGAAATTGTCTATTGTAAGAGAATATAGATTAAACATACTTTAATATATTGGAATGAAATGAATAATGATATAACTTTATATGAAACCAAATCACAAATAAAGATGTTTTGTGCAAGTTATAAGGAATACGTGAAAGAGATGTACAAGGTATGGGAAGCACCATATTTTGTATAGCCTATTTCGAAAAATATAAAATAAATTCCTTGTAATTTCACATAAACATGAAGTCCTCTTTTAAAAGGATTCATAGAAGGTTTTAGCGTTAATAGTTTCTCATAAGAGAAAGTAATTCCAATACATTAAGGCATAAAACCATTAGGTGTAATAAGAAGTGGAATAATTAGAGACAATGTTAGTTAAGAGAGATATTATAGAGAGCCTTAGTAGAAAAAGCTAAGCAATGGAAATTTCATTTATTTTTCCATTGATTATGCGCACTGGTTGCTTGCCTTTGTAGAAAGTCTCAATTTGTAGTAAGTTTGAAACTCTTCCAAGGTTAGTTAATTGGAATGTTAAGGGGTTTTAATAAAATAATTGTTCTTATCTACTCCAGTTTTTGAAAAATTGAAAATCTATGAAAAGAAGATGTTTTGAAAACATGCGGGGACATTTTAAAGATTTCTTAAAGGAAAATGGTTTGGTGAAAAAGTAAATAAGTTTTTTGAGCAAAAAGTTTAGTAACAGTTGAATTTTAAATTTTTATAGAAAGCTGTAAAGGTCTTTAAAAGAAAAGGAGGAATAAGTTTTGAACTTAGAACTTGTAGGTTTTCCCCTCTATGTTTGGGGAATAATGTAAATTCAAAAAGCTGTAAGGATGCAAGTCTAGAATGATATAATGTTAAGTAACCAAGTACTTTTGAATTTAATAGAAACCTGAAAATAACACTTCTAAAGGCAAAAATTTTGGGATTTGATGTTTTAGAAATTTAGAAGCTTTAGTTTTTGAAATGATATAATAAATACCAAACCAAACTTTTTAATGTGGAGTAGATAGGAATCATTTCCTAGGTGTGACGGAAAAAAGGTAAGGCTACGTAGGAGATAGCAGTGATTACTTTTAGAAGTAATAATAGAATTTTCCGTAAAATGTATAGGACATTAGTGAGAACCTAGGATCGTCACTTCAGATGTGTAGACTATATAGTGAAGTGATATTAGTATGATAGTAAGACACATGTGGTTAAGGATGTGTATTCTTGATTTTGGAGGAACTTTGAAGGAGCATCTTCCATTAGTGAAATTCGCGTATAATAATAGTTTTCAAGCTAGCATTGGGATGGCACCTTTCGGAGCTCTTTATGGAAGACCGTGCAAGTCATCCGTGTGTTGGCTAGAGTCTATAGAGAGATTGCTACTTGGTCCCGACATGGTTAGAGAGGCTTCAGAGGAGATTGATTTGATTAGGAGAAAATACGTACCTCTTATCCACATCTCTTTGATAGTAAATTTTGAATTTCCTATTTCCATCTTTAGTTTTGAATAGGTTGTTTCCTTTATTATCCTTTGGGAGGGTAGATGTTAGGATTTAACCTATGAATAGTAGGATTTGATGTAAACATGTTATTAGAACATGTTATGTATAATGGACGCTAGTGGTTGCAGGTGTTTGCTAGTGGATGCTAATAGATGCATACGCTTACACTAGGCACTATTATCTCTTAGGGATCAGCTTAACTAGGTCACTAGAGCATATGCATATGGATGTGTGCTCCTTTGCATTTTTATTTTATTTCCATGGTTTCTATAAATGAATGATTACCATATGATTGTTGCATTTGGATGACGATTGTAGCACGCATATAAAACTATCAATTATCATTAGGAAACTTGCATTCATTTGGATACATAGCACGAACATGATTGCATAAAGAGGAGGTCAATTGAATCAGTAGACCACCTAATATTTTGCATTAGTTAGGGACATTGCAACACACTATTTTCATATATCTCATAAATTGCATTAGAAAAACTTAAGGACAATGGATGTAATGGATGATGGTTGAGTAGTTGGTTGTAGAACTTGGATAAAAACATTTATTTCGTTTTTCTATCCTTGGAGATTTCGGGGACGAAATCCTTTAAGGAGGAGAGAATGTAACAACCCAAAATTTAAGCTATAATAATTAATTAACGAATTAATTAAATAATAAAAGAAATTTGTGAAATTATTAGAATTGAACCACGGGAGTTCCACCATTGTGTCCGTGATGATTTTTGGTCAATTTCCATATATAGATTGTCAAAATTCGAGTTAATATGAAGGAGATATGAAATAAACAAGAAACGAGAAAACAAAAGGAAAAAAAATAATAGGTCAGGTCGACCCTCCCCTTGGCTAGCTCGACCTATAGGTCGACCTACCATATGTATTGGTCGACCTAGCGGTCGACCCGCCTATGTACTTGGACGCATTTTTTTTCCAACTTCGTTATGTGATGTGTTTTGCAACTTTTATCCAATCCTGTGCGTTCGTGCTTTCATCCGACGGTTCCCAGCGAGCCTATGACGTGGTTGCACCAGGTTTAATCCTCAAATCCAACGGTCTGAGATCCACATGTGACACTATAAATAAGACCCTGGGCCTAGCTATTTTTCTCATTCAGATTTTCTCTATCTGGGTTCATTGCCTGAGGCTGGACCCTAAAAGGAATATTTTTCCAAGGAGAAGATCTTTTTAATTAAAATATTTTATACCCTAGAAGTGGATCCGGGAAGGCCAATGAAAAGAGCTAAGGACCACAGGTGAGTGTTTAAGTAATTATTTTAGATTTTTAAGTAATTTAAAATAATAGGGTTCTCATAGTTTTAGTTTTTTTGCAATTTTGAAGCCGCTTTTATATAAGTTGTTTACAGTTGATTTTTAAAGTTATTTTCAGTCTATTTTATTTAGCTATTTTATTCATTTATTTACAGTTATTTACTGTTATTTATAGTTATTTGTATTTTATTTACATCCGTTTTACGTTAGAAATCAGTCTGTAAATGTTAGTTTCTTTTTATTCCTTTTTACGCGAATAAATTAATAAAAAGAGGATAATTCGCTAATATGGACTAAAATATAGGAACACTAAATTTACAGAAAATTTGATGTAAATAAGAAGAACTGTAATAAAAAGAATATAGACTGAAATAGGCAAATTTGATATTTTCAAGCAAGTTTATAGCTAATAGTTATAACTAAGAAGACAGAATAAAAGGGAAATTATAACATAGATTATAATTAAGCAGAAAGAACAGAAAGATGCTTATTTTAAAACTTAGAGTTAAGTTAATAAGCAAACATAGTAGAGATAACATAAGAGGCTTATTTTAAAGACTTAGAATAAGTTCATAAGCAAATAGAGCAGAATTAACAGAAGAGGCTTATTTAAAAGACTTATACTAAGTTAATAAGCAAAGATAAAAGTAGGACCCGTACCGGCAGCATTCCCCTTCAGTCAGGAACTGATGGTCCCATAATAGATTAGGTGGGGCTGGGACACGCTTATGCTGTTTAGGGTAGATAAGTGGTCAACAGATAGAAGCCCAAATCAGGGGATTTTGGCAAGGGGCACAACTAGATTTTGTTTGTTAGGACCCGTACCGGCAACATTCCCTTTTCAGACTAGGACTGATGGTCTCACAACACACTTAGGTGAGGCTGGGCAGGACCCTGTCAGACTAGGACTGATAGTTTCACAACAGATCAGGTGAGGCTGGGCACGCTTATGTTGTATAGGGTAGGTAAGAGGTCAAAAGTGGGAGCAACAGATAGTGCGAGCTGAAAGGTGGCCGAGCGTGCGGCCTTGGTGCAGGGATATAAGTCGCTATTGAGTTCCAAAGCGCTAAACATGTGTCGTTTTGCTATGGGACCCACAGGATGGGGCTAGCTCATAGTGGCACAACAGAGATAAAAAGGCCGATCAAAGGGTAGAATTAGGACTTCAGCCTAATTACAGTAGGATTAGGATTTCAACTTAATCAAAGCAGCAATCTAAGACAAGTGCAAACAATCGAAATAACCAAAGCAAACAATTAAACGGTATTTTATTTTAGCTTTATCTTTTCCTTTATTTCCTTTTATACTAGAACTGTTGCTAAGTCTATTATCTTTATCTTGCTTAAAAATACTAGTAATTACTTTCACTCACCAGACTTTTAGTCTGACCCACTCCTCTATTTCTCTTTTTCCCCCCATAGGCCAGTAGAGGCAGGGACGGTAGATTTTGGATTTTCTTGGAGATTCAGCTACGGAGTTTTTCTTCATATATTCTTCTCCCTTTCAATTTTTATTTCATTTGGACTTGATGTGCTGCTACTCTAGAGAGGGATGGTTTTATTTATGTACCCTGATATTATGACTGAGATGGTATTTTTCATAAGACATATGTATTTGGTTTTTAAGACATATTATGTATTTGGTTTTATGACTTATTTTATGGAATAATGAAGTTAATGTTTCCGTTGTTTTATTTATTTGTCTTGTGAATCTTAGTCTCTGTAAAGTTCTTAGCTATACCTATAACGCACCTTATCCTTTAGTGTGTCCTTTTGGGTATACTAAGGGGTATGGGGTGTTTCACAGATGACTTGACTAAATAAGAAGTTTTTTTAGATTCAAAATGAAACTTTAAAATAACTTAATTCAAATTTAGCTTAACTAGATCAAACATATATTATATATTTTAAAATAAATATATGTATATCGAGATTATGAAATCTTTAATATAAAATAATTTTCATATTATTAATTTAATCATAGGCTGAAATCAACTTTATTTAAATTAAATGATTTATGTCAAGAAAAACTTGCTCAAATTGTAAGGTATATAGATGTTGTTCTAGAGGTCTTGGGTTCGATTCCCCAAGGTACCAAAATGAATGCTCTGCTTAAATGAAGTTTCATTATTATTATAAAAACGTCAAATGGTTTATAATTTAAAACGTGTTGATTTGCATCTGAGATTGAATTAATTGTCTATTAATTCTATATTTATCAAACAAATTACTCATATGGCAATATCATTACATACAAGGTTTTAGGCATAACATATATGGATCAATGAAAATATAAAATTACCTTTGTAATCATGTTGCTTGTCGTACCTTGATTTGTGTATGTCTCATAAAAATTTGATTCTACCTTCTTGATCTTGCAAGGATCAAAGAACTATCACATTAAAGAAGAGGAGGCTTTTAAAATTGTTAAATATAGCAAGGGTAGCCTACCATGGATGTGGATGATTGGAATAAAGAAACTTCGTTTTCGTCTCCTTTTATTTCCATCAAGAAGAAAAATGAAAGAGTTTGAGATGCTATTTATAAAAGAGTTATTACGAGAGTTGTCTACCATTAATGACTCTTAGTGTGCGTTATGGACAAATTGAATTAAAGGTTAGAGGGTTTGAGGTTAGACGTTAGAGGCCAGAAATTGTTGCGTTCGTGGAAAAATTGGATAGAAAGTATTTACTAATTTTATTTTTTATTTACAACAATTATTAATTATTACTTATTAATCAATAATTTATAAATTTAATATATTTCATTTTTACGAATCTGATTTCACCTTCATGATCTTGCAAGGATTAAAGAAATATAAAGAGATAAGGCTTCCATATTTCTAAAATGGACAAAGGGGGTAATAAATGTGGAAATTAAAATTGAAAAACTTTTTTATCAAGCCCGAAAATGGAGTTGATATGCTATTTATAGAAGAGTTATTAGGACAGTTATTTACCGCTAATTACTCTTAAAATTTAAAGCAAAAGAAACCCCTTCACCTCCATAATGCATTTGGCTGCTTCTCTTTTACTCTCCTTTATTCGTGCATTCATTTGTATATTAACCTCATTTAAACATGTATTAACATCTTATATTAATAGGTATATGTATAATGCTTATACACACACCCCAAATAATCACTAAAGACATCCGAAAAATTCCAAACACCAAATTCACTAATGGCACCTCAACTACTAAAAATATAATTAATATATCTTGTATCGGTTAATTTAATTAATTTATAACACAATATAAGCTAATTAAATCGAGTGATGTTTCATATACTACATATATTTGGTTGTGCGACTCGCATATGTGAATTCAATCAATGATTAATATAGAATAATTTGAACATTCATGTTCATAAGTCATCTTAGCCGATGGTGTGGTAGTTTAGTCACGCTCACAACTTACAAATCATTTTTAGTAAATGATATTTCAAATCAATTTAAGTAGCACCCTCAAGCAACAATATATTATCCACACGTTCTCTTCGTCGTCATTGTATCACTTTAGATATCTGCGGTTTGGTCATGGTTAAAACTCCAACAGTATCCATATACAAATTTTTAGTCCATCTCCAAAGTCCTTGGTTCAATAATTATATTTATTATTAACCGACATGTCCCGATCAGAGACTTTTGATATTGAGTTGACCACATTTGACCGTATACTAACCTCTCATAACAAAGGAGATGAACTCTCTATTGAATAATGTTTTACTTCTTACGTTTTAACTTAGACCTAATTATAGTTTATTAATGGTCGTCGTGCCATGTTTTGACCATAATCAAAGCGGAGTATTCATGTCGAAGTTTCATATTATTCTTAATTCCAAAGAACTTTGTAACATTACCACACAAAGTTTTCCCATTTGACCGACCAATAGGAAACTCTAAGTCGAGTCATTCTCATGTCATCCAATATATGCAAGTACATAACCCCTTGGTGCCCCCAACTGCCATGAGTAATACACTACCCAACATTTGGAAAGCATTACATACTCTGGTTTAAACGGATGTATCGATATCATTTTCTCAAAACATGTGACGACCTATTATTTTTAATATATAAATTCAATTATAAACAATGTCGAAATATGTTTACAACTAAATTCAAATATTAATGACAGCGAACTATGGGTGTATAAATTAAAAAGAGTCTAAAATAGTAAACACAAAAAGGAAAACCTCATAGCAGAATTTAAATGTAAATATCATTTTAACAATTCAATACTACATAAATCAAACACATTCGATGATATACATATTTTAGTATATTAAGTATTATAACAATAATTATGTAAATACGATGCAAGAGATCCATCTTGTGGATATGAGCCAATCTAGACTCTTTCTCCCTCCTTTATTCCTACACCAAATGTAACGACCCATAAATTTAATGGTTTTAAAAGTATATTTAATTGAAATTTTGTGAAATTTTAAACAATAAAATTTGGAAATAAAAATTTATTATTTGGAATACGTCTATTTTAATATAGCAACTGGTAAATTTTCATCTGATAATATTGAAGTTTATTTTCCTATGAAATTTTATTTCAAATCAAACCGGTTAATAACAGTGAATTTAAAAGTTTTCCGAAACCAAAATATGTCAACAGGAGAAAATTTATTCAGATCATTCTGAATCAGACTGCGAAATTCGTTTTTCCAAATTTGGACTTCTACTGCTTCTTTTATCTTAATTCTGACAAAATAACAACATTTTCGGTACCGGTTATCGATTTTTGATCCGATGATCGTACCACCAATATCTGTATACCGTTTTGATCATCTTATCGTGTTGATCTCCACAGTATATTCATTTGTGTGTTTTGAGCTCCGGTACGCGACGGAAACAATAAAACGGTGCGTCGTACCGGTACCATAAAGAATGACCGTTAGCTTTCCTTTTGCCTTTTCAAAAAAAACTTGAACGTGAATCCCAAGCAAATAATAAATTGATTTTAATAGCTTATCAATCAGTGTACAACGGTTGCCATCCCATGCCATTTCAAAAGTTTAAAAACGTTCAAAACTCTATACGTTTTTTTTTGCATTCAATTTACTTTATGAAGGTACGTTTCTTTGCTTTTCGGTCTATTCTTTTACAAAAGGGAAATATATATTCTCAGTTGCAACTGTAGCTTCATTTTCTAATCTTTGTCCTGTAGCCTTCCACTTCTTTTGCCTCTTCCATCTTCATTTTGTTCGCACCCATCAACCACTTTCATGCGACCTGGAACCTAAGCCCCACCACGTTCCGTCTCTCCATCGCCTCTGCCTAATTTACTCCCTACCCGAGCCTCTCTCCACCAGCAAGCATCTCGGCCACCCAGATTCACGCACCCTCCCCTACCCAGTCCTTCACGTCTTCCGCCTCACACCCAGGTCTCGGCCTCCAACCCCTCGGCGTGCGCCTTCTCTCCGCCCTGTACTTCACCGCCCTGCCTTCAACCGTCCTCCTCGCCCCACATCTCAGCCACGCCAAAGCTTCCCCTCCAGCCCAAACCTGTTGTGCCAACCATTCCCCAAGCTTTCGCCAACACCGTGCCTGCCCAGCCCGCGCCTCAACTGCCAACTCATTTCCCCGCTGCCACGTCCAGCGACCCGTAACTCGAGCACCTCACTTTGATTCCCAAGGTCGTACCATAGCAGCTCCTCCCAGATGCGATCCACCTCCACTTGTCAAGCCCAACCCCAGCGCAGCCTACGTAGGCCGAGAACATGATCTGCTGCCTCCCTTCTTTGAGCATCTCTATAGGTGCATATATTTGTATTCAATATATATATATATTTATAAAGTTATTTATATATTATACTACTAAACTTGATAAGCCTGCATATTTAATTTAAGAAACTAAGTGATGATTTGGTTTTAAAAGGTACATATATAATTTGTAAATATAGATCTGGTAATTGAAAGGGGATGGGTTATAAGTATACTGTTGTAGAGTCTTATATTATAAAAGTAATATATACTTTATTTTTATTTTTATTTTAAAAAGGCATAGTCTGTTTTCCCTTTTTGTTGTTGTAATAGTCTTCTGTTATGCATATTTTGGGTAATAGGTACTATACATATTTACTTGATTGCTGTTTGTTTGTAGTCTGCATATAGGTTAGATATATAAAGTTGTATAAATTGTTTGTTTATATGATACAGGTCGGTGTTGTATGTACGTTGGCTATGCATGTAGTTGTTGACTATATATATTATACATAAGATTTAAATAATACATGTGTTCTCTGCTTGTTGCATACTGCTTGTTTCGACATATATATATATATATTTACTGTTTTATGATAAGTATATAAGTACCTATACAGTTATTTTAATATTGAAAAGTATATAGACCTTAAACTAAAATGTATTTATGCGATTGATTTAAGAGTGATTTGAAAGTTATATTATTTTAATATTTGTCTTGAATTAAAATATTGGAAATAATAATAATAATATAATAATAATATACATACTTTCAATTTGTATCAAAACTGACACTGATTTGTTCTCATCAAATTCCCAATTGTCAGCTTTGTCCGTCGTGCCTGTTTTTTGCTTCATTCGAATCGTATCCATCCAGTGTTGCTTTGGAATTTGTAGCTTATTTCCTTATCAAATCTGTCCAGCCTCGAAAGGTGAGCAATCACTCACGATTAACGTTCTTTTATTTATTAAATCTGATTTCAATTGAAACGACAGTTGAAATATGCTGCTGTTAGTTAATTACATTGTTATATATGCTATTATCTATAACTGTTCACCTGTGACATCTGACACCAGTATCTAGTATTTATATGCCTGTTATTACTATTATCTGTATATGTTCACCTATGACATCTGACACCAGTATCTGTTATTTATATTGATGATATATGCCTGTTATTATATTTTATATTATCTGTTATCACTCTGCAAGTTCCCTGTTAGTATAGAATTCACTATGGGTTGAAATGATACATACCCGAACGGACTTTAGAATAGGAGAAAATCGTTATGGGTTGAAATGATAAACCCAAGCGATTTTCAATTGAATTGAAATTGGGATTACGGGTCGAAATGATATCTACCCGTATATATTTAAATTTCGGATTGAAATGATAAATATCCGTATCACTTAACCATATGATGTATATATACAGACACCGTTGGTCCATATATATAAATATTTTGAAAATGAATTCTATGGTTTCGGAAAGAAATATATGGTTTTAATAAATGTTGAGCCTTAAATTATTTAATTTAAATTAGGATGGATTTAATACATATGATATGTTTAAGTATAAAAATTATATTTCAAAATAGATTTTGGTAATAATTTGAATAAGTTAAGGTTGGAAAGAAATTTATTTAATTAAACCAATTTGAAACTTATTGAAATTGAGATTTAAGATATGATTTATAACTTGGGTTTTATTTAAATAATTTAATGAATAATTCTTGCTTAAATAAATTTAAGGAAATATTTAGTAAGAATGAAATTTAAGGATAGTTAAATGATATTGAATTTATTAAGTGAATATTCCTTGATTAAATAATAATAAAGTTGAACCAAGAGCTATAGGAAACCGTTAATTTTAACTTTGAAAATGTTGAATATTAAAGCTTTGAAATATATTGAAAATTTAAATGATCTGTTTAGAAATGAATTAAATTGATGAATTGAACTTTGAATAAATTTGAATTTGGAATTTGAAGTTGATTTGAATCGATTTGCTAGACTTGAGGAAATTAAATACTTTACTTTTTAAATCATTTAATATATATATATACTATTTTGGAAAATAGATATATTTGAAATGAAATGATATTTGGGTTTTGAAGTAAGTAAATTTAAAATGGCCACGGTGTCATAGTGTATACTCTCACCTTGTAGATAGTTCTACAGATCCTTAGAGGATGGTTATCCCAAACATCCTTTAAGTTACTTGTATTTCAGTTGATATTTCACTTGAGTTGGATTTATTGATATAAGAATGTTAATCTTGACTCGAGTGTTTTGTGTTTTGCTTTACGCTCGGGTCAGACCGAGTGATACAGCATTTGAGACTCACCCTTGGAGTTTGGAGCTTCCTTTGGAGATCCAACTATCGCCTCAGCTTTCAGCTCTTCTAGTTGATTTATTCAGAGAAGTCATCTGTTGTACTGGAGACTTCACTGCATTTGAGATATTCTGTTGTATTTATTTCTAACTCTGATGTTTATATAGTAGCTTCATGAACTACTATTTTATCTATTCCGCTGCGTATTATTGTATTACTCTGTGTCTGTGATTCTATGATTAATTTATTTACTGCATATGCTGAGTTTTGCTAAATTTTTATTACAATCTGTTATTTTGAATTATTCAAGTCCGACATGTGTGGATTTATTGTCGATTTGAATGGTCCAAAATAGCGGGTCGTTACACCAAACATGCAATTGCATATGGATACATATAATAAAAGAGGAAAAAAGGGTTTCAACTATATTTGGACTACGTTTGACCCTATACACTCCAACTAAGGCTCGAGAGCTATTACGTAGGAAAAGACTACTTATGTACATATTTTGGGGGATTAAGTCCACATAGTTCTATTTCTTATTCTTCTCTTACATCTAAATACTTGTTAAAGATAGAGATAGGGGTATGCGCAATTATGTAATTTGTTATACATACATACATACATACATACATACATATATATATATATATATATATATATATATCTGTGTGTGTGTGAGTTGTGGAATAATGGATCTTAAGGCTAATTTAATACTATAGAGGGGTGAATAGTGTTTTCTAATTTATGTTAAATCATTTTAATTTTATTTCGAGATTAATATTAAATCACGTATTAACGACACAAAATTATATTAATAACCAGTTAAAGGTGCAATCACAAATAAATATAAAAGCAATAAAGTAAAGTAAAAGTTAGAGGGATCACACTGGAGATTTTATACTAGTTCGGATTTCTTCTGCATCCAGTCCTATACAATTACTTGTACAGATTTCATTTCAAATGCCAATCTTTAAACCAGGTAGAAGGCAAACCAGATTACAATCTCGATTTCGAGACTATGAGACAAACCTTCTAGTATCACGATTCCCGGCTCTTGATTTGACTGAGCTACAAGATTACCATGAGATTTATATGGCTAGTAAGCACACCCACTTGATTTGAACGGGCAACAATCACACCCACCTAACACCAAACACGAGTAGAGTTGATAGTTTTTATAAAGATAAATTCTTGTACTTTGGATATAGTGGATCCTATAGTCCCTTTGATAGCACTTTGATCTTTGAAATGAGAATGAGATGTTTCCAAAATAGTAAGAAAGTAGTATTGAATGAATACAATGAAGTATGAATTGATTCTATAAGATTTTTTTTTTGAAATGGTACTTTATATACAACATGCCAATGGGACAACATATCATATGTCAATAAAAGTTCGAATCACGCTACGCAAGTTTCGAACTTGTGACCTCTCGCACCAAAGCCGAATCACTTAACCACTTGGACAATGGTGCTTGTCGATTCTATAAGATTTTGAGTAGAATATAGAATAGTTTTCAAGAGAATTTCAAGATGGTAAGGAGTAGGAAGAAAGTATGTAATTTATTAGTTAAATGTTCGTTTGCATTACCCTTTATATAGTAAATGAACAGATGTATCCATTCGTGAAAGGTTGTTTCCAAAAGACACTTCCATCCAAAATTTCAAAAACAATCCAACGGTCCATATGTCGACATATAGAAACAAGTATGTTGACATATCTTAGTAATTTTTGAAAATACTTTTCTTTTAAATTTTTTTGAAAATTTTATACTTTGTAAAATAATTTGAACATAGTTTTTAAATATTTTAAACTCTTAAAAATATTTATAAAATATTTTAAAAATATATTTTGAAATTTAAGTATTTTATTTTTATTTAAAATATCAAGTGTGCGAAATTGGAGATATAGATCAGAGATTGCTATCAAGGACTTTAAAAATATATTCTAATAACTCTAAACACTAAATTATAACCTTGGGATCTTCATTTCTTTATTTTTGAACTCACGAGTCTCCATATTTTTATCTTGAGTCTTTATACTGTACAGTCTTTGATTCAACACCTATGTAATATTCTGCATTATATACTATATAACCTGGCAAAACATTAGTACCTATATTTTATATGGTTGTTGTCATCAAAATCAATAACTGTGGTACTAACAATCTCCCTCTTTTTGATGATGACAACCATTAGATACTCCTATATATAAAATATGATATAACCCTCTCCACTGGAGTTACATAACCCCCTTAAATATATACATGTGTAGATATTATATTTTTCTCCCCATTAGTCATCCAGAAAAATGGGTGAAAAATAAAACTCCATCTAAATGGTATATTTATAAACTATAGAGTCAAAAATCAAGAATTAAGTTCTATGTTGATTAATATGGATTTACTTATATAATTGTGATTGGACTGAAATGAAATACATAAGGAATAAAATTAAATGTGACTTTATTAAGATGTAATATGTGAGACATAAATAAAGAAAATACTGTATATTTAATATGATATACTTATGACATATATTAAGATATACAATGATCAGTCATTAAGTTATATACTAAATGTTGAGGATAATAAATAGGAAAAAACAAACTTTATTTATTTTATTTATTTATAATACACATAATCAAATTAAAATCTAATACTTAACTAATCTAATCCTAATTATTATACAATCCATATAATCACACCAAATCAAACTTATAGTAATCAATCCAAACCAAAGAGTATTAATTAGTTCCATATCAATATTAAAAATAAGTCTAATATACACACTTACGAATTAAAACAAGTAGAAATCTAAATATTCCTAGGGACTTGAACCCAACATTCAGATCCAAAGATTGGATTTTCTTTGATGGCATTCCAATCTTCATTGTCTTTGGTGTTTGAGCATTCTAGGTTGTTAGTTTGATCATCTTTGATAAGGGAGGAGATCAACCAGCGAAGAGCATCAAAATGCTTATCTTGCTCTTTTATCATTTGCATTTGGCTTAGTTCCAAATCCCTTTCATTCCTTAAAATAAAAAAGAGAATATTTTTGAATGATTGGAGTGTGTCTTCAAGGTTTTCACAAAGTTTCTGGTATGGAAAAGACATTATTTATTAAGAAAAATGTTGAGAATGGAAGGGGATGGAAAATGAAATGACAGTGAATTTTTCTAGAAGAAATAGGTTTAAATGGGAGTGAAAAATCGTTCGTAATATTTGAATTGATAGTAGTTACAATATTTTGAAGTTTAAAAATGTAATGACCCGGAATTTTCGATCCCGAAAATTCCAGATAGTTATGAAAGAGAAGAAAAGGATAGAAGAAGAAGAACAGAAACATCGACATCTCACATTCGCAGTGGACAAAATATAATAATAATAACAGTTTACCAAGAATACCATATCTGTCGATTACATTTTAATACATCAGAGTTACATATATACAGTCACTGAACATATACAATTATCATTTCTCATATTAACAATAATATAACTACAGCGGAAATACTCTATACGCTCTTGCCATCCAGCTCGCCTCCTGAGCTCCAGATCGTCCTTACCTGAAAATCTGTAATACTCGGTCTGACCCGAGCATTACATCAAAGTAACACCCGGGTCAGGCTGGAAACCAGCGTGAGTAAACTCATCTAACAAGAAATACAAAAGTATACAACCCATATAAATCCGGGTGACTTGTATCAATTTCTAAGTGCTAGAACTTAGATTATATGGCCCAATTCATCTAAATCATTTCGTTTCAGCCTATTGATTTCACATATCAATTTATAATGAATCGAAGTGGTTTCGGGTATTAACCAATACCCGACTCCGGTCTCTTCGAACTCAGTTCATCTTAACACATGTTATTCAAGTGAAATGCAATTCAAAACGATGCCACCTTTACTCAGCAAATCATCATTAATACATAACCACATTATCCTTGCCCTCCCAGCACATCATATCACGAACCATTTCATATCAAGGATATCAATCAATTCAAGGCATTTAATCATACATAAGCAAGATAAATCACTCACACCATCTCAAATAAATCTAATTAGCCATAATTAAATTAAATCAATTACCTTTAAGTCCTGCTTATTAAGTAATTACAACCCAATTGATTAACCATCCCATAATCATTCATCTTAATTAATCCTCCGTGATTAAATATTTTTTTTATTTACATTAAGATTATCATCATTATCTAAAATACTTTCATTAAGTAATTATACTTAACCAAACTCCATGAATGTTTATCCTTAATTAATTGCACTCATTAATCAACCTCAATTCTCCTAAACAGTAATTACCCCTCTGTAATTACTTACTTAAGTAATTAACCCCTTACTTAATTATTAATCTTCTTTGATGAATTACATCAAGTAATTTATCCTTAATTACTTCTACTAAGTAATTACTCTTTAATTATTTTCCATTAAGTAATTCCTTTTAATTTTATTACATCCTGGAATTATGAATTACTTCTTAATTATCCACTTAATTATCACTAATTATTTAATTAACCATTAATTACCTATTTAATTAATCAATAATCCTTAATTAATTACTTATTTTGTTAACTACTATATTTAGTTAATTGACTTGAAGTAGTTAATTAAATCCTTATGTTCAAATTTATTTAAACACAAGGTTATAATTATCAAATCTTTAATTACACATTTATTAAATCTTTAAATTATTCATTTAATCACGTATAAATCAATTTCATCCTCAATTTACTACACTTTATATTACTTAATCACCTTACGTTTGTAATCCCTTCTTGATAAATTTTAAATCAAGTTTGATTTCAACCTTGCCAACTTTGATAACTTAATTAATAATATAACTTTGTTTAACAATTTACTTAAGGTTTAATTTGACTAACCCCTAGAAATTTTGAAACCCGAGCAATCAACGGGTTATGCTCGAGCTAATCTCGGGTTTTCCTTGAACTTTCCCGCATCCACTCTACTGCATACTTCTTCGTCCTCTACTGTTCCTTTTTTTTTATTTGCTTAAGTTATAACAGTAGTATCATAAACATACTCACGCTCGCTGGAAAACCCGAAGCAACTTCCCTTTCTACTCGAGTGAGAACTCGAGTCGAAGCAGCCTATGACCTCACTGACATGCTCACGCCACCGTGCACGTGCACCCCCGATCCAACACCCTCCGACCATCACCGAAAACTTCAACACGTCGTCGATAACTTCGCCGACGATCCTAACCACCCAGCACCATCAATTCGCTTCGAAATCGAAAACGAGCCACTCGATCACTTCCAGGAAATCAACCCATCGACAAAATCTGCTCGCCCCATCGCCACCGACCACCGGAAATCTTGCCGACCATACCAGAGCTACGCCGTAACACCCTGATTCAATTCCTCCACATGCGATCGCCTATAGTGCCTTGACGACGACGCAGTTTCCTTGATTACAACGTCGAACCCTTCAGTGCTTAAAACCCTACAACGACGATTTGCCGCCGCCACGGTGAACTAAAAACTCGCCTACCATTTTTGCCAAGCTCGTCGACTCCTCAACTACCTCCGGCTGTAATCCCGACCACTCAAACTTCACTGATCACCAGTAATTGCTCAAAGTCCATTCTCTGGTCAACTTCGGATTACTCTCTCGCCCTATCCTTAAAAATCTGGATTTAACTCTTAAAAACCATAATTCTTGATGGTGATCAAGATTATATAAATGAATCAAAGAATTTTGATGATTGAATTTTCAACATGTTTTTAAGTTTCCACTGTAATTTCTTGATTTCCAGCAGTATACAAACTTATTTTGCTTAAATACATTTTCAAATCTTAATTTGTGTTTAAGCAAACATATTTTGTTTGATAACCATAACCTATCAGAGATTAGTTAAAGAGAATTTGAATTTTTACTTATTTTAAAATTCTGTAACATGAAACAGAGATGAATCCAGACATGCACACTTGTATATCACCTATTTATATACATTCAAACTTATTTATACAATCATGCAACAGCATATTCATCTCATAAAAGAATTCTCACATGCAACAAGTTTCTAACAGAATTAAATTCCAAGTTGTTTGTTTACTCACCTGCCAAATTTTGTAAAACAGAGAACAATTTCTTGATTCCCACCTGAAGCCTATAGTTAATACTATCCTTGAATCTGCCTACAGTTTTGAATTAAATTTTGATTTTACTTCTTTCTCTTATTTTTGTTTTCTCAGGTTTTATTATATTTCTGCTGAACGAACTAAAAGGGCCAGTTGTATTCATATATATAAGAAAAGAACTGGAAGCTTAAGGAAGGTATTATATGGCCAAATGTTTTCTTATGAACAGATTTTTATTTCTAAAATATAAGATTTGTACAATTTTGAAATGACAAAAATTTCGGCTGAGAAGATTGCATTAAATGCCATGGTTTCCTCATTTGTTTACACCTTATTATTATATTTTGTTGTATATAGATATTGGTATGAAAATATTCACTTGCAGGGAACATCTGGTTTTTGTGCCCTGAAGATATTTTGTATGTAAATATTTGTTTCCTTGCTTGAGTAATTTATTTACATGTTTTTGTCTGATTTTACTTTATACATTTGTTCTTACCAAACTTCAACTAATGTTGTATTTCTATTTTGACTATCACTATTCAAATCATGTTCATATGGTTTACTTATATCATATACTTATATTTATATTGATAGAATTTGATATTATTTCAAACATTATCATCCATATATATATTTTTATACCAAATGTTAACAAGTGAAAGCATTTTAATTCAATTATATAAGTTAAGATAATTTTATTGTAAATATTATTAAGTGATTTATTTCCAAATTTTCAAATCAAATCTCCCTTTTCAAAATACAGATGTATATAAACAAATGACAAATATTTCAAAAGTCATATTCATTTTGAAAGGATCAGTTTACATTTTATTTACATTAGATTAAATATCTAAAATAATACTGCTAAAATACCGGGTCGTCATATTCCTCCCCCCTTTGAATCTTTTCGTCCTCGAAAAGGAACGACGCCGAATTTATCAAAATGCTTAGAATCAGTTACATTTCCTTTGATCATTTTAAACTACTTTAAAAATCTATATAATATTTCTAAAATAGTTTTTATAAAAATACCTTATATCTCGATGTTTCGACAACTCCATCCTTGTCCTCGCAGAAATTCGGTCATACGTTGATCAGGGGTATGACTGAAAATCTATAAGTGCTTGGCAGACCCGTTTCCAACATCGAGTGAAAATATTTTGAAAAAATAATTTTATTGAAAGTGTAGAAAATAGTTTTTGAAAATAGAGGAAATATCTTGGTGAGAATGCTCTGGAAATCATCACACCCATCCATGGTCACAGTTACACCCTGGGTTACGTTGCCATCGCAGCAAAAGTCTGTGTAACTGATTACACCATGGAACCCACAACAGATCGCAGTTACATCCAGGGTTACGTTGCCGTCACAGCAAAAGTCCATGTAACTGCAGGCTCTCCACGGCCTCTCGATTACGCTGTCGAAATGAAACTTCTCCACTTCCACATAGGTCGCAGTCTACCGATGTAAAATCAAACGCAGACTGTTGGCTCTCAGCGGCGCACACGACTTTCGCTATGTTACCGTAGTGTCGCAGTCTACCGATATAAAATCAAATGTAGACTGTTGGCTCTCAGCGGCACACACGACTTTCGCTATGGTCTGTAGTAGATCGCAGTGACATCGAGTTAAACTGTCGTCACAACATAACCCAAATGCCTCTGTAATCACCAGCCCCTCGACTTTCGCTACACAAATAATCCTCAGGAACTAGTTTTGTCCGGACTTTTCACAGGATCAACTTTAGAACCTCCCCTTAGAGGCTCAAGGCAGTACCACCCTGTGGCACTCCTGAGAAGTTCATTTCAAGGGAGCGCCTTTTTCCCCAGAGCAAATCTCAAAACACTTTATACTATACACATATAGTATTTTCCAAATCATACACCAAGTATGAATTTCATATAAGTGCCTTTACACAAAATCGATTCCCAAAATCGATAATTCCCACAGTAGGCTTTCCCAAATTCCAATATTGATTTTTCCAAAAATCAAAAGCCCGTTTTCAAATCCAAAGATTCCCAAAACCTTTCCTCAAAATTACTTTCACAAAATCCTTTTTATATATATACATATATGTAAAAGATTTGAAAAACCTTTGAATCAATTTGTACTTGTATAAATTCACTTTTATACTTCAAATACTTTCAAAAATCATTTTCTTCTGGCAATAGATTCAACAAAGGAAGTTTTCCATATATAACAAAGATATATAACTTTGTTTAGCCCAAATAAATGTTCAAATTTTGATTACTCTTTTGGTAAAGTCATTCTTCATATTGCTTGCTTTCATAGAGTAAAATTTAATCATAGAAATGTTCAATTCCCACTTTACTTCATCATATATTTCATAAAATACACTTCCAATTTCAAAAATCATTTACAGTGCTTATCCACAAATTTTCAATATTAATTTTATTGAATCCCGTACGATGTACCCATACCATCCGTACGCAAAATCAACCTGATCGCTCACTCGATCACACAATTTCACTTCCGAACTAGTATTGTCCACCCGACTTCCTAGTGCGGACTTAGATCTGGTTTCTTGATAAGAAAACCATCATTCTCCTTGCATAGTCACACCTATGATAGAGAATATCCAGAATCAATCAAAAATCCATATCCAGGTTCGCCGTCGAAAATCGAGCGAAAAATCCCAACTCGGATCGATAATACTATCTCGAAATTCTGTGCTCGAATCTGGATCAAATCACTTTGCGAATAAAATAATATACGTACATCTCACGTATTTATCCCCATTGATTATTAACCAAATCAATTTCCTTTTCTATTCACATCCATCCACGATTCTATTCACTTATTCACATTTTCTTAATCCCATTTGGATTCGCACTTCAATTCTTATCTCAAATTGGGTATTTAATCAATAACAGTTTGAACTCCGACCAGTTTACATCTAGAAAATAGCTTGAAAAATTTAAAAATAGATAAATAGTTGAAAAATAATTATTAACTTGTAAAACAGATGTAAAATAGTTAAGTAATTGTAAAATAGTTGAAAAATAGTAAAATAATTGCAAAGTAGTTGTAAAATAGTAATCGGTTATAAAATAGTAGAAAAATAGTAATTAGGTTATAAACCAGTTGTAAAATGGTTAAATAGTTTGGAAAAATAGATTTATATTAAAACAATTTATTTTGAAAATAGTCCAGAGCCAAACTGTTCAACTTCCCAATCTCCATTTTAATCAATTTCCCATTAAATTGATTCAGTCCCAATTCAAGTTGAATTATCCACAATTTCTTTCCAAATTCAAATCAAATTCTATTTAATTTTAAACATATTCACTTTGATTACAATTCCAACTTATTCAAATTAATTTAGACCAATTTCAAATTGAATCCACTTCAATTTCAAATCATTTCAATTTCTATATGAATTAATCCCATTTCCCATTTGAATTTGAACTCATTTAATCTTTACCTTTATTTTAAATTAATCCAATTCAAATTTTCCCATTAATTCAAATCAAATTCAGTTTGAACTAATTCAATTTAAATCTCAATTTTAAACCATCTCGAATTATATAAATTCAGGTTAAATTTCCAAATGTTGATTGAACCCCTTAAATCAAATTAACCTTTATTTTTAAATTAATAATCCAAATCTTTAAACAATTTAATTCTGAGTCCACTTCTCAAAATTCCATTTTAAGTTATCTTTACTTAACTTATTTCAAAGTCCAAATAAGAGTTCAAATCAATTTTACCTTAAAAATTCAATTTATTACTCAATTTCAATTTTGAAACCAGTGTTTAACAATTTAAATTTCCAATTCTTTTTAAACATTTAAACCTTAAATTCAAAGTGGTTTCATCTCCTTAATTCCAAATTTTAATCTTCCTTTTAGCTAAATAATGGATATATCACCACAATCCATTCCTTTATTCATTCAAACAAATCCAATCCACAATCTAAAGATTATCAATAACAATAGGATGATATCATCCAATTTATTTCAAAACATCCATCAAATCTCAAGCCCATCTTGAGATCACATGATCTCCCAATTCAAATTAATCATTTAACTTCCCAAGTTAAATCTCAATTTCATCTTGAAATTTCCAATGCAGATCGCTTGTTAACTTATCTAACTGTCCCAAAGTTAAATTCAATTTACTTACTCCAACCAACCTTACCCAATTTTGAATTTCTGCTTCAAATTTTAACTTCACATTAATAATCTTATAAGTTCAAAAACTTATCATTTTGGGTATCACATCCCATTCCAAATTTAAAACTCAACATTTAGAGTTTTTTTTTTCAAACCATTTTTAATATCATGTATATTCCTCATATATACATATTATTTCCTTTACACACCAAGTTATTTCAAAACAAATTCCTCTTGACATTTGGAACAATTCAAATGTTTCTAGTCTTAGGTTTTAACATTTCACAGTTTATGATGATACCAAAATTATCATATTTGAACACCAATTCATTTTCATCTTCAGTTCCAATTTTATAAGTCATACTTGCCTAAATGTTTTGCTTCCCTAAAACATTTCATTTTGCTTACTCCTTAATACACATTTATTATTAAACACAAAAATCATTTATGATAATAACCAAGATTATCATATCTGGAAACCAATCCATTATTACCTTATTCTGAAAACATTTTTACAAATTCAGGATTTAATTTCAGTTTGGATCCATTTCATATCAGGGATATCAATCAATTCAAGGCATTTAATCATACATAAGCAAGATAAATCACTCACACCATCTCAAATAAATCTAATTAGCCATAATTAAATTAAATCAATTACCTTTAAGTCCTGCTTATTAATTACAACCCAATTGATTAACCATCCCATAATCATTCATCTTAATTAATCCTCCGTGATTAAATATTTTTTTTTATTTACATTAAGATTATCATCATTATCTAAAATACTTTTATTAAGTAATTATACTTAACCAAACTCCATGAATGTTTATCCTTAATTAATTGCACTCATTAATCAACCTCAATTCTCCTAAACAGTAATTACTCCTCTGTAATTACTTACTTAAGTAATTAACCCCTTACTTAATTATTAATCTTCTTTGATGAATTACACCAAGTAATTTATCCTTAATTACTTCTACTAAGTAATTACTCTTTAAGTATTTTCCATTAAGTAATTCCTTTTAATTTTATTACATCCTGGAATTATGAATTAATTCTTAATTATCCACTTAATTATCACTAATTATTTAATTAACCATTAATTACCTATTTAATTAATCAATAATCCTTAATTAATTACTTATTTTGTTAACTACTATATTTAGTTAATTGACTTGAAGTAGTTAATTAAATCCTTATGTTCAAATTTATTTAAACACAAGATTATAATTATCAAATCTTTAATTACACATTTATTAAATCTTTAAATTATTCATTTAATCACATGTATAAATTAATTTCATCCTCAATTTATTACACTTTATATTACTTAATCACCTTACGTTTGTAATCCCTTCTTGATAAATTTTAAATCAAGTTTGATTTCAACCTTGCCAACTTTGATAACTTAATTAATAATATAACTTTGTTTAACAATTTACTTAAGGTTTAATTTGACTAACCCCTAGAAATTTTGAAACCCGAGCAATCAAAACGTTATGCTCGAGCTAATCTCGGGTTTTCCTTGAACTTTCCCGCATCCACTCTACTGCATACTTCTTCGTCCTCTACTATTCTTTTTCTTCTTTTTTTTTATTTGCTTAAGTTATAACAATAGTATCATAAACGTACTCACGCTCGCTGGAAAACCCGAAGCAACTTCCCTTTCTACTCGAGTGAGAACTCGAGTCGAAGCAGCCTATGACCTCACTGACACGCTCACGCCACCGTGCACGTGCACCCCCGATCCAACGCCCTCTGACCATCACCGAAAACTTCAACACGTCGTTGATAACTTCGCCGACGATCCTAACCACCCAGCACCATCGATTCGCTTCGAAATCGAAAACGAGCCACTCGATCACTTCCAGGAAATCAACCCATCGACAAAATCTGCTCGCCCCATCGCCACCGACCACCGGAAATCTTGCCGACCATACCAGAGCTACGCCGTAACACCCTGATTCAATTCCTCCACATGCGATCGCCTATAGTGCCTTGACGACGACGCAGTTTCCTTGATTACAACATCGAACCCTTCAGTGCTTAAAACCCTACAACGACGATTTGCCGCCGCCACGGTGAACTTAAAACTCGCCTACCATTTTTGCCGAGCTCGTCGACTCCTCAACTACCTCCGGCCGTAATCCCGACCACTCAAACTTCACTGATCACCAGTAATTGCTCAAAGTCCATTCTCTGGTCAACTTCGGATTACTCTCTCGACCTATCCTTAAAAATCTGGATTTAACTCTTAAAAATCATAATTCTTGATGGTGATCAAGATTATATAAATGAATCAAAGAATTTTGATGATTGAATTTTCAACATGTTTTTAAGTTTCCACTGTAATTTCTTGATTTCCAACGGTATACAAACTTATTTTTCTTAAATACATTTTCAAATCTTAATTTGTGTTTAAGCAAACATATTTTGTTTGATAACCAAAACCTATCAGAGATTAGTTAAAGAGAATTTGAATTTTTACTTATTTTAAAATTCTGTAACATGAAACAGAGATGAATCCAGACATGCACACTTGTATATCACCTATTTATATACATTCAAACTTATTTATACAATCATGCAACAACATATTCATCTCATAACATTCAAGAATTCTCACATGCAACAAGTTTCTAACAGAATTAAATTCCAAGTTGTTTGTTTACTCACCTGCCAAATTTTGTAAAACAGAGAACAATTTCTTGATTCCCACCTAAAGCCTATGGTTAATAATATCCTTGAATCTGCCTACAGTTTTGAATTAAATTTTGATTTTACTTCTTTCTCTTATTTTTGTTTTCTCAGGTTTTATTATATTTCCGTTGAACGAACTAAAAGGGCCAGTTGTATTCATATATATAAGAAAAGAACTGGAAGCTTAAGGAAGGTATTATCTGGCCAAATGTTTTCTTATGAACAGATTTTTATTTCTAAACTATAAGATTTGTACAATTTTGAAATGACAAAAATTTCGGCTGAGAAGATTGCATTAAATGTCATGGTTTCCTCATTTGTTTACACCTTATTATTATATTTTGTTGTATATAGATATTGGTATGAAAATATTCACTTGCAGGGAACATCTGGTTTTTGTGCCTTGAAGATATTTTGTATGTAAATATTTGTTACCTTGCTTGAGTAATTTATTTACATGTTTTTGTGTAACAACCCTGAGATTGCAATTACCGAATAATAAATTAAAATTATGATTTTAAGTTGAAAAGGGAGCTAAACAAAATTTGGGAATTTAAATTTGCAATTGGTTTGCAAATTAAAGTATTTTGGGTTTAAAATTGAGAAATTAATATTTTTGGAATTTAATATTTAAAAGGGGAATTTTTAAATGTGATAATGGGTTTAATTGGCTAATGAGACAATTATATGGTTTCGATTAAAACTAGGTTGCCACTTAGGATTTTGTTCACATGATAACCTTAGAAATTAAACTAAGTCCTAATGGGTTTTAAAACCTCCTAACATGACCCATTAGCCTACCCACTTCTATATAATATCTCAAACCCCTTCCATAAACCCTAACCCTCCTCTTCATAATTCCAAAACCTAGATCTAAACATAACTAATGGCCTCCCTTTGGTAGAAGATCCATCTCCTTCTCTACATAGCTAAACTTGTTTAATCCTAGCAAGGTAATGCAATCCTAGGCCTAATCACCTTCTAATCTTTATTTTAATTTTTGAAATCTCTTTGTAATCCTTGGTTTTGTTCTCTTTTTAATTTTGAAGCTCTCTAATCCACATCCTCTTTGCTTTGGAAAGTTGCACTTGAAGTGTTTGCTTATTTGCTTGATTGGTAGAGGTAATTACTATTTATTAGTGATTATTGCTAGTTATAATATTGGTGAAATTTTGATGCCAAAAACTGAAAAAAACACCCCTAAACCACCAAAATCAACATTTTCAGTTGGCTGGAAATGTTCAGCCTGAATACAGGCTGAAACAGTGATCTGGGTGCACCAGGGCAGGCCTGGGCTGCACCCAGGCTGCGCAGCAGGCCAGCCCTTAGTGGGCTGGCGCACACGGGTCCGCACAGGGCGGCCCGCTACCCCCCCAGCCCGCATGGGCTGGGGCCTCCCCAGCCCAGGAGGGCTGGGGACCTGGACAGACCCCAGCCCGCATGGGCTGGGGCCTCCCCAGCCCAGGTGGGCTGGGGACAGGATCACCCCGGCCCGCATGGGCTGGGGCTTCCCCAGCCCAGGCGGGCTGGGGACCTGGACGGACCCCAGCCCGCTTGGGCTGGGGACTGGATCACCCCAGCCCGCATGGGCTGGGCTCCCCCAGCCCAGGCGGGCTGGGGCCATGCACTGAATCCCCAGCCCAAGCGGGCTGGGGGCTGATTAATTCACCCCAGCCCACTTGGGCTGGGGGTTTGTATCTTATCTCTAGTCCAAGCGGGCTGGGTTCGCGATGCCGCCATGATCGCATCCGAAGTTGGAATTCGACGTTTTTGGTCTCGTTGGAAAGGTGGAATTTCGAACTCCATCTCTGTAAAATTTGGGCAACATCGGAGTTCGTTTGACACTTCGAATTTCGTGTCAAAGTTGAACTCTGGTCGCTGTTGGTAAACAGTATGAATCTTCTTCTGGGTCGAACTTTGAGATGTCGCTGCCACTTCGTCTCAACTCGGAATCCAGAAATTCTTTTTGCATCTTAATGTAGGGATGTTGGACTACATGCCTGCAAATTTTCATGACATTTGGACACCGTTTGCTGGTCCAAATAAATTTCCGAACTTGGATTCGCAGCTGTTTTTGAATGTTTACAAACACTTAGAATATTTTTCAGTGATTTTCTGGTTTTATTGATTTCTTTGAGATTTGTCTCTAGATTTAGTACACGGGTTTTATGAATCATTTTCAAAAGATTTTTCACTCCTAAATGGCTTTAGAAATTATTATATAATATTATTTTTAATTATTAAATTAATTACTCCATAATAGGAGAGTTTTCAAAAGCCGTTTTAAAGTGATTTCAAAATCAATTATAAATCCGTTTCGCACCATTATTTTCTATAATAAAAATCTCACACTCACTTTTTAGCACGTCGAGCGAAGTGGAAAGGTGCTTAAACGGTTAGGAAATCTCCGGCCTATGGAACCGTGTGTATTTTCTTTCCGGTTAATCCCCGACCTATTCGATTGATCGTTTTGACCTTTGGGTCTAGTTTACCGATGATACGAGGTGGACTTTTTATTGTTTGGATTGTGAGCTTACTATTGGTTAGTAAACAGTTTAGTGCGAACGTGGGGTATGGAACTCATTGTTAACACTTTACGGGTTCCTCTCCAAGAAGTTTGTGACACATTAGCCTCTGGGCGGCCAGTACTGGACCTCTGGGTCACCACGCCTCTGGGCAACCGTCTCTGGACACCTGCTCTATATGGAGCAGTTTATTTTTTGGCGTGCGCCTCTGGGCTTTTATCCTTCTGGGAAGGAACTCGCCGTCTCGCGCGTTCCGCATCTGTGCGAGTGATCGATCACAACTCTACAGTACTTGGCAACAACGACTCCGGTCGGTGCACGTGCAATACTGGTATTATTTGATGATTTTTATATCCATTCGAGTACCGCCATTCGGTGTTGGTTCTATGGAACCATTCGATGTAAGTGCGATTGCCTTGTGGATTCACAGTGTCTCTGGGCACTGCTTTTCAATGTTGGATTTCATTGACTTTTCAGTATATCCCCATTGCTCTTTGGAGCATCGATCTTTGCTTGGGCATTGATTACAGACTCTGGTCACTCTTGGGATTATTGCCTATGGGCATCTTTTTATAGCTTTGGCTACGCCGATGATATGAGGCGATTTTATTTATTCTACACTATGGTGTTGATTTCTCTTTGGAGATTTTTATTGTTTATTGATGATTAGGGATCGTCATTATATTCATGTGGTTCATAATATACTTCTCTTTGGATAAGTACTGTTTTATTTATGTACCGCATTATTATATATCTCAGTTATTACTGATTGTTTAGCTAGCCTGACCCGAGTGTTTTCGCTCGGGTCAGACCGAGTTGTTTCAGGTTAGGTCTCTGGACTTAGCTTCTGTGCTTCCGCTTGGACATTATCTGCTATGCTGATAGATAGCGCTTTTATTTGTCCACTATTCCGCTACTCTGTTATTATTTAGACTTTGATATGTACATATTTTTGATCCACATGTGTGGGCAGTGGCTTTGTACCCACTTATAGTACTTGGATCTGTATTGACGATGTATTGTTCTGGGATTTTAAATCTGTTATGTGATTCTGTTCTGTGATGTTTTATCATTTATTATTATGCTTTGTCTTGATAGATCTTTAGCCATTTGTAATTTCGTTATAAGTATTTACCGAATATGTCGAATCACTTGAAAAAAATTATATAGATACCATCCTTTCGACGTATTCAGTAGATAGTTATAGCTTGATTACAAATGGTCGCTTCCACTATACTCTATTCTCCGCTTTAACAGACAGTATTACTCCCATAATACTCTTTGTTACAGTGGGTCTCAGAGTGGGGCGTTACAGTTTGGTATCGGAGCCTGGTTTCAGGAATAAGCATAATAAACACAGAACAGATACACTTAGTACAATACATTTTAATTGGATCCGAATTAAATCAAATCCCTTCCTTATGCCTATTGATAGATAAGTTAGGAATATGTGTAGGAATCTGTTATATTCCGTAGTATTCCTTAATTAATTATCTATCATTGAATCATGTCTAACTCTAATTCCCGTTTGACTTTCAGTATGTCTGGAAGGGGAAGAGGGAGAACCACACTTCAGACCAGTGCTGCTGGGCAGTCCAGCAACACTCATCCAGAGGGCGTGTTCATGACCACCGACCAGATCATGGAGCTGGTTCGGAATTCCCAGTCTCATTCTCAGTCTCCAGCCCCAGTTGCTGATGCTCCGTGCAAGTCTGCTTTTGCGCGTCTCTGCAGTGATTTTACCCATCTCGGAGGGAAGCCGTTCAGTGGCTCCTAGAATGTCTTAGAGGTCCAGGCTTGGATTCGGATATGCGAGCGCATTTTCACTCGCATGGATATCCCGGATCATGACCGTGTTCTTATTGCTTCTAGTCAGCTTCAGAGTCGTGCCCTGGATTGGTACGAACTTCTTATTGCCGAGGTCGATGAGACTACACTTACTTGGGCTCAGTTTCGTGAGAGATTTGAGCTCAAATTCATCCCAGAGTCAGAGAAGAACTCCCTTGCTCGCCGCTTTCTTGATCTCAAGCAGGGGAAGTCCTCCGTATCCGATTATGTCTCTTCCTTCGAGGCCCTGTCCAATTACGGCCTTGAGTTTATTGCTACTCCTTATAAGAGGAACCTCAAATTTGTTGAGGGCTTGAAGAAATATCTGAAGAGGCAGCTTATGCTACAACTTGAGTTCTCATTCGAGAAGCTAGTCGATGCAGCTCTACATCTTGAGTCAGTCGAGATGGAGCATAGTGATGGTGATGGTGAGGGTTCCAAAAACCCCAATCAGAAGCGGGGTCCATTTCAGAAGAACAAGCCTTGGAACAAGAAGAAGAAGACTGACAGTTCTGCTGTTCAGACTCAGCCTCAGACTCAGCCTCAGATTCAGTCACAGCCTAGTGGAACCCGTCCTCCGAAGAAATGCTTCAACCGCGGTTCTCCAGATCACTTTATTCGAGAGTGTCCCAAACCTCTCTATTGTACCTTCTGCAAGAAGGAGGGACACAGGATCTCCACTTGTCCTATTGCTCCAGCTAGTGCCAAGCCTGGCAGGCTTAATGCTGCCAAGGCCCCTTCATCTTCTGCTCAGCCTAAAGGTACACATCCTTCCGTTCTTGAAGGCTCTATTTTATTTCATGGTAGATCTATTAGAGTTCTCTTTGATACGGGTTCCTCTCACTCATTCGTATCAAAGGAACTAGTTGATACTTTATCTTTAGATGTTACTTGTCTGGTTTCTTCACTAAGGATTGTGAATCCCATTGGTGGATCCACGACCCTTAGCTTGCTTTGTGAGGATATAGATATTTATCTTTGTTGATTTTCTTTCCGTGCGAATCTGCATGTTATGGAATATTTGGGCTTTGACATGATTCTTGGCATGGATTGGCTCGCTCAGTACGACGCCAAAATTATTTGTTCGGAGCGGATATTATTCATTCATCACCCTGACTCGTCCTCTCTGTTAGCTATTGTTCTTCAAGATGTTGGGCTTTCTGATGTTACTTTATTTTCTCTAGATTCACGAGATGATGTAGTGGACATATCTCGTATTCCGGTTGTTCGGGATTTCCCCGATATATTCGAGCCAGTATCAGGCCTGCCGCCAAAGCGGGCAATTGAGTTCCGCATCGATCTCATTCCAGGCTCCCACCCAGTTGGGCGTCCTTCCACGAGGATGTCTACAAAAGAGAATGAGGAACTCAGGAAGCAGTTAGTGGAGCTTGAGGCGAAGCAGTTCATTCGGTCCAGTTCTTCGCCATGGGGTGCTGCTGTGGTCTTCGTTAAGAAGCCCGATGGCTCTCTTAGGCTTTGCATTGACTATCGCAAGCTTAATGAGTTGACCATCAGAAATCGTTATCCATTGCCACGGATAGACGATATGTTTGATCAGTTGAGCGGTGCGAAGGTCTTCTCTCAACTCGACCTTGCCACCGGATTCCATCAGCTACGAGTCACCGAAGACAGCATTCCTCTTACAGCATTTCGCACTCGTTATGGTTCTTTTGAGTGGTTGATCATGCCGTTCGGCTTGACGAACGCTCCGGCTTTCTTTGTCGATCTTATGAATCGAGTATTCCAGGAATACATTGATAGATTCGTTCTGGTTTTCATCGACGATATTCTTATTTATTCTAGATCCGAAGCAGAGCATGCTCATCATTTGCGGATCGTCTTGGATACTCTTCGTCAGCATCAGCTTAAGGCTAAGCTCTCCAAGTGCCATTTTTGGGAGAGCAAGGTCAAGTTCTTGGGCCATATTGTATCATCTGAGGGTATTTCTGTCGATCCTGCCAAGATCGAAGCTATTCAGAATTGGAAGCAGCCCGAGAACATTCATGATATTCGCAGCTTCCTTGGGCTGGCGGGTTATTACCGTCGGTTTATCAAGGATTTCTCTCGAGTTGCACTTCCCCTCACGACTCTGACTCGTAAGGGGGTTCGTTTTATTTGGTCTGATAAGTGTGAAGCTTCCTTTCAGCGACTGAAGGAACTTCTCACCCATGCTCCTATTCTTGTGGTTCCTGAGAGTAACCAAGATCTTGTTGTTTACACCGACGCTTGTGGTAGCGGCCTCGATGCTGTGCTTATGCAGAAGGATCAGGTAGTTGCTTATGCTTCTAGGCAGCTACGTCCGAATGAGGTTCGCTATCCTACTCATGATCTTGAGTTGGCTGCTATCGTCTTTGCCTTGAAGACGTGGCGTCATTATCTATTGGGCGAACGTTTCATTCTCTACACCGATCACAAGTCGCTGAAGTATCTTTTCAGCCAGAGAGATCTAAATATGAGGCAGCAGCGATGGCTTGAGTTTCTCGCCTCATATGACTTAGATATTCAGTATACCCCTGGCAAGGGTAATCGTGTGGCTGATGCACTCAGTCGCAAACACTCGACAGTAGTTTCTATGATGATAGCCGAGTGGGATATTCTTGAGACTCTTTCTATGTGTGATATTCGAAATCGAGCACCGTCTTCTGATCCTCAGACCTTGCTATTCAGCTTGGAAGCTCGACCTATTCTATTAGATTGCATTGCCCATGCTCAGCGGCAGGATCCAGACTTGTTGCGATATATTCATCTCCTTGAGTCGGGATCTAGTGATGAGACATTGTCAGATTATTCTATTGATTCTCATCGGTGTCTTCGTAGGAAGAACCGTATTTTGGTACCATCTGATTTATCACTTAGGCGTGACATTCTAGACGAGTGTCATCGCACTAAGTACACTATTCATCCCGGGTCGAGTAAGATGTATGCCGACATGTGTCGTCTATTTTATTGGGAGGGCATGAAGAGCGATGTTGCAAGTTATGTAAGCCGTTGCATGACTTGTCAACAGATCAAAGCTGAGCATCAGCGTCCATCTGGTCTTCTACAGCCGCTAGAGATTCCATTGTGGAAATGGGATCAGATATCCATGGATTTTATTGACGGTCTGCCTCGATCGAGGTCAGGCCATACTTCTATTTGGGTCATCGTCGATTGCTTGACCAAATCAGCTCATTTTATTCCTATTAAGTCCACTCGGACTGCTCCTCAGCTTGCCAAGTTATATGTGAAGGAAGTCGTTCGACTTCATGGCATTCCTAGCTCTATCGTCTGTGATCGAGACACTATCTTTACTAGTCACTTCTGGAAGTGCCTACAGTCAGCTTTGGGCTCAAAGCTGAATCTCTCGACTGCTTATCATCCTTAGACCGACGGTCAGGCGGAGAGGGTGAATCGTGTTTTGGAGGATCTTTTGCGCTGTTGTATTTTGGATTTCGGAGGTAGTTGGGAGGATCACTTACCGCTTGTAGAGTTCTCCTACAACAACAGCTTTCAGTCTAGTATCGGCATGGCACCTTTCGAGGCTCTCTACGGAAGGCCATGTCGCTCTCCTGCTTGTTGGTTAGAATCTGGCGAGAAGCTCTGGTCCAGATTCAGTTCGGGAATCTTTTGAGAAGATTATTCTTATACGTCAGAGAATGAAAGAGGCACAGGACCGCCAGAAATCCTACGCGGACAACCGTAGGAAGCCTCTTGAGTTCTCCATTGGTGATCATGTCTTTATTCGGATATCTCCCATGAAGGGGTTGTACGTTTCAGCTCTACAGGGAAGTTGGCTCCTCGCTATGTCGGACCATTTCCTATTACGGAACGCATCGGCCCCGTTGCTTATCGTGTGGCTCTACCTGCTCATTTCTCTGGAATACATGATGTGTTCCATGTTTCTCAGCTTCGCAAGTGTGTGCGCGACCCTGATTCTATTATCGAGCCTCATATCGTGCCCGATTTGGAGATCTCACCCGATCTATCTATAGAGCAGCAACCTCTTCGTGTGCTTGATTCGGAGATCAGACGTCTTCGAAACAAAGAGGTTCCGCTTGTGAAGATTCAATGGTCGTCTAATCCTAAGGACTGCACTTGGGAGACCAAAGAATTTATCGAGCGTACTTATCCTGGTTTTCTTCCATCTTCCGGCACGGGTGAGCATCTATATTTTATCCTCTGTATTCCTTTGTGAATTAGATGTTATAGACGACTTCTATATTTAAGGAAATTGCGAGGACGCAATTTTCTTAAGGGAGGGAGTCTGTAACAACCCTGAGATTGCAATTACCGAATAATAAATTAAAATTATGATTTTAAGTTGAAAAGGGAGCTAAACAAAAATTTGGGAATTTAAGTTTGTAATTGGTTTGCAAATTAAAGTATTTTGGGTTTAAAATGGGGAAATTAATATTTTTGGAATTGAATATTTAAAAGGGGAATTTTTAAATGTGATAATGGGTTTAATTGGCTAATGAGACAATTATATGGTTTTGATTAAAACTAGGTTGCCACTTAGGATTTTGTTCACATGATAACCTTAGAAATTAAACTAAGTCCTAATGGGTTTTAAAACCTTCTAACATGACCCATTAGCATACCCACTTCTATATAATATCTCAAACCCCTTCCATAAACCCTAACCCTCCTCTTCATAATTCCTAAACCTAGATCTAAACATAACTAATGGCCTCCCTTTGGTAGAAGATCCATCTCCTTCTCTACATAGCTAAACTTGTTTAATCCTAGCAAGGTAATGCAATCCTAGGCCTAATCACCTTCTAATCTTTATTTTAATTTTTGAAATCTCTTTGTAATCCTTGGTTTTGTTCTCTTTTTAATTTTGAAGCTCTCTAATCCACATCCTCTTTGCTTTGGAAAGTTGCACTTGAAGTGTTTGCTTATTTGATTGATTGGTAGAGGTAATTACTATTTATTAGTGATTATTGCTAGTTATAATATTGGTGAAATTTTAATGCCAAAAACTGAAAAAAACACCCCTAAACCACCAAAATCAACATTTTCAGTTGGCTGGAAATGTTCAGCCTGAATACAGGCTGAAACAGTGATCTGGGTGCACCAGGGCAGGCCTGGGCTGCACCCAGGCTGCGCAGCAGGGCAGCCCTTAGTGGGCTGGCACACACGGGTCCGCACAGGGCGGCCCGCTACCCCCCTCCCCCAGCCCAGGCGGGCTGGGGACAGGATCACCCCAGCCCGCATGGGATGGGGCTTCCCCAGCCTAGGCGGGCTGGGGACCTGGATGGACCCCAGCCCGCGTGCACTGGGGCCTCCCCAGCCCAGGCGGGCTGGGGCCTGGACGGACCCCAGCCCGCGTGGGCTGGGGCTTCCCCAGCCCAGGCGGGCTGGGGCCTGGTCACCCCAGCCCGCATGGGCTAGGCTCCCCCAGCCCAGGCGGGCTGGGGCCTTGCACTGAATCCCCAGCCCAAGCTGGTGGCTGATTAATTCACCCCAGCCCACTTGGGCTGGGGGTTTGTTTCTTATCTCTAGCCCAAGCGGGCTGGGTTCGCGATGCCACCATGATCGCATCCGAAGTCGGAATTCGACGTTTTTGGTCTCGTTAGAAAGGTGGAATTTCGAACTCCATCTTTGGAAAATTTGGGCAACATCGGAGTTCGTTTGGCACTTCGAATTTCGTGTCAAAGTTGAACTCTGGTCGCTGTTGGTAAACAGTATGAATCTTTTTCTGGGTCCAACTTTGAGATGTCGCTGCCACTTCGTCTCTACTCGGAATCTAGAAATTCTTTTTGCATCTTAAAGTAGGAATGTTGGACTACATGTCTGCAAATTTTCATGACATTTGGACACCGTTTGCTGGTCCAAATAAATTTCCGAACTTGGGTTCGCAGCTGTTTTTGAATGTTTGCAAACACTTAGAATATTTTTCAGTGATTTTCTGGTTTTATTGATTTCTTTGAGATTTGTCTCTAGATTTCGTACACGGGTTTTATGAATCATTTTCAAAAGATTTTTCACTCCTAAATGGCTTTAGAAATTATTATATAATATTATTTTTAATTATTAAATTAATTACTCCATAATAGGAGAGTTTTCAAAAGCTGTTTTAAAGTGATTTCAAAATCAATTATAAATCCGTTTCGCTCCATTATTTTCTATAATAAAAATCTCACACTCACTTTTTAGCACGTCGAGCGAAGTGGAAAGGTGCTTAAACGGTTAGGAAATCTCCGGCCTATGGAACCGTGTGTATTTTCTTTCCGGTTAATCCCCGACCTATTCGATTGATCGTTTTGACCTTTGGGTCTAGTTTACCGATGATACGAGGTGGACTTTTTATTGTTTAGAGTGTGAGCTTACTATTGGTTAGTAAACCATTTAGTGCGAACGTGGGGTATGGGACTCATTGTTAACACTTTACGGGTTCCTCTCCAAGAAGTTTGTGACACATTAGCCTCTGGGCGGCTAGTACTGGACTTCTGGGTCACCACGCCTCTGGGCAACCGTCTCTGGACACCTGCTCTATATGGAGCAGTTTATTTTTTGGCGTGCGCCTCTGGGCTTTTATCCTTCTGGGAAGGATCTCGCCGTCTCGCGCGTTCCGCATCTGTGCGAGTGATCGATCACAACTCTATAGTACTTGGCAACAATGACTCCGGTCGGTGCACATGCAATACTGGTATTATTCGATGATTTTTATATCCATTCGAGTACCGCCATTCGGTGTTGGTTCTATGGAACCATACGATGTAAGTGCGATTGCCTTGTGGATTCACAGTGTCTCTGGACACTGCTTTTCAGTGTTGGATTTCATTGACTTTTCAGTATATCCCCATTGCTCTTTGGAGCATCGATCTTTGCTTGGGCATTGATTACAGACTCTGGTCACTCTTAGGATTATTGCCTATGGGCATTTTTTTTATAGCTTTGGCTACGCCGATGATATGAGGCGATTTTATTTATTCTACACTTTGGTGTTGATTTCTCTTTGGAGATTTTTATTGTTTATTGATGATTAGGGATCGTCATTATATTCATGTGGTTCATAATATACTTCTCTTTGGATAAGTACTGTTTTATTTATGTACCGCATTATTATCTCAGTTATTACTGATTGTTTAGCTAGCCTGACCCGAGTGTTTTCGCTCGGGTCAGACCGAGTTGTTTCAGGTTAGGTCTCTGGACTTAGCTTCTGTACTTCCGCTTGGACATTATCTGCTATGCTGATAGATAGCGCTTTTATTTGTCCACTATTCCGCTACTCTATTATTATTCAGACTTTGATATGTACATATTATTGATCCACATGTGTGGACAGTGGCTTTGTACCCACTTATAGTACTTGGATCTGTATTGACGATGTATTGTTCTGGGATTTTATATCTGTTATGTGATTCTGTTCTGTGATGTTTTATCATTTATTATTATGCTTTGTCGTGATAGATCTTTAGCCATTTGTAATTTCGTTATAAGTATTTACCGATTATGTCGAATCACTTGAAAAAAATTATATAGATACCATCCTTTCGACGTATTCAGTAGATAGTTATAGCTTGATTACAAATGGTCACTTCCACTATACTCTATTCTCCGCTTTAACAGACAGTATTACTCCCGTAATACTCTTTGTTACAGTGGGTCTCAGAGTGGGGCGTTACATTTTGTCTGATTTTACTTTATACATTTGTTCTTACCAAACTTCAACTTATGTTGTATTTCTATTTTGACTATCACTATTCAAATCATGTTCATATGGTTTACTTATATCATATACTTATATTTATATTGATAGAATTTGATATTATTTCAAACATTATCATCCATATATATATTTTTATACCAAATGTTAACAAGTGAAAGCATTTTAATTCAATTATATAAGTTAAGATAATTTTATTGTAAATATTATTAAGTGATTTATTTCCAAATTTTCAAATCAAATCTCCCTTTTCAAAATACAGATGTATATAAACAAATGACAAATATTTCAAAAGTCATATTCATTTTGAAAGGATCAGTTTACATTTTATTTACATTAGATTAAATATCTAAAATAATACTGCTAAAATACCGGATCGTCACAAAATTTTTTTGCCAAACGGCTATAGTATGTAGACATATGTGCCTGAAATTGCAATTTTTAAGTTTTTGGCATAGTTCTTGTTTCTACTTAATACCATTATTTTACTGATTTTTATAGACTAATAGAATAATATATAATCGTATTTTTCATTGATTGGAATAAAATGATACATAGTATGAACGAAAATACAAGAAGATAACATGAATTGAACTAAGTACAAAGGAATAAAATCTAGAAAAATGCAATGGATGACTAGATAGAAAACATAACTAAGAAGTGAGCTTTCATCGAGTTTCTTCGTAATCTTTCCAAAATACTTATCCACTTTGTTGGAAAGATTAGTGAATTTCTACTTAGCTTCTTTTGATTTTTAATAATCTTCTCTTGATCGTTTAGAATTCCATCGTTTAAGCTTTGAGTTGGTCTCTTAAAACTTTCAGGAGAAGTTTCTACGTCCTCCCCTTCTTCTTCATCTTCTCCTTGAATTACATAAGTTTCTTCTTCTCCTTCCTCTTCTTCAATTTCTTGTTGCTCTTCCCTTGCTGCTCTTTCTTCCTTTTGGGTAAGAGTCTCATAAGGTTCAAAGTAGGGAGGAATATGCATAAAAGACATGTTGGATTTATTGAAAGCTTTTTGAGGTGAAGTGGATTCTCCTCGTAAAATGACACCAATATATTCAAAACCTCTAGTGAGATATACACCATAATAAAGTGTGTTCTTATGTCTAGAAATGTTCGTTTGAAGAAAATCATCTAAGATGACTTGTGCTCGATTGATGTCGTTATTTCCTGAAATCACAAAAAGAGCCTTAAAAACTTTTTGAGTTAGATAATTGTAATAACCAGTTCTCGTAGTGATGCTTTATTGTAAAATGGGACTCAAAAGTCTCCATTTTGGTCTAATATTTTGTATTTGAAATCAAATTTTTCATCACTTTCCAAAGTATCATAAAAACTTCATGATTGTGTTCATTAATTTTAAAGGTAGAGAGGTCAATTCCACTAAATTTGCAACCAAGTATTTGATCCAAAAATTTATAATCTAAAATAATTGTAGTGCCTTTGACACTAGTCCAAACTTGTCCCTCTTCTCCTTTTAAAAAAGTTTCATTTAAATCTGCATAAAACTTTTTTACTAAATTCGAATAACAAAAAAATTCATTTTGAGAAGAATCAATTAAACTAAGAATATCATTTTGAGAACAAGATCTTGAAGGCCATAAGAAGAAAAATCATTAAACATTGCAAATCTTTGGAGAAAACTTTTCCAGAAGCAGTATATTAGACATAAGTGTCAATGGGTTCTTTGTCATTAAAAAGAAAGCCTTTAATTATTTTTGTGAGTCTAATTTCTTTTGGTTGGCTTGAGGTGGCCATTGTTGAGTAGTTAAGGTGATAAAAGAGTGAAGAGATATTTTGAAATAAAGTGAATGAATGGATAGAGATAGGATGATTTAATAGAGAGTGAACTAACATTTCAGTTTTGAAAAGATGCCTTTCCAATTTTTGGAATAAATGCAAAAGAGAGGGAAATTCAAGTTTTGAATTTGAAATGAAATTTCAAAATTCTAGCAGATAGTTGACATATAGACTTTGTGTATGTCGACATATGGGCCGGAAAATCCAAAATTAAAACTAAAGTAAAAGATTCCTTTATACACACACACACACTGTATGCATCCAATATTATTATTAATCTATATTTAATTCCAAAATTCAATAATAATAAATTTAATGTAAAAATTACCACTTTTTGCTCCTTTCCTTTAATCTGTTCTGATTAATCTACTATTGTTGTGAAACACATGTTTGCATCCTTTGTATCAAGTTCATTGTCACTTGAAGTTGTATTTAAATCATCTAATGTAGTTGTGCAAGTCCTTTTTCTTTTTTTGGATGAATCATTAATTGGCAAGATCCTTGATTTATTCTAATGTGGACAATCTCTTTGCAGATGACTAGGTTTATTTTAGTTGAAACATCTAATTGCAGTTCCATTTTCAGAAGTCTTATTTTAAGGTCTACAAAAGCTGTTCATCCTTCCATATTTTAGGAACTTTCTAAAATTCCTAGTCATGAAGGTAATTTCCTTATCATTGTCATCGTCTGAATCTTGTCAGTTATTGCATTTAAAGCAATGATTTCTTTTTTGTTGTCTTGCTTTCTCTTCTACTATGCAATTGTGCTTCATAGGATATTAAATTACATATTAAAGATACTAAAGTATGTACTATATCTTAAAACCTACAATACATGGTAGAAATAGACTCATTCTGATTCATTTTAAATAATTGAAACTGATTAGTTTACATGAAAATTTTAGTCTGTTTAGCTTTACTAGTGCCTTCATGTGTAACTTGTAATGTTATCCAAATATCATATGCAAACATATAAATAGAGATTCTATTAAATTCATTTTTATCTAATGAGCAAAATAAAATATTGATCGCATTAGAATTGTTAAGTGCTTGTTTCTTTTGGAGAGCATTCTATTGTGAAAAGTTTATCTGGGGTTCAGTGTACTCATTAAGTGCAATATTCAAAATATCTAAACCATTAGACTGTAAATAAGTTTTCATCCTACATTACCAATAAGTGTAATTACTGCTATTAAAAAGTGGTGCTCTAAAAGTAGATTGTCCCTCTGCAAAAGTGTTAACAAGTGCACTAACAGTGTTGCTAGTCATTTATACTTCCTAAATGAAATTATGAGTTTTTGAAAACCTAGTGCTATGATATACCAAATATGGGTTGCAGAATGATGGATCTTAAGGTAAATTTAACACTAGATGTGGGTGAATAGTGTTTTCTAACTTATGTAAATCTTTTTAACTTTTTTCGACATTAATCTTAAATCACATATTAACAACACAGAATTATATTAACAATCAATCAAAATGCAATCGCAGATAAATAAGCAATAAAGTAAAGTAAAAGTTAGAGAGATGACACTAGGGATTTTATACTGGTTCGAATTTCTCCTACATCTAGTCTCATACAATTACTTGTAAAGATTTCATTTCAAATGCCAATCTTTATACTAGGTAGAAGGCAAACTAGATTACAATCTCGATTTCGAGGCTACGAGACACATCTTCATGTATCACGAGTCTGAGGTAAACTCTTCTGATTTGATCGGGGGAATTAGGGAAAATGACAAAATTTGAAAAAAAAAGTAGGCTGAAGGAAATCAAGTTTTATTTTTAGGCTGAAAGACAAATGTTAGTATAATTTAGGCTGAAGGACAAACTTTGAAAAAATTTAGACTGAAGGACAAATGCTAGTTTTATTTTGGGCATTATATTCAGTTTTACACTATGAAAATTAGCATTGTCCTTCTGCCTAATAAACTTGCTACCCTTCAGCCTAATTTTTTTTTAAAATTTGTCCTTGTGCCTATTTTCCTGCTCCATTTATATAGCAAATGAACAAATGTATCCATTCGTGAAGGGCTGTGCCCAAAGGACACTTCCGTTCAAAATTTTAAAAACAATCCAACGGTCTAAATGTCGACATATAAAAACAAATATGTCGACATATCTTAGTAATTTTGAAAATACTTTTCATTTAATTTTTTTGAAAATCCTATACTTTGTAAACTAATTTTAACATGGTTTTTAAATTTTTTGAACTCTTAAAACTTTTATAAAATATTTTAAAAATATATTTTGAAATTTAAATATTTTATTTTTATTTAAAATATCAAGGATCAGAAATTGGAGCTAATGATCAAAGATTGCTATCAGGAACACTAACAATATAATCTAATGACTCTAGACACTAAATTATAACCTTAGGATTTTCATTTCTTTGTCTTTAAATTCTTTATCTTGAGTGTTTATACTATACAGTCTTCAATTCGACACATATGTAATAATCTGCACTATATACTATACAACTTGGCAAAATGTTAGTATCTATATTTTATTGTTATTGTAATCAAAATCAATGACCGAGGTATTAACAATATCTAACTCGATAATCAATCGTGTTCGAAATAAAAGGTGCTTTCTTTCTATTATATATATTTATAATTTGTTATACTAATTAATTAATTTAATTAAAAATATATCTAATAGAAAATCCATAAATGGTGTGTTTGTGATAGTAATTATTAATGGTTGTAATCATTAGTATTGTATGACAATATTATAAAACACATCATTTTAAATGTACCTAGTCAAGATGCATCGAGATTGGATATCGGTATATCCGTTGAGACTAGGGTACATAACAGTCGCCAAATGTTACATAGTGTATTACTCATGACTGCTGGGGGAACCTAAGGGTTACATGTTGATAGTTATTGGATAATTATGGAACGACTAACTCGATAATTTTCTATTGGTAAATATAACTAAAGCCAAACAAAAAATATCGATGTGACTGATTACGTAGATCTCTCGACTTGAGAATACTATTGATCTTTAATATAAAAGCTTCGTTTTGATTATAGTCTAATCATGGCACGACGTCCATCGAGTGACTATAGTTGGGTCGGTTGGAAGTATTGGAAGTGAAGCACTATTTAAGAAAGGATTTGTCTCCTCGGTTATATGAGGTTAGTATCACAGTCAACTGAAGTTAGCTGAAGTCAGCTAAAAGTCAAAGTCTCTGGCTAGAGCATTTTGGTTAATAATAATTGTTATTATAGAACCAAGGACTTTGTATTTGGACTAAAGATTGAATGAGGATGATACTAGAATTTTGACCATTACCAAATTCCATAAGTCCAAAGTGATATAGTTTTAATGAAGAGAATTGGTGTAAATAATAGTCACAACTGGGTAACTCTTAACAAAGTAAAATTGGATTTTACTGAAACCAAGTAAGCATTAAATTTGGCCAAAATGTCACACTACCGGCTAAGTGACGTGTGAACGTTAATATTCAAATGGTTCGACATTAATCACTGACTAAATTTATACCTAACGTGTCACACAACCGAAATTATAAATTCTTTTTTAACCAAACGATTTAATTAATTTGTAATTGTTATAAATTTATTAAATTTATTAAAATATTAGTTATAAAATTTGATTTTGATTTGATGAATAATATAACTAAATATATTTAAAACAATTATAAGTATATTAATCGATATATGACATCAATAAACGTTAAATTGGATTTAATTGCATAACGTTTTATTTGGGCACTAAATGGATTTAAAGACCATTAAGGGGGCTGGTTTATTCGAATGTTATAAAGGTTATAGGTAGATAAAAAGATGGGCTAGAGAGGCTTTGATTTGTATGGCTAGAATGAATGGATAATAGGAAAAGAATACATCTTAACGTTTCTCTGTCTCTTCCTCTATATAAAGATCTCTACCCTCATCTTTTGGATGATCTTTTTTACCTCCATATCTTTCTTGGCCTGGTCAAATTTCCCCCTTCCATATCATCTGTAACGACCAAAGCCTCCATCACATTAAGATATAATATTTAATGGATTTTGAGTATTAAAATATAAGGTTTTATAACACAATAATATTATGTAAGATTTTAAGATATATTTTTACACAAAAAGGAACTTTTGCTTATACCAGTAAAAAAGTGACAGTCACTTTTTAGTAAAATTAAGTTTTAATGATTAAATAAATTATTTTAATTTTTAGATAAGACATTTTTATTACTAAATAACAATATAAAAATTTATTTTCAAATTTTGTTTACAATAAAAATAGCTTAACAAAAACATTAAAATGTGACCAAAAATCGGATTTAGGATTCAAAATGGCTTAACGGTCAAAAGTTGTATTCAAATATCGAAACATTGGAAGTTAAAACACTTTAAAAAATACTAGTACACATAGTAATACATATATATAGCATATATAAATAAATAATTATGTTAACAAATTTTAAATTAAAGAAAAGTAAGATACTGTACCAAAAGTCAACAAAATCTCACCAAAACCAATGTAATCTTCACTTTAAGCTATAAATCCATCCGAATACATCCCTAAGAGCTAAGGAAGTAATAAAAGAGGATGTGAAGTGATGGAAGCACATGGAGATGCCTTGGGCCGTGTGCAATGAGGTGTTGGGAAGGGTAAAAATGTAAAAGAACAAAGCTTAATCCTTAAGTAACTCAAGGCTATAAATACCCAAGCTTCCTTCTCATTTCTTCACACTTCATTCCACTCTTTTCTAATCTTCTCCTTCTTCTTCCTTAGAGTTTTAATGGATTCCATGCCTCTCTAAAAAATCCAAAAGCGTAACAAAGTTATGGCAGAATAATCGACTAAAAAAAGTATACCTCTTAAGTCAAGTTCAAGTTAGTAAGTTCCATCCACCCCTCCACCCAAGGCCGTGCCCACCTAGAAGCCATCTCCACCTCTTTTCATCTCAACTTCTAAGATAGCAGAGCTATAGCCAGATTTTAAGAAGTTTTGAAAAATAATAGCGAGGCTATAGTCAAACCCATAGTAACAAAGTTAGATCGGAAAGCAATTTTTTGTGAGAAAACTCTACCTTTTCTCTACACTTATGTTATGACATGCTTTTGTACTTGTTATGTTCCTTAATATCATGTTTGGATATTATATGGATGTTGAATGATTGTTTGGTTGATATCAGAACAGGTCCTGGTAAATTACATTTCGAATAATCACAAAAGGAACCACTTCCTTATTTAAATTCAAAAGTGTATACAACTTGTGAACCTTTTTAAAAACATGAAAAGTGACTTTAAATGACTTTAGAAATGTTTTAAAAGTATTTAATATGATTTTGGCAAAGATTTGAAAGGATTTGAAAATAAACAAGAAATAGGCGCGTCACGTAAAGTTAGTACATGATTTCACGACGCAAAAGTTAAATCTATTTATACGATGGATTCGGAATCGAAATTCTTCGAAATAAGAATTTTTTGGACTCTTCCCACTATAGTTGTCAAATGGAAAATAAAAATCAAGATTTCATTTAAAATAATTTAAAATATGTCCAAATCAAGTTTTTTGAAAAATTGCTCTTTTGCAGTTAAGTGACCAAGTATAAAATTCTTTAAAATGAATATTATTAAATGTTTAAAATATGAAATAAATTTGATAAATATGATAAAATGTTTCAAAAGAGGTTTGAGTTGTAAATATGGATTTCCAAATGATATAAAGTTGTTTTAATCGAATAAGTTTTTAAAATAATATCTGTAGTACTTTTCTACACCAGTTTCGGTAAACTTTAGAAGTATAATTTAAACTTAACTATTCTTTCCCAAATCTTTTATAAATGTTTTTTAATAAATAATTTAGTATTTTAAAGATGATTTGGAAGTTTTAATAAGATTTTAAATGAATGGTTAAGAGGAATTGCTTATAACACTTAAACAATATAATTGAAATCATTTTTTTGAATGTAATAACAAAAGGATTATGCAGAAACAACTAGTATATTTGTCCCGTCTGTGAGATCTAGAAAGGTAAATCAAAGTGTGTAATTAGGTTACGGATGGAGCAACCAATGCCCTGAACTTGCCTGGCCTTTGTTTTCTCTTTCTTGGCGAGGGATGGAATAGATCGAATGAAAAACCCGGATGCTCTAAAAAGATCCTATTTAAGTTTTTCCAAAAGAAAAGATACCCTTTAGAAATAATTTCAAAGGAATAAAAGAAAAATGATTTAAAGAGAGGTTTAACAAATCCGTATATGCTGAAATGAACTAAGATATATATATATATATATATATATATCTAAAGATATTACTGAATGAAAATATTGTTTACTAATCACCCATACTAAACTTTTTTTATTATCGATGATTGGATTTCGAAGAAACCGGGATCAGATTTGGGATGATTCCTATCTGAAAGACACTTTGAACCAATTTATATATGTTTTGATGTAAAACATGTTGAAGACGAAGATCATTGAAGACGAAGATCTTCATGATGAAGGGCTACTTGCCACTAGACCCTTGGGAAAATTACCATATCATATATCTATGGTGGCAGTAGTGCTCTGTTATGAAAATCTTTGATTTGCATGGACTTCTCACTACTGTTTCTAGGGTTGATTCCCAAATAAGATGTGTAGGAGAGTATCTTCGGTTTCTCCTATTCTTGGATAACTTGAATGGAAGAATGTCTGACATTTCATTTTAAAATCACATTGATTGATCTCTATAAACGTATCATTTGTTTGGTGGTGGAGAATGCAACTTCTCTTAGCTTAACATCCTTTCATGAGACGTACGAGCACAAGAGTTATACGTTTGTAGAATTCATTTGTGTGATTATGGAATGGCAATGTGACAGTCAAAGAGAAAATATGATGTGTTATGTGAAAAGTAATCATTACCTCAGGCCCCACACCCGGAAATGACAAAAATAGGGTAGATGCAGCAATGCTATGTGGTTCGCAACCATTAGGGTATGATCATCCCCTTCGAGATATATTTCTACCCGTTATAACGTTCAGGTATTAATTATTCTATAAGTATGCTAAGGATGTCTCGGATAGGTTGGTAATGACCGAGGTGATGACATATTCGGTACTATGTAGTTAGAGGTAGGCCAGTCTTGTGTTGGTAGAGTACAATAAGTTAGGCCTCGGTACATTCCTATAGAGATGTACTGCTAGAAGGTAGTCCATTACCTAGTTATTTTTTGGAAATCCATTCTCCAATACATGCCTACAATTTTGATTGTAGAACCTACTTTGTAGCTAGTATGCCGGAATTTAATCAATGTAACAATTTCGTTTAAGATTAATAAGTTTACTTACAAATTTTTTCAAAGAATGTCATTAAAAATAATATCAAATGATTTTATGTAGCAAATGTTTTGGTTATCATAAAGGAAAAACCTCATTTGTGTTTATGTGTCGCATGGTCTTATGAGTTACCTTTAATTTCAAAAGTATACGCTCTTTTAAGTTTTCTCACACCAGTCCCATGACTGACCCAGAATTTATTTTATTTTCCCTTAAACTCTGGATGCCCTATTTTCTTGGGCAGCACATTTTAGGAGCATTTTGGTGAAGCATTTTGGGAGGAGTTTTGGAGCATGGAGTTGGAGCATATTATATGGAAATCTATCTATCTTTTTATTTTCTTCTATGTATAGTTTGTTTGTACCAGCTAGTGTGGGAGCAGGCAGTTTTAACTGTTCATGGCTGGTTTAGTTCATACCATAACTCTAATGTACTATTGTGAGAGTGGTTATATGTACAATCTATCTATGTAGTTAAATGCAATATGAGAATTTGTGTTTCTGTCTTCTACCTTTATTTCACTTTATTCCTGATAATCTGCCTCCCTAGCACTTGAAATTACGGCACGTGAATACCGTGGATGTACTAGTATCGATTTTCAAGGGTTAAGGAGACGGGTTGTCATCATTTGGTATCAGAGCTAAAGGTTAAGCAAGAACATAGCTTTGGTGGGGTACGACCCATTAGAGATAGGGTTATTAATACCCTATAATGAGTTTAATCTATGAGAGTGCGCATTTAAAACCCTTATCTGAATAAACTCAAGTTGTGCTAAGCTTAAATACTCATTACCCAAGATAATTTTGTCTTTGTATTCTAAAGTTATCTGACTATATTCAGGTAGTAAGACTTGAGTACTCGTAGAGGACGAAGAGGGGGAAATGGCAACAACACAACAACCAATGGTAGAGCTCCAACTGAAGCTATAGTAGAAGAAGTAGCTCCCGTACAACCATAGGTTAAATTTGTCACCCAGTGCAAAAATTATACCAGCTTAGGGGGAAAACCATTCAATGGCATGGATACCATCATTGAAGCTCAGGCTTGGATCAAATCATGCGAAAGAATGTTTAAGGCATTGGATATTAGTAATGAGCAAAAGAGGTTCTTGGCCTCTTGGTAACTACAGGAAGGGGCTCTAGCTTGGTGGGAGTCCAATACCCTAAATGAAGTTGAAGACAATTTCCCATGCGAAAGGTTTAAGGAAGTTTTGGAGGAACAGAATATGCCAAAAACCGGAAAATCTCGTCTTTACAGAAGCTTTATGGATCTGAAGCAGGACGAAATGACTGTTGAGGAGTACACAAATAAGTTCAATGAATTGTCTTGTTTTGGGCTAGGTCTGATTGACATGCCTTTAAAGAAAAACTAGAAGTTTATTTTTGGGATGAATGAGAAGTACCAGAGCAGGATGACTGCTCATGTAAAAGGATCATTTGTAGACTTGGTGGATATAGGATTTCGTTATGAAGCATTAGATAAGAAGAATCCAGTGATAGCTCAGGCCAATAACAACAACAACTGGAAGAAAAGGAAGTTCAATCACGGTGGGAAAAAAACCAGGGCAAGGAAAATATGGAGGAGGATCGCAAGGTATCTATTTGAAGGATGCTACATGTTATAATTTCCAACAAAGGGCCACCTAGCAACTAATTGCAAGAACCCCAAGGTTCAGAGGCCACCATCAAGAAACCGTTATAATTGTCATCAATCAGAGCACCTGATAAAGGATTGTCCAATAATGAGGAAGGGATAACATGCCAAAGTTTACGCTATAGAGGATGAACCTTCAACCTCTCAGTATGTGAAGGGCAAAGAAGTTTTGGAAGGTAATATTTTAATCAAAGATGTTTTAGCTAGAGTATTATTTGATACAGGAGCTTCTCATAGTTTGTTGCCAAAGAATCGGTAGATACATTAAAACTTATCCCCAAATTAGTTGATACCCCTATTAGCGTAATAAATCATATAGGACTAACCTTTGTATGAATTATGAAAAGGTACAAATTTCCTATTCTTCCTATATATTCTGGTGTGACATGTTTGTTTTGGATTTTATTGGATTTGAAATTTTACTCGATATGGATTGGTGGACTAAGCACGAAGCTATTCTAGATTGTGTAAAAAGGACGGTTTTAGTAAAAATGAAGTTAGGGAAGTTTATAAAAATGTTTTGTGAAAATCTTAGTCCAAGGAGGAATAGTTTTCTTCATGCCTTAGATTCATCCTAGAAAGGACTAGAATGATACCTATCGTTAAAGAATTTCCATATATTTTTGAAGAAGCGAAGAGTTTATCCCCACATCGAGAAATCAAGTTTCGTATCGACTTGATTCCTGGTGCAAGGCTAGTTAAACAATCTGATCGAAGGATGGCTCCAAAATAGAAGGATAAGCTGAATATCCAAACCCGAGAGCTGTGAAGAAAGGATTAATAAGAACCAATCATTCAAGTTGCAGATCGATGGTAGATTTTGTTACCAAGTCGGATGGGTCTTTGAGGCTTTGTGTAGACTATTGAGACCTGAATAAAAAAACAATTAAGAACAAGTATCCTCTACCCTAAATAGATGACTTCTTTGATCAGTTACACGGTGCTCGGGTATTCTCAAAAATAGATCTAGCCACGGGATTCCATCAACTAAGGATCGCGAAAGATTACATCCATTTAACTGCGTTTAAAGGTTCGAATACTTTCTTTGAGTGGTTAGTTATGCCTTTTGGGATGACTAATGCACCCATTTATTTTGTAGAGCTTATGAATAAAGTATTTAGAGATGCACTCAATAAATTTGTGTTAGTCTTTATCGATGATATCCTTATCTATTTTAAGATGGAGGAAGAACACGAAAGGCACCTAGAAATTGTGTTGGAGATATTGAGAAATAATGTGATTAAAGCCAAATTCTCAAAATGCCACTCCTAAGAAAAGGAGGTAAGATTCCATAGGAATATAGTGTCAAGGGACGGGATTTTAGTAGATCCTATAAAGGTTGCAGCTGTTTAAAATTGGAAGTAACCACAAACTCCTGAAGAGATTCATAGCTTCTTAGGTTTGTAGAATATTACAAAAGATACATTCAAGACTTCTCAAACATCGCTTATCGCCTAAAGAAGTCGACAATGAAGGATGCTAAATTTATCTGGACTACTAAATGTGAAGAAGCATTCCAAGAAATTAGGAAGAGGTTAACTACCACCCCAGTCCTAGCAATTATAAATGGAAATAGTAGGTTAACCATTTATATGGATGCTTGTGGGGAATGAGTTGGTGCAGTTCTAATGCAGGAAGGAAAGGTGATCGCTTATGCAAGTAGGCAGCTAAAGACTCATGAGAAGAATTATATAACACATGACTTGGAATTATTAGCCGTTGTGTTCACATTAAAAATATGGAGGCATTATTTTCTGGGTGAAAATTTTGAACTCTTCATGGATCATAAATCTTTGAAGTATCTTTTAACTCAGAAAGACTTAAACATGAGACAACAGCGTCGGCTAGAATTTCTTGCATCTTATGATCTAGATATTCTATATACACCCGAGAAACCCAATGTAGTGGTAGATGTGATTGAGTAGGAAGTATGTCGTTATAGCTTATCTGGTAGTGACTCCAACTCTGTTAGAGAAAATAGCTAGCACGCAAAAAAGAAGATTGATTCCTAAAGGAGGTTATTAAATATATACACAGAAGGCAGAATTCAAGCTTTAAAGTGGATAACTGTGGAGTACTACGATTGAATGGGCAAATTTATGTTCCGAAGTGTAACGACCCGTATTTTTAACACTTTAAAAATACGAATTAAAATAAAAAAAATTGGATAAAAATCCGAAGGAAATAAAATTTTGTGTTGTTAAATGTATATTACAAGTTAAAATACAAAACTGAATTCTGAAATAACTTATTTGTAAATTAAATATGGATGTTAACTTGTATTGAATGTAAATAACGAATTGAATTTGATTGTAAACAACGAAATAAATAAAATGTTACATTTAATATTGAAGTTATAATATTGAAATCAACGTAAATGAATGTAATTTAATATTACTGTGAATTTAAATAAGATGATAGCTGAAGAAAATGAAAGTAAATGGATTATAAACTATTGATAATAATGTATAAGTAAATGGTTGATTCAATAATGAAAGTATAAATCGAAATAAAAGAATTCAATTGGAATTAAATAACTTGAATTTGAATTACAATATAATTGAACGCTGAATCTAATGTAATCTTTTATACTGGATTTATAATGGAAAACTGCATTGTAAAAGATTGTTAATTATTGTGAATTTAAAAATGAAATTTGCGAACACTTGAAATTTGATTTAAAAGTTAATAATTTAAAATTAGGAATTTTATATTGAAATTAAACTGTAGAAATAGCCATTTATACAACTGTCTCGGATTTCGACGAAACCAGTTTCATCGGATCTGTAACAGTGAACTATTGTAAGGTTTCAATTTTTGTAGCAATCGGACTTGTCGTTTGGCCATGCGAGCTTGAAACGCGTAGAAATTTAATGTCGAATTTAATTAAAATAATCGACTTCAAAAGCTATCTTCCACATACGATTGAATTAGGCCTTGGGACTAGTTCCATTACGTTCGGATATGGGTAAAACCTTATAAACGCCTGGCGGCATGTCTCGATTGGAGTTTGGATGATTTTGGACCTACCTTTATAAATATGCTTGCAAACCGAGACAGTTTTATCATTATTTCATTTCAGAAACCCTAATTTCAAACCATGGCCGCCACCTATTCCATGGCTGAAATTGCTCGAACTTCTTTCCTCTTTATCTCTCAATCCGTTCAACGAAATCGAAAAATTCCAAAAGCAAAGTTGTAGATCTCGACGAGCTCTTCAAATCCATATGGTTGATTCGTGCTAATTCGTCACGGATTGGTCCAGATCTGGCTTTGAATGTCGTGCATATTGAAATTCAAGCACATTTATCACTATATCTTTTGCATACGAGCTCGGATCGACGCGCGGTTTTATCCGTTGCGTTCGTATCAGAATTCCGAACAACATGGAGCTGGTTTGGCTGCATTCCGAGACTGTTCAAATTTGGACCTTTATTTGGATTTTAAATCATCGATAAATCAAAGGTGAGTGTTTATATGCTCACAATTGACTAAAATAAATTTTTGTTAGTTAAATTTATATTCTGAAGTGGTATGAAGTTTATTGGCTGTTGTTTGATAGGTTTGATTATCATCTGTATTGATATATGAATTAATTGATAGAATTAAATTGACCGTTAAAATAAATTTAAATTTAAATTGGTAGTATATTACTTGATATTGATAATTATAAAATTGTTGTGAATGTTATTGGCTTTATGATTGATTGGTTGTGATGGATGCTATTGGTCGATATTGGTTGTTTATTTATTTTGATATATCATGCTATCATCATGTGTATTGTTTATTGCATATAAAACTGTAAACTGAATCATTTCGAATAAATTAAGGAATAGGTTGAAATGATATACCTATGACATCTATTTGGATTGAAATGATATATATATATCCATCCTTGAAATTAAAATTGAAATAATTATCCACTTGGCCATAGGTTAGAAAATTATATACGAACACCGGGTTGGTTAAATTAAATGATTTTAAAAGTGTTTTGAAATTATTTAAATGAATTGATTTTAAGAATATAAAATCCAATTTATGGAAATTGAATTATTTTGAATTGAAGCTCGAGATGTTGGAATTTAAACTTGGTAAATGAAATTGTTTAGTTATTCGAAGCTTAGATTTTTAAGAAAAAGATTGAAATACGGCGTAAATTTTCGAAAGTTGATCTATTTTAGAAGATTGGACTTTTAATCGAACTCTGAATATTTCTAAGAAATTTTTTGAAATGAAATTGTATATTTTGAGTAGATATGATGATTTGAAATTCATTTAAATGTTTTGATTTAAAAGTTATAAATAAAATCAATTTATAGAAATTGAATTTATCGCAAATTGAGTTTGGAATGTTGAAATAAATTTTGGTTAAAAGAAATTGCTTAATAATTTAAGTTGAGACTTTGAAATTTAAAATTGGGATATGTTTGAATTTCGAAAATTTATTTGCTTTAAAGATTGAACATTATTCGAGCTTTGAGTATTACTAAGTAAAAGTGATATAAAAATGATATTTCGAAATTGAGCTTGAAATTGAATCATATTTGAATTTGGATTTAAAATTGAATATTGAAGGATAAATTTTGTTAAGTGTTATAAATTGATATTTTGAAAAATCAAGCTCCAAATCGATATAAATTGAAATTGAATTAATTGAAGGTGAATGTAGAATTGAATTAATTTGAAGTCAAAGTTGACATTCATTTGAATTGAAATCGAAATTGAATCGGTAGAATGGAAATTGATTTGAACTGGGAAGTTATAATTGAAATGGTTTGGTTTTGAAGATGTTTCAGTTTTTTTCCAAATTTCTCTGTTATATAAACCATCTTTAAATACTTAAACTATTTTAATCTATCTTAAATCTACTTAACCTAATTTAAATTATTTTAAACTAATTTATCTATTTGAAATCCATTTAAAGATTTTAAGTATGTCAACTATTTAATTATTTAAAACTACTTTTAAAACTACTTAAAACTATTTTCTAAAATTTCAAGCTGGTCAATAAGGTTAAATGTGTATATTTAAATCTTGAATTTAAATACGAATTGGGTTAAATGAAGTTGCAACCTAAATTGAAATTCGAAATGATTTTGAAATCGAATTGAGATATTGAGGCGAAAAATGATTTTGAAATCGAAATGAGATATTGAGGCGAAAAAATGATTTTGAAATCAAAATGAGATATTGAGGCGAAAAATGATTTTGAAATCGAAATGAGATATTGAGGCGAAAAATGATTTTGAAATCGAAATGAGATATTGAGGCGAAAAAATGATTTTGAAATCGAAATGAGATATTGAGGCGAAAAATGATTTTGAAATCGAAATGAGATATTGAGGCGAAAAATGATTTTGAAATCGAAACGAGATATTGAGGCGAAAAATGATTTCGAAAGGAATCTTACATCTTGAATAGATATGATGATATTCGAAATGGATTTGATTGTGAAGCGAATATGATATTTTGATATCAATTATGAATCGATTTGAAATGTAAAAGAGCCATCAGTGTAATAATACGTAGTTATTAAAGAGACCGGGATCGGATATGGACATACTCTCTGTCGATACCGAAAACCACTTTAATAACTATTATACGCGGAGTGTTGATCCAGAATGAAGTGGATGGTTTGGTGAACGCGTTGACTGAAGAAAGAGAACGATATTGGATGACCCCTGACATGACTAAAACAGGAGCCGTGCCGGGCCATTGAGGTTCGCCACCTCTAGTGGACACACTTCTTCGTTACCATATCTATTACTGTTGTGATTCGATTTGGGTGCACCCCTCGATTATGGGAGTGTTGTTTCGCGGTGTTGGGGTAGTAGCTGCTATGCCCAACATCAGTCCGGATCACGCAACTACTAGTATCCTAGTTGGTATTGCCTCATGTACCTTGTCATACTGATTATCCTATTCGCGACCACTACGTTTTGGTTTGTACCTTTAGTATATGGATTGCCCTCTAGTGACTTCCGGTTTTGGGGAAACTACGGTCTTGTATATGCTCTTGGGAATAAAAATGTGTTAAGGGTGGAATGGGGCATGGCTTAACGCTAGTTTGATATTTTACTTTATGATAGACATTATTGTATATAGCGTATTCTATTATATAGTAGATAGTTTAACGGATCCTTAAGAGTTGGAAATCCCGAACATCTCTTAAGTTAATGCACACACGTTAAACACTGAATAGGAGGTGTCTAAAACCCGTAAACATCTCCGACGCCATCACACTCATATTTACTTATTCGATTTAACTTACATGAGATATCTTAGTCCTGACTCGAGTGTTTTGTCTTTTCATTACGCTCGGGTCAGCCTGAGCATTTCAGATAAGATTGAAGATCTATTCTGGAGGACGAAGACGGAGTTTGGTATTATATCATTTGTATTCTACTACTGTATTATTTTTCCGCTGCATTGTTGTATTATCTCTGATATGTATGGAACTCTTATTTATGATGTATAATAATAATCAAATTTATTTATTTAACAGCTTCATGAACTGTTATTTTATTATTATATCTTGTCCGTTCCGCTGCGAGATTCTGAGTTGTTTCTGTTCTTTCTTTTCTTTTCTTATTTAACCCCAATAACTATCTGTATTTTGGATTGTTTGAGTCAGCATGTGTGTATGTTTTGTCGACTTGAACGGTCTAAAATGCGGGTCGTTACACGAAAATTGGAAATCTTAGGCAAGAAGTATTAATTGAATGCCATAAATCCAAACTTAACATTCATGCGGGAGTTAGCAAAATGTACAAAAAGACATAAAACAAACTTTTTGGTGGAGAAGTATGAAAAGGGTGTCTCCATTTATGTTAGCCAATGTGAAAATTGTTAACAAGTCAAGAGCGACCAACAGAAGATTGCAGGGTTACTTCAACCTCTGGAGATTCTAGCTTAGAAGTGGGATCAAATATCAATGGATTTCATTGATGGCTTACCTCGAACGAAGAAGGGAAATGAAGGTGTTTGGGTTGTCATTGGCCGATTAACCAAGAGTGCACACTTTATTCCAGTAAAGCCAACAAGGACCACTGCAAGCTTTGTGGAGATATATGTGAGGGAGATTGTTTGATTGCATGGAGTTCCAAGCAGTATAGTAAGCGATCGGGAACCAATCTTTACTAGTTAGTTTTGGGAAGCATTACAGACAGCTTTGGGAATGAAGCTGAGTATAAGCACTGCATATCATCCTCAAACTGATGGACAAACAAAAAGAGTCAACCGTGTTTGGAAGATCTTCTGAGAGCCTATATTCTAGACTTTAGAGGCTCATGGAAAAATCATTTGCGTTTGGTAGAGTTCTCATATAACAACAGTTATCAGGTCAGTATCGGCATGGCACCGTATGAAGCTTTATATAGTCGTCCATGCATGTCACTAACAAGTTAGACAGAAAGTGGAGATCAGTTATACTTGGTCCAGACATGATAAGAGAAGCCTCAGAGAAAGTTGATATAATTATAAAGAAGTTAAAGGAAGCCCAAAGTAAGCAGAAGAGTTATGCAGATCAAAGACGTAGAAATCTAGAATTCTCAGTTGGAGATTTTGTCCCTTTGAAACTCTCACCGATGAGAGGAGTGGTAAGGTTTGGAAAGACAGGAAAGATATTGCCTCGATATATTGGACCTTTTCCCATTCTTGAATGAATCGATCCACTAGCTTATCAAGTGCAATTGCCAGAAAGGTTATCAGGAGTGCACAAAGTTTTTCATGTTTCTCATTTGTGGAAACATGTGCATGACCCAGAACAAATCATAGAAATAACTGCTCAGGAAGACTTGAGGTGGAACCAAATTTGGCAGTTATTAGATGGCATGTTCGAATCGTTGATCATAATGAGAAATGATTAAGGAGAAAGGTGGTAAGGTTGGTCAAAGTTCAATGGAATGGAGATGCTAAGGATTGCACTTGGGAAACGAATGATAGAATGAGGAAGGCATCTCCTGAGTTTAGGATTGATGTATAAACTAAATTGTCATAGTATACTCACAGCCTATGGTGTAGTCACTTCTAAATACTTTTGTATAATTTCATCATATCGAATATATCTCCCTTTTAGCTATCTTCTTCTTATCTTAAATTTGGAGGGCGAAATTCTTTTAAGAGGGATAAAATGTAACAACCTAAGATTCGATCACACTAAGATATAATATTTAATAGATTTTAAATACTAAAACATAATTTTTTATAACAAAAATAATATTATGTAAGATTTTAAGATAAAGTTTTAAACAAAAATAGGAACTTTTGCTTATACCGGTAAAAAAGTGACAAAAGTCAGTTTTCAGCAAAATTAAGTTTTAATGATTAAACAAAATAATTTTAATTTTTAAATAAGGACTTTTTATTATTAAATAACAATATACAAATTTATTTTTAGATTTTGTATACAAATATAAATAGTTAAACAAAAATGTAAAAATATGACCGGAAATCGGATTTCGGATTCGAAACGGCTTAACAGTAGAAATTTGTATTCAAATATCGTAACATTGAAAGTTAAAACACTTTAAAACATTCTAATAAACTTAGTAATACATATATAAATAAATAAATTAACAAAATTTAAAGTAAAGAAAAGTAAGATATTTTACCAAAAGTCAACAAAATCTTACCAAAACAAATGTACTCTTCACTTTAAGCCATAAATCCATCCAAGTACATCCCTTAAGAGCTGAGGAAGTAAGAAAAGATGACATGAAGTGATGGAAGCACATGGAGATGCCTTGGGTCGTATGCAATGAGTGCAATGAGGTAATGTGAGGGGTAAAAATGTAAAAGAACAAAGCTTAATCCTTAAGTAATTCAAGGCTATAAATACCCAAGCTTCCTTCTCATTTCTTAACACTTTATTCCTTTCTTTTCTAAGTTTCTCCTTCTTCTTTCTTAGAGTTTCAATGGTTTTCATGCCTCTCTAAAAAAAATTCCAAAAGTGTAACAAAGTTATGGCAAAATAATTGATAAAAAATAGTATACCAGTTAAGTTAAGTTCAAGTTAGTAAGTTCCATCCACCCCTCCACCCAAGGCTGTGCTGACCTAAAAGCCATCTCCACGTCTTGTCATCTCAACTTCTAAGATATATGAGCTACAGCCGGATTTCAATAAGTTTTGGAAAATAATAGCGAAGCTATAGTCAAATCCGTAGTCAAAAAATTAGATCGGAAAGCAAATTTTTATGAGAAAACTCTACCTCTTCTCTACTCTTATGTTATGACATACATTTTTGTACTTGTTATGTTGCTTGATATCATATTTGGATGTTATATGGATGTTGAATGATTGTTTGTTTGATATCATAACAAGTCAAGCTAAATTACATGTCGAAAAACACAAAAGGAATCACTTCCTTATTTAAATTCAAAAGTGTCTACGACTTGTGAACCTTTTTAAAAACATGAGAAAATGATTTTAAATGACAAAATTGTTTTAACAGTATTTAACATGATTTTCGCAAAGATTTGAATAGAGTTGAAAATCAACTAGAAATAAGCATGCCACGTAACGGTGGTTCGTGAATTCGCGCCGCAAAAGTTAAATCCGTCTATACGATGGATTCGGAATCGAAATTCTTTGACATAAGAATATTTCGAAGTTTTTCCACTATAGTTTACAAATGCAAAAGAAAAATCAAAATTTCATTTAAAATAATTTAAAAATGTCCAAATCAAGTTTTCCGAAAAATCGCGCTTTTGCGGTTAAGTGACCAAAGTATAAAATTCTTTAAAATGAATATTTTTAAATGTTTAAAAATATGAAATAAATTTGATAAATATGATAAAATGTTTCAAAAGAGATTTGAGTTATAAATATGAATTTCCGACTAATAGAAAAGTTGTTTTAATTGAATAAGTTTTTAAAACACTATATGTAGCACTTTTCTACAGCAGTTTCAGTAAACTTTAGAAGTATAAATTTAGACTTAACTATTCTTTCCCGGATCTTTTATAAATGTTTTTGAACAAACAATTTAGTATTTAAAGACGATTTGGAAGTTTTAATAAAAGTTTAAATAAATGGTTAAGAGGAATTGTGTATAACACTTAAACAATATAATTGAAATCATTTCCTTGAATGTAATAACAAAAGGAGTATGCGGAAACGACTAGTACATTTCTTCTGCCTATGAGATCTAGAAAGACAAAACAAGGTGTGTAACTAAGGTTTGGGATGGAGAAACCAGTGCCATGAACTTACCTGGCCTCTGTTTTCTCTTTCTAGGCGAGGTGTGGAATAGATCAAAGGGAAAGCCCGGATGCTCTAAAAAAGATCCTATTTATGTTTTTCCAAAAGAAAAGATACGCTTTAGAAATAATTTCCAAGGAATAAAATAAAATGATTTAAAGAGAGGTTTAACAAATCCGTATATGATGAAATGAACTTAGAAATATATATATATACATATATATATATATAAAGATATTGTTAAATGAAAATGTTGTTTACTAATCACCTACACTAAACATTTTTTTTTATCGATGATTGGATTTCGAAGAAACTGGGATCGGATTTGGGTGATTCCTATCAGAAAACCATTTTGAACCGATTTATGTTTTCAAACTAAAACATGTTGAAGACGAAGATTCTTGAAGACGAAGATCTTCATGACGTAGGGCTACTTGCCACTAGACCCTCAGGGAAATTACCATATGATATATCTATGATCGCAATAGTCCTCTGTTATGAAAATCTTTGATTTGTAAGAACTTCTCACTACTGATCCTAGGGGTGATTCCCAAATAGGATGTGGTAGGAGAGTACCTTCGGTTTGCCCTATTCCTGGACAACTTGTATGGAAAATTTTCTTCCATTGCATTTTAAAATCACATTGATTGATCTCTATAAACGTATTATCTGTTTAGTGGTGGAGAAGGCAACTTCTATTATCTTAATATCCTTTTCTAAGACGTATGAGCTCAGGAGTTATATGTTTGTAGAAATCGATTGTGTGATTATGGAATGGCAATGAGGCATTTAAAGAGGAAAGATAATGTGCCATGTAAAATTTAATCATTACCTCAGGCCTTACACCCGAAAATGGCCAAAACAGGGTAGATGTAGCAAGGCAATGTGCTTCGCAACCATTAGGGTATGATCATCCCCTTCTAGATATATTTCTACCCGCTATAACGTTTGGGTACTAATTATTGTGGAAGTATGATAAGTGTAACAACCGGGATTTTTGTAATTTCAATTATCGTCAAAATGACGATTTAATTCAGTTAATGGTTATTGGAATTCAAATCGAATTTGAAATGTGAAAATTGTTTGATTGCAATTGAGATTTATTCGGGTTAAAATTGATTGGGATTTTAATCAGTTGGTTAATTGCTAGTGCAGTTTTGAATCGATTCGGAATCCTTTTTGTATAAGTTTGTTATCGTCACTAGACGATTGAAATTGATAACAAATTACTATCAGAAATTTTGATCGAACTGAAATCCTTTTAAGTTGTAAAATTCTCTAATAAAACGTTGAGTAAATGTTGAAGGGCTTTAACTTATAATCTCAGCCCACATCTTCAAAATGCTGTGATATCTATCAAAGAAAACCCATTCCCTTTTTCGTTCATTCCATTCACTTTTGCAACCCTAAACCTAATCAAAGAAACGAGAATGGCGGCTCTCTCGTTCGTCTTCTCCAGCAAAGAGAAAGGGAAGCCGCGTCTTCTCGCTCGTCTTCTCAACGAAACGAGGGCATGGAAATCGAAGAGGATAGAAGGCGTTCACTCTCAGTTTTGTTCGTCCCCTCGAATTCAACTCGGTCGCCTTGCTTTTGTGAAGCCCGCCTCGGAGATGCTTTCGACTTCTTCTTCTTTAGTCGAATTCGTGGGAAAAAGGTGAGTAATCGTATTACTCACATCTAGTTCACTCTTCGTATGATGCTTCTGTAATTTGAGTTAGATTCGGCCTTGTTTTATCTCGGCCCTCTTGTTTTCACCTGATATTGGTAATCGATGTTGCTTGGAATTTACTGCTTCGTGAATTTCTTGTTTTGATTTGTTTGACTCACGACTTGTTTTCGTGATGGCCACGGCTTTATTCGTTTTCAATTGTTTTGGTTGGCTTCGACTTTGAATTGATCACTGTTACTTGCCTTGGTTTACGCGATGATATTCAAGACATCTCTGTCTTTGTTCGGAGCAGTTGTAACCTGATTTTTGACTGAGTTCGACCTAGTTTAACTTACTTGCTATTTTGTGACTCTGGTCATTCTGCCTTTAACTATTGTACCACTTCGTTGATGATGCACGACCATTGAATTGGGTAGCCGATGAATTTTGGAAGTAATTTACTTTGACTGATTGATCACCTTGGCCACCATCGTGATCTTGTTCGCTATGACTTTTGATGATTTCTCCGACTTTGGTTATTTTGATATCTTTTGAAGTGGCATAAGTTAGATTTCTGGTATTTGACCTTTGCTATGTTTTGGTTTGTAGCTACTCGTATCGGTAGTGTTGCAGGCTTGTGTTTTGCGGTCTTCATTGTTACCTGGTAACACAGTCCTCATTGTTATCCAATAACACTTGCGTCTGCATTAATCTTGCACTGTGTCTTTGAGTTGTACCTATCTGTAAACAAATTGTGTTTCTGCATGCATACAATTGAGCCAAATTAATTGGTTTGTGACCCCTCTTATGTCTGCATCTTCACTGCAGTTCCCACTTGATCGCGGTGCTTCATTCCTTGAGTTTTTCACTTGATCAGTTGTATTTGTTTGTTCATTGTGCATACATACTAGCACACTGATTCATTTGAAGTTGTACTTTTGTTTCAGTATGTTGGTCGAGTTGCCTGTTGCACTGTTGTGTTGTCTACATCCCTTGTAGTTGCTGTGGTTTTTGTGGCTTGTTTCACTGTTGGGTTTGGTCTGGATTGCTTTGCTACTGTGTGGTCTTGAGCATTTCTGGTCTTCTGTTGGATTGATGTTCTTCATGTTGTTATGGTTTAGTTGAACTCGATAGTTTTGGGTTTCATGTTGCCTTGGTATTCAATGTTGTCCAGTCTGCATTCATTGTTCTTTGTTTGTATATATCACTCTCTTGACCGCTTGAAACTTTGTGGTTGAAGTTGAACTTGGTTTGTGACTTCATCACTTCAGTCTGTTTTGTTGCTATTTGGTTGCATTTCCAGTTCCATTTAGTTGACTTGGTTTCAACTTTACTTCATCTATATACCACTTAGTTGCAATCCTTGTTGCATTTAGTAGTTAGTATTCCACTTGAGCATTTGAATTCATACAGTCATACAGTTCATGTTGTTATGGTTTCCGTAGCATTTGGGGTAGCCTTTGGGATTCACTGACCACTCATGTACATTAGTTCTGTTTCACTGGTGCTCTATAGCTTATTCTAGATTATTGCACCTACATTGAGCATTTGTTTACGACTGCAACTGTGTACATATTTGTTGAGTCTGGGCATTCTTGTTTTCCAGACTTGATACTTTTGCCCATTTCACTGCTTTCCTGTGTGTACTTGCTACCATGTTTACAATTTGTACATTCATGTTTTGAGGCTGTTTGCATGCAGTTGCTTTTCAGACAATTGTGTTGTTATCACACTTGAGTTGAACCCGATATTTCGGGGTTTGACCTTGTGATCATTTGTGACTTTCACTGAGCTTTTGTGTATCTCTTGCGATAGTGGCGAGGCAGTACACGCGTGCGTGTACTGCAGCCCTATCAGATTTGACAGCTTTAAATTGATTTAGTCGATTTGATAAATTGTTTATTTATCTCTGTTGATGATTTAAATCTGCTGATTTTTGTTAAACACTGTTAAGTGTTATATTGACCGTTATCCGGTTTCTTTGTTTAAAGAATCGGATAGACGGGAATTATTGTGACTGTCGTCTATTTAAATTATTACTGCCTATATGCACTAATAAACTGGTTTGAATTAGACTGACCTGGGTATTATTTTCTTTTGAATGTAATACTCGGGTCAGACCCGAGTTATTTCAGGTTGTAGATTTTCTTCTTTGAGTTGCTGTTCAGGATATGAAGACTTTTCACATCTTCTGAAGTTGTCAATGTCATTTTGTAGTAGTCGTGTCATTGTATAGAACGATATGTATTCATGTATATTAGTCGATAATGTACTTGTATATATAACTTCTAGAGTCGGCAGTTGTAGTTGTATCATATGTATCGTGTCAACTATGTATTAACTGACATCAGTTATATATATATGAGACTTTTGTTTTTATCTGTGTTCCGCATTTATATTATCTGTGTTATTGTTATATCTAATGTCCTAAACTATTATGAACCGTCGTAGTTTGTTTTATACTGATAATTGGATATGTCGATGGGAGTAAATAAATAATAGAAGAAAAATAAAAAGTATATACCACTCCTATCGAGATAACCAATATTAGTGTAAGGCCAATTACGGATGGTCGCTCCTATCAAGCCTTATTCTTCGTAATAATAGACAGTATTTCTTTTAATACTCTTTGTTATTATGAGCATAGAGGTGGGGCGTCACAGTTGGTATCAGAGCCAGGTTTATGGACATAATATAAAACATAACTTGGATGGAACATATGTTACAACTATTGGTCGATGTTTTATTTGTGATTTGAGTCAAAATTAAAGTTTTGAAATTTTGATGAAATTTTTAAATATCTTTATTTAAAAAATAATAGTGAAATTGTGTTCTGATGATTTGATTGATTGGTGTACTGTTTATCAGAGTGCGCAGCGGAAACAGTGAAACTGTCTTCGCTGGGTACAACTGATAATCTATTTGATTTAGAAATTGAAATAAATTTCAATTGTTGTTTACATAGCTGTAATTATTTTGTTTCTTTGAGAATTTCGAATCCGAATTGAGGATTCGAAGAAATTACAGTTATGTGATTTTTGTTGAAATCTCCGTAGACTTTCTTTTATACTAATCATCTATTGATTAGATTTTGCTGTTTTGAATTGTCTTCATTGAAGATACATTCGAGTAATTTCTTTGTTTATATTGTAGTGTGCGTGCAAATATGAATTGCACGTTACTGCATTTATTTTACGTTGAACCGATGCTTGGTTATGAAACGTATTTTGTTGCCGTTATTTTTATAACGGGATTTTTACACCAATGCTAAATTTTTGAAGCACGGTGTTTTGTGACATTTTTGATGAATGAAAATTCACTGATATTACATTTTGATGTAAATTGTTTTGATGAGATTTTGACGTTTTAAAAATTACTGTCGCTCTGACTTCAGTAACAGTCAAATTTTAAAAAGTGCATTTTCAAGCGGTTATTCCGCAATGCTGATTTTGAGATCTTTTTTTACGGTATTTTGAGAAGTACAATTTCCTTATCGAAATTGTTACTGATTTGCTGTTTTAATCACGTGATTGGAAAATTGTTTTAAAATGAAAATTGTTTTATAAAATTGTAACAGTTTGCGTTTTCAAAAGAATGAGAAAGCGACTTAAACGATTCAGCAAAATCGAGGATTATGACCCCTTTCTTTTACTGTTTCGCTTAACTCTGGACTTGTTCAGTTGAGAATGCGAATTGTTATTTTTACAAAATAAATAAAATTGTTTTCAAAAATTTTACAGTTTGCGATTTCAAAAGAATGAGGAAGCGATTTAAACGTTTCAGCAAAATCGAGGACTATGACCCCTTTCTTTTACTGATTCGCTTAATTCCGGACTTGTCCATTTGAGAATGTAAAGTGTATTTTTACAAAATACACAATTTTGCACTTTCAAGGAAACGATGAAGTGATTTAAACGATTTAGCAAAAGTGTGGAGTATGGAACCACACTTTTACTATTTCGGTTAATTCCGGACTCGTTAATTGAAACATTTTGATGCTTTCGTGTGCTTTCGAGCCACTATGAGGACCTTCGGGTCATATGTTGGACCTTCGGGTCATTTGTTGGGCTTTCGGGCCACTCTGCGGACCTTCGGGTCAAATACCAGTACTAGACCTTCGGGTCACTCTGCGGACCTTCGGGTCAATCTGATGGGCGCCAAAATTATGTTGAGTACTTGGTAGGCTTCGGCCACTCTGAGATGCACGTGTGGCGAATTAAAAACTCGCCATCTGATGGGATCGATCCGAGCTTTTATGTTGATTTTCTAGTCTTCTTAATTGATTTCTAGATATTTGTTGTTTCCAATTATCTGCAGGTAATTGGATATTTGTTGTTTCTAATTATCGCTTGTGATAATTAGATATTTGTTGATATGAGTTCTGATTATCGTTTTTTATAATCAGATATTTGTTGTTTCTAATTATCGCTTGTGATAATTAGATATTTGTTGATATGAGTTCTGATTATCGTTTTTGATAATCAGATATTTGTTGTTTCTAATTATCGCTTGTGATAATTAGATATTTGTTGATATGAGTTCTGATTATCGTTTTTGATAATCAGATATTTGTTGTTTCTAATTATCGCTTGTGATAATTAGATATTTGTTGATATGAGTTCTGATTATCGTTTTTGATAATCAGATATTTGTTGTTTCTAATTATCGCTTGTGAAAATTAGATATTTGTTGATATGAGTTCTGATTATCGTTTTTGATAATCAGATATTTGTTGTTTCTAATTATCGCTTGTGATAATTAGATATTTGTTGATATGAGTTCTGATTATCGTTTTTGATAATCAGATATTTGTTGTTTCTAATTATCGCTTGTGATAATTAGATATTTGTTGATATGAGTTCTGATTATCGTTTTTGATAATCAGATATTTGTTGTTTCTAACTATCGCTTGTGACAATTAGATATTTGTTGATATGAGTTCTGATTATCGTTTTTGATAATCAGATATTTGCTGTTTCTAATTATCGCTTGTGATAATTAGATATTTGTTGATATGAGTTCTGATTATCGTTTTTGATAATCAAATATTTGTTGTTTCTAATTATCGCTTGTGATAATTAGATATTTGTTGATATGAGTTCTGATTATCATTTTTGATAATCAGATATTTGTTGTTTCTAATTATCGCTTGTGATAATTAGATATTTGTTGATATGAGTTCTGATTATCGTTTTTGATAATCAGATGTTTGTTGTTTTTAATTATCGCTTGTGATAATTAGATATTTGTTGATATGAGTTCTGATTATCGTTTTCGATAATCGGATATTTGTTGCATTTAATTATCGCTTTAGATAATTAAATATTTGTTGATTTGAGATTTGATTATTGTTTTTGATAATCGAATATTTGTTCAATTGAGATTTGATTGCCGTTTTTGGTAATTAAATATGTGCTGATTTGTTTTCTGATTATCGTTTTGATAATTAGATATTTGATGTTTTCGATTATCGTTTTTGATAATTTGATATTTGTGGATTTATTCTCTGAGTATCGTTTGGATAATTGGACGTTTGTTGATCGTATGGAATTGCTATTTTCCACTTATCTTTATTGATAATTAGAATTTGTTGATTATGGGATTTGTGGTTTCTAGTTAATTATTGAATAACTAGATATTTGCAGTGGCGAATTTGTGATTTGTGTTTCATAATTATCTTTGTTGATAATTAGATTTTGCTATTTTCTAATTATCGTATCGACAATTAGATATTGCTGTTTTGAGATTTTCTGTATTTTAATTATCCAGTTGATAATTGAAGATTGCTGGTAATTGTATTTATCCAGTTTTGCTATTTTCTGATTATCTATGGATGATTAGGCTTTGTTAAAAATTTGTGAAACCCTTTTATTGGAATTAAATGATTTCTTTGGCAGTTGAATACTCGATCTTTATTTTGCTAACGTAACCAGTTTATGTTAGAAAAATAATAACTGTTGACGACCTTAATTATGAAAATTGCGGGGACGCAATTTTTATAAGGAGGGGAGTCTGTAACAACCGGGATTTTTGTAATTTCAATTATCGTCAAAATGACGATTTAATTCAGTTAATGGTTATTGGAATTCAAATCGAATTTGAAATGTGAAAATTGTTTGATTGCAATTGAGATTTATTCGGGTTAAAATTGATTGGGATTTTAATCAGTTGGTTAATTGCTAGTGCAGTTTTGAATCGATTCGGAATCCTTTTTGTATAAGTTTGTTATCGTCACTAGACGATTGAAATTGATAACAAATTACTATCAGAAATTTTGATCGAACTGAAATCCTTTTAAGTTGTAAAATTCTCTAATAAAACGTTGAGTAAATGTTGAAGGGCTTTAACTTATAATCTCAGCCCACATCTTCAAAATGCTGTGATATCTATCAAAGAAAACCCATTCCCTTTTTCGTTCATTCCATTCACTTTTGCAACCCTAAACCTAATCAAAGAAACGAGAATGGCGGCTCTCTCGTTCGTCTTCTCCAACAAAGAAAAAGGGAAGCCGCGTCTTCTCGCTCGTCTTCTCAACGAAACGAGGGCATGGAAATCGAAGAGGATAGAAGGCGTTCACTCTCAGTTTCGTTCGTCCCCTCGAATTCAACTCGGTCGCCTTGCTTTTGTGAAGCCCGTCTCGGAGATGCTTTCGACTTCTTCTTCTTTAGTCGAATTCGTGGGAAAAAGGTGAGTAATCGTATTACTCACATCTAGTTCACTCTTCGTATGATGCTTCTGTAATTTGAGTTAGATTCGACCTTGTTTTATCTCGGCCCTCTTGTTTTCACCTGATATTGGTAATCGATGTTGCTTGTAATTTACTGCTTCGTGAATTTCTTGTTTTGATTTGTTTGACTCACGACTTGTTTTCGTGATGGCCACGGCTTTATTCGTTTTCAATCGTTTTGGTTGGCTTCGACTTTGAATTGATCACTGTTACTTGCCTTGGTTTACGCGATGATATTCAAGACATCTCTGTCTTTGTTCGGAGCAGTTGTAACCTGATTTTTGACTGGGTTCGACCTAGTTTAACTTACTTGCTATTTTGTGACTCTGGTCATTCTGCCTTTAACTATTGTACCACTTCGTTGATGATGCACGACCATTGAATTGGGTAGCCGATGAATTTTGGAAGTAATTTACTTTGACTGATTGATCACCTTGGCCACCATCGTGATCTTGTTCGCTATGACTTTTGATGATTTTTCTGACTTTGGTTATTTTGATATCTTTTGAAGTGGCATAAGTTAGATTTCTGGTATTTGACCTTTTCTATGTTTTGGTTTGTAGCTACTCGTATCGGTAGTGTTGCAGGCTTGTGTTTTGCGGTCTTCATTGTTACCTGGTAACACAGTCCTCATTGTTATCCAATAACACTTGCGTCTGCATTAATCTTGCACTGTGTCTTTGGGTTGTACCTATCTGTAAACAAATTGTGTTTCTGCATGCATACAATTGAGCCGAATTAATTGGTTTGTGACCCCTCTTATGTCTGCATCTTCACTGCTGTTCCCACTTGATCGCGGTGCTTCATTCCTTGAGTTTTTCACTTGATCAGTTGTATTTGTTTGTTCATTGTGCATACATACTAGCACACTGATTCATTTGAAGTTGTACTTTTGTTTCAGTATGTTGGTCGAGTTGCCTGTTGCACTGTTGTGTTGTCTACATCCCTTGTAGTTGCTGTGGTTTTTGTGGCTTGTTTCACTGTTGGGTTTGGTCTGGATTGCTTTGCTACTGTGTGGTCTTGAGCATTTCTGGTCTTCTGTTGGATTGATGTTCTTCATGTTGTTATGGTTTAGTTGAACTCGATAGTTTTGGGTTTCATGTTGCCTTGGTATTCAATGTTGTCCAGTCTGCATTCATTGTTCTTTGTTTGTATATATCACTCTCTTGACCGCTTGAAACTTTGTGGTTGAAGTTGAACTTGGTTTGTGACTTCATCACTTCAGTCTGTTTTGTTGCTATTTGGTTGCATTTCCAGTTCCATTTAGTTGACTTGGTTTCAACTTTACTTCATCTATATACCACTTAGTTGCAATCCTTGTTGCATTTAGTAGTTAGTATTCCACTTGAGCATTTGAATTCATACAGTCATACAGTTCATGTTGCTATGGTTTCCGTAGCTTTTGGGGTAGCCTTTGGGATTCACTGACCACTCATGTACATTAGTTCTGTTTCACTGGTGCTCTATAGCTTATTCTAGATTGTTGCACTTGCATTGAGCATTTGTTTACGACTGCAACTGTGTACATCTTTGTTGAGTCTGGGCATTCTTGTTTTCCAGACTTGATACTTTTGCCCATTTCACTGCTTTCCTGTGTGTACTTGCTACCATGTTTACAATTTGTACATTCATGTTTTGAGGCTGTTTGCATGCAGATGCTTTTCAGACAATTGTGTTGTTATCACACTTGAGTTGAACCCGATTTCGGGGTTTGACCTTGTGATCATTTGTGACTTTCACTGAGCTTTTGTGTATCTCTTGCGATAGTGGCGAGGCAGTACACGCGTGCGTGTACTGCAGCCCTATCAGATTTGACAGCTTTAAATTGATTTAGTCGATTTGATAAATTGTTTATTTATCTCTGTTGATGATTTAAATCTGCTGATTTTTGTTAAACACTGTTAAGTGTTATATTGACCGTTATCCGGTTTCTTTGTTTAAAGAATTGGATAGACGGGAATTATTGTGACTGTCGTCTATTTAAATTATTACTGCCTATATGCACTAATAAACTGGTTTGAATTAGACTGACCTGGGTATTATTTTCTTTTGAATGTAATACTCGGGTCAGACCCGAGTTATTTCAGGTTGTAGATTTTCTTCTTTGAGTTGCTGTTCAGGATATGAAGACTTTTCACATCTTCTGAAGTTGTCAGTGTCATTTTGTAGTAGTCGTGTCATTGTATAGAACGATATGTATTCATGTATATTAGTCGATAATGTACTTGTATATATAACTTCTAGAGTCGGCAGTTGTAGTTGTATCATATGTATCGTGTCAACTATGTATTAACTGACATCAGTTATATATATATGAGACTTTTGTTTTTATCTGTGTTCCGCATTTATATTATCTGTGTTATTGTTATATCTAATGTCCTAAACTATTATGAACCGTCGTAGTTTGTTTTATACTGATAATTGGATATGTCGATGGGAGTAAATAAATAATAGAAGAAAAATAAAAAGTATATACCACTCCTATCGAGATAACCAATATTAGTGTAAGGCCAATTACGGATGGTCGCTCCTATCCAGCCTTATTCTTCGTAATAATAGACAGTATTTCTTTTAATACTCTTTGTTATTATGAGCATAGAGGTGGGGCGTCACAATAAGAGACGTCTCAGATAGGTCGGCAACGACTAGGGTGATGACATATTTGGTACTATCTAGTTAGAGGTAGGCCGGTCTTAGAGGACCATCAGTTAGGCCTCGGTACATTCCTCTAGAGATGTACTACCGGAAGGTAGTCCCTTACCTGGTCATTTGTTGGAAATCCCTTCTCTAATCGTGCATGTCATTTTGATTGTAGAACCTACTTTATAACTAGTATGCCGGAATTTAATCAATGTAACAATTTCAGCTAAGATTAATAAGTTTACTTGCAAATATTTTCAAAGAATTTCATTAAAAGTAATATCAAATGACTTTATGTAGCAAATGTTTTGGTTATCATAAAGGAAAGACCTCGTTCGTGTTTATGTGCGGCATGGTCTTATGAGATACCTTTGATTTCAAAAGTATATGCTCTTTTAAGTTTTCTCACACCAGTCCCATGACTGACCCGGAGTTTATTTTCTTTTCCCCTAAACTCTGGTGCCCTATTTTCCCAGGTAGCTAAGTAGTCAGGATCATTTTAGGAGCATTTTGTTGAAGCATTTTAGGGGGAGTTTTGGAGCATGGAGCTGGAGCATCTTATGTGGATATCTATGTATCTTTTTATTTTTTGCTGTGTCTAGTTTGTTTATACCAGCAAGTGTAGGAGCAGGCAGTTATAATTGTTCCTAGCTGGGTTAGTTCATACCGTAACTCTAATGTACCCTTGTGAGAGTGGTTGCATGTACTATCTATCTATATAGTTAAATGCAATGTGAGAATTTGTATTTCTATCTTCCACCTTTATTTCACTTTACCCCTGATAATCTACCTCACTGGCACTTGGAATTACGGCACGTGAATACTATGGACGTATTTGTGTCGATTTTTGAGGCTCGAGGAGACGTGTCATCACATCATCAATTTCCTAAGCCAAATCAAATCAATTCTAGTGCTATTCAATAACCGGTGGTTAGCAGTTCATGTACTGGAACTTTTTAGGATTGGAAATCATTTCAAGGTGTTTATACCATCATTTCAAGGTGTACTTAAAGGCTTTGGCTGTAAGGTATGATCCTAACATGTTTATGAATATTAATCAATATATATATAAAGTTTATTTATTATATATTATATTGTTATTTGGGTGATGATTCCGATATATGAATATATTATCACAATTTTGATTGGTTGTATGTATATATATCTTATATCAAAAAAAAGTTCATGCAGATGTTTCTATATGCAACATGGCTCAATGTTTAGAAACAAATTTTTTCTTCTAAAATAATTATATATATATATATATATCTGTGTGTTTGTATGGTTTATATTTTCTATACTATATCATACTTGTGTAAATATGATAATATAATTTTAAACATAAATTTTAATATGTATAATAATTTTAGGAGGAACAAAATATTTTATATACATTATTTTTAATTAATATTTAAATCAATTGATCATATAAATAACTATATTAAATATATATACATGTTATAAATTAAGCTCTATATTATATAAAATCATATTATCGCTTATTATAGATTCAATAGAAAATAAAAACATTTTTTTATGATTTAAATTATTTAAATATTTACTGAGCTTTAAAGATTATATTTTTAATTGGTTTTAAATTATAAAATTGTATAATAAAATTTCAAAATTCAAAACCATCATTTAGAATTTACAGGACATGCAATATTCAAATTTTAGTTTATTAATTTTGAAATATTCTATATGGTTTTTAAATAAATAAATATATTTATTTGAATTAAAAAAAATTATGGGCTTGTGCAAGACCTTGTATGTAACGACCCGCATTTTTGACCGTTCAAGTCGACAAAACATACACACATGCCGACTCAAACAATCCAAAATACAGATAGTTATTGTGGTTAAATAAGAAAAGAAAAGAAAGAACAGAAACAAACTCAGAATCTCGCAGCGGAAGGAACAAGATATAATAATAAAATAACAGTTCATGAAGCTGTTAAATAAATAAATTTGATTATTATTATACATCATAAATCAGAGTTACATACATATCAGAGATAATACAACAATGCAGCGGAAAAATAATACAGTAGTATAGTACAAATGATGTAATACCAAACTCCGTCTTCGTCCTCCAGAATAGATCTTCAACCTTATCTGAAATGCTCAGGCTGACCCGAGCGTAATGAAAAGACAAAACACTTGAGTCAGGACTAAAATATCTCATGTAAGTTAAATCGAATAAGTAAAATGAGTGTGACGGCGTCAGAGATGTTTACGGGTTTTAGACACCTCCTATCCAGTGTTTAACGTGCGTGCATTAACTTAAGAGATGTTCGGAATTTCCATCTCCTAAGGATCCGTTAAACTATCTACTATATAATAGAATACGCTATATACAATAATGTCTATCATAAAGTAAAATATCAAACTAGCGTTAAGCCATGGCCCATTCCACCCTTAACACATTTTTATTCCCAAGAGCATATACAAGACCGTAGTTTCCCCAAAACTGGAAGTCACCAGAGGGCAATCCATATACTAAAGGTACAAACCAAAACGTAGTGGTCGCGAATAGGATAATCAGTATGACAAGGTACATGAGGCGATACCAACTAGGATACTAGTAGTTGCGTCATCCGGACTGATGTTGGGCATAGCAGCTACTACCCCAACACCGCGAAACAACACTCCCATAATCGAGGGGTGCACCCAAATCGAATCACAAAAGTAATAGATATGGTAACGAAGAAGTGTGTCCACTAGAGGTGGCGAACCTCAATGGCCCGGCAGGGCTCCTGTTTTAGTCATGTCAGGGGTCATCCAATATCGTTCTCTTTCTTCAGTCAACGCGTTCATCAAACCATCCACTTCGTTCTGGATCAACACTCCGCGTATACTAGTTATTAAAGTGGTTTTCGGTATCGACAGAGAGTATGTCCATATCCGATCCCGGTCTCTTTAATAACTACGTATTATTACACTGGTGGCTCTTTTACAATTTCAAAAATCAATTCATAATTGATATCAAAATATCATATTCGCTTCAAAAATCAAATCCATTTCAAATATCATCATATCTATTCAAAATGTAAGATTCTGATTCAAAAATTCATTTTCCGCCTAAATATCTCATTTCGATTTCAAAATCATTTTCGTCTCAATATCTCATTTCGATTTCAAAATCATTTTTCGCCTCAATATCTCATTTCGATTTCAAAATCATTTTTCGCCTCAATTTCCACAAAACGATTCACATAAACTCGAATTTGAAAATTTAAAATTTAATCAAATCTCAAATCATCAATTTCAACTCGATTCAGCTTCTCAATAAACCATTTCAAATTATCAATTTCAAATACATATTTGAACCATAAAATAAACTATTTCACTTCCAATATATTTCGAAACTTTAAATATTTCACATTTCAAAACAGTTCATATATTTATATAAGAATATAAGATTCGCTTTAAAACCATTTCGCATTCAAATTAGAATATACTTCAAATTAAACATCCGTATTAAGTAGTTTACTTAATTTCTGGAACAATTCCAATTCAATAAACTTAGATTAACATTTGGATTTCAAGAATTCATTTAAGTATTACATTCCAAATCAATTTCAGTTCAAATCCTATTCAAATCAATTTTATCTTCAAATTTAATTCAATAGTTTCAATTTAGTCCAATTCACAAATTTCTTTGAATTTCAATTAAATTCCAAATTAATTAAATCTCAATTTCAAATTAATTTCAATTCCAAACTCAAACTTGAAACATCATTCATATAAATTTTCTTAGAAATATTCAGAGTTCGATTAAAAGTCCAATCTTTTAAAACAAATCAACTTTCTAAAATTTACGCCGTATTTCAAATTTTTCTTAAAAATCTAAACTTTGAATAATTAAACAATTTCATTTACCAAGTTTAAATTCCAACATCTCGAGCTTCAATTCAAAATAATTCAATTTCCATAAATTGGATTTTATTCTTAAAATCAATTCATTTAAATAATTTCAAAACAACTTTTAAAATCATTTAATTTAACCAACCCGGTGTCCGTATATAATTTTCTAACCTATGGCCAAGTGGATATTTCAATTTTAATTTCAAGGATGGATATATATCATTTCAATCCAAAAGATGTCATAGGTATATCATTTCAACCTATTCCTTAATTTATTCGAAATGATTCAGTTTACAGTTTCATATGCAATAAACAATATACATGATGATAGCATGATATATCAAAATAAATAAACAACCAATATCGACCAATAACATCCATTACAACCAATCAACCATGAAGCCAACAACATTCACAACAATTTTATAATTATCAATATCGAGTAATATACTACCAATTTAAATTTAAATTTATCTTGACGGTCAATTTAAATTCTATCAATTAATTCATATATCAATACAGATGATAATTAATCCTATCAAACAACAGCCAATAAATTTCATATCACTTCAGAATATAAGTTTAACTAACAAAAATTATTTTAGTCAATTGTGAGCGTATAAACACTCACCTTTGATTTATCGATGATTTAAAATCCAAATAAAGGCCTAAATTTGAACAGTCTCGGAATCCAACCAAACCAGCTCCATGTTGTCCGGAATCCTGATACGAACGGAACGAAAAAAACCGCGCGTCGATCCGAGCTCGTATGCAAAAGTTATTGATATTAAAAGTTATACGATTTATGTTATTATAAAATAAATAAATAATAAGAAGAAAAACACGTTACCCTCTTCTCCCTCACGCACAGCACAACCGAGACCCACTTCACGCCGTTCAACCTCATCCACGCGCGAGGCAAACGACGACCGGACGTTGATCAGGGGATGCCATCGCGTGCGCCTCTCCTTGCTCCACCTCCGCGCCAAGTTTCGCCACCCCATTCGCCACCGTTTGCACGCAAACCAAGAAAATACGCACGACATTCAAAGCCAGATCTGGACCAATCCGTGACGAATTAGCACGAATAAACCGTATGGATTTGAAGAGCTCGTCGAGATCTACACTTTTGCTTTTACAATTTTTCAATTTCGTTGAACGGATTGAGAGATATTAAGGAAAGAAGATCGGCAATTTCTGGCCATAGAATAGGTGGCGGCCATGGTTTGAAATTAGGGTTTCTGAAATGAAATAATTATAAAACTGTCTCGGTTTTGCGTGCGTATTTATAAAGGTAGGTCCAAAATCGTCCGAACTCCAATCGAGACGTGCCACCAAGCGTTTATAAGGTTTTACCCATATTCCGAATGCAATGGAACTAGTTTCGAGGCCTAATTCGATCATATGTGGAAGATAGCTTTTGAAGTCGATTATTTTAACTAAATTCGACATTAAATTTCTACGCGTTTCAAGCTCGCACGGCCAAACGACAAGTCCGATTGCTACGAAAATTGAAACCTTACAATAATTCACTGTTACGGTTCCGATGAAACTGGTTTCGTCGAAATCCGAGACAGTTGTAAAAATGGCTATTTCTACTGTTTAATTTCAATATAAAATTCCCAATTTTAAATTATTAACTTTTAAATCAAATTTCAATTGTTCACAAATTTCATTTTTAATTTCACAGTAATTAATAATCTTTTACAATGCAGTTTTCCATTATAAATCAGTATAAAAGATTACATTATATTCAGCGTTCAATTATATTGTAATTCAAATTCAAGTTATTTAATTCCAATTGAATTCTTTTATTTCGATTTACACCTTCATTATTGAATCAACAATTTACTTATACATTATTATCAATAGTTTATAATTCATTTACTTTCATTTTCTTCAGCTATCATCTTATTTAAATTCACAGTAATATTAAATTACATTCATTTACGTTGATTTCAATATTATAACTTCAATATTAAATGTAACATTTTATTTATTTCGTTGTTTACAATCAAATTCAATTCATTTCAATTACTTGTTACACTCAAATTTAAATTTTTACTTACGTTCAATTACAAGTTAACATCTTTATCAAATTACAGTTTCAGTTATTATCTGATTTCAATCAACTGTAATATTAAGTTACATTTATTTATATTAGTTTCAATAACATAAACTTCCACTATTAAATCTACCATTTTATTTATTATTTGTTTACAATCATAACCAATTTGGTTTACAATCAAATTCAATTCATTATTTACATTCACTATAAGTTAACATCCATATTCAATTTACAAATAAGTTATTTCAGAATTCAGTTTTGTATTTTAACTTGTAATTCACATTTAACAACACAAAATTTTATTTCCTTCGGATTTTTATCCAAAAAATTTATTTTAATTCGTATTTTTAAAGTGTTAAAAATACGGGTCGTTACATTGTATGTACATATCTATTAGATATATATTTCGTGTATTTTTAAGTATTATTTTATATTTATTATTATTATTATTATTATTATATATATATATATATGCAAGTAAGTATTTAATATAATATTCATATTTATGTATATTAAAATAAAAATATTATATTTATATATATGTACTAATTTCAGCTTTACGACAACAAAAATTATCTAATTTGTTCTATAAATAATCGAAATATTTTCATATAGATATAAATGTATAGAATATTTATATTTTTATAATATGTTTATAAATAAATATAAAATATTTATATATAAAATTATTTAAATAAAATTTAATTCATATATATAATATTTGTAACATCTTATATTTATATAAAAGTGTATATAAACATGCATTTGGACAATACATTTGTATGTCGGATGAGCAAACGTGTACGTTGCGGTGTAAGTCCCAACGCCTATACACGGGCATGTTATACCTTGCTAGATTTATATGTTACATATGAATATATATATATATATATATATATATATATTTGTGTGTGTGTGTCTATAATATAATATAATTAAATTACATAACATCATATTATAAATTTAAATAAAATAAAAGATTTTATTTAAATAAACTTTAGAAACGTTCTAATTAAGTTGGACTTCATAGTCCCAATAAAGACCCAATATGGTTAAAAAAAAAAAATTCACTTATAACTTCCGCTGTGGGCTGGCCTAGTTCCAACAATGGTATTAGAGCCCAATAGCCTATATGGTCTAAATTAGTCATGTTACGATTAACTAATTAAACTCACAGCCTAAATAGTAGAATGTCTAAAAAGGTAGTGTCGAAGGATTGAGTTTGGATAGTTAAGTACTTTGCCCTACCTAGCTACCAGCCTAGCCCGAACAAATATATAAGCCCAAAAGTTGTCCTTAATATAAAAGGCACATTTGAATTAGGCCTTGAGGGAGTTTTCAAAATTGTTAAAGTTATAAGATTTTAGATTTAAAAGTTAAATCTAAAACAGGATATACATATATTATAAAAGTTATAATATACTAAAAACTCTCAAAACGTTTGGAAAATAATGTAAATTTACTTCAAAATTTTAAATTTATCAATAAGATTAAATAATTGATTAAATAAGTTAATTAGTGTAAAATACATACATTTATTATATATTTTTGATATATGTTATGATATCTAAAATGTTTAAGATATCATAAGTATACATGTATGTATATAATATGATTTTTGAAATTAATACAATAAAATTAAAATCATTTAATTAAATAAATAAATTAAAGGTTAATTAATTAAATTAGTTAATTAAATTTTAATTAAGTAAATTAATTAATTAAAATGTTAATTAATTAAATAATATATACAAATATATGATATATGTGATATACTATAAAGTTATAGCATATAATAAATATTAAATATAAATATTATATTAATATAAAATTAAATAAAATGTTAATTAATTAAATAAGACTTAATTAATATAGTAATATACATAAGACTATTATATAAGTAAAATGAAATATAAAAGTTATATAATAATAAACTTATACAATATGAATGTATCAATTAAAGATGGAACATTATGAAACCTTAAACAGACTTAAGAAATATATATATATATATATATATATGTAAATGTATGTATACCATGATTTTTGATGTATCCAACACTTGAATAACGAGAGCATTTTATTAAAATTACATTATTCCATAAGTCACTATCACTTAATATAGTATATATTGAAGATTATGAATCTTCAATATAATGTTGTCCTTTACCATATATATATTAATAAATTATTGCATACCCCTAGTTGTTTAGCAAACTCAAGCTATGGATGTTATGTGTAGTATTATTAATATATAGAATAGTCAAGGTAAGATAAGTATATGTATTTGTTGAGCAAACTCAAGGTATATATAATATACTTAGGCCTGTCGTAATATGGTAGGTATGAGGGAATCATTTCGTTCCGACTTGTTGAGCAAACTCAAGGTCGAAGTGAACTTAGGATAAGGTACCAAGGGTTAGGAGTTATATAAAATTCAATCGACAAGGAATTATCCATCATCCATGGAGCTATGATTTGTTGAGCAAACTCAAGATCAGAATTCCAAAACGAACGACTCTTAACACCCTCTAGTAAAGTCAAAAGAATTTCATGTTTCTACATAGAGTGGTGAAACATAAAAGACTAGTGTGAGCCTTACTAGAAAAATGAAATGATAATATTTAATCTTTCTAATATTACAAGAATATATGATATATAATGTTATAATTATCTACATTGATAAATTTGTTCATTTAATATGATTGATAAAACGTTTATCAATTAGGATATACTTACCGATAATTTATTATTTCATGTTATTATTTCAACACCTATGCAAAGCGTTTGATTCTACAACTACTAAATACGTTTGTAATTTGGTCGCTTATGTGTTTATTTTGTCGAGGTCATGTGTGGCATTCTATGAGTTCCGAACTCAAAAGCAATACAACACTATGGATATTTGATCCATATACAACTGGATATAAATGTTATGTGGTGAACTTTCACACTTTATTATGCACAATACTTTGATGAAATTAGTTCATCCGAAATAAGAAAATAAACTATAGTGCGAGAATGAGTATTCAATTTGATTGATTACAATTGAATATCATATCGTGTTAAATGTAACATAAGACCAAAACTACAATATAGATCTAAGAACTCGATCGCTGAAATGTCAATTTATTCAGTTTATGTAAGGTGCATCATATTTGATGCTCTTAAATGTTAAGGATAATCAAATGCATTTTTGTAAAGTGTTCTCTACGATATTGTAGTAAGATATTCTTTTTGAATGTTTCAACCATTGAGAAAGGATAATAAATGTACAAGAGTAGATGTGATTTAAAGTACAGTTGGGATAAAGAGAGTGAATGGTCACTTCTGCTTCATAAAGAAACATTGAAAATGAGAATTGTAATAATAATAATTGATACTTAACATTGGAATAAGAAATACGATTTCTATTTTGAAATGTATTTTCATATAGAAAATTATTTTCTATAGGATTTTGTTTTTTGAGTTCAAGGCATTTGATCAAAGAACTGTCCACTATAAACTAGTTGCAGTATATGAAATAAATATTATAGATTAAGTGAATGATGGACCTTCGAATCCAATAAGCTATTATAGTTATAGCGGAAAAAATAGGAGAGTGCCATGTAACACTTATTAATTGCATCAAGTTATGAAAATTGTTTTCGTAAAATGTACCGCACATTATTTATGAAATAATGAATATTTTTTGGTGTCAACTGAAAAAAATAGACACAATTATATTTTAATGCGAATACTATGAATATTCATTATGAAATTAAACCATAATGTGGTATTTGTTTTCATAACAAAAGTGATGCATTGGAAAATTCCAAAGTATCTAAAATTATTTACAATTAATTTAGAATGATAGACTAACCATATAATAAAAATTATTTTTCATACAATTAAGGGTAAATAACCCATGTAATAGAAGCTTCATAAGAATTGATGAACTCTTCGGATTGATACATATAGATGTATGCAATCTTAACTCTATTAATACCAAAACAATTCCATGTACTTCGTCAAATTCACAAATGAGTTATCATAAACGTGAACATATGTATTTGATAGGCATGTATATGTCTATGATAAGCCCATAGAATGTAAAACGAAAGTAAATAATATAATATGCGACATAAATGTTTCAATTTCTTTGAATTGGTGAGTATAATGGAAAGAGTTCTACATGCACCTAATATGAATAAGATACAGTCTCAAATGTCACTCCTCCTTACAATACATAATTATGTATTGATAAGGAGTAATCGAACATTGTTAAACAAAGCACGATTAACGATGAGTGAATTTGATTTAAATTCTTTCTACAAGGTGTGTACTTAAGAGTAGGACACAAGGTTAAAATTAATATCATCCAAAGAATAGTTTATACAACCAGCGTGAGAAACACACTCAACTAAATTTATTAAATTACCAAACTTTCCTTTCAAAACAAAAGTACCTCGTAAGACACATCCACACATAAACATTGACATGTTTTTATCTTACGATAACCAAAACCTTTCGTATCAAATCATCTTATATTATACTAGTATCTAGTATACAAATAATATTAATCATAGCCGAAATGGTTACCCATATAGCATTTCGGGGCTATTCATTACGCCAATATAAACAAAACCGTAAGCTCGTAGTGGAGTTTGGATTTCCATACAAATGACCAGGTGAAGGGACTACCTTGTGGCAGTACATCTCTAGAGGAATGTACCGAGGAACATCACAAAGGAACCTCTACCAAAACAAGATCGGCCTACCTCTATAACAAGTTAGTACCGAATATATCATCCCCCGGTTGTTACCGACCTTTTCCAAGGGCCCTCATAGCATACAAACCACATTAATTTACATCTTGAACGTCATAGCGGAAAGAAATATATGTAGAAGGGGATGATCATATCCTAATTGGGAATGACCCACTTAGCCCTACTGCATCTAACCCTGTTTTGGTCATTTCCGGGGAGTGATCCCAAAAAAGGTATCGATTACCTTTCACATATCACATATCACATCATCTTTTGAATGCCACATTTGCCATTTCCATTGACTACTAATTGCCTTTCAAAAAAATACAACCCTTGAGCTCGTACGTCTCAAGGAAGGGTGTTAAGCTAAGAGAAGTTGCCTTCTCCGCCACCAAATAGATGTACGTTTGTAAAAACCAATGTACGTAATCATTAGAAATGCAATGTCAGACACTCATCCATACAAGTTGTCCAGGAACAGGACAAACCGAAGGTACTCTCCTACCACATCCTGTCAGAAAATCCCTAGGATTAGTAGCGAATAATCCTTGCATTGGATATTTCATAACGAAGAGACTACTGCTACTATATGTATATTGGGATTTTAACACCAAATGATCAACAAACAGTCCTTCACTATGAAAATCCTAAACATCAATATCATCAATAGCCTGCACAATCGAACGCATATACGTTGGTCTGAAGTTGTTTTTATATAAATCTGATCCCGTTCTCTTCGCACCAACAACGAAGAAGCGTTTCTCAACCTCACATAGAAACTAAGTCTCATTGACTTATCACGTTTCCAACTTTGAACTTGCTATCCTTCGGCCAAGAAGGAAGCTCGATAGATTGGAGTAATACTCCGCACTACACGAATCAACGTCCTCAACACAAACGATAATCAAGCCTACATAGATGGCTATGTACTAAGTGTATGACTAAATAGTTCCCACATCAAGTCGAGGAACTAAAAAAGGCCAAATTTGATAATCGGTTATTTAACTATCAAAGCAACAACAAATATTTAGCACCATAAGCAATCACTAGGCCCTTTTAATTAATGTGGAAATTAGGGAGGCATCCCTATCATACTTTCATATTGTAAAGCGGGTCCCTGTCAAAGTTTCATTGTAAATCCGGTCCCCATTTTCTAGAAACAAAGAAAAATTATTGCTGAAATGTCAGCAACTTTTATAAATAAGTGCTGATATTTCAGCAACTTTGTCAAAGTTTCATTGTAAATCCGGTCCCTATTTTCTAGAAACAAAGAAAAATTATTACTGAAATATCAGCAACTTTTATAAATAAGTGATGATATTTCAGCAACTTTCATACACTATGTTCACAGTGTACATAAATGTTGTTGAAATGTCAGCAACTTTTATAAATAAGTGTTGATATTTCAGCAACTTTCATACACTATGTTCATAGTGTACAGAAAAGTTGCGGAAATGTCAGCAACTTTTATGAAAAGTTGCATCATGCTCTACAATAATCGTGAATAAAAAACAGGGACCTAATTTACACTGAAATTTAGTGAAGGATTTTTCGTGTATTTTGAACCTTAATAAGGACCTTTGCAAAAAGTACCCTTAATTAATCTTTTATTAATTAAATCACTTTCCAAATATTCACTTCAAATTATCTTTAAAAAGGATATAATTCCAAAACCATTTCAATATTTCACTAGTTGGAAAACATTTCCATATACTTATTTTAGTAATAAGTGAATTCACAATTTACTTTACTTTCAAATTATTCAAACTCCATTTTAAAATATCACTTCGCAAAACTTTCATTTTATTAAAGGATTATTCACTGTCCAAAATCGTGAATAAAATTCTCTAACCAAATTCATTATTTTTACACATTTATTAAAGGATTATTCATTGTCCAAAATCGTGAATGAAATTCCTTTAATAAACTTTCATATTTAACTTATCAAAATAAGTTGATTTCATATTTATAAAACAATGTTTATAATTCACATTTATATTTTATAAAAACTTCAATTTATAAAATTCCTTTAATGACAAATTCCATTTATCTCATTTATATGCCAAAATCCAATTATAAGTAAATTTACTTATAATTCTCTTATTTACAAATTCATTCTTTTTATAACTTCATAAATTTATAAATCTTATTTACTTATAAGATCCATTTACAACTTCATTTTAACACTTATAAAAATCCTTTATAATTCCATTACTTTTATTTATAAAATATCAATTTTATAAAGTTATATGTATAAACCATTTATAATAAATTCCAAATTCTCATTTAACTTATTTTACAAAATAGTTAACTCCATATTTCAAAAATCATATTTTGATTCCATTTAAATAAACTTCTACTTTTAATAATTTACAAATCATTATTAAAACTCATATAACTCCAAAAATTACTTAAACGGCCTTTTTAATTTGAAATCATCATTTAATATTTTTAAAATTCCAAAATATGGCCCAACGCTACAAAAATGCTAAATAAGGTGATTCACATCAATCATATCCATCATGGCATCCAAATAAACATATAACATATGATAACAACATATATCACAATATTTGTAAATAAAAATCCCAGTGGTAAGGAATCCAGTTGGATCCCTCCAACCTGTCACTTGCAACAAATATACATATGAGAAAATATGTACAATGTTCGCTTCGAGGCAGATGCGCGTACAAAAGGTCATCCGCACATACACGGGAACATATAGGGTTTCATCTGCTCCAATAGGCAGGAATATATCCAAACCAATCAATATATATATATAATATATCATATATCATCCAAACAATCATCAATCAACACAAAATAAATTTATTTTCACTTATATAAAAATATAAGGGAGTCAGAAAGAGTGAGTTGTACTCACTTGGATTCCAATCGCTGTTGCAGCGTTTTATTCCGAATAAAATTAAACTGACGTTTAATTTTATCCAAAATTTTTGCTAGCTCCAATCAACTCCAATCCAGCTCCATCGCGTAGTGTTCGTGAATATGAAGTCAACGCAACTTGTTTCGTCAATTTTTGACCTCGTATGAAGAAGTTACATCATTTTAAAGTTTATATGAATTATTATACAATTAATTTACAAATTTTTTTTATTTTTTTATTAAACCCTACATTACATCAGAGCCGCATGTTTCTACATCTCATATCATGGTCGCTATTTCTTTCTTCTTCCCCGTTCAAGCTTCTAGGATCACGAACCCAACGCCGCCTTTCTTCTTTTATTTGTCGTGCCTCTACGATCATCTAGACGATGATCAGAACTCATCATTCGAAAGCCCTACCCGAGCTCCATCATTGGCCTTGACGCTGTTGAACTCGGTCACGTATTTGCCTCAAAAAACATGGTTGACGGCCGGACTTTGAACAATATTTGCCGTTGATTTACTCGACTAAAATCGATCACAACCGTTGAGATCGACAATCTCACTGCCCTCTACAATATTGTAGTTGAAGATTTTTCGTAATTGTTAATGGATTGAGAGATTTTGAGGGAGAAAGAATCGAATGTTTATGGCCAATGAATATGAAGAACGGCGGCTAGACCTAGATTTCTAGGGTTTGTGAATGTAGAAAAAAAATGAAGTCCTTTTTATAGAAAATTTCATGGCACTATTCATCTGAAAATATTTCGAACTCCAATGAAGCGTGCCGCCTGACATTTATAATGTTTTACCCCTATTCCGAACACAATGGAATATATATCGGGAGCCAATTCCATCGTATTTGGAAGATAGGTTTTCGAATCGACTTATTTTAATTAAAATTTACTTAAACAAATTTCTACGCGTTTCAGCTTCCCATGACTAAACTGTAAATCTGATTGACATGAAATTTGAAAATTTACAATAATATAACATTATGGAATCATGGATCTAATGAAACTGGTTTCGTCGAAATCCGAGACAGTGTCAAAAATGACTATTTTTACACGTTAATTAACTATTAAAATTTCCAATTTCAATAAATTTACTTTTAAATCAATTTTAAATGTTTACTAACATCATTCTAATTCAAATAGAATTTAATTCAACTTTATAAATCATTTTCCATTCACATTAGATTCAAAATCAAATTATTTCTGCAATTTCAAATATTAAATTAACAATTTAATTATCCAAATAAATCATTATATTTGAAATATAAGTTATTCAACTTATAAAATTTACTTTTGAATATTTAAAATCAATCAAATATTCCTATTTCGAATGATCGAAATTCTGGGTCGTTACAATAAGGGTTAATAAGAAACCCCTACATATCCTAAGCCAAGGAGTTGGCTAGTTGTGCAAGTCAAAAGACTGCACGTAATAATTGTATGTAAGGGATTTTGTATAAATCATCATAAGAAACTTTTGGGAATGATAGTCATTAGATGACTACTTTTTTTTGTGAACACAAACATATTGTGTAGTAATGCAAAATCAATTTTGTATAAGGCAATTCATGAAATGTTCATGATGCCCGTTCCATTGCACTGAGTGTAACGACCCGGAATTTTGACCAAATTAAATTGAGAATATTTAATTTATTTTAAATATTTGAACGGTAATTTAATTCGAATCCCGGATATAACTTTGAAACTGACAATTAAATTGTGAAATTTAATCGATTGAGAGTTGAATAAAAATTTGTATCTTCGATTTTAAGTCGAAGAAAAATATTTCGAAAGCTTTTAAAATTCGTATTGATAATACTGAAGATGATTGAAGCTTCAGAATTTAATTTCGAACTGTTTTGTTCAGTTTTGAAAATAATCACTCGAACCGATATTTATAAAATAGTCAATTTTCAAACAATCTCGGAATTCGACGAAACCAGTTCCATTGGGTCCGTAATATTGAATTATTGTCGGATTCCCATTTTCGTATTTTTCGGAGTTATTCTGTGAGCACATGACACGTAAACGCGTTGAGATTCGTATCGAAAACAAATTTAAGTTTAATAAAAAAAAAAGTTATAAACATCAGCACATTGTTCCCTGAAATCGTGCCTAAAATCGCGAGAGCCAACCCATACCTCCCTGATTTATCACGTCTCCCCTCCTTTCAAAACCACGACATCACCTCTTCTCTCCATACTTCAGTTCAATTTGAAAAGAAAAATAAAAAAACGAACGAACGAATCAAGTCTCGTTCGAAATAAAACAGGGATCTGGGCGTGCGGTCGAGCATTTCTTCCGTGTTTTATCCAAGGCAAGTCATGGTTCGGGGTCGCGATAGACAGCGACGAACTCGTTGGGGCTCGCGAGGCAGGCGGCGGCATTTGCGGCGGCAATGGCGACTTTGGGCGCTGGGATTCGCGAGGGTGGAGGCGAGGTACGGTTGGCAACCGCGAACGTGGGCGGCGTGTCGTGATGTCGCGATGGTCTCGCGTGAGGCTGGAGTCCAAGTCGATGAAGAGGAGGAGCACGCGCGTGCTCGCGCTCGCGTGGAGGCAGTGGTGTCGCGATCGAGTTAGGGCACGGGAAATTTCTGGTGGTGGTCGAATTCGATGGCGTGGATGCTGGCGATGGCCTGGAGCTCGCGTTCGATCTGAAGTCAGTTAGGTATTGTTTTGAAATTTCTTTAGTTTAAAATCTCTGAATCTGGAGTAAATTGATTTGAATGCAAGGTTAGGGTAAATCAGTTAAAAAGAAATTTTAGTTGATTGAATTTATTAAAAGAAGTTTGGTTTTAAATTTAATCGATTTAGTTAAATAAAATTATTTAAAGAGAAATTAATAATTAGTTTGAAATAAATCAAGGGTTAAATTATTTTGTTTAGGAGAAATAAGTTTAAAAGTAAAGTATAAATGTATTGTTCAATTGATTATCTAAAACTATTTAGATTACTAGAGGAAAATATATATAAAGGAGATTTTTTTTTAAATATAAAATTTTGAGTTAAATAAAGTTATTTATTGATTTGGTATCAAAATAAAATGACCGGCGAATCGAAATTATCAAATAAAAATTTATTACTCGATTTGTTCAAATATTAATAAAATTGTATAATTGCTTATACAAGGTTAAACGGTGAAGAAATAAGTTGGATTCAAAATGGATGGCAAAATAAAAAGCTAAGGTGAGATTTTCTCACTCGAAGGAAATTTGAATTTACAGTTATTATTGATTGATGATTGTTATTGGATTGTTGATATTAGATATTTTAGGATATATCTATTATATATAGCAGTATATACATATTGGCATATGTATATATTGGATTGATGATTTCCCGCCTCGTATAGCGGATGAGACCCTATTGCGCCGTTAGTAAGCGGATTTATAAAAACCTATATACCGCGATAATTCCGTACTGGAGCGGAATTGGTATTGTGCTAACGTCTTTGGATGCAGGGAAACAGGTTGGAGGGATCCAACTGGATTCCTCACCAGTAGTTATTTATTTACAGGATTGATGTATATTCTGTTATCATATGTTGATATATGATGTTGTGTTGGGATTGACCAATTGGTGCTGTAGCATCATCGGATTCAAGTTTTGGAATTTAAAAATAACGATGTTGATTTTAAAAGTGAAATTTTTAAAAGTGATCTTTGAAAATATACGTTTATTTAAATTGTTGAATTGATTTACTTTAAATAGATAAACGTTAAAACTTTAAAGTTATAAAAGTTAAGATTTTGTGAATTTTAACCGAAAAGTAATTTCTTTTGAAAATAAAGAGTTAAGAAATTTATAAAATGGTTTAAGTTGAGATTTTTGAATTATTAAACCAATGTATATAAAAGATGTATCAAAATTGATATTTATCAATTAAAGTTATTGGAATTTTAAAATGAGTTTTATAAGTGATATAAAATGTGAAGATATGAAATTTATAATTATAAAATGTGAAGATATGAAATGTATAGAATTATAAATTGTAAAGAGATGAAATTTATAGATTTATAAAGTATGAAGTTGTAGGATGAATGATTATAAGAAATTAACTTATAAATTGGATTTTTGCCTTTAAATGGAATATTGATCGAATTGTTAACAAAGGAGATTTATTAAGTCGAAGTTGTTAAAAAAAAGAAAAAAAGAAAAGAGAAATAGAATTTGTAAACGTGTTTATAAATTTGAAATAGATTGAATGTGATAAATTAAATATAGAAAGTTATTAAAGAAGTTATATTCACGATTTTGGACAGTGAATATATTGTTAAGTAAAATGGATTCATTTTTGAAGAAGTAATATTTTAAAAATGAAGTTAAACATTTTAAAGGTGTTTTAAAATGTGTTATGAATCGAAAGCATAGATTTCAACATTTATTGTTGAAATAGACGTTTTCGAGAAATATAAGGAAATGGTGGACTATAACACTATTGTTATAGTAAATGATTTCCGAAAGGAAATGTTTTTATCTAGTATTGGGATTTACATATCTATTTTAATTTCGAATCCCTATACTAGTGATTTTTGAGTCGTCGTAACGATGTTTTACGTAACATTCGTTTTGACTCAAATTGATGTTGTTATAGAAAATAGATTTCCTTAAAGAATGAAATTATATACTTAATTTGATTTAAGTATATCGAATATTTTTCAAGTGTTGAAAATAAATGATTTGTAAAATTATATACTTAATTTGATTTAAGTATATCGAATATTTTTCAAGTGTTGAAAATAAATGATTTGTAAAATACTTATTTTTAAATAAGTATGGAATTGCTTTTCCAATATGAAATGAACGTTTTGAGAATTTATCCTTGTAAAGATAAATTGAAATTTGATATTGAAAACGATTTGAAAATCGAATATCAGTAGATATTCGGAAGTATAAATTCGATACGGAATTTATAAAAGAAAGCGAAGTTGTTTAAAAATAAATATTGATTTATTTTTGAAGAGTGGAAATTGATTTGAAATTGTTTTCAAATGGTTAAGTGTGGAAAATTCTATATCTAGTAAAGATATTTTTGAAGAATAAATAATTTGGGAAAATTATTTGGAATCTGATGATGTCGCGCATCTTTATTGATAGTTAAATAACCGACTATCGATAATTACCTTTAGGTAGGTATTTGTTGTGAATTGGATGAATTTGAATGCCACACTTATTTTTGAATTTACGCTCACTATTTGGGTTAACCGGGAAAGGACCATGGGGTCGTATAACCCATTTCGAATATGTGATACGTCGTTATGAATCGCATTTGAAGACCGGTGTTGAAGACCGGATATTTTTGAAAACGGAAGGATTACCGTCGAGTTACTCTACATCGACTGATCTTCGATTTAGAGGTTTTATCACCCTTAGTGACGGGAAGTCCTGACGTGATTAGAAATTTATCCGGATATGCAAGGGCTTCGTGAGAAGTGCCTTCGGTTCTGTTCGATCCCGGAACAGACTTGTATGGATTGTGTGTCTGACGTTACAATTTGAGATATTGAGCTGATTTCTTTCAAATACATTTCTGTTGGTGGCGGAGAATTTATTCTCTTAGCTTAACACCCTTCTCTGAGACGTACGAGCTCAGAGGTTATGTAGTTGAAATTTATCAGCGATATATCCCAATTTGGTAACGTGGCATACTGAGTGTTGCTGTGAAATGATCAGTGTTTGATCATTTGTGATATGATCATTTGTTTGATCTTATATCTTTGTGATCATAGGTTGATCATTTTATTTGACCCGAAGCAGGGCTTTTTGTAGAAAGCGTAGCTTTGTGGACGAGACTTCGTCGAGCCTCACACCCCGGAAATGGTCGAAACAGGACGAATGCAGCAAGGTTCTAGGGAGTAGCGCCCCTTAGTGTATGTCATTCCTTCTGGATAAAGGTGGTATCATGGTATGGAGCCCAGATACTTAACCTCTGTGGTTACTGCATTATTTGTTCTATGTGGTTTGTTGCGAATCGGGGATCCTCGGGAAGATCGGTGACGATCGGGGGATGGCATACGCGTGTCAGTAGTTACCTATTTTTGCAGAGGTAACCCGGCCTTGTGTTGGCAGAGATCCGGTTAGGTTCTCGGGTCGTCTATTCCAGGGACGTACCCATCGTGGATAGGAAGTTCCTTAGCCTGACCATTTGTTGGAAATCCAAAGAAACAATACGAGCCTTGTACGGTTTTAGTTGTAGAACCTGCCATTTAATATGGTAGCTATAGCAAGCATACTATAATGGTACCTATGCTGGCTAAGATTTATACTCTACTTTCGAAATGTTTCCTACACTATGCACTAATAATAATATCAAAAAGAATTTGATTTTTGCGTAGTAAGCATCTTTGACTATCATAAGAAGAAATCTCCTCCAAGTCTGCGTTTGCATTGTGTGTGTGGCGGGAGATCTTATGGTAGTTTCATTTTCCAAAAGCATTGCGAATTGACTTTAAAATTCTCTGCTGTTTATTTTAAAGAATAACTGTTTTACGATCTCACACCAGTCACCATGACTGACTCGGAGTTTATTGTTCCCTTCTAAACTCTGGGTGCCCACCAATTTCCACACGGGCAGCCTAGAGTTATGTTATCAGGATATTCTGGATATTCTGGAGCTTTGGAAGCAAGCTGGATGGCGAGACGTAGTATTTGTATCTGATAGTATTTATTCCGCTGTGTATTCTGTATGAGGACAAGTTATATAACTGTCCATTGTTGTATATTGACTCTGATGATTGATGTATGTATAAACTGATATAGCTCTTTGTTTTAAAAGACTAGTGTTTATTTATTATATATTGTTCCGTTGCGATGTGTAAGATTCTGACATTGTTTTCTGTTTTGTTGTTCTTCCGTGATGTTGTTCTTTTTTTTCTTTTCCTTCTATCTTCTTCTTCTTCTACTTTTTTTTCTTTCTTAAAACCACAACTTTTCGGGTTTCCGGCATTCGATGGCTCAGCAGTCGATAAAGTGAGTATCGATGTTGAATTTTCGAAAGTCGAAAATTTCGGGATGTTAAACTGAGCAACTGTTGTTACAAGAAATACCATTTTCATAGCGAATGAATTTCTTTCAGAGATTATTGGTAGTAAAATGGATTTGGATACGATCCAAGGATAAAAAAGATTATAAGGGATGAAATGAAATTGGTTAAACCTAAAAAAACACAATATATAAGAACGTCTAATGAGTATTCTTAAACATTAAATAGAAACTGTGAGTTTATCAATATCAAAAATAAATAATCCTCGGTTTTTAATTAAACTATTAAGAGTATTGACTCTATGATACGACACGATGCGCAAGTCCAAAATAAATTCCAAGTACATTATCAAAATATGATTTTGATTGTTGTACCCAAAAGGATATGATCCATTGGCTGCAAATGTGTCTTTGAGAGAAAAACGAATGCAATTGGAATATAGTGAACTACATGGATAAGAATAGTACCGTGATTTTCAATTATTGAAATTAGCGTAACAGATTCACCATTCAATGTGCTCAAGTTGGCTCAGATTTCACGCACAAATTATCACATGATATGACTCTGTATTTTGGTACGTATGCGTTGAAACGAAAATTTCTAAATAATGATTTAGAGTACACTATTTACGCATAATAACCAAATTATCTCGAAGTCAGCAGGAGAGATATTGAGTTTGTGGACTTTTGGATATGATCTAAGAAAATGGTAGAAAGTTTCATTTTAAAAATATCAAAATCGAACAAATGTTCTGACAGAAATATTAAAATTTTCATTGCCAATCAAAATGCAAAGGAAGCGTGTGCTCATAAGAAAGAAAGTTAAAAGGCATACAGATATTTCTATACCATAAGTAAACAACACACTGCTGATTATTAACGATGTACTTATGTTAAAATCAGCTTTAGTTGTTTTAATACTCGACGTTGGATTTGTAAATGATCTTTTATAGTAAGTATAAAAGATATTAGGAATGTGTGAAACGATATGAAAGGACACCTTATTAACATCTTTAATACCGAACATGTAAGATGGATTCCTTATGTATTGGCAATATGAATTATCATATATGTTATGTTATCTACGATATCGTAATTTGTTTATGTATTTAATACATGAAGCAAATATCAAATCCAAATTGATACCACGGAATTGTTGTTTGAGATGTTCTCGTGTATTTGTGAAGCACTAGAGAATCGTTTACAAAAACAACAAACTCATTATAAAGGAGTGTTCAGACTCAAACTTTCATAAGTGATATTGAGTATAATATGTCAGTAATAAATTCAATTTAAGAATCTTCAAGTTAGAAATGTTCCGAATGAAAGACCATGGATGATTCAATGAGAAAGGCTAAGTACATCGTCATGAATAGTGCCGCAATAAAATCAATGTATATAAATATAAATGCAAAATTTATAACTAAGCCGAGGGTAATTCCAAATGTTGAGAATCTCGTAGCATTGTTATATGATAACAATGTCACAATACAGTTCGTAACAAAACTTAGTGCTCACTAAAAGTCGAGAGACATATTCTAAATTGTTCCATATGATAAAGGGAGTTTATCAACGGCGGAGAAAGTTGATTGACAGGGTAGATAATTGAAACATAATAGCATACCCGTTCATTAAGGGACCGACCCAATTATTTTTTTAGGAAACCGATTAGAGAAGTTGTAATAGGATTCCATAATTGAACCCAAGTGCAAGTAGGAGATTGATAGAGTTAGGAGTATGCCTTAGGAGCAATTATGTAATTTGCTACACATATATAACTCGACAACCGATCTTGTTCGAAATAAAAAGTGTTTTCTTTCTATTATATACTTAATATAATGTGTTATGTAAATTAATTAACTTAATTAAAATTATATCTAATAGAAAATCCATAAATGGTGTGTTTGAGATAGCAATTACAGATAGTTGTGATCATAAGTATTGGATCACAATATTATAGAACACGTCATTTTAAATGTTCCCATTCAAGATGCATCGAGACTGGAATTGGTGTATCCGTTGAGACTAGAGTATGTAACGCTCTCCAAATGTTGAACAGTGTATTATTCATGATACTTGGGGGCATCTAAGAATTATGTACTGACAGTTATTGGATAACTATGGAATGACTCACTCAAAAGTTATCTATTGGTTAGTATAACTAAGGTCAAATAGAAAATATCGATGTGACTGATTTACATAGTTCTCTCGACTTGAGAATGTTGTTGATATTCAATATGAAAGCTTTGATCTGATTATAGTCAAATCATGGCATAGTGTCCATCGAGTGACTATAGCTGGGTCAAGTGGAAGCATTGGAAGTAAAACACTATTCAAGGGAGGATTCGTCTCCTCAGTTATATGAGGTTAGTATTATGGTCAACTGAAGTCAACTAAAAATCAAAATATCTGGCCATAGCATTTCTATAACGACCCATAATTTAACCTCTTTAAAATATGGATATTTAATATATTTTTAAATAATTAACTTATGGATTTGGTAACTAAAATAAAACTCTTTTAAATAATAACTAATGAAGGTGAAATAGTTTTCAAAATTTGTTTACAAAAATATATAGTTCAAAGAAACATCAAAATTGTGAATGAAAATCGTATTCCTAAATTTCGACTTTTCGGCATCTAACAGTTATCGGAAAAGTTATGCACATTTGAGTAATATATATACACATCAGTTATAAGTTAGAATTTATTTTTGATATATACACACACTCATATATTAACTTAAATAACTATAATAAGTATGATATGACTTATTATGTAAGTATTCAAAAATAAGATGGAAAATTGTCATAAAACATCATTCCATTACAAACATAAAGTACTTAAGACATTAAATATATGTTGGCATGTTGGAAAAGAAAGGGGACCAAGGAAATTTTAAAAATTAAAGGGAGGAGACAAGCTTGGTGGTGTGGCATTCATTGAGTGGAGCGCATGTACTAATGGGTATTTTGGTAAATTCCTAAATGCATTCCATATAAAGGTGATTTCATGAATTTTATTTCATTTTTCACTTTCATTGTTAATTTCTGCACCACTTTCGAGCTCTCTAAAAACACTTCCATGGCTACCATGTTTATTTCAAAGTGGTAAAATTCAATTTATTTGTCATTTAAAACACTTAAAACCCTTGTCTAAAATCTCCTACTTCCTTTCTACATCTTTTTTAGCCAAAACAAGGCCACACCATCTCTTCACTACTTAGGCCGAGCTATACTAAGTCCTAGGTCAAACCATATTGCCTCCTAGTCCACAAAAATCAAGTCTTCCCAAAAGAAAAACTAAGAACTAAGGTCAATTCGAGATTTAGTGAAAGTTCGGTTCGATTTATTAGATATTCCGGTGAGTAAAGCTCGATTTTTTACTAAAGTTTTGAACTTTATCTCCTTTATATTATTGTAACTATTTAAGTCACTTGATTATGTAAGTTTGGTTGTAATGTTTGTTACTTGGTTTGCTTCTTAAAAAGTTGACACCTTGAGTAGTTAGTAATTAATCAAAACTAGTTGTGTAGTTCAAAGTAAATTTGTATAAGTGATGCCTTCTTTATGTTCATAAAAATTGTTTGATTACATGCCATATTTATGTTATGTGATGTGAGGCTTGGATGAAAATTATTATGACATGAAAGTAGTTCTCCAAGTGTCTGTACAGACTATCGTTATATCGGCATTTTCGGAAAATGCCATCTCTTCGACATCTTTTGTTTTACTTTTGAGCTTGGGTTTTACTTTACAAAGTTAACTAAGTTTTTGAATAAGGATGGATTTAAAATTAATTTAATAATTTAATAATGATTTTAAATTTAATTAATTGTTTTAATTAATGAGGATTAAGGTTAATTAATTATCTTAATATAATTACTTTACTAATGATGTTTAAAATTAATTAACCATTTTACCTAATGATGATGATTAAGTTTAATTAATCTCTTAAATAATGATAGATTAAATTTAGTTAATGATTTTAATTAACGGTGTTTAAAAATTAATTAATCATTTTTAATTAATTACTTTTAATGTAAATTAATTAGTTTAAATTTAATTAATCTTTTCCATTAATGATATGTTAAATTTATTAATCCTTTTTAGTAAATGATGTTTAAAATTTAATTATTCAACTTAATTAACAAGATTTAAAATTGATTAATTAATTTAATTAATAGTGTTTTAAAGTGATTAATCTTTTTTAATTATGGGTATTTAAAGTTAACTAATCAAAATAATTAACGAAGTTTAAAGATAATTAATCATTCTTATTAATATTAATTAAAGATAATTAACAATTTAATAAGGATGTTTTAAGTGATTAAATCTTTTTAATAATGGTGTTTTAAATTTAATGAACCATATTTACAAAGTTGTTTAAAGTTAAAAACTTGTAATGAGAAGCCCAAGCACGAATTTGGTTCTAAAAGAAAATTTTCGATTCGTTTATGAAAAAAAGTTTCTGTAAATGTTATTGCTTATATGGAATGAATTTAATCATACTCTTGACACTAAACCTCGAGGTATGGAAACATGTCACTGTCTCGAAAGCTAAAATTATCATCAAGGCAATGTCTAGAGGTAAGACTACATTCACTTGCTCGACTTCATTTTTAACCAAGAAATAGTTCAAATTTGAAATCGATGAGTAGTGGTAGGAATATGGGGTTTACTGTCCATATACGATCATTTTTTAATCTTCGATAGTCGGTTTGTCGACTATCAATTACCTCAGCCTTCTTTGTATTTCGTCACTCCAAGATGATGTGTTCCTCACTTGAGCTTTGTTATTCTTTGTCGGAAATGACCAAACCCAAAAAGCAAGTGGGAGCCAAGCTATATGGGGTTGCTCCCATTAAAGTACTTTCACATTCACTCTAGATTGGATTCGGTTATGCACACTGAGATGTGAAATACTCGGATACTCGGTAACAGTTGGCAGGGTCTGGCTTGAAGGTTTTCGAGAGCCATCGAAGTTCTCAAGTATATATTCTAGAGGTATACTTTCTGTAAGTGGGGTGCACCCTCCTAGTCACTATTGGTAAATTTCCTTCCCTTATTGATTTGAACCTTCGAATTTGTTTTACTTAAATTGCATCGGGAAGAGTATAACACGCTTTGTGATGTTAATTATTTGTATCCATTCTTTACATTTGGATGTTGTTCTTGTGAGAGGAAACCTATTCCATGTTTGGTGGCGAGGTCTCACATGTTGTTTTTTAATTACACTTATTATTTATAAGAGTTTTACTCATACCAGACATATTTTCTGACCCGATTGTTTGTTTTCCCTAAAATCTCGGGTGCTCATTTATATTTGAGTAGTCCGATAGCAGTAGGTCTTTTGTGGGCTCTTTTAAAGACGGCGTCCGGGCAAGAGGTTTTTATCTACTTAGCTATTTATTCCACTGTTTATTAGTTTGTGTAAGTGTATATTGTCTCAGCATATGTAAAGGTAGGTTGTTATAACTGCCTAAGTTGATTGTAGTACTTTTGTGTAACTCTGATAACTCCAAGTTTGGGAGTAACCTTATGTACTATATTATGTTATGTTCTATTAACAGTTTCTTTGTGAGATTTTATGTTATGTTCTTTACTTTTACCCCATGACAATTCATCTTTTAGATGCTTGGGAAACGACATATGAATATCGTGGATATGTTAAGTGTCATTCCCAGGGGTTAGAAAGGTGGGTTGTCATAGTTGGTATCAGAGCTTCGGTTGAGCGAACACCTTAACCTGATTGGGGTACAACCCATTAGAGATAGGGTGATAAGAGCCCTAGAATGAGTTAATCTTAAGAGAGTGTTTTTTTATCATCCATCCTTAAGATTTGTTTCCTTTGATGTTGTTTCCCCTAAAACCATTTTGGTCTTATCTTTGTATTCTAATAATACCTGTCATTGTTCAGGTAATTGAAAATGAGTACAAGAGGAAGAAGAGGGAGAGGATCTGGAAACAGAACGGCTACAAATGGAAGAGCTACTAGAAATAGGCCAGTTGTAGAGCAGGTAGAAGAAGCAGCAGTGCAAGTTCAACCGCCTAAGAACTTTGCTACTATGTGCAAAAATTATACTGCTTTGGATGGTAAACAATTCTTTGGAACTGAAGATATTATGGGAGTTCAGACATGGCTCCGCTCTTGTGAAAGGATATTTGGGGATCTTTAGTTGGAGGATGCAAGGAAGCATTTATTGTCATCGCAACAGCTCCAAAAGTCAGTACTTGATTGGTGGGATTCGGTGACAGTTAATACCCCACATGAAGATTCTACTTGGGCTTAATTTAAGGAAGTATTCGAAGCTCAGTTTATTACGGAGGCGGGGAGGACTCATTTGTTCAAGAGTTTCATTTGTTTGAAGTAGGAAATATGACAGTGGCGTAGTATGATCATCGATTCAATGCACTGTCTCGCTTTAGACCAAGATTGATAAACACGACAATTAAAAAGGATGAGATGTTCATGGAAGGACTAAGGCCAGAATTCCATCGTGAGATGACTAATCATATTAATGGTACGTTTACCAATCTTATCAGCATGGCCTTGAGGTTTGAAGTTTTGGATATTAAGCAAGGATTTCATAAAGGTGTAGTGCCAGTGGTTAGTTCCCACCTTTATCAGTTATCCCAATTGAAAACAAGCCGAATTTCAATCCCACATTTAAAGGAAAGAAGCAATGGTCGGGAAAGAAACCTGGAGGTTGAACTCCAACTCAAAAGAAGTAGCCCAACTTGGCCAACATTCTTTGTTTCAAGTGCAACAAGCTGGGCCACTTTGCAAATCAGTGTCCAAGTGTCTCCTGTTACAACTGCGGTCAGCTGGGACACATGAAGAATGAGTGCCATTTCTCAAAGAAGAGGGCGCAAGGACAAGATTTTTCTATTAAGGAAATACCATCTACTTCAACGGATCAAAAGGGAAAGCAGGTGTTGCAAGGTACATTATCCATATTTGATATTCCTATAAGAGTGTTGTTCGATACCCGCGCTTCCCATAGTTTTATTTTGTATGACCTAATGAACCAGTTAAACCTTAAGTATGTTATTCTGAATAAGCCTCTTTGTGTAACAAACCCAATTGGAGGTCTGACGAATCTTGAAACTATGTGTCTAAATGTGCATATTTCTTATTAAGATCGACACTTCTCTTTTGACTTGTTTGTTTTTGGGTTCATGGGTTATGGGGTGTTGTTGGGAATGGATTGGTTGTCTAAGTCTAGAGCGATCGTAGATTGTGATCAAAGGATTGTCAGAGTTAGTGATGCTGGGGACGTTGGTATAGATGTATATTGTGGGAGGCCAAATGAGTTAATGAGCATTTTTCTCTATTCGCTTGAAGTGGCTAAAGAGTAGATAAAAGATATACCGATTGTTTGGGACTTTAAGGATATTTTCGATGCAGTGCAAGGTTTATCTCCTCGCCGTGAAGTGGAGTTCCATGTTGATTTAATTCCAGGAACCCGACCGATTGTATAATCTCCTCGAAGGTTAGCCCCGAAAGAGAGAAGGGAATTAGAGAAGCAAACGTTTGACTTATTGCAGAAGGGTTTAATCTGGCGTATTATATCAAGTTGGAGATCACCAATAGTCTTTGTTACCAAGGCGAATGGTTCTTTAAGCTTATGTATAGACTATCGGGAGTAGAGGACTATCAAAAATAAGTTTCTTTACCTAGGATCAACGACATGTTTGATCAACTTCAAGGAGCTCGTGTATTTTCTCAACTGGATCTTACAATTGGTTTTCATCAATTAAGGGTAGCAGAGGAGAGTGTGCCTTTGATAGCTTTTCATACTCCTAATAGTTTTTGTGAGCGGTTAGTCATGTTGTTTGGACTGACTAACGCACCTGCTTATTTCATAGACTTAATGAATCGAGTGTTCCAGGATTTTCTTAATAAGTTCATTCTCATCTTCATTGATGATATTCTTGTTTATTCTAAGACAGATGAAGAGCATAAGTATCATCTCCGAGTCGTTCTAAATACTTTAAGAAGTCATGTATTGAAGGCAAAGTTTTCTACGTGCCATTTTTGGAAATTTGAAGTTAGGTTTCTATGGCACATAGTTTTGGCAGAAGGCACATCAGTGGACCCGCTAAAATAGTTGCAGTTCAATACTGGAAGAAGCCTGCAAATGCGACAGAGGTCAGAAGTTTCTTAGGATTGGCTGGTTTTTATAGAAGATTCATCAATGATTTCTTGAAGATTGCTTCTCATTTGATGAAGTTGACGAAGAAAGATGCTAAGTTTGTATGGACATCTAAGTGTGATTATGCGTTCAATGAATTAAAGGAGAAATTGACCAGTGCTCCTATCTTAGCTATTCCAAATGGGAGCAAAGGGTTAACTATATACACGGATGCTTGCGGAACTGGATTGTGAGCAGTTCTGATGCAACATGGAAAAGTTATTGCGTATGCAAGTCGACAGGTGAAACCACATGAGAAGAATTATGCTATGCGCGATTTGGAGCTCTTGGCTGTTGTCTTTTCATTAAAGATGTAGAGGAATTATCTTTTGGCTAAAAAGTTCGAGTTATATGCGCATCACAAATCTTTAAAGTATCTCTTTACTCAGAAGGACTTGAACTTAAGGTAACAACGTTGGCTAGAGTTTCCGGCGGCTTATGATCTTGAGATTTCGTATACACCAGCTAAAGCTAATGTTGTAGCCGATGCACTAAGTAGGAATTATGCGGTTTTGGCTAATATGGAAGTTCGTCCGACTCGTATCCGACGCATGGAATAATCATCAGGGGGATGTTCGTCTTTCTCAGATAGCTAGAGCTATTAGTGAAATTGTTTCTCCAGAGAAGTGGCCAGGATTCATGGTAGATGACCGTGGCGTGCTAAAGATGAACGGTCGATTGTGTGTTCCATATGTGGATGGAATTAGACAGGAAGTTCTGATGGAGTCTCATCATTCTAAACTAACGATACATCCAGGGGTCACTAAGATGTATCAAGACATTAAGCGTACTTTCGGGTGGGAATGGATGAAAATAGACGTTGCTATATTTGTAAGTAGATGTGTTAACTGCCAGCAGGTAAAGGGAACTCACCAAAAGACAGCCGGATTGCTTCAGCCACTTGAGACTCCAAAGTGGAAGTGGGAGCAAATTTCTATGGATTTCATCATTTGGTTACCTAGATCTAGGAAAGGTAATGAAGGAATTTGGGTTATCGTTGATAGGTTAACCAAGAGCGCTAACTCTTACCAATCAAGGTAACAAGGACGGCTGCTGGTTTGGCTCGGTTATTTGTTAAAGAGATTGTTAGGCTTCATGGCATTCCATGTGGAATTGTGAGTGATTGGGGTCCGATCTTCATAAGTCGGTTTTGGAAAGGTTTGCATGATGCACTTGGGACAGCTAAGTTTGAGCACAGCTTATCACCCTAAAACAAACAGGCAGACTGAAAGGGTGAATCGTGTTCTAGAAGATTTACTTCACGCTTTTGTGCTAGACTTTGGAGGTTCATGGGAGGACCACTTGCCATTGGTTGAGTTCACTTATAACAATAGTTTTCAGGCAAGTATTAGGATGGCGCTTTTTGAGGCATTGTATGAAAGGCCTTGTAGGTCTCCATCTTGTTAGGTGGAACCAGGAGACCGCTTAGCACTTAGACCAGATATAATTCTTGATGCTACTAATAAGGTAGATTGGACTAGAAAGTACTTAAAGACAGTTCAAAGTTGGTAGAAGAACTATGCAGATATGAGACGTCGAGATTTAGAATTCGCGGTTGGGGACTATGTATTCATCAAAGTTTCTCCAATAAGACGCGTGATTTGGTTTGGGAAAGGAGGAAAGCTAGCTCCTCGTTTCATTGGACCTTTTAAGATACTTAAGAGGATAGGAACTCTTGCATATAAATTGGAGTTACCAACTAGATGGTTGGGCGTACATGATGTCTTTTACGTATCCCATTTATGTAAGTATGTACATGATCTTACTTTGATTATTCCACCATCTCAACGGGAGGATGTGGAAGTTGAGCCTGACCTGACCATTGTAAGGCAGCCTATTTGAATTGTCGATCGTGATAAGAAACGATTAAGGACTAAAGTTGTTGACTTGGTCAAAGTATAATGGAGTGAAGATCCCAGAGATTGCACTAGGGAGACTATAGATAGTATGAGGAAAGCTTACCCCGAGTTGATGTTAGGATAGTGTTTGTTTGTTTGTATGAATTATGCATTATTTGTGACATAGTTGCTTAGTGTGTGTATGTTGTATGGGTTTCATGGTATACATACATACATACATACATATATACATATATATATATATGCCTTTTTAGTTATCTCCTTAATTGTTAATTTCGGGGACGAAATTCTTTAGAGGGGGGAGAGTGCAACGACCCATAATTTAGCCTCTTTAAAATATGGATATTTAATATATTTTTAAATAATTAACTTATGGATTTTGTAACTAAAATAAAACTCTTTTAAATAATAACTAATGATGGTGAAATGGTTTTCAAAATTAGTTTACAAAAATATCTAGTTTAAAGAAAAATCGAAATTATGACCAGAAACCGTATTCTGAAATTTCGACTTTTCAGTGTATAAAAGTTGTCGAAAAATGTTGTGGGCGGTTGAGTATTATATATATATATATATATATATATATATATACATTTATAACAAGTTAGAATTTATTTTTGATATATATATATACACACACATATATTAACTTAAATAACTATAATAAGTACGATATGACTTATTATGTAAGTGTTTAAAAATAAGATGTTGGCATGAAGGAAAAGAAAGGGGACAAGAAAATTTTGAAAATTAAAGGGAGGAGACAAGCCTTGTGAGTGGCATTCATTGAGTGGAGGGCATGTACTAAGGGTATTTTGGTAAATTCCTAAATGCATTCCATATAAAAGTGATTTCATGAATATTATTTTCATTTTTCACTTCCATTCTTACTTCTATACCTCCTTCAAGCTCTCTAAAATACTTCCATGGCTACCATGTTTATTTCAAAGTTGTAAAAATCAAATTTTTCAATTTAAATCTCTTGAAAACCTTGTCTAAAATCTCCTACTTCCTCTCTACATCTTCTCTTGCCAAAACAAGGCCACACCACCTCTTCACTACTTAGGCCGAGCTATCCTAAGTCCTAGTCCAAACCATATTGCCTCCTAGCCCATAAAAATCAAGTCTTCTCAAAAGAAAAACCAAGATCTAAGGTCGATTTGAGATTTAGTGAAACTTCGGTTCAATTTCGTGGACATTCCGGTGAGTAAAGCTCGTTTTTTTACTAAAGTTTTGAACTTTATCTCCTTCATATTATTGTAACTATTTAAGTCACTTGATTATGGATGTTTGGTTGTAATGTTTGTTACTTGGTTTGCTTCTTAAAATGTCGACACCTTGAGTAGTTAGTAAGTAATCAGAACTAGTTGTGTAGTTCGAAGTAAATTTGTATAAGTGACGCCTTCTTTATGTTCATAAAAATTGTTTACTTTAATTACATGCTATGTTTATGTTATGTGATGTGAGGCTTGGATGAAAATTATTAAGACATAAAAGTAGTTCTCAAAGTGTCAGTATAACGACTATCGCTATATCAGCACTTTCGAAAAATGTCATCTCTTCGACATCTTTTGTTTTACTTTCGAGTTTGGGTTTTACTTTACAAAGTTAATTAAGTTTTTGAATAAGGATGGATTTAAAATTAATTTACTAATTTAATAATGATTTTAATTTTAATTAATTATTTTAGTTAATGAGGATCAAGGTTAATTGATTACCTTAATAATGATGTGTTTAAAATTAATTAATTACTTTGTTAATGAAGTTTAAAGTTAATTAACCATTTTATCTAATGATGATTAAGTTTAATTAATCTCTTAAATAATGACATATTAAAGTTAATTAATGATTTTAATTAATGGTGCTTTAAAAATAATTAATCTTTTTTAATTAATTACTTTTAAAATAAATTAATTAGTTTAAATTTAATCAATCTTTTCCACTAATGATATTTTAAATTAGTTAATCTTTTTTAGTAAATGACGTTTAAAAATTAATTAATTAACTTAATTAATGAGATTTAAAATTAATTAATTAAATTTATAGTGTTTTAAAGTGATTAACCCTATTAATTATGGGTATTTAAAGTTAATTAATCAAAATAATTAACGAAGTTTAAAGATAATTAATCATTCTTAGTAATATTAATTAAAGATAATTAACAATTTAATAAGGATGTTTTAAGCGATTAAATCTTTTTGATACGGTGTTTTAAAGTTAATAAACCATTTTTACAAAGTTGTTTAAAGTTAAAAACTTGTAATGAGAAACCCAAGCACGAATTTGGTTTTAAAAGAAAATTTTCGATTTGGTTATAGAAAAGAAGTTTTCGTAAACAACATCGCTTATATGGAAAGAATTTAATTATACTCTTGACACTAAATGTCGAGGTATGGAAACTTGTCACTGTCTCAAATGTTAAAATTGTCGTCAAGGCAATGTCTAGAGGTAACATTACCTTCACTTGACCGACTTCATTTTTAACCAAGAAATAGTACAAGTTTGAAACGACCAGTAGTGATAGGAATATGGGGTTCACTATCCATATACAATCATTTTTTTATATTCGATAGTCGGTTTGTCGACTATCGATTACCTCAGCCTTCTTTGTATTTCTTCACTCTAAGATGATTGTGTTGCTCACTTGAGCTTTGTTATCCTTTGTCGGAAATGACTAAACCTAAAGAGCGAGTGGGGGCCAAGCTATTAGGGGTTGCTCCCATTAGAGTTTTTTCACATCCACCCTAGATTGGATTCGGTTGTGCACATTGAGATGTGAAATACTAGGATACTCGATAACGGTTCGCATAATCTGGCTTGGAGGTTTCTTAGAGCCATCAGAGTTCTCAAGTATATATTCTATAGGTATACTTTTGGTAAGAGGGGTACACCCTCCTAGTAATTGTTGGCAAATTTTCCTTCCCTTATTGATTTGAACCTTCGAATTTGTTTTACATAAATTGCACCAGAAAGAGTATAGCACTTTCCATGATGGAAATTATTTATATCCATTCTTTACATTTGGATGTTGTTTTTGTGAGAGGAAACTTGTTCCGCGTTTGGCGACGGGGTCTTACATGTTGTTGTTTACTTACACTTATTATTTAGAGTTTTACTCATACCAGACATATTATCTGACCCGAATTGTTTGTTTTACCTAAACTCTCGGGTACTGATTTATATTCGAGTAGTCCGAGAGTAGCAGGTCTTTTATGGACTCTTTTGAAGACGGCGTCTGAGTAGGAGGTTTTTACCTACTTAGCTATATATTCCGTTATTTATGAGCTTGTGTAAGTGTATATTGTCTCAGCATATGTAAAGGCAGGTTGTTGTAACTGCCTAAGTTGATTGTAGTACCTTTGTGTAACTCTGATAACTCCAAGTTTGGGAGTAACCTTATGTACTATGTTACTTTTATGTTCTATTTAACAGTTTCGTTGTACGGTTTTCTATTCTGTTCTTTATTTTTACCTCACAACAATTCATCTTTTAGATGCTTGGGAAACGACATATGAATATCGTGGATGTATTAAGCGTCATTCCCAGGGGTCAGAAAGGTAGGTCGTTACAATTTCGATTAATAATAATTGTTATTATTGAACCAAGGACCTTATGTTTGGACTAAAGAGTTGATTGTGGATGATATTTGAATTTTGACCATTACCAAATTTCATAAGTTCAAAGTGATATAGTTTTGACGAAGAGAATTGGTGTAAATAATAGTCACAACTGGGTAATGCTTAACAAAGTAAAATTGGATTTTACCAAAACCAAGTAAGCGATAAATTTGTCCAAAATGTTACACTACCTTCTAAGTAACGTGTGAACATTAATATTCTAATAGTTCGATATTAAATGCTGAACAAGTTTACACCTAACAAGTCACAACCGACACTATGAATTCTACTTTGACAATTTTTTTTAATTAACTTGTAATTGTTATAAATTAATTAAATTAATCAAAATATTAATTATAAAATTTAATTGGATTTGATGAATAATATTAGTAAATATATTATAACAATTATATATGTTAATCGATATACGATATTGATAAAGTTAAATTGGATTTAATTGCATAATATTTTATTTGGACTCTAATTGTGTATAAAGCCCATTAAGGGGGCTAATTTATTCGTTTGTTGTAGGGGTTATATGCAGATAAAAAGATGGGCTAGAGATGTTTTGATTTGGATGGCTAGGATGGAATGAGAATGGGTAACGATTAGATCCTTACTTTTCTCCTTCTCTTCCTCTATATAATGATCTTTACCCTCATCTTTTGGAAGATCGTTTTTAGCCTCTGTATCTCTCTAGGTCTGGCCGAATTCTCCCTTCCATATGATCAATTTTCTAAGTTCAAATTAAATCAATTCTAGTGTTATTCAATAACTTGTGGTCAGTAGTTCATGGACTAACACTCCTTTGGATAGAAAATCATTTCAAGGAGTTTATATCATCATTTCAAGGTATATTTAAAGGCTCTGGCTGTGAGGTATGATCCTAACATGTTGTTGAATATTAATCAATATGTGTGTGTGTGTGTATATATATATATATATATTTATATATATAAACTTTATTTATTATATAGTATATTGTTAGTTAGATAACGATTTTGATATATGAATATATTGTCACAATTTTGATTGGTTGTATGTATATATGTTTTATGTCCAAAAAAAATTTCATGTATACGTTTTTATATGTAGCACGACTCTTTGTTTACAAAAAACAAAATTTTTCATTTTAAATAATTTGATATATAAATTTATATATGTATATGGTTTATATTTTTGAATACTATATCATACTTATGTAAAATATAATAGTATAATTTTACACATAAATTTTAACATGTATAATAATTTTGGCAGTAATAAAATATATTTTTTATTTATATACTATTTCTAGTAATATTCAAATCTATTGATCATATAAATAATCATATAAAATATACGTGTGTATGTTATAAATTAAGTTTTATATTTTATATAAGGGGGAATTAATTTAAAGGACAAAGATTTGCATATTTTTTGCCTCAAGGACACAACCTTAATATTTTTACCATAAGGACAAACATTCTTCTAAAAATTATTCATAAGGACAAATATTTTCCAAAATTATTCATAAGGACAACAAAACTGCTACCAAGCTAAAAACTGATACCTAAAAACTGCTATCGATAACTACAAACTGATACTATCAATGACTAAAAACTGATACCTAAAGAAAGTTGTCCTTCAGGATAAAATATTGAAGGCCTGTCCTTGAGGCAAAAACGCTGAAAATTTTTGTCCTTGACAATAATTTCCTGTTTATATAATTAGACTATCATTTATCACACATTCGGTAGAAAATTAGAAAAAAATTATAATTTAAAAATATATAAATATTAACCGATTTTTAAAAGTTAGATTTCTAATTGGTTTTAAATTATAAAAACGTATTATAAATTTTCAAAATTTATCATTTATAATTTACAGGAAATATAATATATATATATATATATATATAAAGTTTAAAAAAATACTTCTGGGCTTACGCAAGACCTGGTATGTACATGTCCGTTAAAAATATATTCTGTACAGTTTTAAGTATTAATCATATTTGTATATATGTACTGATTTCGGGTTTACAACAATGAAAAAATTCTATAAATAATTAAAATATTTTCATATAGATATAGATGTACAGAATATTGATATTTCTATAATTATTTTTATGAATAAATATAAAATATTTATATACAAAATTATTTAAATAAAACTTAGTTTATATATATATAATATTTGTAACTTCTTTTATTTATATAAAAGTATATATAAACATCATTTGGACAATAAATTTGTATATCGGATGAGCTAACGTATCCGTTGCGGGGTAAATTCCAACACCTATATACGGGTATATTATACATTGCATGAATTTATATGTTACACATGCACACGCACATATATGTATAGATTATACATGTATATATTTAGTATAACGTAATTAAATTATACAACATCATATTATAAATTTAAATAAAACAGAAGATTTTGTTCAAATAAAATTTAGAAATGTTCTAAATAAGTTAGATTTCATAGGTCCAATACAGATCAAATATGGTAAAATAATACCCCCTTGAATAACTGGACTCCCCTTGAATATATGAGAGATTTTCTCCCGTCTTTGTCATTCACAAAAAAGAGGTAAATATCAAATAAAAAGACGAACTCCAATGAATGAACAAAAATAATGCCACAAACTCAATGTAGAACAGGATATCATAAACGCATAATGTCACGGAATGTCACGAATGTTTACAAAAGTACATAGACATGGACTAAAATAATGCCCGACCAAATGCAAATACTACCTGAAATAAAATCAACGTGAAAACAACAAAATTAAAACAGAGTTTGACAAATACAAGTGCTGGACACTGAATGAAATGAAAGATAGATATGATGTAAACACTATGGCTTATGGCTTACTGATCATTTGATGAAGGAGGACATCTATGATACATGACAGGTATAGTTGGATCGCTATTTAAAGTGACAGTAGCGTGAGGTCTGGGTCCATGGGGAACATAAGTATTAGGTCGCCTTTCTGCATGTCCACTGCCCTCCTCATGAGGTCGAGAATGCCTCTCTACGGCTCCATCACCCTTGTCGCTGATACGGGGATCAAGGATAGAAGGCTTTGGAATGTATGTGCTGTCATTATAAAATAGAAATGCTCGTGCACTGTCCTAACCGCTAGTACTCTCTCTAGGACGAGAAGTACGACAAAGCGATAGAAGCATCCTTTTGATAAAGCCTAAATCTTTTCCTTGCTTGGCTTGCTCTTTCCTTATTTGTCCCATTTCTTCTCTGAAGCTCCTTTATTGAGAAAGTATTTCATCTTATTTGTCGACGATGTAGTTTTGTGTCAGGCTATTCTGGTCCAATCCTCTACAATGATAACATGGTGATGAGGAATATAATTAGATTCTCCCTTCATCTCATCACCAATATCATGCCCTTGCCCACTAGAATCTTCACTAAAAGGCGGAGAAGGAAAAAATCTGGTCTGGATGTTCGTCCTCCTCCAACTACCTTTGTCAAATGGAAGGCCATAAATCTTTTGTTTAACTTGCTCGTCTGATAGTTTGACGTGGAAATGACGAAGTACACAAGTCAGAAGATTGTAGTAGGGATGGTAGCAGTGATGCGTCCCTAGTCTGTTATTGATGAAATCTTTTAAGATAGCTTAGGTCCAATTGACCCTCATATTTCCAAAGAAAACATTAGTGGTATGTCGTACTATGGGATAAATTTGATCAAAACTTGCGGTTTTGGGAATAATATTGTGCTAAAGGATTCAGACAACAAGTTTGGCCTTAATCCTTTATATTTTACAGTCTCCAACTTCCAGTATTAGAGTGAAAAATTGATGCATTGCCTGCTTATCTTCTAATTTCACATCATCTTAATCATGCTTATCTTCTAATTTCATATTATCTAAATCAATACCACTAGTAGAAATTGACAGTCACTTCTAAAATTTTATCATTCAAGTGAATTTGTTGGCTTTAACTTACGAATAAATATCGAAATCTCTACAAATATCAACCCCGACATTAGCATAAAACAGAAAAACACACTTAGGGTAGACATCTTTCTGGAAACCCTCTTCGTCTAAGATATTCAACAAACTATTGCTTCAAATAATTCAGATAGATGATATGATTCATAATCAGAAAACTTTACCAGTCTTCCAGAAATCACTATAAGATTCATCATTGTAGTGTAGTCAGACATCGCCTTTGAGTCGTTGTTGAGCCATGCCTTAATTTGTGGAGTGAGGAGTAAACTCTGAGATGACGATTCAGGGGTTATTCTTTTCTTTGGGGCCATTGTCGAGGAGTTAGAAAGTTTTGATTTGGTATAAATAAAGGGTTTGAGGGAAGCTGAAGCATCAAAAGGAGGGTAACATGAATCCAACGATTAAAAATTGATCCAATGGTAAATTAGGTTTTTGCGGCATAAGCGGTCGGCCTGTCATTTTATGAGTGGTTGACCATTGACCCACTCTGTTATTATTTTTGATAGATTAGCGGTTTTTTATTAAAACTTCTATTAATAAAAACGAGTACTTGCACAAGAGTAATTGGTATTATAAACATTGTTTGTAAGATTTTCTGATCTTATAAAATGACTTTGGTGCATATGTAATGTTGCATTTTTTATGTGCGTACATGTACAAAACAAATTTTCCTTTACATCAATATCGTTATAAAAATTTGTAGGACTTAAATTAATTTAATAATTTTTCTCTATGCTTTTTTAAGGTCGATGGTACTAGCAGTAGCTCTTAAGTAATTTGTAAGAGTTAAGTACAGTTGTAGCAATTGATTTTTCTCCTTCTTGTTCCGGGCTTGACACCGTCATCAGTAATATATAGATGGCGGAATTAAAAATGTTTTATAAGAGATTGTTTATGTTAACTACAATTCTATTCTAGCAATAAACTTGGAAATTTTCTTTCATACGTATATAATATATTTAACTCAATGATGTAATTTATAAAATCACTGCTTGAAAATATAGAGGAAAAAAATAGTGAAAACGATTTTAGCTGCAATTCTTACCCATTTATGGTTATTAAAAAAAATCCTTTATGTTAATGGAGTAATATAATAGGAGTGGAAACATATGAGTACGCATGTTGAAGTATGATATTTACTATAACAACATGGTGTGTGAAGTGGAAAACACAGAGTATAGTTAACTAAGTTCATGACTACATGTTAATAATACGTCTTTATATACTACATTTCTAGTATGGGTACCCTTTCTATTTCGAATCTATCCATTTTCCTCCAATACCTTTGTATTTTTCGTGTAAATGCTTTCATCTAAAAACGTCAATATATTGAAATCATACCTTTTGTCTTATTGAACAAAATTAATTAAATTGCATACAATTAAATTATACAACTTGACCATACATTCTCACTAATCTCACAACATTACAATTCATTAGAAATACTAAAATAATTAATAATGTTGTTTTGAATCAAATATAATTGAATCATACAATCCATTTGTTGCAACATTATCTCATCGAGCACATCATCGGTTATTGTTGCAGAAAATCAAAAGGGTTTCTTCTTGATGATATTTCCTAATTTGTTTGAACCTTGTACGTGAACCGATGTTACCATTGGGTTGACCATTGTATGAATCTTGTGACATGTTTTGTCCCTTCCCTTTGGCCATAAACTCTTCAACATTGTGATCTGGTTCATTGGCATCCTTGTTGAGCACATTCAGGGATTAGTTCTTACATACTTATGCCAATATGTCTTTTGCATTTGTTTCAGTACCTACAGTGTAACTTAAACCAGGACCCTTAACTGCACTTGTATTGTTTGTTCTACAGAATAAAAGGACCATCGCTAAAAACAATGATGAGCCACCTGTGAACAAGAAAACAAACTACAGTTCAAAACATGTTTCTTGCAGCTACATATATCTTTGTTTCTTACAACTGCATATATCTTTTGTTTCTTGCAAAAAGTCTTGTTATACAAGGAAATTTCCTATCAGTGGACCATCCTTATCTTTGGTATATAAATTCATACGTGAATAATTTTATCAGGATGCATAAATTACTTGCATTGGGTTGCTTGTCCCAACACATAACATTAAATGCATAGATACGAAGATAGTTAATAGTATAATGAAATGTAATTTCACATCAAATGTAAAGAATAAACATGAAATAATTTGATTTCATATAAATACCATACATGTTGGGCAAAATAAACCAACGCTCTCTTTCAATAGTTTAAGAAAAATTGTCCTGTTGCAGTCTACGTACCAACAACAACTTCAGTACTTTCCCCATAACGGCCACCTTCATCAATTAATATGCCACGCGTTTTTATGTCATTTCCAAAATTTGCAACGAATCATTACATGTTATTAGATTGGAATACATAACAAATGCACGATGAGGGGTCAACAATTATTCATCATGTAGGATAAGTCTATATGTTACTAATTTTTACTTTAGTATAAAATCTGAAATATGAAATGTGTGTAGTTTCTTGGACAGACTTATTTCTTTTGACTTTTTAAAAGTCAAAACCAATTCATTTGGCTTTAAAAAAGTACTTTTTTAAACAATCACTACATGTTAACAGTAAAAAATCAACCAACATATTCTCAACTAGAGGAAAATAATATACACGTGGTAGGACCTAAAAAAAGTTATCAAACAAAAATTGTACATATTTAGGACAAAAAGATAAGGCATGGTGGTAACAATATTAAATGTACTCATATTACACAAAAACTGCTCCATGCATGAAGCAAGTTTTGTCACACAATAGGTAAAGATTCTCTCTCCCTAAAACTCTCTATTGACATATCCTTGCACCATCCAATGTAGAAATATAATACAGAGTATAAATTGAAATAGACCACAAAATAATAAGTTAAGCTTATATCAATTAATTAGTAAAAAAAATATAATTACCAAGGTTTAGTTTTAAGCTGGTTAAGGAAGCTAATAATTTTAGCAGTTGGATTATAGGTTTTAACATGAGCATTGAATTCAAATTAATGTATACATTGTTAAAAAAAGACTTAGTTTTTAATGTTTTATTCAATACAACTCATAAATTTTTTCATGTAAACCATAATTAGTCATCCTAATAGCTCAATGGGAAAATATATTTATTATTATTCAAATTCTTATTTGATTGAAAATACATTTTTGGCAATTTTCCTAACAAACTATTACTCATGCTAGCAATTTTTTTTTTGCTAGTTTTCCTTATAAAAGAAGATAGATTAGACCATCGATGCTTCATAGTACTGTTCATTATGATTTTGGTGTTGGTACAGCCTATCATTGTGCTTTGTGCGTAATTTTAGATTTTCAGGACCACTCTACACGCTGTCCATAGTACGACCATCGAATGCAAGTACCGTCCATTGTGCTTTCACTATTGGGGAAGGAGTGTGTGTGTATTTCTGTGTGTGTTTGTATGTGTGTATATTATGTATTATCATTTTCAAAATGAAAATTCTTTACAATTCATCCTCAAGCATCATATCTTCTTCTCCAAACAATTGAACTCAAAAAATGATAAATACCTGTTACAATAAAAGAATGAGCAGCTTGAACATTCTGAGAATCTGAAATCAAGATTCCATCAGAGTTTGGACTCTTCGGGAGTTGTTATGTGCAGACTGCTTAGACTAATGTTGGAACATTGGTGAATAGTCAAGTGCTAAGCAGCTCTGTCTATAGAATTTATGTTGTTTACAACAATGTTTTGGCAATTCATTATATTCAATGACTATGTAATAGAAATAATAAGTTAGTTTCCAATCTGTTTAATAATGAAGTAATAAATTCAAAAGAGGCCAACACTTACATTTGGAGCAATATCACATCCCTACGTTAATAGTAAAAATGTTAGATATAATCATATAAATTAAAGCAATTATATATACACATAAATCAAAAATTGACAAACTTTCTCCTTTTTTCTTGCAGTTCCACCATGCCTGACCTTGTCTGTAACGACCCGTATTTTTAACACTTTAAAAATACGAATTAAAATGAAAATTTTGGATAAAAATCCGAAGGAAATAAAATTTTGTGTTGTTAAATGTGAATTACAAGTTAAAATACAAAACTGAATTCTGAAATAACTTATTTGTAAATTAAATATGGATGTTAACTTGTAGTGAATGTAAATAATGAATTGAATTTGATTGTAAACCAAATTGGTTATGATTGTAAACAAAGAATAAATAAAATGGTTGATTCAATAATGAAAGTGTAAATTGAAATAAAAGAATTCATTTGGAATTAAATAACTTGAATTTGAATTACAATATAATTGAACGCTGAATCTAATATAATCTTTTATATTGGATTTATAATGGAAAACTGCATTGTAAAAGATTGTTAATTACTGTGAAATAAAAAAATGGGATTTGTGAACAATTGAAATTTGATTTAAAAGTTAATAATTTAAAATTGGGAATTTTATATTGAAATTAAACAGTCGAATAATTTATTTTTCGAATATTGGATTTAATTAGACAATTAAATCGATAATTTAATAAGTTAAATTTCAGAAATAATTGAAAATCGAGTTGAATATGATTGAAAATGATTTGTAAAATTTTATCTTATCATATTGGAGTTATAGTAATATTATAGAACTTTTAAAATTGAATTTAAAGTTAATTTGTGAAAATTGAATATTTTAATATTTAATTATCGACTGAAAAATAGCCATTTTCGAACAGTCTCAGAATTGAACGAAACTCGTTCCATTGGATCCATAATAGTTTGTTATTGTCGGATTTCAATTTTCGTACCAATCGGAGTTATCGTTTGACCGTGGCAGCTCGAAACGCATCGAATTGTTTTTAATATTAATTCGGCGAGAGAAAATAGTCATTTTTCAAAAGTCTCGGATTTCGACGAAACCAGTATCATCGGATCCGTAATGTCATATTATTGTAGGGTTTCAAATTTCGTGTCAATCGGATTTACCGTTTGTCCGGGGCGAGCCCAAACGCACAGAAATTTGATTAACCGATTTAATTTTAAATCGATCGTTTATTGCCGTAACTCGCACATATGATCGAATTAGCTTCTGAAACCTGTTCCATTGTGTTCGGAACGCGGGATAAACCATAGAAACGCCAGCCGGCACGCTTCGTTTGGAGTTCGGAAAATCCGGGATGAATAGTGTCGCGTATTTTTCTATAAAAGCCCCTCACTTTCTCTATTTTCCAAAAACCCTAGGGTTTCAGCCCTTAGCCGCCACTTTTAATTCAATGGCCAGAAAATTTCGAAACTTCTTCCTCATTTTCCTCTCAATCCATCAACAATTAGCAAAAGTCGTTAACTACGAAGTTGTAGAGGACAATGAGAGCTTCAAATCCAAACGGAGATGATCGAAAACGGAGCAACGAATCAACGGGAAATCGAGCTCGAAGTCGCTGCATTTTTCACGCAAATCGAGGTGATGGGTGGAGCCGAGTTCAACCACCTCCTGGCCGTGGGTAGCTCTTGCGTAGGCGCTTCTAACGTGGGTCTCCGATCAACTTCTCGTCGAGTGATGGTGGAGAAATCGTCGGTCAAAGGTTGGAAGGAATGGGTTGAGATTGTACGTGCTTTTCACGTTTTGGAGAAGATGGAAGGAAGTGCCCAGATCTGCAGTAGAGAAAATGGAGGGCTGAGATTGAAAGTAGGGTTTGAAAAAAATATGTGTATATATTTATATATATATTTAAATTCGCAAATGTTTAAAATAGCATAACTTTTTCATACGAGGTTCGATTGGAACGAAACTTTTTGTGTTGCGATCGTAATGACGAGAGCTTCGAAATGAAACTGGTTTGGATGGATTTGGAGTCGGTGGAAATTTGGGCTAAAGTTGGGCGTCGTCCAGTTTCAGTTCCAAACCGGAACGTCTCGGCGACAACAGAAAATCAAAGTGAGTGTTTATACGCTCACAATTGACTAAAATAATTTTTGTTAGTTAAATTTATATTCTGAAGTGATATGAAATTTATTGGCTGTTGTTTGGTAGGTTTAATTATCATCTGTCTTGATATATGAATTAATTGATAGAATTTAAATTGACCGTTAAAATAAATTTAAATTTAAATTGGCAGTATATTATTCGATATTGATAATTATAAAATTGTTGTGAATGTTGTTGGCTTTATGGTTGATTGGTTGTGATGGATGCTATTGGTCGATATTGGTTGTTTATTTATTTTGATATATCATGCTATCATCATGTATATTGTTTATTGCATATAAAACTGTAAACTGAATCATTTCGAATAAATTAAGGAATAGGTTGAAATGATATACCTATGACATCTATTTGGATTGAAATGATATATATCCATCCTTGAAATTAAAATTGAAATAATTATCCACTTGGCCATAGGTTAAAAATTATATACGGACACCGGATTGGTTAAATTAAATGATTTTTAAAGTTGTTTTGAAATTATTTAAATGAATTGATTTTAAGAATAAAATTCAATTTATGGAAATTGAATTATTTTGAATTGAAGCTCGAGATGTTGGAATTTAAACTTGGTAGATGAAATTGTTTAATTATTCGAAGTTTAGATTTTTAAGAAAAAGATTGAAATACGACGTAAATTTTCGAAAGTTGATTTGTTTTAAAAGATTGGACTTTTAATCAAACTCTGAATATTTCTAAGAAAATTTATATGAAATGATATTTCAAGTTTGAGTTTGGAATTGAAAATTGATTTGAAATTGAGATTTAATTAATTTGGAATTTAATTGAAATTCAAAGAAATTTGTGAATTGGACTAAATTGAAACTGTTGAATTAAATTTGAAGATAAAATTGATTTGAATAGGATTTGAACTAAAATTGATTTGGAATGTAATACTTAAATGAATTCTTGAAATCCGAATGTTAATCTAAGTTATTGAATTGGAATTGTTCCAGAAATTAAGTAAACTACTTAATACAGATGTTTAACTTGAAGTATATTCTAATTTGAATACGAAATGGTTTTAAAGCGAATCTTATATTCTTATATAAATATATGAGCTGTTTTGAAATGTGAAATATTTAAAGTTTCGAAATATATTGAAAGTGAAATTGTTTATTTTGTGGTTCAAATATGTATTTGAAATTGATAATTTGAAATGGTTTATTGAGAAGCTAAATCGAGTTGAAAAATGATTTTGAAATCGAAATGAGATATTGAGGCGAAAAATGATCTTGAAATCGAAATGAGATATTGAGGCAAAAAATAATTTTGAAACGGAATCTTACATCTTGAATAGATATGATGATATTTGAATGGATTTGATTTTGAAGCGAATGTGATATTTTGATATCAATTATGAATCGATTTGAAATGTAAAAGAGCCACCGGTGTAATAATACGTAGTTATTAAAAAGACCGGGATCGGATATGGACATACTCTCTATCGATACCGAAAACCACTTTAATAACTAATACACGTGGAGTGTTGATCCAGAATGAAGTGGATGGTTTTGGTGAACGCGTTGACTGAAGAAAGAGAACGATTTTGGATGACCCCTGACATAAATAAAACAGGAGCCCTGCTGGGCCATTGAGGTTCGCCACCTCTAGCGGACACACTTCTTCGTTACCATATCTATTACTTTTGTGATTCGATTTGGGTGCACCCCTCGATTATGGGAGTGTTGTTTCGCGGTGTTGGGGTAGTAGCTGCTATGCCCAACATCAGTCCGGATGACGCAACTACTAGTATCCTAGTTGGTATCGCCTCATGTACCTTGTCATACTGATTATCCTATTCGCGACCACTACGTTTTGGTTTGTACCTTTAGTATATGGATTGCCCTCTGGTGACTTCCGGTTTTGGGGAAACTACGGTCTTGTATATGCTTTTGGGAATAAAAATGTGTTAAGGGTGGAATGGGCCATGGCTTAACGCTATTTTAATACTTTTACTTTAATGTAGACATATTATAATAGCATATTGTACTACATAGTAGATAGTTTAACGGATCCTTGAGAGATGGAAAATCCCGTAACATCTCTTAAGTTATTGCACTCACGTTGACACTGGATAGGAGATGTCAAACCCCGTAAACATCTCTGACGCCGTCACACTCATATTTCTTATTCGATTTGACTTACATGAGATATTTTAGTCCTGACTCGAGTGTTTTGTCTTTTCATTACGCTCGGGTCAGCCTGAGCATTTCAGATAAGGTTGAAGATCTATTCTGGAGGACGAAGACGGAGTTTGGTATTACATCATTTGTATTCTACTACTGTATTATTTTTCCGCTGCATTGTTGTATTATCTCTGATATGTATGTAACTCTGATTTATGATGTATAATAATAATCAAATTTATTTATTTAACAGCTTCATGAACTGTTATTTTATTATTATATCTTGTTCCTTCCGCTGCAAGATTCTGAGTTTGCTTCTGTTCTTTCTTTCCTTTTCTTATTTAACCCCAATAACCATCTGCCTTTTTGAACGGTTTGAGTTGGACATGTGTGGATTATTGTCGACTTGAACGGTCAAAAATGTGGGTCGTTACATTGTCCATTAATGGTTCCACCACCATCAATTAAAAGACCATTCAAACCATGTAATGAGATCTAGTAAAGATCAGAATTCGCCGACACGCCATTATATGCAATTAGTGTTCCAACGAGCTACCATTCAAATGTATGTTATTGTATTTTCATCTTATGTTTCCTAACAAAATTTTGTAAGAAGTTTGAATATATTACCTAAAAAAGGCAATTTTGATTTGCATGGACCTTCAAAATAAAAATTAATTAACAAAAACATTTTTGGGGATGAAACTAAAATGTGGGATTGTTCCCATCAGCGTATGCTGCTCCCCATGCTTTTAAAAATGCCTTTAACACAAATAAATTATCAATTAAAAATAGTTAGATATAATTTTGTATGAAAACAATGTAAAAATATTATAAATGTAAATATATACTTGACTATCATCTGATTTAGCATCTCCTTTAGCTCCAAAGTCCATAACGTTGTAAATTGCACCATTTGCACCAAATATTACACTTCTCATACAAAGAAGCATTATCATGCTAATCCTGCAAAATATATAACAACAAAACTAGTTCAACATTTTCCAGACTCAATTTTAGCAAAACAAAGGGAACCGAGAATTTAATAGTATTTTTGACCGGATTAGAGAGAATGAACACAATCATTTGCTCTGCCTCGTAAATATGAATTCAAAAAAGCTACACACCTTAGTATTGAATAATTCAAAACTTATATGGTATACTACCATAGGACTTAAAAAATCAAACCATATTTAAATATTCAACAAAATAAAGATGTAAAAACCAAAAGTCACAACAACACACCTTATCAAACATAGATCGGTCTTTCTCGTTAACGGTTCAAAATATAAAGCTTAGGATTTAGAGTCATCATGTTTCTTAGCCAAATTAAACAAATTTAGTACAAAAAAACATCAAAATTCAAAATCAAAGCAAGAATAGCATAAATCATTAATAATTAGGGTTATTGGAAGTACCGCTTTTGAGATCTGGCTAGCAGCTTCGTGAGAAAGAGGAGGTGGAACTTCAGTTCCCTCGCCCACATGGAGAACTATTTTGTAGCTTCTCTAATGTTTTTTATAACTTCTTTTTAGATTGAAGCTTATTTCGATCCAGGAAGAAAGAAAATAGAATAAATATAAAAGTTGAGCTGTTTGTGAGACGTGGGATAAAAGGTCGGAAGTAGACAAACGAAAAATGGCAAAGTTAAGAGCTGAGCAAACTGTTTGGAAGACCCTCAACTGCCATACTCAGCTAAATTGTCGGCAGCTTCGATTTTTCCTTTTTAATCTAATTTACTTTCCTTCTTCTAAGGCGCGTGAGGATGAAATGGTGACATGGGGAAGAAAATGGGCCGCGAACCGCTGGTGACCGCAAAGACTAACATACCTTTATTTTATATATACTGAAATAATTTGGTAAAGGACATTTTTGACAATTTAAAAAAGGCTTCACTTATCAAGTATCTGTTTTATATATAAGATAAACACCGGTTTTTGATTTAAGAAATTTATACATACCAAAATAATAAAAATTATATATACAACAACATAAAATAAAAAATATTATTTAAATTGTATATAAAATTATTTTTGTATGAATTTCTTTTTTTTTTAATTTAATGCTCTAGAAAATGAAAAAATTTACAAAGAAAATAACGTTTTTAATTTAATTTTAAAAAATTATTTAAATTTCGATAGTGAGAAAATTCCTAGTTCTCTTTTAAATTTTAGAAAATATTTTCACAAAGTTGTTTTGTAAAAATGTCAGCAATTTAACTTTCATTGTTAACAAAATCTAATGAAAATATTCCTTTTTCTACATTATCTCTCAAAAAATGATGTTTTATATCAATAGATTTAGTTCTAGATTGATTTGTAGGACTTTTTTGATAAGTTTATTGCAGAAGTGTCATCGTAAAAAATTGGTGATTTATTAATTAACTCCAAAATCACGTAATGTTTGCTGCATGTAGATTAATTGTACACAAGTCAAGGGAGGAGAAATATAATCTGCTTCACACGTTGACAGTGAAACACAATTTTGTTTCGTACTAAACAAAGATATTAAAGATTGTCCGATAAAGCAAAAAATTCCCCTCATACTTTTCCGATCTATTTTGCAGCCTCCAAAATCAGCATAGCTATATGATATCAATTCAAAATGACAACGTTTAGGAATCAAAAGTCTGTAATATTTAGTATTGGTCAAGTAACTCAAAATTTGATTCACTGCTCGCAACTGTAATTCTTTGGATTTGCTTGAAACCTATCACATAGACAAACACTCATTATAATATCATATCATGTCTACTAGCTGTTAAATAGAGTAAGGAACCCATCATACTTCTATATAATTTTTGATCAACATCCTTACCATTTTCATCTTTGTCTAGATGAAGACTAGTATTAATTGGAGTTAGTTAACTACTGGTGTTTCCCATTTCAAAACATTGTATTAAATCTTAATAGTATTTTTCTTGATAAATAAAAATTCCTTCTTTTAATTGTTTAATTTGTAATCCTAGAAAATAATTAAGTTCATACATATATGACATTTCGAATTCATTTTTCGTTATATTAGAAAAATCATCACAAAAGTTTTATTAGTTGAACCAAAAATTATATCATCAACTTATATTTGTACAATTAAAATATCACTTTTATCTTTATTAATATATAAAGTAGTATCAACTTTACAAATTTCAAAACTAGAATTTAAAAGTGGTTTTTCAGTCTTTCATACCAAGCATGTGATGCTTGTTTCAGATCATAAAAGGCCTTTTTAAGTTTAAAAACATAATCTGTGAATTTTTCATGAACAAGAAGTAGTGATTGTTCAACAAAAACGTTTTCTTTAATATATCCATTTAAAAAAGCACATTTGACATCCCTTTGATATAAAGTTAGATTATGGTGACATGCAAATATTAAAAGTATTCTCATAGCTTCTAAGACGTGCTACATGAGGAAAGGTTTCCTCATACTCAATCACTTCTTCCCAACTGTACCCTGAAGCCATAAATCTAGCTTTATTGAGTATGATATCACCATTTTCATCAACCTTATGTTCATGAACCAATTTTGTTCCAATAACAAATTTATTTTCCGGTGTTGGTACAAGTTCTCAGACATTATTTCTTTCAAATTGGTTAAATTCTTTTTGCATAGCTAAAAATTGAGCAATCATTCTTAGCTGCTTCTTTGTAATTTTTAGGTTCAATATTTGATATAAAAGCTACATAACCCATATAGTTAATTGTCTTGTAGTAGCTACTTGAGTATTTATATCTCCAATCACACTATCTATTGAGTGATCTTGGGTGATTTTAATTCATTCTTGGTTCTAATGTTTATACCTTCAGTTAATTGTTCATTTGACAAGGATTGATTTAATGGTTTGTTTATCTCACTATTTTCTTCATCATCAGTTTTTTTATTAAAATTTTCATCAAAAGATACATGTAAAGTTCCTTATATTGTATTAGCTCTTTTATTAAAAATTACATAAGCTTTACTTGTGCCGAATATCCAACAAAGACTCCTTCATCGGCTTTTTGACCAAATTTTCCTAAGGGATCTTTGGTGTTTAACACAAAACATTTTGAACCAAATATTTTAAAGTAATATACTTTTGGTTTTCTACCAAAAAGGAATTCATAAGGAGATTCTTAGTTAATGGTCCTAAGAAAACACGATTTAGAGCATAACAAGCTTTAGAAATTGGCTTGGCCAAGAAATTCTACGTGGATTGCTATTGTTTAGTAGATTTCTAGCACATTATTGTATAGTTCTGTTTTGTTCTTTCTACAACACCATTTTCTTGAGGTGTTCTTGAGGAAAAAATTTATGACTTATATCCTTTTTATTACAAAATGGTTGAAAATGATGTTTTTCAAATTCTCCACCATTATCACTTCTAATATTTTTAATTTTTAAAAATTTTGAATTGTGAATTTGTTTTGCAAATGATTTTAGTCTATATAAAATTTTACTTTCATGTTTTTAAAATAAAGTCTAAAAATTTCCAGAAAAATCATCAACTATTACAAAAATATATTTGTTATTTAGTGTTGTAGTAACTTTTAGTAATTCATCAAAGAAAAGTTCAGACGATACCCTACTAGTAGCCATGAAGCATACATTGGCTTGTTTGAATATACTATTGCTTTCGGATGACGATAAATTCGAATCATCCCATTTGACTTGAAAAGCTTTTCTTTACTTTTTGATGATTCTTTTATATGTATTTTACTTGAGTTTAGGAAAGTCGGTCTTCATATGGCGAAATTTCTTGCATTCAAAGCACATAATAGAGGTAGAGTTGCAACTATTGTTATTGTTATTGCTATTCCCGATACTTTTCTTTTTTGCAAATTGCCAAAACTTCTTAATCTTATGATAATTCTTCGCAATATAAGCTATATCACTTTCATCTAGTTCTAAATCATCATCTTCATCTTGAAAAGTAATGCTATGGTTTTCTTTGGCTAGTTCTATTCTTGCTTGCAGATTAGCTTCATAAGACATCAAGTTTCCAATTAACTCTTCTACTTTGAGAGTTGAAAGGTCATTTGCTTCTTCAATTACAAGAACTTTCATCACACAATCATTTGTTAAGGAGTTCACAAATTTAGAAACTAGATCAAATTTAGTGAATTTAACTCCTAATGCCATTAGATCATGTTGTATACTTTGGAAAGGTGAATACATATCAACTATATTTTCATTCTACTTCATTTTAAATGATTGAAATTGATTTTTCAATAAATTAACTTTTGTTTGTTTAACCTTTTTTGTGCCTTCGTGTGTGAATTTTTACATGTTCCAGATATCATATATAATTTTACACATCATAACTCAGAAAATTCATTCTTATATGGTGCACAAAATAAGACATTCATTGTTTCAACATTGTAGGAGGCAGCGGTTTTTTGAGCTTCCATCCAGGTACTCATGTGAGTAGTGGATGCTACATGTTGTACTTGAGTAGCTTGACATTTCTTAAGTCCGCTAGCTTCCATATAAGTTCTCCTACGTGTAGCCCAAGGAAAGATAATTAGACCCAGTGAAAAGAGGAGGACGTGCAATGGATTGTCCTTCTTGAAACGTGCTATAACTCATATTTTCCATATTATTTTTCAAAAATGTGTTACGATTTTGAAAATCATTGCTCTAATACCAAATGAAAGTGAATGTGTATTGTTGGATCTAATAGTATGGCTAAGTGTTTATATAATAGAGTAAATATGTAAATAATAAAATAATGTAAAGAAATCACACTAAGATTTTATACTTGTTCAAGTCTCTCATCCTACATCTAGTTCCAAAGCTCTCCTTTGGTATTTCACTTATCAAAACCCCCTTTTCACCCAAAGGAACAGGATTACAACCAGTTGTCTGAAGACTCCCTCTATAGGACTTTTCTACTTATACAATAAAAGAGTCTGACAATTCTTTGTAACTTCAAATATGAATTTATCACAGTGTAATATAATAGTCTTACGACTAAAAATAACCTACAAATAAGTATAAATATGGTTTAGATATAATGTGTGTTTATTAGAGTATTGAAATTTGAAAGCTTTGAAATCAAAGAGATGTAATATTTTGAAGCAGTAAGCAAAATGTGAGTTCTTCTAAAATTGATTGCAATGATATTAGAGTTGTTAAAAGGTATATGGAAGAGTTGCGATAGTTGGTTCAAGGGTTAATGGTTGCTGGTGAAGGGATGCAGGCAGTGAAGGAAAACAATGTTTTAGGTTTTAAATGTTAAAATGAAAAATACATCAAAATAAGTAGACTATGAAAAAAATATACCAATCAACCTGTGCGGCCAATAGTCAACCAAATATTTTTCTAGTGGTCAACGTGTACCGATAATAAACGTATTTTTCTAGTGGTCGATGGGTACCTGTAACATCCCGCAAATTTTCGACTTTCGAAAATTCAACATCGATACTCACTTTATCGACTGTTGAGCCATCGAATGTCGGAAACCCGAAAAGTTATGGTTTTAAGAAAGAAGAAAAAGGTAGCAGAAGAAGATAGAAGAAAGAGAGAAGAAGAAGAAAGCAGAAAAGGAAAAGGAGAACAACACATCAGAACAGAAACAGAAAACAAAATCTCACATATCGCAGCGGAACAATATACAATAGATAATTACTAGTCTTTTAAAACAAAGAACTATATCAGTTTATACATACATCAATCATCAGAGTCAATATACAACAATGGACAGTTTTATAAACTTGTCCTCCTACAGAATACACAGCGGAATAAATAATTTCAGATACAAATACTACGTATCGCCATCCAGCTTATCTCCAAAGCTCCAGAATATCCAGAATATCCTGATAATATAACTCTAGGCTGCCCGTGTGGAAATTTGGTGGGCACCCAGAGTTTAGAAGGGAAACAATAAACTCCGAGTCAGTCATGGTGACTGGTGTGAGATCGTAAAACAGTTATTCTTTAAAACAACAACAGTAAATTTTAAAGTCAATTCGAAATGCTTTTGGGAAAATGAAACTACCATAAGACCTCCCACCACACACACAATGCAAACGCAGAATTGGAGGAGATTTCTTCTTATGATAGTCAAAGATGCTTGATACGCAAAATCAAATCATTTTTGATATTATTATTAGTGCATAGTGTAGAAAACATTTCGAAAGTATAATATTAATCTTAGCCAACATACGACCAGTATCGTATGCCCACTATAGCTACCATCTAAACAGTGGTGACCACTGTACGTAAATGGCAGGTTCTACAACTAATACCGTACAAAGTTCGTATTGGAGTTTGGATTTCCAACAAATGGTCAGGCTAAGGAACTTCCTTTTCCACGATGGGTACGTCCCTGGAATAGACGACCCGAGAAATAACCTAACATTACGGTTAGATCTCTGCCAACACAAGGCCGGGTTACCTCTGCAAAAGTAGGTAACTACTGACATGCGTATGCCATCCCCCGATCGTCACCGATCTTCCCGAGGATCCCCGATTCGCAACAAACCACATAGTAAAAATGATGCAGTAACCACAGAGGTTAAGTATCTGGGCTCCATACCATGATACCACCTTTATCCAGAAGGAATGACATACACTAAGGGGCGCTACTCCCTAGAACCTTGCCGCATCCTTCCTGTTTCGACCATTTCCGGGGTGTGAGGCTCGACGAAGTCTCGTCCACAAAGCTACGCTTTCTCAAAAAGCCCTGCTTCGGGTCAAACAAAAATGATCAACCTATGATCACAAAGATATAAGATCAAACAAATGATCATATCACAAATGATCAAACACTGATCATTTCACAGCAACACTCAGTATGCCACGTTACCAAATTGGGATATATCGCTGATAAATTTCAACTACATAACCTCTGAGCTCGTACGTCTCAGAGAAGGGTGTTAAGCTAAGAGAATAAATTCTCCGCCACCAACAGAAATGTATTTGAAAGAAATCAGCTTTATATCTCAAATTGTAACGTCAGACACACAATCCATATAAGTCTGTTCCGGGATCGAACAGAACCGAAGGCACTTCTCACGAAGCCCTTGCATTTCCGGATAAATTTCTAATCACGTCAGGACTTCCCGTCACTAAGGGTGATAAAACCTCTAAATCGAAGATCAGTCGATGTAGAGTAACTCGACGGTAATCCTTCCGTTTTCAAAAATATCCGGTCTTCAACACCGGTCTTCAAATGCGATTTATAACGACGTATCACATATTCGGAATGGGTTATACGACCCCATGGTCCTTTCCCGGTTAACCCGAATAGTGAGCGATTTTTCAAAAATAAGTGTGGCATTCAAATTCATCCAATTCACAGCAAGTACCTATCTAAAGGTAATTATTGATAGTCGATTATTTAACTATCAATAAAGATGCGCAACATCATCAGATTCCAAATAATTTTCCAAATTATTTCATCTTCAAAAATATCTTTACTAGATATAAAATTTCCACACTTAACCATTTGAAAACAATTTCAAATCAATTTTCCATACTTCAAAAATAAATCAATATTTATTTTTTTAACAACTTCGCTTTCTTTTATAAATTCCGTATTGAATTTATACTTTCGAATATCTACTGATATTCGATTTTCAGATCGTTTCCAATATTCATTTTCAATTTATCTTTAAGAAGATAAAATCTCAAAACATTTCATTTCATTTTGGAAAACATTTCCATACTTATTTAAAAATAAGTCAGCAATTCACAATCCATTTATTTCAACACTTGGAAAATATTCGATATACTTAAATCAAATTAAGTATATATATATTTCATTCTTTTAAGGAAATCAATCTTTTTAACAACATCTATTTGAGTCAAAACGAATGTTACGTAAAACATCGTTACGACGACTCAAAATCACTAGTATAGGGATTCGAAATTAAAATAGATATATAAATCCCAATACTATATAAACATTTCCTTTCGGAAATCATTTACTATAACAACAGTGTTATAGTCCATCATTTCCTTATTTTTCGAAAACGTCTTTTTCAACAATAAATGTTGAAATCTATGATTTCGATAGTTCACACGTTTTAAAACATCTTTTAAAACGATTAACTTCATTTCATAATGTCGCTTTCCCAAAATCCTATCCATTTTACTTAAACATATATTCACTGTCCAAAATCGTGAATATACTTTACTAACCACATTTCAGTCTTTTCTACACATTTTATTTCAATAAAAATTCGCTATTTAAAAATCGCGAATATATCTTCTTTTATGTCCTTCTATATTTAATTTATCAAATCCAATTGATTTCGAATTTAGAAAACAACGTTTATAAATTCTATTTTCTATTCTATAACAACTTCGATTTTATAAATTTCCTTTAATGACCCATTCAATTTTATAACTCAACGTATACATCAAAAATCCATATTATAAGTTAAATACTTATAATTTATTTATTTTAAAAGAAATCGTTCTTTTAAACTTTACAAACTGTAACTAAACCCATTTTAACATCATTTCCATTTTTAAATCCACATTCCCAAATATTCACTTTTAACCCCAAAATCAAATCCCAAATTGATTTCAAATTTTACTTCAATACCAAATCAATTTCAATATTCATTTCTAAATTAATTTCCCATCCCAAATCATTTTATATTAATTTTTCCTAAACTTGTTTCAATTTGCCAATTAAATTTATAATTGGACTTCCAACTTATTTCATTTTAACAAATTCCTCTTAAAGAAAATAAATCCCTTTTATCTTTTTTCCAACTATTTAGAAATCCAAATTTTAATTAAATTCTTCAATTTAAAATCACTATTATACGAAATTCATTTATTTAACGTTTTCACTTGATTCTGGAATTAATTCAATAAGATTTTAAAAGTCAACCTTTATTCTTTTAAATTCTTTTCTTCAAATTTATTAAATTTCTAAAATTAATTCACTTAGAAATTTTCTACTTGCATTTCAAAAATTCAATTTCGTTTATCTTTGGAATCCAATGATGTCAAACATCCATTTAGCTAAATTTTAGCTTTCAACAATTTCCAGACATCAATTCAATAACATCAATAATCATTCACAGATTATCACATCACAGTAGAAATAAATTCAATCAATGTGAGGGGTCCAGTTGGATCCCTCCAACCTGTTTCCCTGCATCCAAAGACGTTAGCACAATACCAATTCCGCTCCAGTACGGAATTATCGCGGTATATGGGTTTTTATAAATCCTCTTACTAACGGCGCAATAGGGTCTCATCCGCTATACGAGGCGGGAAATCATCAATCCAATATATACATATGCCAATATGTATATATTGCTATATATATAGATATATCCTATCATATCTAATATCACATCCAATAGCAATCAAATCATCAATCAATAAATAACTGAAAATTCCACTTTTCATTTGAGTGAGAAAAATCTCACCTTAGCCTTTAATTTTGCAATCCATTTTATTCCAGCTTGACTCGATTTTCTTGATTTTTTTACCTTGTAAAAACAATTTATACGGTTTCATAAATATTTGAATCAACTGAATAATTTACTTCCGTTTAATAACTTATGATTCTTTTTAAACCAATTTTCTCTAATAAATTTATTTTAACCAAAATGTTCACATAAATGTTTTAGAAATATTTTTTCTCAAGGTTTAACTTTATATATATAATCCCCTAAAACATTTAAACTTCATATTACATTATTTGCACCATTCTATCTATATATACATTCCTATTTCAAATTAAATTATGTATTTAAATTAATATATATATTTACATAACTGCATTGATATATATATAAATATACTTTACTGTTTTTTTTATTTTTTTATATATTAATAATAATAAAAAAAACGAGATAGGCTATACCTCACTGCCTCGACGACCACATCTACTCGCCAGTGCCACCCCCATCTAGCGAGCATCGCGACGATCACGCGAATCAGTTCGCGCGTGCGACTCCCCACAACTCCGACCATCGTCCTCCCCCACGCGAGCACGTGCGTCGCTGCGTTCCAAACGATTTCGCGAAACCCTAATCGAGTTCGCGGCCCCCTCCTTTGTCGCTTTTGAGTTCGCCTGCCTGACATCGATTCACCGCCTTCAACCACGTCGCCAACCCCCGAAGCCTTAGTCAAATCCCCTCACGCGATGAACCCACACTTGCGCCTGGCCTGAGACGCGTGCGAATCAAAGAGTGGAACTGTTGGCTTCGTTCGATTTGAACGAGAAGAAACTCTGCCTAGCTAAATTGGAAATAGAGGGAGAACGGCAGCCATTGCTTTTGAAGTGAAGAGGGGAACGAACGATTTGAAAAATTGAAGGGAGGGTGCGGCTATTTATTTGAACGAGATGGATTTCGTTTTATTTTTTCTTTCGGCCATTATTTGAAGCTTTAATTTTGAACGAAAGGAGGTAGATGGGAAGACAACAAGTACGTGATTAAGTCGAATAGGTCGGCTGCTCAGAAATAGGATTGCTGAGATAAAAGAAGTTTGACGGTAAGATATTTTAAATTTTAAAACGATTAATTAATTCTATGCGTTTTTATACCGTACGCTCACATAACGACTCTGAACGCTGCGAAAATTGAAATCCAGTAATAATTCAATATCACGGATCCAATGGAACTGGTCTCGTCGAATTCCGAGACTGTGCCTCGGGACGCTATTTTTAAATATCGATTCGAACAATAAAATTCAAAACTGAACAGAACAGTTTCAAATTCGATTCGGAAGCTTCTATCATCTTCAGTATTATTAATACGAATTTTAAAAGCTTTTGAAATATTTTTCTTCAACTTAAAATTGAAGATTCAAATTTTTATTCAACTCTCAATATATTAAATTATATAATTTAACCGTCAAATTCAAAGTTATATCGGGGATTCAAATTAAATTATCGTTCAAATATTTAAAATTAATTAAATATTCTCAATTTAATTTGTTCAAAATTCTGGGTCGTTACAGACTTCCCCCCTTAAAAGAATTTCGTCCTCGAAATTACAAGTTAGAGAAAAAAAGTCCTTAACTCGTCTACTATTTTTCAACATCTAAATAGTTTTATCAAATTTTCAAAACAAATCTTTCTACTAAAGATTCGTTATCATCTCAACTAAATTCCCAACTTCAATTTTTAAGTTTCAAACAACACTGTTTAACTTCAAAATTCAAATTCGAGTTTAAATTCAAATTTTAAACTTTCAAAATTTCACAAAAATTTTCTAACACTCGAAATTTTCAAAAAATTTCGCCAACGTCTCCTTTGCGCGGCTAATACGGCACTACTACAAAACGTCCCTACGGACTCTCAGATTTCAAAAAGTAAAAGAAAAAGCCAAGCGGCTAGACCAGAAATCATCAAAAACTCATATTATAATTCAAATACGTACCTTTTGTCGAGCAATTCAAATTATCTGTGAAATCAAATCCAAATTCCTTTACACCTGTATATCCTACTAGCCATAATATCTAGTTACATATATTCAAACCATTTTGTAAATTTTATTACAAATTTTCAATATAAACTGCTTATATCATTTACTGTTGAAGTTATACATATTCATTTTCATTCCATTTTACATTTCACATTCATTTGAAATTTTAATTCACAATTTCAATTCTAATTTGGATCCAATTCAACTTCTGAATATTGAATTTCATTTTCTTGCACTTGCAATTGCAAATTTATCCACAAATTCATTCATTTACAATTTGAATCTCATTCCAATCAGATTTTAAATATTCTATAAGTTATCAACTTATTTACATCTTGATTTATACAATCATTTATACATTCCCATTCACAATTCCATTATGAATTTTACCTTCAATTATCCTCTTTGAATTCCATTTTCATTTATGAATCATATTTATAATTCATATTCATAATTTTTATTCATATATGAATTTATTTCCTTATACTTTCAATTCACATTTGTATATTTCATTTGTTAATGAACTTTAATTCCAATCACAATTACATAATTTACATTAACAATTTTTATTTGTATAAGTTATCAATTCAATCATATTCCATAAATATTCTTATATAGTATTCCAGAGTCCTTTCAACCTTTCAAAACCATTTTGAAAACAATTCAAATTTATCTTTTGAATTTTCAAAACAAAACTCAATTTTCCAAACAACTTTCATTTAAAACAATTTGGCAGCAATTTCTCCTTTGGAAACCCGAAAATGAATTCTAATGATGTGGCCACCATCATCGGAATTATTTTCCAGCGACCTAAAAGAGTTTAGAGCTTTCATCTCTTCCAAAATACTTTTCAAACCTTTGAAATTCATTTTCAAAACATTAGATTTAAACTTTCCAAATCTACCAAATTTTCAAATTCTTTTCAAAACATTTCCAAAAACTTCTCTGGAATTCCGTTTTAAATTACAATTCACATTTATAATTTACATTCTCAAATTTCATTTATATGTGAATTTTAATTCTTAAATCTTTGGTTATTACTTTATTTCTTATTCAAATTCATATAATAATGATAACATTTCAATGTTATTATTTTCCTAACAACCAAGCATCCATATACTATAATAATTCATAGAAAATTATTTCTTTTCTATACAAAAATAGTTTTGGGCAAAAATTATTCCATTCACCCTATTTTAAAACAATACTATGTCGTCTTGCCTTGTTTAAGTGTTTAGAAATCCCTATCGATAATATGGCGTCCCATATACCGACCAAAACTCATAAACATCTCAACGGATAAGCAAACACAATATAAAACATTTTTATATTCACTAACAAATACGCGCTCGTATCTATTATTACACTCAACTCATTCTAGAGTACTGCTGACTCTATCTCTAATGAGTAACACCCAACAGAGCAGGGTTGTCGCTTAACCATATGCTCTGATACCAAATGTAACATCCCGCAAATTTTCGACTTTCGAAAATTCAACATCGATACTCACTTTATCGACTGTTGAGCCATCGAATGTCGGAAACCCGAAAAGTTATGGTTTTAAGAAAGAAGAAAAAGGTAGCAGAAGAAGATAGAAGAAAGAGAGAAGAAGAAGAAAGCAGAAAAGGAAAAGGAGAACAACACATCAGAACAGAAACAGAAAACAGAATCTCACATATCGCAGCGGAACAATATACAATAGATAATTACTAGTCTTTTAAAACAAAGAACTATATCAGTTTATACATACATCAATCATCAGAGTCAATATACAACAATGGACAGTTTTATAAACTTGTCCTCCTACAGAATACACAGCGGAATAAATAATTTCAGATACAAATACTACGTCTCGCCATCCAGCTTATCTCCAAAGCTCCAGAATATCCAGAATATCCTGATAATATAACTCTAGGCTGCCCGTGTGGAAATTTGGTGGGCACCCAGAGTTTAGAAGGGAAACAATAAACTCCGAGTCAGTCATGGTGACTGGTGTGAGATCGTAAAACAGTTATTCTTTAAAACAACAACAGTAAATTTTAAAGTCAATTCGAAATGCTTTTGAGAAAATGAAACTACCATAAGACCTCCCACCACACACACAATGCAAACGCAGAATTGGAGGAGATTTCTTCTTATGATAGTCAAAGATGCTTGATACGCAAAATCAAATCATTTTTGATATTATTATTAGTGCATAGTGTAGAAAACATTTCGAAAGTATAATATTAATCTTAGCCAACATACGACCAGTATCGTATGCCCACTATAGCTACCATCTAAACAGTGGTGACCACCGTACGTAAATGGCAGGTTCTACAACTAATACCGTACAAAGTTCGTATTGGAGTTTGGATTTCCAACAAATGGTCAGGCTAAGGAACTTCCTTTTCCACGATGGGTACGTCCCTGGAATAGACGACCCGAGAAATAACCTAACATTACGGTTAGATCTCTGCCAACACAAGGCCGGGTTACCTCTGCAAAAGTAGGTAACTACTGACACGCGTATGCCATCCCCCGATCGTCACCGATCTTCCCGAGGATCCCCGATTCGCAACAAACCACATAGTAAAAATGATGCAGTAACCACAGAGGTTAAGTATCTGGGCTCCATACCATGATACCACCTTTATCCAGAAGGAATGACATACACTAAGGGGCGCTACTCCCTAGAACCTTGCCGCATCCTTCCTGTTTCGACCATTTCCGGGGTGTGAGGCTCGACGAAGTCTCGTCCACAAAGCTACGCTTTCTCAAAAAGCCCTGCTTCGGGTCAAACAAAAATGATCAACCTATGATCACAAAGATATAAGATCAAACAAATGATCATATCACAAATGATCAAACACTGATCATTTCACAGCAACACTCAGTATGCCACGTTACCAAATTGGGATATATCGCTGATAAATTTCAACTACATAACCTCTGAGCTCGTACGTCTCAGAGAAGGGTGTTAAGCTAAGAGAATAAATTCTCCGCCACCAACAGAAATGTATTTGAAAGAAATCAGCTTTATATCTCAAATTGTAACGTCAGACACACAATCCATATAAGTCTGTTCCGGGATCGAACAGAACCGAAGGCACTTCTCACGAAGCCCTTGCATTTCCGGATAAATTTCTAATCACGTCAGGACTTCCCGTCACTAAGGGTGATAAAACCTCTAAATCGAAGATCAGTCGATGTAGAGTAACTCGACGGTAATCCTTCCGTTTTCAAAAATATCCGGTCTTCAACATCGGTCTTCAAATGCGATTTATAACGACGTATCACATATTCAGAATGGGTTATACGACCCCATGGTCCTTTCCCGGTTAACCCGAATAGTGAGCGATTTTTCAAAAATAAGTGTGGCATTCAAATTCATCCAATTCACAACAAGTACCTATCTAAAGGTAATTATTGATAGTCGGTTATTTAACTATCAATAAAGATGCGCAACATCATCAGATTCCAAATAATTTTCCAAATTATTTCATCTTCAAAAATATCTTTACTAGATATAAAATTTCCACACTTAACCATTTGAAAATAATTTCAAATCAATTTTCCATACTTCAAAAATAAATCAATATTTATTTTTTTAACAACTTCGCTTTCTTTTATAAATTCCGTATTGAATTTATACTTTCGAATATCTACTGATATTCGATTTTCAGATCGTTTCCAATATTCATTTTCAATTTATCTTTAAGAAGATAAAATCTCAAAACATTTCATTTCATTTTGGAAAACATTTCCATACTTATTTAAAAATAAGTCAGCAATTCACAATCCATTTATTTCAACACTTGGAAAATATTCGATATACTTAAATCAAATTAAGTATATATATATTTCATTCTTTTAAGGAAATCAATCTTTTTAACAACATCTATTTGAGTCAAAACAAATGTTACGTAAAACATCGTTACGACGACTCAAAATCACTAGTATAGGGATTCGAAATTAAAATAGATATATAAATCCCAATACTATATAAACATTTCCTTTCGGAAATCATTTACTATAACAACAGTGTTATAGTCCATCATTTCCTTATTTTTCGAAAACGTCTTTTTCAACAATAAATGTTGAAATCTATGATTTCGATAGTTCACACGTTTTAAAACATCTTTTAAAACGATTAACTTCATTTCATAATGTCGCTTTCCCAAAATCCTATCCATTTTACTTAAACATATATTCACTGTCCAAAATCGTGAATATACTTTACTAACCACATTTCAGTCTTTTCTACACATTTTATTTCAATAAAAATTCGCTATTTAAAAATCGCGAATATATCTTCTTTTATGTCCTTCTATATTTAATTTATCAAATCCAATTGATTTCGAATTTATAAAACAACGTTTATAAATTCTATTTTCTATTCTATAACAACTTCGATTTTATAAATTTCCTTTAATGACCCATTCAATTTTATAACTCAACGTATACATCAAAAATCCATATTATAAGTTAAATACTTATAATTTATTTATTTTAAAAGAAATCGTTCTTTTAAACTTTACAAACTGTAACTAAACCCATTTTAACATCATTTCCATTTTTAAATCCACATTCCCAAATATTCACTTTTAACCCCAAAATCAAATCCCAAATTGATTTCAAATTTTACTTCAATACCAAATCAATTTCAATATTCATTTCTAAATTAATTTCCCATCCCAAATCATTTTATATTAATTTTTCCTAAACTTGTTTCAATTTGCCAATTAAATTTATAATTGGACTTCCAACTTATTTCATTTTAACAAATTCCTCTTAAAGAAAATAAATCCCTTTTATCTTTTTTCCAACTATTTAGAAATCCAAATTTTAATTAAATTCTTCAATTTAAAATCACTATTATACGAAATTCATTTATTTAACGTTTTCACTTGATTCTGGAATTAATTCAATAAGATTTTAAAAGTCAACCTTTATTCTTTTAAATTCTTTTCTTCAAATTTATTAAATTTCTAAAATTAATTCACTTAGAAATTTTCTACTTGCATTTCAAAAATTCAATTTCGTTTATCTTTGGAATCCAATGATGTCAAACATCCATTTAGCTAAATTTTAGCTTTCAACAATTTCCAGACATCAATTCAATAACATCAATAATCATTCACAGATTATCACATCACAGTAGAAATAAATTCAATCAATGTGAGGGGTCCAGTTGGATCCCTCCAACCTGTTTCCCTGCATCCAAAGACGTTAGCACAATACCAATTCCGCTCCAGTACGGAATTATCGCGGTATATGGGTTTTTATAAATCCTCTTACTAACGGCGCAATAGGGTCTCATCCGCTATACGAGGCGGGAAATCATCAATCCAATATATACATATGCCAATATGTATATATTGCTATATATATAGATATATCCTATCATATCTAATATCACATCCAATAGCAATCAAATCATCAATCAATCAATAACTGAAAATTCCACTTTTCATTTGAGTGAGAAAAATCTCACCTTAGCCTTTAATTTTGCAATCCATTTTATTCCAGCTTGACTCGATTTTCTTGATTTTTTTACCTTGTAAAAACAATTTATACGGTTTCATAAATATTTGAATCAACTGAATAATTTACTTCCGTTTAATAACTTATGATTCTTTTTAAACCAATTTTCTCTAATAAATTTATTTTAACCAAAATGTTCACATAAATGTTTTAGAAATATTTTTTCTCAAGGTTTAACTTTATATATATAATCCCCTAAAACATTTAAACTTCATATTACATTATTTGCACCATTCTATCTATATATACATTCCTATTTCAAATTAAATTATGTATTTAAATTAATATATATATTTACATAACTGCATTGATATATATATAAATATACTTTACTGTTTTTTTTATTTTTTTATATATTAATAATAATAAAAAAAACGAGATAGGCTATACCTCACTGCCTCGACGACCACATCTACTCGCCAGTGCCACCCCCATCTAGCGAGCATCGCGACGATCACGCGAATCAGTTCGCGCGTGCGACTCCCCACAACTCCGACCATCGTCCTCCCCCACGCGAGCACGTGCGTCGCTGCGTTCCAAACGATTTCGCGAAACCCTAATCGAGTTCGCGGCCCCCTCCTTTGTCGCTTTTGAGTTCGCCTGCCTGACATCGATTCACCGCCTTCAACCACGTCGCCAACCCCCGAAGCCTTAGTCAAATCCCCTCACGCGATGAACCCACACTTGCGCCTGGCCTGAGACGCGCGCGAATCAAAGAGTGGAACTGTTGGCTTCGTTCGATCTGAACGAGAAGAAACTCTGCCTAGCTAAATTGGAAATAGAGGGAGAACGACAGCCATTGCTTTTGAAGTGAAGAGGGGAACGAACGATTTGAAAAATTGAAGGGAGGGTGCGGCTATTTATTTGAACAAGATGGATTTCGTTTTATTTTTTCTTTCGGCCATTATTTGAAGCTTTAATTTTGAACGAAAGGAGGTAGATGGGAAGACAACAAGTACATGATTAAGTCGAATAGGTCGGCTGCTCAGAAATAGGATTGCTGAGATAAAAGAAGTTTGACGGTAAGATATTTTAAATTTTAAAATGATTAATTAATTCTATGCGTTTTTATACCGTACGCTCACATAACGACTCTGAACGCTGCGAAAATTGAAATCCAGTAATAATTCAATATCACGGATCCAATGGAACTGGTCTCGTCGAATTCCGAGACTGTGCCTCAGGACGCTATTTTTAAATATCGATTCGAACAATAAAATTCAAAACTGAACAGAACAGTTTCAAATTCGATTCGGAAGCTTCTATCATCTTCAGTATTATTAATACGAATTTTAAAAGCTTTTGAAATATTTTTCTTCAACTTAAAATTGAAGATTCAAATTTTTATTCAACTCTCAATATATTAAATTATATAATTTAACCGTCAAATTCAAAGTTATATCGGGGATTCAAATTAAATTATCGTTCAAATATTTAAAATTAATTAAATATTCTCAATTTAATTTGTTCAAAATTCTGGGTCGTTACAGTACCGATATTAAATCTTTGTTATGAAAACTATTAACACTTTAGTTTTTAAAATAAAATAAAAATTGATGAAGATTATTTAAAAAAATAGTAAAAATGATTTCAAAAAATGAGGAGTGGTAAGTTAGAGATTAGAAGTGATTTTAGCATACTAAGATCTAAAACTCAACTAGAGAAAAATACAAAGATAATACCAGAACGTTCATATCTCTACCAAAGTCGTCTCCAGCTCTACTCCATCTTGATAAACTCTTTAAAGTTATATTTCATTTTCTTCTTCTCTTTCGGCTCTTAGTTTTTTTCCAAATCTCCTGCAATTTTGTGTGTAAATGTAACGAACCAGATTTTCAACGCTCGAAAATCGACATCAACACGTCCACTGTATAGCATACCGAGCAATCGAGTGCCATAAATACCAGATCGTTAGAGGAAAGAAGAAAGAGGTAGAAGAAGAAACAGAAACAATAACACAAAATCTCACAATCGCAGCGGAACAATATATAATAGATAATAACATGTCTTTATACAAAAAGAACTACAACTGTTATTTACACATTACATCATCAGAGTACAACACATCAATAACTCAATACTGGACAGTTATAATAACTTGTCCTCACAAGTGCTGAATATACAGCCTACAATACACATCGGAATAAAATCAAATACGTGTAATACGTCTCTGTCCTCCAGCTCGTCTCCTGAGCTCCATAGCATCCTATCCTGTATTTGTAATACTTGGTCTGATCCGAGCATTATAATAAACTAACACCAGAGTTAGTCTGGAAAACCAGCGTGAGAAAACACACTCAATTTGAATTATTAAAGTTATCAAAATTCTTTGAAAAGCAAAAGTATCTTGTAAGACCGCATCACGCATAAACACGACGGGTTTATACCTTACGATAACCAAAACACTTTATATCAAAAACGTCTGATATTATAATAGTGTCTAAACAAAATAAATAGAAAATAGCTGAAATGCTTGCATCTCAAGTTTCAGCACAGTTGGGCACAATCAAAACCGTACGGCGCTTATTGGAGAATGGATTCAACACAATGACTAGACACTGGGGTACCACCTATCACGGTAGACATCTAGAAAATTGTACTGAGGACCTCGCCGGGATTGTCTACAACACAAGACAGGCCCTATCCCTAACCTGGATAGAACCGAATATGTTATCACCCTGGGTGTTCCCACCCTTATCGAAAGCTCTTTTGCATGCACCACTGTATCCATAATTAAAAATATATACGAGAGTATCTAGAAAGGTGATAACATACCCTAATTGGGAATGACCCACTTAGCCTTTGTGACGACCGCCCATGACCCCTGCACCGAATCTAGAGATAGTGCGCTGTAAAGTGTGCCAGGCGACCATGGACGATTGCCAAGGTAGATTAAAACATCATAATCTATCGTATTACTCACAGCGCATGGACAAAAATACAATAGAACATATATATAGTGAAGCTTCACAGAATAGAATCTCATCAATAAGACTTCATAATAGTTGAATACAAACATCTGAATAGTCAATGCAATAAGCCTCACTACATATCACTCAGAGAATACAAAACAGCGGAACATCCAGTACATATAGTAAGAAGAAAATATGCAACCCTCCAGCTCGTCTTCGATATCAGCATCGTGAGAAGAGAACAGCACCTGTCACCTGCTACCTAGTCTGCCCGTCCCAAAATGGACGAACAGCCCAAGGCAATAAGAGTTAAAACATAAAGCCTTGAGTCAGACAACAGTCTTAGTGAGCAGTAAATTAACTAACAACATACCAAAAGAGCATAAAGGAAAAGGAATAGGAATACAACCCTCCCACTCCAACCTCTTTCTACAGTGATAGCCCCCAGACACACACTAAGTAGAAGCAAACATAGCAGAGCATACAATATAAAGTAAAGCAATTATCACTCGAGTCAAGGGCGATGTTTTCCAAGCACAAACCCCCAAGGCCTAAACCAAGATCAGATAAGCACCCAGAAAATACCGCTCTTGAGACCGAATGACGATACAACCAAACATCCATGACTCTGGCTATCACTGTTATCACTGCTTCGGTATCACTGTTAATTGAATGACCGGCACATTCTTTCAGCCGTCCGTCAAGGGCTAATGGTAACCCCGGTTCTAGACATAACTCCCGCACGTCATCGTGACCCGTGCCTAGGACTATCGAATCTGCCCAGAGTACTCGACCATCAACAGTTGGTCGTTGGGACTATCGAATCTGCCCAAACGTACTCTTGCTTAGAGCATGCTAGAACCTTCAACAACGATGAGACCCAAGCCTCCTAGTCATCCTCCTTGACGACCATTCTCATATCCATCCATTATCCTCAACTCGAACCATTCACCGAGTTATCAACATGCTTGGAATGATCCCGTCTGGATTAGACCAAGTCTTCATCACATGATGCCTCGCTTCATTACATCCTCGCAAAGCCTCATCTCAACATCACATCATCAAATCTATGCATAAGAGCTTCATCATCCCGCTACATATGCCACGAGCAGCTTTCCCAATTCAAGAGCCTTTCCCTTAGCTTTTGAATCGTCTTCGGTCTAAATCAAATCATCAATCATCTAATTCATAGCAATCAACCAAGTCAAACATTAATCCAAACAATCAAGCATTCAAATATGATCTAAGTAGACAATTATCACAATAATGGCAATTTCGTAATTAAAGAGTTGAAAGTCTAACAAGCATGAAATCATGAGAAATATCTCTACAATCTTGATGAATGAACTTGCATAGGTTAACACTTAGTAAAATGGTTGTCAAATCATCATGAACAATGGATCTACATGGATCTACACTTAGGATGAAGAAAATGCATGAAAATCACTATTTTAACACCAAATCGAGCCAACAATCCGATATACTCCTTTGGATCCGTGTGAGAGATAATCACCACTCACCAAATCACCTAAACAACCCCAAATCAACACGCTTCAGATCTGGACAGCGAAGGATCAAGCTTGATCTATCACGAATTCGCCTCAAACGAAGAAATCTCACTTCAAAGGATGAAGATCTTCAATCTAAGCTCTCGAATCTTCAATTTGATGATGGAAGGAATCACTAGATTAGAGTGGAGAAAAGAAGTGAAGAAGTGTAGAAGTCGAGCTCTCAAAATGGCAGCACTTCGTCGCTTCGAAATCCGGATCCCAAAAAGTGAGAAAATGGACGAGTATTTATAGCTGAATTCCTCCTTAACTCGTCCGCCTTCCCTAAGTCGTCTCCGACTTATAACCTTCCGACTTAACATCCCAGACGACTTACGACTCAACTGCTATGCCAACCTACGACTTATCAAATCCCACTAGCCTACGACTTATAACTTAGCAGAACTGGGTTACGACTCAATTCCTAAGTCGTCTACGACTTAACGCATTGCGCGACTTACCAGTCTACGACTTAACTGGGATACGCCTTAACGACTTAATAGCTCTACAACTCATCAACCTCACGACTTAGCTAGGTTACGACTTATGACTTAGCAAACACACGACCTAACACACGCGCGTTCCCTCCTAAGTCGCCTGGACGACTTAACAACTTAGCACCATTCGACTTAACACTACGCGACTTAACTATAACAGAGCTCACGACCTAACTACGATAACACCTTAGGTCGTAAATCCACTTAGCTCCTTATGTCGCTAACTCGCCTAGTTACTTAGGTCGTTGCCTTACCATAAGTCGTTCAAACGACCTATCTCCGAGCCCTTAACTCGCCAACTTCTAAAAGTCGTCCCAACCGATCTAACACTTAACCAGTCTACAAAGTCGTCAGCTACACTTCCTTAACTCGGTTAACTCCTTAAGTCGGCCACTCGACCCAGACTTATTACTTAACTCGTCCAAACCGACTTAGGACTTAACAAAATCTGCCAAATCTGAAACGACTTAAAAATGCTGAAAATTCCAGATTTTAACGAACTTTTCGATCCGTAAAAATACGGGTCGTTACATTCTCTCCCCCTTAGGAATTTCGCCCCCGAAATTCCAAAAAAATAAGGCAATCAAAGACTATTCTGTACGCCTACCAACCATAACAATCAACAAACCATGCATCCAATTCTAGCTTAGCGTACAGAATTCTAACACTAGAACAAGTCACAATACCGTGAGATGACACGACACCTTAGGGCCATACCTTGAAGAGTTCAGGATGAGCTGCCTTCATCCTCTCTTTCACCTCCCACGTACAGTCGTTATCATCATCACTCCATTGTATCTTGAGCAACTTAACTACCTTCCTCCTAAGCTGTTTCGTGTCGGTTTCTACAACACGAAGCGGCTTACGAGGTCTTCTATCGACTGGATCAACTTCGAAATCTTCACAGCTATCACCAGGAACCACTGTATTCGAGTCGTGCACGTACTTCCGTAGATATGATACATGAAAAACATTGTGCACACTCGACATCTTCTCTGGTAACTCCAATCTGTAGGCGAGCTTTCCAATTCGCTCGATGATCGGGAATGGTCCAACAAATCTCGGAGTCAATTTCCCTTTCTTCCCGAATCGAATAACATTCTTCAGTGGAGAAATCTTCACAAAAACCATATCTCCTACGTCGAATTCCAAATCCTTTCGACGCTTATCGGCATAACTCTTCTGACGGTCTTGGGCTGCCTTCATTCGTTGCCGAATGATCTTTATACAATCCGAAGTCTGTCGAATCATCTCTGGCCCAAGCATCAGCTTTTCTCCAGTTTCTATCCAACATGTCGGTGAGTTACACGGTCTCCCATACAATGCCTCATACGGTGCCATACCAATGCTTGACTGGTAACTGTTGTTGTATGAAAATTCCACCAAATGAAGGTGATCTTCCCATGATCCTCCAAAATCCAAAACACAAGCTCTGAGGAGATCTTCCAAAACTCGGTTGACTCTCTCGGTCTGACCATCTGTTTGAGGGTGATAAGCTGTATTCAAACACAACTCGGTTCCCAAAACTTCCTGGAAGCTCTTCCAAAATCCACTAGTGAACAATGGGTCTCGATCGCTCACTATACTCTTCGGAATACCATGGAATCGAACTATCCACTTAACATACAACTCAGCCAACTTTGATGTAGTCCTAGTCGATCGAACAGGAATGAATCTAGCACTCTTAGTCAAACGATCTACGATGACCCAAATCCCTTCATTTCCCGTTTTTGTTCTAGGTAATCCATCAATAAAATCCATCGATATCTGCTCCCACTTCCATGTAGGAACTTCTAATGGCTGAAGCAATCCACTTGGCTTCTTCTGTTCGGGTTTTACCAACTGGCAGTTCATACATTTGGAAATAAAATTTCCAACATCCTTCTTCATACCTTCCCAGTAGTAGGTTCTCTTCATATCCCGATACATCTTATTTCCACCTGGATGAATTGTCAACCTCGAGTGATGACTTTCCTTCAGAACTTCACTCCTCAATTCATCTATATCGGGAACAACTAGTCGTCCTTGCTTCCGAAGCCAACCCTCTCGATCGACCTCGAATCCTTTATCCTTCTCTGGATCCAATCCAGATTCCAAATCACGGATAATCTTGACAAGCTTATCGTCTCGTTTTTGGCTCTCGCCAATCCTTTCCACAAGAGTCGGTCTTATCGATAAGTTTGCCAACATCTCAGGTTCCAATTCGCATCTAGGCCTGAAGTCAAATCCAGCTAAATACTCGAGATTCTTCCATTCTGAAAACATGGCTCCCAATCCTGCATGTCTTCGACTTAACGCATCTGCCACCGCGTTACCTTTTCCCGAAGTATAAGCTATACCAAAATCATATGATGCCAAAAACTCTAGCCAACGTTGCTGCCGAAGATTCAAATCCTTTTGGGAGAAAAGATACTTCAACGACTTATGATCTGTAAACAACTCGAATCGAACTCCCAATAGATAATGTCTCCACATCTTCAGGGCAAAAACAATCGTCGCTAACTCCAAATCATGAGTCGGGTAATTCCTTTCATGCGGCTTCAGTTGTCGACTTGCATACGCAACAACTTTATCCTTCTACATCAGCACTGCTCCAAGTCCAGTACCACATGCGTCGGTATAAACCACCATCTCATCATTCCCACTAGGAATAGTCAAAACAGGAGCACTTGTCAATCTCTCTTTCAGGATTCCGAAAGCTTGCTCACACTTAGCTTCCCATCTGAACACTTGGTTCTTCTTTGTCAATCCTGTTAACGGTGCAGCTACCTTGGAGAAGTCTTTGATAAACCGACGATAATATCCTGCTAATCCAAGAAAACTTCTCACATCAGATGCATTCTTAGGTCTAACCCAATCCTGGATTGCTGCCACCTTAGCGGGATCAACCGCTATTCCACTTTCAGAGATAACATGGCCTAAGAACCTCACTTCACTCTTCCAGAAGTGACACTTTGAAAACTTAGCCTTCAGCTGATGTTTCCGTAAGATTTCCAAAACAATACACAAGTGTGTCTTGTGCTCTTCTTCAGTTCTGGAATAAATCAGAATATCATCCACGAACACAAGTACAAACTTGTTCAACTGATCTCTGAACACTCTATTCATAAGATCCACAAAATATGCTGGCGCGTTAGTCAATCCAAACGGCATTACCAGCCACTCAAAGAAACCGGATGGTGTCCTAAAAGCTGTCTTCGGCACACTATCCTTAGCCACTCTCAACTGGTGAAATCCCGTTGCCAAATCCATCTGAGAAAACACCTTGGCTTCGTGAAGCTGATCAAACAAGTCATCTATTCTCGGCAATGGATACTTGTTCTTCTTAGTCACCTTATTCAGCTCACGATAATCGACGCACAATCTCAACGACCCATCTGCCTTGGTTGCAAACACAACTGGTGCACCCCACTCGGACACACTACGCCGAATGAATCCTTTCTGCAAAAGATCATCAACTTGCACCCTCAACTCTTGCTGTTCCCTAGGCGCCATCCGCCTAAGAGGCATCACAACAGGTCTGGCTCCTTCAACTAGATCTATACGAAACTCGATCTCTCTATGCGGCGGCAACCCTTTGACTTCGTCAAAGACATCCTCGAATCCATTAGCGATTGGCACCGATGACAGTCCATCCCGTGGAACAACCAGAGAATACATGAAGCTCATGAAGATGCCTTCTTCATGCTTACATCGTATCACGATCTTTCGCCCTTCCACATTCTCGACTGTCACTTCCAGCCTCTCACAATCAACCTTTGCCGCATACCTCCTAAGCCAGTCCATACCCAAAATAATTCCGAACCCCGCAAAGTTCAGAACAAAACAATCACAAACAAAAGAGCAACCATGACTTGACACAATCAGACCACGGCATAACATACACAAACAAGACGAACCCCCAACTGGATTAGTCACAACCAATGGCCTATCAACAATATCCGGTTCCAAACCCAACTGGCCTACAAGTTCACTACAAACAAACGAATGCGACGCTCCAGTATCAAACAGAACTCTAACTGGAACACCACATAGGAAAAGAGTACCTTGAACCACCACACTCTTTCCTTTCTCTTCAATGGTAGGAGCTTTTGAAGACGACGGAACAACTCCCAAAGCATAAGCTTGCACAATCTGCTTGTCTCTCCTCGGTTCTGGACAATTCTTCCTGAAATGCCCTGGCTTGTCACAGTTGTGACACTTCATCGGCACCTTCGGATTCTTAAAATCCTTCGAGAAATGGCCCTTCTGCTGACAGTTGTAGCAAGTCACTTCGCCTTTCGGCTTCTTCTGGCCATCCTTACCCTTCTGTTGCTGCTTCTTCCTCTTCTTGTTTCCACCCTGCTGGGGTTTAGACTCTTCCCTGGTCACAGCAACAACAGATCCTTCCTTAGGAAACAGACTCTCATGCCTGAGAGCTTTCTCCACAAGCTTCTCAAATGAATCATCCAGATGATCCACCAACTGCCACCCAAGATAACTGTCCAAGCCTGTCACAAACTTCTCATTCTTCTGATATGCGGATTCGATATACGACCGGGCATACTTGGACAAAGCTTCAAACTCAAAAACATACTCAAGAACTGGTCTTCCACCTTGCTTGAGCTCCACGAACTTCTTGAACAGAACAGACTTCTGAGCTGTAGAAATGAACTTAGCTTCAAATCTGACTTGGAATTGCTCCCAAGTAATCTCTTCCTCCGGAGTATTGATGGTAATAGAGTTCCACCAATCAGAGGCTTTCCCTTGAAGCTGTCTCGATGACAACTTCCTCTTAGTCGCATCCTCAATTCCCAAATCTCCAAAAATCCTTCTACAAGCATCTATCCACCTCTGGACCTCAATAGTTGATTATGTTCCCAAGAAAACCTTCCCTCCAAGAGCAGTATAATCTTTGCACAACTTAGCAAAATCCACTGGTTTTGGAGTTTGGACTTGAACTCCAACATCAACTGCTGCCCCCGGAACTGGTATCCTTCTCATGATCGAAGTCATCATAGCTTTGAACATAGCTGCATAATCAGCAGTCCCCTCAGTAGCATGGCCTTCCCTAGCAGCTGGTCTCCCTCTTCGACTCATTCTCAATATCTACAAAAAGGAATGATCAGAACATCTAGAGAAACAACTGCATAAAGGACTCAAACTCAACTAAACTACTATATTATATATAGTATTCATCCATCAAAATACAATTACGTCTCTCATACGTAGTTACGTCAGCGAGCGTTGGGTAAGATCGATTAACCAATGCTCTGATACCAAATGTGACGACCGCCCATGTCCCCTGCACCGAATCTAGAGATAGTGCGCTGTAAAGTGTGCCAGGCGACCATGGACGATTGCCAAGGTAGATTAAAACATCATAATCTATCGTATTACTCACAGCGCATGGACAAAAATACAATAGAACATATATATAGTGAAGCTTCACAGAATAGAATCTCATCAATAAGACTTCATAATAGTTGAATACAAACATCTGAATAGTCAATACAACAAGCCTCACTACATATCACTCAGAGAATACAAAACAGCGGAACATCCAGTACATATAGTAAGAAGAAAATATGCAACCCTCCAGCTCGTCTTCGATATCAGCATCGTGAGAAGAGAACAGCACCTGTCACCTGCTACCTAGTCTGCCCATCCCAAAATGGACGAACAGCCCAAGGCAATAAGAGTTAAAACATAAAGCCTTGAGTCAGACAACAGTCTTAGTGAGCAGTAAATTAACTAACAACATACCAAAAGAGCATAAAGGAAAAGGAATAGGAATACAACCCTCCCACTCCAACCTCTTTCTACAGTGATAGCCCCCAGACACACACTAAGTAGAAGCAAACATAGCAGAGCATACAATATAAAGTAAAGCAATTATCACTCGAGTCAAGGGCGATGTTTTCCAAGCACAAACCCCCAAGGCCTAAACCAAGATCAGATAAGCACCCAGAAAATACCGCTCTTGAGACCGAATGACGATACAACCAAACATCCATGACTCTGGCTATCACTGTTATCACTGCTTCGGTATCACCGTTAATTGAATGACCGGCACATTCTTTCAGCCGTCCGTCAAGGGCTAATGGTAACCCCGGTTCTAGACATAACTCCCGCACGTCATCGTGACCCGTGCCTAGGACTATCGAATCTGCCCAGAGTACTCGACCATCAACAGTTGGTCGTTGGGACTATCGAATCTGCCCAAACGTACTCTTGCTTAGAGCATGCTAGAACCTTCAACAACGATGAGACCCAAGCCTCCTAGTCATCCTCCTTGACGACCATTCTCATATCCATCCATTATCCTCAACTCGAACCATTCACCGAGTTATCAACATGCTTGGAATGATCCCGTCTGGATTAGACCAAGTCTTCATCACATGATGCCTCGCTTCATTACATCCTCGCAAAGCCTCATCTCAACATCACATCATCAAATCTATGCATAAGAGCTTCATCATCCCGCTACATATGCCACGAGCAGCTTTCCCAATTCAAGAGCCTTTCCCTTAGCTTTTGAATCGTCTTCGGTCTAAATCAAATCATCAATCATCTAATTCATAGCAATCAACCAAGTCAAACATTAATCCAAACAATCAAGCATTCAAATATGATCTAAGTAGACAATTATCACAATAATGGCAATTTCGTAATTAAAGAGTTGAAAGTCTAACAAGCATGAAATCATGAGAAATATCTCTACAATCTTGATGAATGAACTTGCATAGGTTAACACTTAGTAAAATGGTTGTCAAATCATCATGAACAATGGATCTACATGGATCTACACTTAGGATGAAGAAAATGCATGAAAATCGCTATTTTAATACCAAATCGAGCCAACAATCCGATATACTCCTTTGGATCCGTGTGAGAGATAATCACCACTCACCAAATCACCTAAACAACCCCAAATCAACACGCTTCAGATCTGGACAGCGAAGGATCAAGCTTGATCTATCACGAATTCGCCTCAAACGAAGAAATCTCACTTCAAAGGATGAAGATCTTCAATCTAAGCTCTCGAATCTTCAATTTGATGATGGAAGGAATCACTAGATTAGAGTGGAGAAAAGAAGTGAAGAAGTGTAGAAGTCGAGCTCTCAAAATGGCAGCACTTCGTCGCTTCGAAATCCGGATCCCAAAAAGTGAGAAAATGGACGAGTATTTATAGCTGAGTTCCTCCTTAACTCGTCCGCCTTCCCTAAGTCGTCTCCGACTTATAACCTTCCGACTTAACATCCCAGACGACTTACGACTCAACTGCTATGCCAACCTACGACTTATCAAATCCCACTAGCCTACGACTTATAACTTAGCAGAACTGGGTTACGACTCAACTCCTAAGTCGTCTACGACTTAACGCATTGCGCGACTTACCAGTCTACGACTTAACTGGGATACGCCTTAACGACTTAATAGCTCTACAACTCATCAACCTCACGACTTAGCTAGGTTACGACTTATGACTTAGCAAACACACGACCTAACACACGCGCGTTCCCTCCTAAGTCGCCTGGACGACTTAACAACTTAGCACCATTCGACTTAACACTACGCGACTTAACTATAACAGAGCTCACGACCTAACTACGATAACACCCTAGGTCGTAAATCCACTTAGCTCCTTATGTCGCTAACTCGCCTAGTTACTTAGGTCGTTGCCTTACCATAAGTCGTTCAAACGACCTATCTCCGAGCCCTTAACTCGCCAACTTCTAAAAGTCGTCCCAACCAATCTAACACTTAACCAGTCTACAAAGTCGTCAGCTACACTTCCTTAACTCGGTTAACTCCTTAAGTCGGCCACTCGACCCAGACTTATTACTTAACTCGTCCAAACCGACTTAGGACTTAACAAAATCTACCAAAATCTGAAATGACTTAAAAATGCTGAAAATTCCAGATTTTAACGAACTTTTCGATCCGTAAAAATACGGGTCGTTACAGCCTTGCTGCATATCCCCTGATTTTCAGTTATTCCGGTTGGTGAGGCGTGAGGCTACATTTACCTTTCAAGGATAATTTCACTTAGAATGCTCATCATCCTCCAATGACGATGTTCTGATAGTATTCATCCATACAAGTTGTCCTGGGTCTGGATAAACCGAATCACCATCTTCATCATCTTCATGGTATCAATTCGTAATGCTCAAATCGGATCGAAGTGGTGTTCGGATAATTAAATCCAATCCCAGTCTCTTCGAAATGATCAATGAAATTGGCCAATACTTGATAGTTGGTTATTTAACTATCAATATAACATCCATAAGCAGTCACTAGGACCATATTATAATTTTCCAAAATTTAGTTTCAAAATATCTTTATAAGGTATATATTCAAATTTCTTCCAAATTTTCAATATTTGAGACAACTCATATACTTATATCCATATCAAGATATTTCAAACCGTCTCTTATTTCAACACTTAGAAAAATATTTAAAAATATATTTTCTAAACCCCTTACTTCCAAAAACTTAGGAAAATTTTACTTATTTCTCTTTTCTTAAAAACCCTTCACAATTTATATTGTTAATTGCTTAACTCGTTTATAACAAATTCTACAAGTTCCGGTTTCCTTAATTAAATCTCTTTATTCAAAAGTACATACTTATCTCACCGAAATGAGTATATTCACAAATCACTTCCTTCAAAAATATTTGAAAAATCTTTTAAAATAAATATGGAAAGCACCGCGCGGTATCAACCATGAATTCAGAGCTCAATGATTACGTCTCTATCCCAGAGAAATCCAAACTTAACTGCAGGCACTCTCTACTTCCGATTTCGCCATAAAAGTATACCATTACTTTCCAAAAACTTTATTTAATAATTTTCTCAAAATAATACTTATAAAATTTCTATATAAATTTCCAAGTTTAACTTAGGCAAATAATCTTAAATAAAAGTTATTATATTAGATAAGATTAATGTTGAATAATTTATCTTTTACAATAATAATACTAATTAATTCTTAAATAATAATTAACTTGATATCAATTCATTATAACTAACTTAATTAATAATTAAATATACTTTAAACAATTTAAAATAATTACATAACATTGAAACGATAATTAATTCTGATTCATTAACAAGAGTTTAATCGATTTACAAGGCTTGTTTCTACTCTTATAATTTATTTTGACAATTTAAAAATATTTGAATAACTAACTTTCTGGAAATATTCTTTTGCTAAAACATTTTTAAATTACCTAGTTTAATGATTAAAATCCCCTTTTTAAAACAAACTCAACTTCTCGATAAAATATATTTTCCAATCCTAATATAGCCAGTCTAATATCTATAAATCTCTCTAGATTTATCACCAACTGATTTACGTTCCAATTTCGTAAATCCCCTTTTTCACATTTCTAAAAGTAAATCTATCATTTATTTTTAAACCAATTTACCCATCTTATTATAAATTCTTACTATGAATTTTTATCTTCAATTTATCAACTGATAATCACTTCACTTTATTTATTAACATCGTTTATAAATCTCACAGTTTTCACTTCCAGTTTATAACGGTTTCACATCACTTAAATCCATTATAAAATTGATTTCTAAATTAATTTCCATTTATAAATCAATTTCTTAAATAATCCAAACTATATTCCAGAATCAACCAAATCTCGATTCTTCTTCTATTTCATAATTTAGAAATTTCATTCAAGATCCAGTATAACAAATTTTACATTTATTTCCAAATCCACTTCTATTCTCCAAATCTATTTATAATCTTTATTTTAAAACTCTTTTATATTTTAAACCAGTATCACTTAGGAATTTTTATTTAAAATCCTTTAAATATATATTTCCAAAATCTCTATTTTCAATATCACGAAATGGTTAAGTACAATTTAAAATCAAACCCTTTATTTTTTTCCAACTCGATTTCTTTTTAACCAATCCAAATTCTATATAAATATTTCACTTCTAAAATACCTTTATTTATTTATTTTAAAATTCAAAATATATATTTATGGTATTTTAAAATACCAAAATCTAGACCAATATTACCATAGCATCCAACCAATTCAAATTACACTATAATCTATCACAGATTATTCAAACAAATCATATATCACCATATATGAAATTAAATTCAACATTTTTGTGGAATCCAGTTGGATCCCTCCAACCTGTTTCCCTGCATCCACAGATGTTAATACAACATAAAAATACCAATCCCACTTCGAGAGGGATATCGCGATATATATGGTTATCCGCTATTATGCGGGGTGCATAGGGTCTCATCCGCTCCAATCGGCGGGTATATATCCAACGACTAATATATATACTATTATATATATAACATCCAAACTGATAATAATTTATAAATTCAACCAAACAACCAATAATTTAAATTCAACATTTTTAAATTATACTAGCAATCCAAATGAGTGAGATTTTACTCACATTGATTTTTATTGTCGTTTCCTTTTTCTGATTTCGACTAAATTCGAACGGCATTCGAATTTGGCTTAAAATTCTAATAGCTCGAGTCTTAGCCAAAATAAACCCATAGCGTAGTAATCATCAATACGATTCTAATGCAAAAACCCGCATTCAAATTCGACATAAAACGAACGAGTTATCGATTTTATAAAATTTCAATTTATATAATAAAAATTAGTTTTAAATAAATTACAAAAGAAACATCTGACATTACCCAAAATCTAAAGCCGGCCCAAACTTCCTTCTCTTTCTTCCCAAATGCACACGCACAGGAAAAACAGTCATGGTCGTGCACGAGAAACACGACACGGAGATTTGCTCCACCAAGTTCGATTCCGCCTTCGCCATCGTGATTCTCTCTTCGAGCTTGGCCTGATCATACCCACCACGTTCGACCCGAGCACTTCGAAAAAAATGCGACATCAGCTCTTTTCCCTAGTTCTTACGTATGTCGGACTTCACCAGAGAGCACCGCCCTCTTCCAGACTCCGGCAGCCGCTGCTAAAGACACTAACGAACTCAAAAACGCTCCTAGTTTGGCCAATCGATGAACACCAGATAAAAGAAATCGAACCCTAGCTGCTCCTCCCTTTAACACCCATTGTCAAACTTCACGATCGTCCATCGCATCTTCCCACCATCCTTCGGCATGTATACTATGAAATAAAAACCCAGATATTCAAGTTCTTTTTTTCTTCATTTTCTGTGATTTCGAAAGTGAAGCTTGCTTCTCTTTTTTTTTTCTACTGTGTCATGCCGTTTTAAAAGAGGGAGGGGACGCATGATTTAAAAGAAGGAGAGAGGGAAGCGTACAGTAGAAGTAACGATCACCTCCGATTGGAAAGAATATATGGTAGGATTGACTTAAAATAATTTAAAATATTGTTTAATTTCAAATATCTCATTTAAAAGCAGCTTAAAATTTCGAACTCCTATCGAGGCATGCCGCTAGGAATTTAATAATGTTATACCCCTATTCTGAACACAATGGAAATGGTTTCGAGTCCTAATTCGATCGTATGGAGAAGATAGTTTCTTGAACCCAATTATTATACTAAATTTTTCGATATAAATTTCAGCGCGTTTCTATCCCGTACGGCCTAATGATAACTCCAAATGTTACGAAATTTGAAATCTGATAATAATACACTATTACGGATCTAATGGAACTGGTTTCGTCGAATTCCAAGACTGTACCTCGAAAAGCTATTTTTACACGTCAATTTATACAAGCTATTTTTAAATTGAACAAATCACTTTTTAAATCCAATTTTAAAATTTACTTACCTCCATTCTTACTCATAAAAATTAACTAAGCTCTGAAATTATTTTTAACAAGCTTAAAACTCAAGATTAAATTATTTAACAAATTTTCAATTATCGACTCAATAATTAAATCATCCAATAAATCGTCATATTTGAAATTCAAGTTAAAAATTTACTTTTAAATATTTAAAATCAACTAAATATTTCGATTTCAAATAACCAAAATTATGGGTCGTTACATTCCTCCCCCTTAAAAGAATTTCGTCCCCGAAATTACCGAGGTAAGAAGAATGGTCCAAAACACATTAACTTTCCCAAACTCAATCAGTAGAAACAACTTTCTGAAATCAATTTATTGAAAACACACTATCACTTATACTAATTTCCAAATTCATCCATAGATTTCAAATAATATTATTTACTCAACCATTTCAAGTTATAATCCAATATCAAATTTTAGTTACCGAAAATTTTCTTCAAAATTTTCTAACTCCTTAATTTTTTGAAAAATTTCGCCAGCTTCTCCTTTGCGCGGCTAGATCCGAACAACTACAAAATGCCGCTATGGGCTCAAATCATCAAAAGAAAACAAATGCCAAGTGGCTCAATCAGAAAACCATCAAATCGAACAACAGTTTAAACATGTACCTTTTTGTCGGGCAATCAAATTTTACTTCTGAAATCGAAGACATCAATTTAGCCTTTGCTTTTAAATACCTGCACCTTACTTACCAATAATATCTAATCACATAATTCAAAATCATTTTATTCAACATTTTCAACTTCCAATATTTATTTCACCAAAACCCATATGATGTACATATATCATCCGTACGCAAAATCAAATCTGATCGCTCACTCGATCACACAATTTCATTTCCGAACTAGTATCGTTCACACGACTCTCTAGTGCAGACTCAGATCTGGTTCCCTGATTAGAAACCGTTGTTTTCCTTGTATAACCATATACTACGATAGAGAATCTCAGAATCAATCAAAAATCCATATCCAGGGTTCGCCGTCGAAAATCGAGTGAAAATCCTAATTCGGATCGATATAAATCATCTTGAAATTCTATGCTCGAATCTAGATCAAACCGTCATGCGAATAAACAATGTACGTACAACTTACGTATTTATTTCTATTGATTCTTAGCTATATCAAATTCTTTTTATTTACATGCATTTTACTTATAATCAATCATCCATAATTATTATTCTCATTGCTTTATTCACATTCGTTATTCACTTAGTATATCCTTCCCAAACTGATATCATTTAAGAATTATTCCACATTCATTTCATTTTTAACCAATTATCAACATTCACTATTTTCTTGGTACATTTCTTTAATACCAATTTCACTTAAGAACTTTACCATCAATTTTCTTAAGTCCATTATACATTTTATACAAATGATCTTAGATTTATTTCCACTTCACCACTTAAGTTTATATCCATTTCAATTCAAGTTCAATTTCATTTTCCCATTTTAATCAATTTCAATTTCAATTTTTTTCAATTTCACGTTTGATTTTTATCAATCAACATTCTAAACCATATTCAATTAACTAATTATTTTAATTAGTTCCATCCACTAATTTAGGCCAATCTTAATCAATTTTGGAAATAATTTTCTTTTCTTTTCTTTCAATTCCACTTTATTTATCATAATTCAAGTTAAATCCCATTCTGGTATTCTATTTCAATTCCATTTACTTACTAATTAAATTAAGTAGTTCACCCACTCATTTAATTTTAATCTTAATAAATTCTATTTCCAATAATTATTTCATTCAGTCTAACTTAGGCTTCCATTTTATCTAACTTAACTCAAGTTAAGTTAAATTCCATTCCAAAATCAAATTTCACATTTTATAAGTTATCAAACTTATTCATATTCCATTCACTAATTTTCTTCCAATTTGCTTCTTTTAATTAGTTTACTTTACTGATTTATTTCATTATCATACTCACTTTCATTTAACTTTTCTTAAGTCAAATTTTATTCTCCGTTTTCAACATTCAATTTTATCCACTCTATTTAACTTACCTTAAGGTAAGTTTCATTTCAATTTTTCTTTCCAGATTTTATAAGTTCAATCTTATTTTCTCATATTTCCAATAAACATGGAAATCAAAATCCCAGAGTTTTGAACATTTTTGGTTCTAAGTATTTCAAATCATTTTAGAAATCATATATACGTATACATAAAATTCCACTAATATATCAAATCATTCTTTTGCATTTCAAACCAAAACCATTTTTACCAAACAAAACTCCAATTGTAGCAATTCCTCTCTTGGAAACTCGAAAATGAACGTCGATGACGCTGTAGTCATCACCGAAATTATTTTTCGGCGACCAAAGTGCGTTCAGTGCTTTTATTCCTTTAAAAAACCATTTTAAATATTTCCAACTCAAAAATATTCTCCAAATAATATCACTATTATTTTTCAAGACTTTGAAAAAACATTTCAAAACCAATGGAAATTTAAATTTCGAAATTCCCAGCCTTCAAACCCTTTTAAATTCATAAACTGCTTTTATAAATCATATTTATATTATACTTCGGAGTTTCATTTATTTTAACTTATAAATCACATTAACAAAATCACATTTACAAAATCACATTTTCATAATTCCATTCCGTTATATGAAATTATTTCTTAACTTTGATTATAATATCAACTTTAATCACCACAATAACAAATGATAATAGGTTAATATTATCATTTCCTAACAACCAAGCACACTATATATAATAACTTTCTAAAAATTATTCCTTTATATATAAAAATAATCTGCGTAAAATTATTTCATTTACCCCATTTTAAAACAATATCATGTCGAATTACTCTGTTCAAGTGTTTAGAGATCCCTATCAATAATGTTAATTACTCGTATTGACCAGAATCCATAAGCCACTTAATAGATCAATCAACACAATATAAAACAGTTTTTATATCACTAACAAATACGCGCTTATATCTATTAATAAACTCAAACTCATTTTAGGGTGCTACTGACCCTATCTCTAATGAGTTACCCCATCAAAGCCAATGTTCTCACTTAACCTTTAGCTCTGATACCAAAATGTAATGAATCATATTTTCAACGCTCGAAAATCAACATCAATACGTCCACTGTATAGCATGCCAAGCAATCGAGTGCTAGAAATACCAGATCATTAGAGGAAAGAAGAAAGAGGTAGAAGAAGAAACATAAACAACAACACAGAATCTTACAATCGCAGTGGAACAATATATAATAGATAATAACATGTCTTTATACAAAAAGAACTACAACTGTTATTTACACATTACATCATCAGAGTATAACACATCAATAACTCAATACTGGACAATTATAATAACTTGTCCTTACAAGTGCTGAATATACACCCTATAATAAACAGCGGAATAAAATCAAATACGCGTAATACATCTCTGTCCTCCAACTCGTCTCCTGAGCTCCATAGCTTCCTATCCAGTATTTGTAATACTCGGTCTGACCCAAGCATTATAATAAAATAACACCGGAGTCAGTCTGGAAAACTAGTGTGAGAAAACACACTCAATTTGAATGATTAAAGTTATCAAAATCCTTTGAAAAACAAAGGTATCTCGTAAGACCGTGTCATACATAAACACGACGGGTTTTTACCTTACGATAACCAAAACACTTTATATCAAAATCGTCTGATATTATAATAGTGTCTAAACAAAGTAAATAGGAAATAGCTGAAATGCTTGCATCTCACGTTTCAGCATAGTTGGGCACAATCAAAACCGTACGGTGCTGATTGGAGAATGGATTCCATACAATGACTAGGGACTGGGGTACCACCTATCACGGTAGACGTTTAGAAAAATGTACCGAGGACCTCGCTGGGATCCCCTACAACACAAGACCGGCCCTATCCATAACCTGGATAGAACCGAATATGTTATCACCCCGGGTGTTCCCACCCTTATCGAGAGCTCTTTTGCATGCACCACCGTATCCATAATTAATAATATATCCGAGGGTATCTAGAAAGGTGATAACATACCCTAATTGGTAATGACCCACTTAGCCTAGCTACATATCCCCTAATTTTCAGTCATTCCGGTTGGTGAGGCTTGAGGCTACGATTACCTTTCAAGGATAATTTCACTTAGAATGCTCATCGTCCTCCAATGACGATGTTCTGATAGCATTCGTCCATACAAGTTGTCCTGGTTCTGGACAAACTGAATCACTATCTTCATCATCTTCACTGTATCCATTCGTAATGCTCAAATCAGATCGAAGTGGTGTTTGGATAATTAAATCTGATCTCGGTCTCTTCGAAATGATCAATGAAATTGGCCAATACTTGATAGTTGGTTATTTAACTATCAATATAACATCCATAAGCAGTCACTAGGACCATATTATAATTTTCCAAAATTTAGTTTCAAAATATCTTTATAAGATATATATTCAAATCTCTTCCAAATTTTCAATATTTGAGACAACTCAAATACTTATATCCATATCAGAATATTTCAAACCATCTCTTATTTCAACACTTAGAAAAATATTTAAAAATATATTTTCTAAACCCCTTACTTCCCAACACTTAGGAAAAAATCACTTATTTCTCTTTTCTCAAAAACCCTTCATAATTTATATTGTTAATTCCTTGACTCGTTTATAACAAATTCTACAAGTTCCAGTTTCCTTAATTAAATCTCTTTATTTAAAAGTATATACTTATCTCACCGAAATGAGTATATTCACAAACCACTTCCTTCAAAAACATTTGAAAAACCTTTTAAAATAAATATGGAAAGCACCGCGCTGTATCAACCATGGATTCACAGCTCAATGATTACGTCTCTATCCCAGAGAAATCCAAACTTAACTGCAGGCACTCTCTGCCTCCGATTTCGCCATGAAAGTATACCATTACTTTCCGAAAACTTTATTTAATAATTTTCTCAAAATAATACTTATAAAATTTCTATATATATTTCCAAGTTTAACTTAGGCAAATACTCTTAAATAAAAGTTATTATATTAGACAAGATTAATATTGAATAATTTATCTTTTAAAATAATAATACTAATTAATTCTTAAATAATAATTAACTTGATATCAATTCATGATAACTAACTTAATTAATAATTAAATATATTTTAAACAATTTAAAATAATTACATAACTTTGAAACGATAATTAATTCTGATTTATTAATAAGATTTTAATCCATTTACTAGATTTGTTTCTACACTTATAATTTATTTTGACAATTTAAAAATATTTGAATAACTAACTTTATGGAAATATTCTTTTGCTAAAACATTTTTAAAATACCTAGTTTAATGATTAAAATCCCCTTTTTAAAACAAACTCAACTTCTCGATAAAATATATTTTCCAATCCCAATATAGCCAGTCTAATATTTATAAATCTCTCTAGATTTATCACCAATTGATTTATGTCCCAATTTCGTAAATCCCATTTTTCACATTTCTAAAATTAAATATATCATTTATTTTTAAACCGATTTACCCATCTCATTATAAATTCTTACCGTGGATTTATATCTTCAATTTATCAACTGATAATCAATTCACTTTATTTATGAACATCGTTTATAAATCTCATAGTTTTGAGTTCCAGTTTATAACAGTTTCACATCACTTAAATCCATTATAAAATTGATTTCTAAATTAAATTCCATTTATAAATCAATTTCTTAAATAATCCAAACTATATTCCAAAACAACCAAATCTCGATTCTTCTTCTATTTCGTAATTTAGAAATCTCATTCAAGGTCCAGTATAAAAAAATTTACATTTATTTCCAAATTCACTTCTATTCTCCAAATCTATTTAGAATCTTGATTTTAAAACCCTTTTATATTTTAAACCAGTATCACTTAGGAATTTTTATTTAAAATCCTTTATATATATATTTCCTAAATCTCTATTTTCAATATCACGAAATGGTTAAGTACAATTTAAAATCAAACCCTTATTTTTTTCCAACTCAATTTCTTTTTAACCAATCCAAATTCTATATAAATATTTCACTTCTAAAATACCTTTTTTAATTTCTTTTAAAATTCAAAATATACATTTATGGTATTTTAAAATACCAAAATCTAGACCAGTATTACCATAGCATCCAACCAATTCAAATTACACTATAATCTATCACAGATTATTCAAACAAATCGTATATCACTATATATGAAATTAAATTCAACATTTTTGAGGAATCCAGTTGGAACCCTCCAACCTGTTTTCCTGCATCTACAGATGTTAATACAACATAAAAATACCAATCCCACTTCGAGGGGGATATCGCGGTATATAGGGTCATCCGCTATTATGCGGGGCGCATAGGGTCTCATCCGCTCCAATCACCGAGTATATATCCAACGACTAATATATATACTATATATATAACATCCAAACTGATAAATAAATTCAACCAAACAACCAATAATTTAAATTTAACATTTTTAAATTATACTAGCAATCCAAATAAGTGAGATTTTACTCACATTGATTTTTATTGTCGTTTCCTTTTTCTGATTTCGACTAAATTCGAACGACGTTCGAATTTGGCTTAAAATTCCAATAGCTCCAATCTTAGCCAAAACAAACTCATTGCGCAGTAATCATTAATACGATTCTAATGCAAAAACCCGCATTCAAATTCGACCTAAAACGAACAAGTTATCGATTTTATAAAATTTCAATTTATATAATAAAAATTAGTTTTAAATAAATTACGAAAGAAACATCTGACATTACCCAAAATCTGAAGCCGGCCCAAACTTCCTTCTCTTTCTTCCCAAATGCACACGCACAGGAAAAACAGTCATGGTCGTGCACGAGAAACACGACACGGAGATTCGCTCCACCAAGTTCGATTCCGCCTTCGCTATCGTGATTCTCTCTTCGAGCTCGGCCTGACCATACCCACCACGTTCGACCCAAGCACTTCAAAAAAAATGGGACATTACCTCTTTTCCCCTAGTCCGTATGTATGTCGAACCTCACCAGAGAGCACCGCCCTCTTCCAGACTCCTGCAGCCGATGCTAAAGACACTGACGAACTCAAAAACGCTTCTGGTTTGGCCAATCGATGAACACCAGATAAAAGAAATCAAACCCTAGCCGCTCCTCCCTTTAACACCCACTGTCAAACTTCACGATCGTCCACCGCATCTTCCCACCATCCTTCGGCATGTATACTATGAAATAAAAACCCAAAGATTCAAGTTCTTTTTTTTTTCATTTTCTTGATTTTATTTTTTGTGATTTCGAAAGTGAAGCTTGCTTCTCTTTTTTTTCTACAGTGTCATGCTGTTTTAAAAGAGGGAGGGGACACATGATTTAAAAGAAGGAGAGAGGGAAGCGTACAGTAGAAGTAACGATCACCTCCGATTGGAAAGAATATACGGTAAGATTGACTTAAAACAATTTAAAATATTGTTTAATTTCAAAGATCTCATTTAAAAGCAGCTTAAAATTTCGAACACCTATCGAGGCATGCCGCTAGGCGTTTATAATGTTATACCCCTATTCCGAATGCAATGGAAATGGTTTTGAGTCCTAATTCGATTGTATGGAGAAGATAACTTTTTGAATCCAATTATTATATTGAATTTTTCGATATAAATTACAACGCGTTTCTATCCCGTACGGTCAAACGATAACTCCTAACGCTACGAAATTTGAAATCCGATAATAATACACTATTACAGATCCAATGGAATTGGTTTCGTCGAAATCCAAGATTGTGCCTCGGAAGGCTATTTTTACTCGTCAATTTATACAAGCTATTTTTAAATTGAACAAATCACTTTTTAAATCCAATTAAAAAATTTACTTACCTTCATTCTTACTCATAAAAATTAACTAAGCTATGAAATTGTTTTTAACAAGCTTAAAACTTAAGATTAAATTATTTAACAAATTTTCAATTTTCAATTCAATAATTAAATCATCCAATAAATCGTCATATTTGAAATTCAAGTTAAAAATTTACTTTTAAATATTTAAAGTCAATTAAATATTCCAATTTTAAATAACCAAAATTCTGGATCGTTACAGTAAAGTATATATTTCATTGTCATCATCAAAATACAGAGTCTAATAAATAACAACTACATAAACCACTTACATACATCATTAATTATCAACTATAGTGGTCATCATCAATGTAAGTATAAGTCATCAAGTGTGTACTAATCAATCAACAATAGTTACAAAACTTCAATACTATCAAATGTGTACCAATCGCTCCATAATTGTAACACAACATCATCTAATCTTTACTAATCTAATCAACATTAGTAGTACAAAGCCAATCGTCAAATAACCATAATTAACTACTCATCGCCTAGTAGTAATAACGGTAAAACATCACACACTCATCCTAATGCGATTTCCTCATCATAAATTGACATATGTGATAATTCAAATTAGTAATTAATCACATATTACATCCATCCAAAACGGTATATTTTCGACCAATGTTTTTCTCTTAAGTATAATATTGTTTTATCACTGTTCATTATAAAATCACTGCTTTTTTACATATATCAATAATGATAACAATAATCTTTCCAAAACGATAATATACTTCAATAACTCTTTATATAATCTCATTATTTCAAATCCCTTAAATGTCGTATTTTCCTCCAAAATTAGTAATTTGCATCAAATCGATTTCAAAGCAATAATTCATTATTTGACATCAGAATAATGATATAGGTATTAAATTCTTTTTAATATTTTTCAAAACCAATTTATTACTATTTATTTTAATAGTAATGCTTACTCCTTTTTATTCCTACTCATCTCAAAATAATAATTATTTTATCCAAAAAAAACATTAGAAATTTTTTCTTTGCTATCGTTATTATTATCCCAAAAATACCTTTATTATTTTATTTCTCAAACAATATGTAATAATTCCTACCAAAATTCCAGAAAATCATGAGATTTTTAAAAAGAAATATTAAAAATGGCAGACAATCTCGACTCGATGCAATATTTGCATTCGCTCTTTCGCTCTCATAGTCGTTCCTCCTCAGATTACTCCTCCCTTTTCGAATTAGATTCAAGTTCTGATTACGTCAACGATTTTCCACCGATTTCAAAAATTTTGAATTCAGGAATTTCCATAGAAAAATTACCATCAAACAATGCACTTTCAAGATTATCCACAGATGATTTGCCAATTTACTCTTTTGACGGTATCCAAAAGCATTCTTTTGCTGAAGTTTATTCTGTAATTAACACTACTATGAGGGGAGAAGGACTCATTTACTCTTCAAAAGATGGATTATAGGCGGCTTCTTGGATTGATAAAAAATTTGGCACAAAATTCTGTTACAGATATGGGGATTCAACGCATTTAGCGAATGCTTACTGTGATCCAATAAAATGTTTCAATTGTGGTTTCTTTGGGCACAAGAGTATTCATGCGAACGGTTTGCTCCTAAATCATCTAAACTATCTATCAAGAAATCTGGTATATTCTCTTCTTTACGTAGGATAAACTCTAGTATTGTTGTTAAGAAATCTAGCAAGAGCAACAACGATACGAGTACTGGTTTTTTTTATTTTTCTTGTTAGGCGATTTTGAGTTTGTTACAGGGATCCATAAGAATCTATGATATTGCTAAAATGTTAGTAGAAAATTTTGGTTTATTTAAATGAGAAATTAAGAAGTTTAATGATGAATTTTTAGTCATGTTTCCATCTAAAAAAGCCTTAACTAATGCATTAAATTCGAAATTTATGTGCAAGGATAAAGTTATCATAGGAATTCGTGAATGGACTGCTAATGATGGAATCAAACAGTGCATTTATGATAAAAGTATTTGGGTTAAACTAACGGGTTTGCCTTTTTCTTTGTGGAACTTATCTTGTTTCAGGCATTTTCTTTGAGGGATTGGTTTTGTATTGAGATTAGAGGAGCTAAATCTAAAATTTGACTTCTCATTTCTTATGGTGGAAATTCTCATTGGCAAGGATTTTAGTATACCCAAAGTTAGTAATTTAAAGTTTAATGGAGCGTTACATGTAATATTTTTGGAGACTACTTGTATAAGAAATGAAATTGAGCTTCTTAATTTGCATAATGAATGGTTTAGTCATGTAGCTTTTCCTATTGAATTGTTTGCTCCGGATAAGTGCAGTTTAAATCATTATGATATGGATACAATAAGGGTATTAGAACAAGGTGATTTATTTGAAAAAAAGACTGATGGTTTGAAGGTTGTCTCTGGTGATTCTGTTTTTTGGGATTCGGTTGTAGATAGGAGTATTCATGTTGATTCAGTGGAAAAATATGAACATGTAAATGCTTATGGTGGATATAAGTATAGAGTAGTACTTAATAACCAGTTTAATGATTTATTGGATTTGGTAAACGAAGATGAATGCCCTGTGGAATGTATTATTGATAGTGGAAACATCGGTGTATTAAATGCAGTATCCTATGTTAGCGACACGAGAAACGATATCAAAATTATGAAGCAAATTGAGAAAGGATACGGGAAGTGTGTAGCAAATGTAGTAGATTGTGTAAATGATAAAGGGAGCTCTCATTTATTGGAGTATATCACGAAGGATAAAGTATTAATGGTCAGAGACTTTGTTGATTTTGATTCAGTTATGGACAAGGGGGCTCAAAATGATACAGTTGATAAATCTAATGCTATTAGAGATTGTGTAAATGATGAAGGGAGCTCTCACTTATTGGAGTATATCACGAAGGATAAAGTATCAACGGTCAGAGACTTTGTTGATTTTGATTCAGTTGTAGACAAGGGGGCTCAAAATGATACAGTGGATAAATCTAATGCTATTAGTATTTCTGATGGTCAAAATGAAGGCTTAATACTATACAATGAATTCAACATTTTGGCGGATTTGGTGGATGAAGAAAATTGCACCTATTGTGTGCACGAAGTCATTGTTTTTGACATGGGTATTAACAGTGTAAAAGATGAAGGATTTAACATAATTTTTGAAGTTAACAACTATCATATAATTGCTGAAAATGATGGAATAGAGTCGCACAGTATGTATGGTAAAACTTTGGTTATTAGACATAATGTAAATACTTTTCACAAGGACAGGGTAATGGCTGCAGTTGTGGGCAAGGGGGTTTAGAATGATACAGTGGAAAAATCTGATGCTATTTACGTTTCTGATGGTCAAAACAATAAGTTCAACAATTTGGAAGAATTGGTGGATGAAGAAAATTGCTCTGATTTTGTGTATGAAGATAATGTTCCTAACATTGGTATTAACAGTGTAAAAGATGAAAGATTTAACAAAATGTTTGACGATTACAACTACGGAATAAATAATGAGAAAGAGGAAGTAGTTTCGCATAGTACATCTGAAAAAGCTTTGGTTATTCGAGATAATATAAATATTTTACACAAGGACAGGGGAAAGGATGCAATATTAGATTGTGAAGTGGAGAATGATGTGGAAAGGACTCTGCAGTGGATTAATATTGGCCATGACATGGAAAATTTAGTGGATGACAATGTTGTAGAAACTGATATAAAGGGCACAACAAATACTGTTGTAGTAACCAATGTAGAGTATAATAATGATAAAAAGGGTACAATAAATATTGAGTATAGTAATGGTGTAATCGAATAGGTAAAATCATATGATATTTTGGAAAGCAAGCCGCATGTGGATGGTTCAGAAAGTGTGGATATTACACATTTTTCACATACTACGGGTAATAGAGTTGTTTCACATGCAAATACATCAATGGTTTTGTGTGATAAAGTGACAGTAGAAGGTGATGTAGCTGAATCATGTGAGATTATATTAGACTGTATCAGGGGTGATGTTTCATGTAATGCAGCCACACTTTTATCTTAATCGGTGAAGAGAGGCAGACATAATAAATTGGTTGCAGCTAGTGGTGTTGTTCGACGTAGTGCCAGAGTCCGTAGCAGTCATTCTTCGACTATGGGTGAGATACCTGATTCGAGTGCTATTAGTGTCACTACGAATTTAGGCTCAGGTACGACTACTGTTTTAGGTAGTACTTATTCTTCTTATGCTTTAGGTAGTTTACCACCAGTGAGTTATGCCAGTTAGCTAGTAATACTGCTTTTGTTTTTACTGATGTTGAGTTAGATACTGCTTATATTAGGAGTAGGGAATTATAGAGGGTTAGATCATCTGGATTATGAGGATTATTAGTTGAAATATTAGAGGTCTTCACGATCTAAATAATTGTGATAAAATTAGAGAATTTTTAAATATTATTTTATTGATATCGCCCTTTTACAAGAGATGAAAATAAAATGTCCTGATCTTTTCTTTTATATTATAAGATTAGGTGGTTATCATTTTCGATATTGGGCATGTTTACCTTCAATTGAGCTTCTGGGGTTTTACTTATAGGGTGACATGAAAATTCTTTAAAACTTCTACAAACTATTACTAAACAACACTCTTTGCATATTATTCTCATTAACCTTAGTGATAACTCTTTATTGAATATAACTAACGTTTACGGACCAATCACGAAAATTGGTCTTCGAGTTCTATGGAGCGAATGTCTAGAATTTAGATCATTTGCTCATGGATCTTGGATTATGAGAGGTGACTTCAACGTTAAGCGATTTTTAGGACAATGATCACCCTGGGAAGCTGATTTCTCCATTATGGAAGAATTCGATCAATTTATTATTTGTAGTAATTTGATAGAGTTGCCATTAACTAATAGAGAGTTTACTTGGGCTAACACTAGGGAAATACCTTCAATGGCCATATTAGATAGGTTTTTCATTAGTGACAAAAATGAAGAAAAATTTCTAATTTGTAGGGTCATGGATTGCGTTATACGAATTCTGATCATTGCCCTATCATACTTACATGCGATTATCATAGAACTGTTAATAAAAAATTTGAATTTGAAAAAAATGTGGCTATTAGAATCCAATTTCTCTAATTTAATTAATAATAAATGGATATCAATGAATGTTTATAATATTAGAAATACGATTAATTCAGCAAAAAAAAATTGTTTTTAAACTTAGATTTCTTAGGAATTTTCTTAAAAATTGGAGTAAGAATGTATTTGGAAGTATTAAAATTAAAAAAGAAAATTTACTTAATGAAATGCTTAAAATTAATAAGATAGAAGAAATTAGACAACTTAAATTGGTGGAACTTAATATACTTGCTAATTTAAAAGAAGAACATAATTCAATTTTAGAAAAAGAAGAGGTTATGTGGAAATAAAGATCTAGAATTCAATGGATTAATGAAGGAGATAATAATACAATTTTTTTTCATGATACAGCTAATGGTAGAAAATGTAGTAACACAATAAATTCTATTTTTATGAATAATGTTGAATTAGTTGATCAAATGAATCTAAATAAGGCCTTATTGATTACTATAGGGATATTTTTGATAATAAAATCAAACATAGAATAAACGCTAGATGAAATGAACTATATCCTATTGAGTCTAGAGTTAATCTTAATGACGCTGATAATCCTTTTTTGGAAGAGGAGATTTTGAAGGCTATTAACGATATGCCTAATGATAAAGCTCTGAGACCTGATGGTTTTTCTATTTTAATTTACAAACAATTTTGGAACATATTAAAATATGATTTAATTAATATGTTTAACAAATTTTATAATGGACAACTACAATTAGGAAGATTTAATTTTGCAAATGTCATTCAATTACATAAAAAAATCGGTTCTACTAATTTGAAAATTTTTAGACCAATTTCTTTAACTAATTGTTCAGTTAAAATTATTTCAAAAGTTTTAGCGAATAGATTTAGTATAAAAATTAACGATTTGTTCGATTGTTCACAAACCGCTTTCATTAAGGGTACAAATATCATGAATGGTGTTGCAGTTGTTCAAGAGTTCATTAATCACTGTTGTAAGATTAACATTACATGTGCCCTTTTAAAACTCAATTTTGCGAAAGCTTTTAATTCGGTTGATTAGGATTTTCTAATTGATATGTTACTGGCTAGTCATTTTAGTCGTAAATGGATTATTTGGATTATGACATTGCTTAAAACCGATAATTCTAATATAATGGTTAACGTGGTCCTAGGATATAAAATACAGAAAACGTGGTTTACGACATGGTGATCCTTTATCGCCTCTTTTTTTAATCTAGCTGCTGATGTTTTTGCTAAGATAATTAAAAAAGCTGTAAGAAATGGAACTTTAGAGAATGTAGGTAGCGAAATTACGCGCAATTTATTTTATACAGTTTCGAACTACTTTCAGGACTCAAAATTAATTTTGATAAAAGTTGGGTTTTAGTTTTAAATGACGTTGATAAGGTTGCGGGTTTAGTAGCTAATACGTTAAATTGTAAAACCATGAACTTCCATATTGGTTATCTTGGTTTTTTAGTAGACCAACTAAACTTAAACATGATAACTAACTAATTATAATAGATAAGATTAAAAATAGAATTTCTTAATGGAATGGTAGGTTTTATCGAGAGCGGGTAGATGATTTCTTATCCATTTAGTTTTATCTGCACTTCCAATTTATTGGATGTCTATTCACCTATTTCTAGAATGGGTGATTGATAAAATTGATAAAATAAGAAGGGATTTTTTATGGAGTGCTGATAATCCAAAAAGAAAATGTTTAGTTAAATGGGACACCGTTTGTAAATCGAAAAAGGAGGTAGGACTAGGTGTTAATAATTTCCGTAACATGAATATGTTATTACTAGGGAAGTGGTTGTGGAAATTTAAGGATATAAATGATAATTTTGTTTGGAAAGAAATTATTTAAACGTTATTATAATGGTAGTTATAATTTATATCAAATTACACCTAATGTTAATAATAACTTGTCCAATTTTTGGAAATCAATTTTAAAATGTCTTGATATTTTTAACCTTGGTATTAATACAATTGTACATTCCGAAAATAATACAACCTTCTGGAATGATCGTTGGATATCTGTCATTCCACTTAGGTTGAATTTAAGAACTTTTTGAAATTTGTAACTTCAAAAATGCTTTAATTAAAGATGTTTTTTCTCTGAATAATGATCCCCCCTTGGAACTTTAGTTTTAATAGAATCTTAGAAGGTACAACTCTTAGAAAATTTTCTTTATTATGTATAAGATTGAATTTATATAAAATTGATAATGAAAATGATATTAATAATTGGGATTGGGATAAAAGAAAGAAATTCACTTCTAATTCATTATATAAATTTCACAATTTTTCGGGCGTTACTAATAACACTTTTAACCTTATTTGGAAAGCAAATGCACTACCAAATGCTAAGGTTCATATGTGGTTGATCATACATGGGAAGCTAAATACCATTGAACTTTTAAAACGAAAGAATTTTGCCAATTGATAATAAATGTACATTTTGTAACTTGTATTTAGAAAATATTAATCATATATATTACGATTGTAAGGATACTTATTACATTCTTAATAGTACTCTTAAAGTCTTTAACTTTAATTTTACAATTAAAGTTACTGATTGTGATTTTTACTGGAAGAATTTAAGAGTTAAGTTTAAAAGGGATACAGATTTTTACTAGACACTTTATTTACTATAATTTATTGGTTTATTTGGTTTGACAGAAACCAAAGATTATTTAATAATACTGATAGTCATATTAATAAATTGGTAATGAGAACCACATTATTTTATTTTAATTGGATCTCAAATCCAAAATATAAATTGGCAAAAAATAATCATTTTAAAGAATATCTTAATAAGGTTAGAAAAAGCATTGATTTATTTAAACAAAAAAACAATATTTTCAATAGTAATAACTATTGCATTAGCATTTATTCGAATTCAAATGAAGATTTTACAGATTATCCTAATGTACTTTTGATTATAGGAGCATAGTGTTAGTATTATTTTATGATTTTTGTTTTAAATATATAAGTATATAAATACATAATTTATACATATATATATATATGTCTTTTGATTTCATGATCACTGTCTCATAACATAGAAGAAAATTAAGATGGTGCTTAATGAGATCGACTTTATTATTAGTCTAGCATTTATTATATGATCGTTCGATACTGAATTGTAATGGGCAGTGGCGTTGCCGGAGCTCATTCAAGAAGTTACCTTAAGCGGTTGATTTGTTATCTTAGACATTTTCGTTATTATATGTTATGATTTGTTACCTGCCAGGCATATTGGCAGCTCCTTTATTTTTGGCGATATATATACACATGTGTCCCCGCCTCTACTTTAGAGGATCACACATTTCTCTCTAAAAAAATATAATAATTCCTACCATAAATGCCAAAAAATCAATTATTTTGTCATTTCCAAAAAATAATATTATTTTTACTAAAATTCATGTTATTATTATTATTTAAAATTCCATTTTATTTTATAAATAATAATAAACTTCCCTAATCTCAATCAAAGCACAATACATCTAAAACACTATAATAACCAAACATTCATCAATATAACATAACATATATCAAATAAATATGACTTTTCATTAATACATATATATTTTATAACTTAAAATTAATTAATTAAATTAAATAAACCATACCAATGCACTTTTCAAAGAACCTCAGAATTCATCAAACTTAGCACCAAATCGTCCAAAATTCTACCTTGAGTCCGATGGAAGAAACCGCATGTGATCGTAGTTCATATGCAAAAGATAACATGATTATAAGATCTCAATGGCAATATCGTAAATAAGTTAACTGTCCACATTACAATACTAATTAAATAATTTTATCAACAAATCACGCACGTAACTTGTAGCATGCCGCTAATGGGAACCATGAAGCAACCGTTGATCGCGACTTTGGTACCGTTTTCCCATCGCCTCCATGCTCCAATTAACGATTGGAGACCAACGTTATACTCCGCTCGCCTTCCCATTCGATTCCGACCCTACCTAAGATGCCTTGCTATCGCCAGTCAACCAGTGGCAGCCACCGTTGCTATCCTTTTTTATCATATTTTTTATATCTTATAGGCCAATATAGGTCGACCTGAAATAATTGGCCACCACAAATGTGTTTTATTTGTCGTTCTGGATATAATGTTACGTTTCGATCGCTGATTGGTTGTCGTTGCACTCTTGAATCAAAACATGGCATATGGACTGCCAAATCTTTTTTTTCAATTTCTGATCAACTAGAGCATGAGACGAGAAAATGAATTTCTGACGTATCTTCGCCTCATTGAAAGCTTCGAATCCACATATTATATGCTAGGTTTCAACCACTTTGAATTTTAAATGACTTTTAATTAGCGAAAGTCATCCGCCATTAATTGCGATCAAGAGGAATTTCGGGATTAAGGAAGAGAGACTTAGATGGCGGCCACTCTCTAGGATTTTTAAGCGTTATTTAAATAATAATGAGGCAGGTTTAGTTATGTGTAACTATTTGGCCTAATGTGTCTCCGTATTATATTTAAGCACCGTAATGCCTCTATTTTGCAAACCGTAACTTCAAATCCATCAAAATTATATATCAAACCAACCAGCTCAGAGTGAGCTTCACAAAAGTTACAAATACAACACCCAGTTCATTCATATGGAAAAAATTCATTTTTAATTACTTTAATATTAAAATTGTCAAATTTGCAGGTCGTTACATTCTCCCCCTTAAAAGAATTGCCCCCACACTATCCCTAAATACAAACTTCAACAAAATCTATAAATCATAATTATTGGTTTAATCACAAAATATAGGGAACACATCACTCACAAGTTAACTGCTTATAAAGTAGTATATAATAACCATATAGCATTAACCATGATATAATCCAAACTATAGTATATAAAATAGCACTTCATTTAAATAGAGTGAAAATAATATTAATCATAGATTAACTCATATTATACATCTCAATGATTCAAACATAATTGACCATAACAAAGGTCCATAACAAAATTGGTTGATCAAAACATACATATACAAATAGTGAATACATATAAATAAATTATCAATATAGCCGATAAAAAAAGCACGCACACACCCTAATAGGAACCACTACATCATCATACCCATAAATAACATATGTTTGTTAATCCCTCTGTCGACTACATACCATCCTAACATATGTACATTCGGAGTCATTGATGAGCTTCCTTTTAGTCTCATCCTTAAACTAATCGGTGTACCACCTCGTTCTTACACCTTTCAAAATAACTTATGTGCCCGCCCATGGCTACATCCTCAAAATAATATGCACATAGTTGTTGACCTGCCGATTTATCGCTTTAATAAATTATATTTATTTTTAAATTTATGTAAATAAAAGGATAATATTGTTTCAAGTAATAATAAGTAATAATAATCTTATTTTGAATAAATATTTAAATAAATATTTTCCATGAAATTTATATCGATAAGATAGCATTAAATTTAAATAATTGATTTATTTAATTTAAATTGAGATTTAATGATTTAATAATTACTTTAATTATCCAAATAATTATTTTAAATAAGGATAATTCAATTTGAATAGTTATAAAGTGATAATAAATCATTTATAATCTTCAACAGTAGCGGCGTAGTGGTAGAGACACTTACAACCTGTTAATGAGGTCACGAGTTCGATACCCACCTGCCATACTCCCTCAAGGCGGGAAGTTGTGTTTCCTGTTAAATCCAACTAAACATGGTTAGGAAATGAATGCTCATTGTTGGGCTAGCTAACCTCCCATTTTTGGCTATGGTTGGACTAGCTGGGTTGGGGCTCTACTCTTCGAAGTGGGGTTTTAAAAAAATAAATCATTTATAATTGTTTCATAAAGAGATATAATTGATTTAAAAATATAAGAAAAAATCGATATCGTTTTATCGGTATAATAGCAATTACCATAAATAATTTTTTATATTAATTTATATGGTTTTATAATTCAAATGAGATCATTTTAATTAGTTTAAAATGATAAGAAATTAATTTTTTAATTTTTTTCACAAATATATGTACGTTAAAGTATAAGTGAAAATGTGACCAATAATCGGTTCTCCGGATTTCAACGGTTTAACTAACGAAAGTTTTTCAAAGACTTTCGAAGTGTTTTGCATCTACATGTACATGACAACATGCACATATATACATGAACATGTACATATATAAATATATATCACAAAAACGATTAAATAATTCAAAAGCTTAACCTTTATGTGACCATAAAGCAACCATCACTCCACAACACCACACCATCACCTCACATCAACCATCTAATGGCTTTGGGGGGAGGGGAGCCATGCGCTAGGGGCTAGAAGGGGGGGTGTGGGATAGGGGCATTTAGGTAATTATACAATTCAATATTTTATCCTAAGGTTTTTCCTATAAATACCACCCCTTTTCTCACAAATTCCTAATACCATTTAACTTCTTCTTCCTCCTTTTTTTCAAGCTTTATAAGAGCTCTCTAATGGCTTCTTATTCAAAAAAATATATAAATAAAAGTTAGAAAAAATTACCACAAATAAAAGAAGAAAAGGATATATACTAGTTTATAATATCAATCCACTTCAAGATTAGTCTGAAACCCCTCCACTTCTCTTCCAAAATCAATGACCACTACCCCACACCACCTTGGCCATTAGTTCCATCTCCACCAAGGCTAGGCCGAGCTCCTCCTTGGGTCATAGGCTTGATTTCGTTTGCTTTTGTTCGATCGTATCGGAGCTATAGCCGATTTTTATTAGCTCGAAGGGAAAATGAAGGTGAGAACTCCTAAACTATTATATTACATTTTGGATGATGATATGATATTTGCAATGGATGTTTATTTTGCTCTGATCATTAAGTTTGGTTGTTTAAATATGTATGTTGAATATATATGCAAGTCACGAAAATACACGTCGATAAGCACAAAGGAAATCATTTTCCTTGAATTAATGAAATGGTATGTATGAAATGTTAAACCTCTTTAAAAATGGTTTAAAATGAGTTTGAAATGTTTTATAAACATTTAAAAGTGTTATGGTGAAGTTTGAATGATAATTGAAAATATAGTCAAAAATAGGCGCGTCGCGTAACGGCAGTTCGCGATTTCGTGCCATAAAAGTCAAGCAAGTGTAAAAGATGGAATATAGCTCAAAATTTTTTGAAATGAGAATTTTCTGAACTATTATATATATAGTATTCCAATGGAGAAAGAAAATCGAGATTTCGATAAGTAGATTTTGAGATATGAGTAAAACAAGTTTTTCGTAAAATCGCGGTTTTGCAGTTCGGGATCCAAAACTAGATTTCTTAGAAAATGATGTTTTAAAATTGTTTTAAAATGTGGAATAAATCTTTTAAAATATTTTAAAAGTGATTTGAGTAATAAAAATGAATTTTCAAATAATAAAAAGTCATTTTGACCAATATAGCTTTAAACTTAACAATTCTTTTCCAAATCGTTTATAAATGTTTTCAAATGAATAATTAAGTGTTTTAATAGTGATTTGGAAGTTTAGTAGTTGTTTAAAAGGAATTTAAATAAATGTTTAAAGAAAAGCTATTATAGTTAAGTGGTTTAATCTTGGCTCTAAAAGCTGACGAGTAGACTGGATTTTTCTATTCATGAGATCCGGATGTGAGGTGCTTATACTAAGGAGATGTTCAGCAGCAACTAGTGCCCTAGCTCACCTGGCTCTTCCCTGGGCGAGGGATAGATAAGGTTGAAATGTCGGAAACAAGTCAGGTATAAAAAGATTTAAATTAAATTAAACACAACTTTGATTTTATGGATGATCTTCTTATACTTGGTGTTAAAGCCCGAAGAAGTTACTCATACTATTAGTGGAATTTAAAAGGTGATTTCACCGTTATTCCGGCTACAGTATTTGTCGAATATGGGAATTGATATTGAGTAGAATTAGTTGATTTTTATAGATTCTGCTCACTTAATATTTATTGGTTTTGGATTAACATCCTAGATAACATGGTATTACCTCAATCAAAATTATGAATTTTTAATTAAAAAATCTTTGTTAAAGATTTAAATGAAATGATTTTGGAAACGTTCTCCTAAGTGAAAAATGAAATGATTTGGAATTATTCTAAGATAAAAAAGGTTTAAATTAACCAAAAGAATTTGATAAGAGAGGTTTAATGATTCCATATATATCGGAAAGAATATTTTATAAATATATATCTCCAAAAGAGATTTTAATAAAAAGAACTAAATAAATTAAAGAACGATTCTCTATTCACAGAACCTCTTTTTATCGATGATTGGTTTGGAGAAACCAGGGTCAGGTCTGGGGAAATTCCTACTAGAAAAGCACTTCGAACTGATGTATGCGTTCAAAAAATGAAGACATGATAAAGAAAATGAAGGATGAAGACCGAGGATTTTAATTTCTGGAACTCTTTGGGTTACAAGGACTTTTCGCTACTAATCCTTGGGTTAAATTCCAGCAGGATGTGGTAGGAGGGTGCCTTCAGTTTCGTTCAATCCTAGAACGGACTCGTATGGATGGATTTCTGACATTGCATTCTTAAGATATCATCGTTGACTTTTATAAATGTACATCTATTTGGTGGCGGAGAAGGTAATTTCTCTTAGCTTAACACCGTTTTCTAAGACGTATGAGCTCGGTGGTTGTATGTTTGTGGAAGTCAATAGTGATCGATGGAATGGCAACGTGGCATTCAAAGTGAAATGTTCAAAGTAAAATGTAATCGTTACCTCAAGCCTCACACCCGAAAATGGCAAAAACAGAGTAAATGCAGCAAGGCTATGTGGTTCGCAACCATTAGGATATGATCATCCCCTTCTAGATATATTTATTCCTGCTATGACATTCGGGTTTTAAATTATTGTGGATGTATGATGAGAGGGCCCTTGGATAGGTTGGTAACGACCGGAGTGATGACATATTCGGTACTATCTAGAAAGAGGTAGGCCGGTCTTATGTTGGTAGAGGACCATCAGTTGGGCCTTGGTACATTCCTCTAAAGATGTACTACCAGAAGGTAGTTCCTTCACCTGGTCATTTGTGTGGAAATCCATTCTCTAATTAGTGCCTGCCATTTTGTTTGTAGAACCCGCGTTTGTGGCTAGTATGCTGCAATTTAATTTAATAATGTAACAATTTCGGCTAAAATTAATAAGTTTACTTGCAAATGTTTTTAAAGGAATGCCATTAAAAATAATATCCCTTATTTTTACGTAATAATGATTTGGTTATCATAAGGTAAAAACCCATTCCGTATTTATGTGCGGCGTGGTCTTATGAGATGCCCTTTTGTTTTCAAAACGTGTATTTTGAGTTCTCACACCAGTCCCATGACCGACCCGAGTTTTATTTCCCTTTTCCTTAAACTTTGGCTGCCCTAATTTTCCCGAGGTAGCCTAGTAGTCAGGTTTAGTTTCAATGAAATCTGAAGGGAGCTCGAAGCATGGAGTTACAAGATTTTTCCGAAGATTGTTTCCACCACATTTGTGTACTATAGTATTCCGCATTTGTAAGGACAGAATTTATAATTGTCCATGTTTTTAACTCTGATAAATGTATTTAAATTTTCGCTGTAAAATTTATATTGAAATAACATATGTGAGATTCTGTTCTGCCTTTATTTTTCTTTCTTACCCTTGAGAATTCGCTTCTCCGGCACTTGGATTTATGACACGTGAATACCAAGGATTTATTAGTGTCGATTTTCGAGAATCGAAGAAACGAGTCCTCACACTAGTCATGACTACATGCTTAAAGTAATATGGCCATCTACTCATGCTACAACTACTTCAATCCTTGATTCTCAAACCCACATAATAAGGTCTCTTCCAAATGACCAACATCACAAGGTCAATGAATATCCACCATCACAATGGTATTGTACTTTGGGATGATGGCACATAAGACCAATCTCATACGACCAACAAATACTTAACATCATAAGAGCATCATGGCTACATGAATGCCTGAACCACGCTACTTAAATGGCAAGGACCTAAACCACTATCATAAGGTCCAGGGCAGTCACATTTTAAAATCAACGGTGAGCGTCCTCACTTATCCCTTCTTTGTGAGCATACATCAAAGCCTTTGGTCATCATCGATTCTATGGAGAATGCGTCATCATGCTAATCATGAGCTCACCACATCGAACACATCCTTATGGATCCTCATCACGACTCCCATCATCAAGTCGTCATCATTGAAACCCCTCTTGACATCCTTTTTAAGTCATAAAATCATCTCGTTCCAATCCTCCTACAGTGATTTCTCCATTTGATGACTGGGATATCCCATCCAAAATACCAAAGAGGGACCTGCTAGCGAGGAGAGTTCCCATATATCTTGAAAGTAAAACATTTTCTTTTGCATATCAAAGTTTCCTTCTCCTTCGAAATAAAAATATTATATTTTTCTTCCTAAAAATACCACCATCAATTTGTAAAACAATTTCCCAAAATATTTTCCACCATTTTAAACTAATTCAAAATAATTTTGAGAAATCATTATTTTATATGTATCGAATTGTAAAAAAAAATCAAAATTGAAACTCTTTGTTTTAAAACATTTATGGAAGTCGTTAATCATTTGTGTAAAATTAGGTTTCGAAACACACATTTAAAAACTCCAAATAATGAACCTCCTACCTACCCTTGATTCCTCAATGGTACCTATCAAGCCTTTAGTCAACAAAATCCTCAAGTCACGGTTACTCATCTTCAAGGAAAATCTTTACATCTCTTAGTCAATTCTAATATCCAGTCTTCCTCGGCTTAGATAACTATATTATCCCATTATGACTAAATAAAAAATGTCCATTAACATCTTGCTAGTTTCTCCTATGTCCATCCTACTAAAAGACAACATTAGATAACAACATCATTGTACAACTATCAACACATAACAATAAATTTAACTTAACACATGTTATAAACAATTACAATTTTTTCAAACAACAAGCAACCAAGCGAACAAGTAGACAACTAAACAAACACCAACCAATCAAACAAACAAGTGACAAGCAAAAAATTAATAATAATTAAATCAACCATAGTAAGACAAACAATCAACAACATAATATAAGCAAGAGAAATAAAATTAAACAAGCATGACATGAAGTAATAAGTAACATAGGCAAACAAGCAGTACCATTTTCTCAATCATAATTAACTTAAAAAGCAACAAATCAATATAAGCAATTCAACCAAAGAAAGCAAACCCAAAAAGGTCATCACCCCACATATTAAAGTGAGTGGTTATAACAACCTGCACCATAATGGGTCTGAATTTTTGCTAAATCGAAAACCTAAGTCCACTAGAGTACAGATCGTTGGTATTAGTATCCTGTAAATAAGCAAAAGTATATCAGAGAATTATTGATAAAAAACTCACATCTAAATGGTAAAGTGTAATAAAACATATGTTTACTAATTAACCAAGGCTAATACCTCCGGTACCTTGTACACATGTCAGTACTGAGCATTCATAGGGAAACTTGTCTATCCTCTATTACCGCCTTATACCAGTATTTGTCCCTCTAAATCTATCATATGGGTTGTAATCAGAACAATGTTCTGGTGACTGGTAAATTACATACTTTATACATAACACTAGTTTATGCCGATTGCCTTCCATTACGTGTTATGTCTATACCATTCAAACCTAGTCGTCTTGACTTCATGTACACTTATGATACTCCCCACCTACTTGAGGTATAAAATAACTACATATGTATATATATATATATATATGTGTGTGTGTGTGTGTGTGTGTGTGTGTGTGTTTGTGTGTGTGTGTGTACCACAGTCCCACAAGGACCATGATACATTCCCTGATAGTATCCATAACTCTGCACCTACGCCAAGTATCTACCATCTACGTCACGACCGAATTGTCCATGTACACCGGGGATCTTCCCGTTAGTGCCTTATAACAACATTACAATTATTAGTTGTATTCTAACCTTGAAGACTCGTCTAAGGGTTATTTGGCCTTGCCTCCTAACAATAAACAAAACAACCAATTTTGAGATGGTGCGTGCCCTTTACGAAATATACACTAGTAGGAGGTGTAGTCCGTTTAGGCATAACCCACCCAAATCTTCTTAATGACTGCTCCAGGACTGAAGATGCTCTCGACCAATGTGTACAACCCTAGTCCTCACATATATGGTACTCAACTTGCTGACATATCACCGAGTCTGCGCTTAACGTCCCATTTAGATTGTCTAATACAATCAAGGAAATGCCCACTTCCTACTTAATAACCCCTATAAGGATTGAAGCAGACCCAAATTAGCCCTTTTACACTTCAAACCGTAGAAAACCCACTTTGGTGTATTCCCTTCACCTATACGCAAATGTATAATTCTACTGGCCCTACGGTTGGAGTGTCTCATAGCATTACAATATACACACAACTGCTGGTAACTGTTTTCAAAGCATAGACTTCTATTGTGAAACATTACTGACCTCACATTCCAACCCATACTAATGACTATTTCATTTTTAGTTAGTCTAAGTTATTGATTAGATTCAATAATTCACACCCGTCATAAATGCATACTTGAGGTCGTATAAGTTTATTTAATTACTACGCCTTATATGTTTAACTATTAATATTCAGTTATTTTTACATAACTTACTTCTTATTTCATTAACGTCGTTTAATATCATTTACTGCTTACTTCTAATTTAATAGATTAAGTATCTTTTACTGCTTAACTTCCACTTAACACTATTAGATGTAATTTACTATTCTTTTTCAACTATTAGCTATTTTTTTTATTATTATAACTTCTTAATTACTTATTTCATTGCTTTACTTACACTTCATTGCTTGCTGTTTATTTTCTAACTTATCTTAATTCACATATATTAGATTTACAATTAAATTGTTGTTATTATCTTTACTATACTTTGGTTTATACTTAGGAATTTCTGCATTTTAATGCGTTGGACTTACATCTTCCTAAAATGAAACTTAGCACTGTAATTTTCCGTAAATAATCTAAAAGAGGACTCGTGTGATGTTTGGAATTACAAGGAATTATCTTTTTTTTGTAATTATTGAAATAAACAGTACAAAATACAGTAAACATCCCTATTCTGTACATTTCTTTCTTTTAGTCATATTCGTTTTTATTTCAAACAATACTTTTATTCACAATTATAAAACTGGATAATTTATAGAAATTTACATCGCAACACACTTCATTCCAATGAATTAAAATACTACTTAAATTCCAATCCAGCTTATAACAACTTCCAATTCATATTTACTAACATATATCATTCAACTAACAAACCTTGAATTATTATGTAATCTCATTAATGAATTATTTCATAAATTTAGGGACTAATTTCACCCTTAGTTTCCATATTGAATTATATACAATATTTAATCAAAGTCAACATGTAGGCATAGTTCTCAAATTCGTTACATACGTATATTTGAGCATACCACTCCAAAATTTACATTTAGGTATACATGGAATAGATTTACAACGATATAAATTCAATACTATATAAAAATACATAATTTCCACTCTCCTCTAAGCTTCAAGATCTTCAGATCTGAATCATATTATTGTAGGTTGACTCTCTTTCTTTCTACCAAAATATATATCAAAAGCATATACATATTTATTAGAAATTTAGATTTGAGAAAATATTTGAATTTAATTTAGATTTTGTAATGATCCGGAATTTTATCACATTAATTTTGGAAATATTTAATTAATTTTAAATATTCGAATTTGAATTTAAATTATAATAAAATACATGTTTAAAATAATTCCCCGATATTTAATGATTTATTTTTAATTTAATTTTATAGGATTTTTCATAATTTTTATTTTGGAAAATAACTAAACTTTCATTTGACGTGTTTTATCGCAAACGTTGGTATTTTTGAATCTACATAGATTTGGTTAACCGGTGTATTTTATAATTGTTTTGTGATCGCATAGCATAGTTTTGCATGATCGTATTTTATATTTGGCGTTCGCCGCTCATACGTGAACGAGATATTGTGAATGGCGGGTTACCCTAAAACTTTTCAAAATTCAAATATATAAACACACACAACACTTTATTTTCACCAAAATCTTTGCATATCTTTTGATCATGACTCTTTGGTTAACTTGCAAAATTTGTTTAACATAAGAAATCTTGTATATCTTAGGGGTAAATTGGTGTATTGATTTGTTATTAAATCGAAACATATTTATGCACATTTTTTATACTTTCCTTTCTTTACTTCACTGCAAATGCACAAAGCCTCTTTTCTTCCTCCTTCATTTATAAACTAAAAACTTCATTCACTTCATACTACCCATTGTTTGTATACATGAGCCTATGAAGATATCATCTACATATAACATTCATGAGTGAGTTAGTGTGTTCGGAGAATGTATGGGGAAGGCGTTGTAGCTCTCATGTTGGGTTGTTTTGTGGGATAAGCATGGAAGGAAGAGGGTAGCTGGCGCATAAAGGAAGAATGGGAGTTCGGGGCCTTGGATCATGACTAGGTTTTAGCTCTTGTGTGTGAGTAGGTGGTGGAATGTGTGCAGGAGTGTAGAGGGGTCGATGATGAGGCGAGTGATAGTGGAGTTTGGAGCAAAAGGTGGTCGAGGGTAGTGGAGCGGAGAATGGAGTGGCAATGGTGGCATGGGCCAAGGATGGGCGAGGCACGGTGGTTCGTGAATGGGCCAAGATGTTGTACTTGGAGGCTTAAGTTTGAATAGAAGAGAGAGAGAGGAATTGTGTGCTACTGTTCATTGTACTAGGATTTGCAAATAAGTCCTAGAAAATATGGACAATTGCATATGAGGGAATGGGGAGGCTACATATTTCAAGTGATTCAGGTATATGCTATTTGAGCTTGTGGGCCGAGCCCATGTTGCATTTAGGTGAGGATAATTTCTATTTAAATTTGTTTAAAGTGTGTGAACCTCAAAATTTAATATCTCATCTGTTTTAAGTCCGACTGACATGCGGGTTTTTGTGTTGGACTCATATAGTCCATTAAAACTTTGTAGTTTAATTTGTTGATAGATTTGGTGGTGTATAAATTTATGACATAATAATAGGGTTTGAATTTAATTACGTTATTTTTAATAATAACATCGTTAAATTAATTATACATTATCGGTGAAATCTATTTAGCAAAATAATACACCGATTGTTAAATTAAATTTAAAAGATTATTTTGGACATCTATTTAGCAGAATAAAACACCGTTATAATATAAGTAAATTGCGTAGCTTTTTGATGACCTCTATTTAGCAGAATAAATTATGTTCTTCTACTATATTAAATTGGACATTTAATCAGATACCAGTTAATTAATATGTGGATTAATTAATATTGGATAAGTGATGGATTGACTAGTGATTGTGAATTGATGGTTTTATTTACATATATGGCGCTTATGTAAATATTAGTTATATGACTTGGAAGGTCAATTTGAATTTAATGGTAGTTTGACTAAGTACCATTGTGATCACTAAGTTCTTTTCGAATTTTTAAGTAATGGATTTGAATTTAACTCCAAGTTTATATCAATTTAATATTAAGATTTTTTATAGTTTATAAATTATTTTCATTTTTTTATTCAAGACGTTTAAGTAATTTAAATTAATTTTATTATCAATGTTATTTGAGGTTATTTAATTTTGGTATCAATATTGGTTTAAGTTAATTAATTGAATTAATTATGGTCTAAGTTAATTATTTTGATTCATAATATTTTAAAATTAATTATTATTTATTTAATAATGATATTTAAAGGTTTAATAATTATTTATGATACCTTAAGAAATTAAATATTTAATTAATGGTATTTAAATTTAATCAAGTGATGTGATTAATAATGATTAAAGATTAATTAATTGATTTAAGTAATTGTGTTTAGTAAAAGAGTTTAAATAAATAGGGTTATATAAAAAAATTTACTTAATGAAAAAGGGATATGAAAGGAGTTTATGAATGGTATTTTGTAAAAGAGATTTTAAATGATATATTTATGGATAGATTCATAAATAGTAATTTACAAATAAATGAATATATGTATAAAGTGATATTTTAAAGATAACATAGATTGTGTTAAATATAGATATAAGATTTATAAAAATGGGTTTTTGGATTACAAAATGATTTTTATAAAGGATTTTATAATAAGATGTGTACAAAAGAGTTTATAAATAGAAACAGTTTTATAAATGGAAGGAATTTTATAAATCATTTTTGAGATTTGTAAAAGAAGTTTTATAAATTAAATTTGAATTTTATAAAGGTATTTCTAAATATGAAATGGGCTTGTAAAAATGGTATTTTATAAAGAAATGCGATTTGTTTTTGACTACTAATCCTTTTTAATTATGGTGGTATGGAAATGTTCTTTCCATACTTAACACCAGAGGATAAGTGGTTTGGTTTTATAGTAAGTAGTGTTTTAAATGAAATTTGTTTGGCCCATTTAAATATGAATTTGGAAAGAGAAAAACCTTCCTTAAGTTTTGTTAATATACTTATACCATTGAGATAAGTATATGGTTATATTTTCTAAGTATTGAAAATTCAATGGTTTGTAATATACTTGTACCAATTAGATAAGTATATGAATGTTTTCCAAGTATTGGAAGGAGTATAAGAGTTTGTGAAAATATCTTTTGCAAATTTATTTTGAATCAAAAATTTGGAAGGTGATTTTGAAATGATTTATTAATAGAGGCTTAGTGGATCCCATATTGACTTAAATCTATGATGATTGTTGCTTATTTGATAGTTAAATAGCCGACTATCAAATCTTTGTCAAAATATGACTTTGGAAATATCTAGGAGAAACATGGGGGTTATATGGCATAGTTATCTTTGACGATGTTGTACTGTGCGTATAAATCTCGTTTTGTTCTTCCAGGACAAAGATAGGGAGATCCATTCACTTAAATGGTTAGGGGGTGATCCTCGCTCCTATGTATTGTCTGTATGTCTCCAAAAGAACCAGAGTTGAGTTTACCGAAAATTAACGAATGTTGGTTCGAAGAGATCATAATCGGATATGGTGAGTACATGGCAAGGGTGATAGGTGGTTCTCATTTTGTAAACTGTGACGAAGCTTAGACTATTACCCCTACATATCCCTCTAGGGGTTTGTTGAGACGGTCAAGAGACTGGCCGTAAAATCAGATTCCGGGTTACCATTTGTAGTCACCTCCAGGATATGGAGAACGTTATAGTTGGTATCAGAGCTGAAGGTTAAGCGAGAACCTTGGTTTTGGTAGGGTTAACTCATTAGAGATAGGGTAAGTGACACCCAAGAGTGAGTTTGAGCGTATATATATATACGAGAGTGTATTTGTTAGTGCTATAATATTGTTTTATATTGTGTTGATTGGTCTGTTGAGTGGCTTATAAATCCTGATCGATATGCTTGATCAATATTGTCGATAAGGGTTTTTAAACGCTCGAATAAGATAAACCGACATAGTATAGTTTTAAAATGGGTAAATGAAATAACTTACCTAGATTATATTTTATATATAAAAGATTAATAATTTTTTAAAATTTAATATAGTTATTAAGTAATGTTTGTTTTTTTTGGAAATGGTAATACTTGATTATTATCATTTATTGTTTCATTGGTTGTGCTCGGTCAGTTTATGAGTAGTTCAGCCTTTTCATTGCATGGGTTGGGTAAATAGAATTGGGGAAAACATTGAATCGAACATCTTGTAAATTATGTTTCACAATTAGACTATAAGGCATTCGATGATAATATTAGGTTAAAATTCGGGATTTAATAATTGATGTTTAATAAAGGAGGTTAGAATATTTTAGGATAAATATTTGAGAAAATGACTTTATATAAGAAAATGATCTTATAAATTTAATTTTTATAAGTATGGTTTATAAACAAAAAGGATTTAAAAACTGAGAATTTGAGAACTAAAATCCTGACATTTTGCAAAATTTTTTTTCAACGTTTTGGAGAAACTATTAATAATATTATTTGGAAGTATTTATAAATAGAAATATAAAATGGATTTAAAAGGAGATAAGAAAACACTGAACTCACTTTGGTCATCGAAAAATAATTCTGGTGATGAGTGCAGTATCATCGCCGTTCATTTTCGACTTTCTAAGTGGTAGATTGCTACCCAAGTAGTTTTGCTTCATAATTAGAACAGATTTTATTTTAAATTCCAAAAGTAATTTGACATATACAAAAGGAGATAGGCATATTAATATTTTTTCAAATCAATTTGAAATAAAACTCGAGGATTTAATTCTTAAGTTTTTGGTTGAGTATTATATGGACTCAAGTATCATATGCATTATAGTAGGTTGATTATGCATTCTGTTACAATATGTTGTTTGGATGTTTCATTTAAATGGAATTTTCGATGCTTTGGGACCGTAAAAAATTTCCTAGTTAATTGAGAAGTTAAAGTTAAGTGTTTTGATGAGATTATAAGAAAATAAGATTTTGTAATTTATAAATTCAAGGAGATAGTAAGTTAAACTAGTTTGTAATTTGATGAGCATCTGGTTAAGTAAAACAAATATGATATTGTATATATACTTTTAGGATTTGAAGGGTATTATGTGAATATGAACTCGAGTTAGAAAATGTTAATAAACTTAAGTTAAGATTTTATGAAATGTTTCTATAAATATTTTTAGAAGTAAAATGAAATTCGTGTAAGGGACCAAGAAGAATAAGTACGTAAGTTCTACGTAGATCATTTTGTTCGCATAACTGTTCTCGATCCGAGATTCTAGTAAGCAACTTTTAGGTGACTCACATCATTTTGGATAAGGATTTATCACTTGATTCTTGACTACAAACACTTGATGAGGGTTCTAAGTATGGAACCAAAGTTTTCTATCATAGATTATGGCAATGCAAGGAGAATAGAGGTTCTTAATCAAGGAGCCTGATCAGAGTCCGCACTAAGTAATCTAGTGAGCGATACTAGTTCGGAAGAAAAGTTATGTATTCGAGTAAATAATCGGATCAAATATTGCATATGGATGATCTGTACATCATACGTGTTTATGGAAAATATTAAGCATTTTATGTGGCCTTATTTCTTTATGGGTTTAATAGAAATGGAATTTCGGGGACCAAATTCATTTAAGGGGGAAAGAATGCAACGACAGGGAATTTTATCACTTTAATTTTGGAAATATTTAATTAATTTTAAATATTTGATTTTGAATTTAAATTGTAATAAAGTATATGCTTCAAATAATTCCTCGATTTTTAATGATGTATTTTTAATTTAATTTATAGGATTTTTCCATAATTTTTATTTTGGAAAATAATTAAACTTTTATCTGGCGTATTTTACGGCAAACGTTGGTACTTTTCAAACTACACAGATTTAGTTAACCGGTGTATTTTATAATTGTTTTTGTAATTGTGTTGCATTGTTGTGCACGATCGTATTTTTATTTTTGTCGTTCACAGCTCATATGCGAACGGGATATGCTTTGGCGAGTTGCCCTAAAACTTTTCAAAACTCAAATATATAAACACACACAAAACTTTATTTTCACTGAAATCTTTGCATATTCCTTGATCATGACTCTTTGGTTAACTTGCAAGATTTGTTTGACTTAAGAAATCTTGTATTTTTTAGGGGTAAAGGGATGTATCAATTTGTTTATAAATTTAAACATATTTGTACATATTTTTTTCCATACTTTCCTTCCTTCACTACACTGCAAATGCACAGAGCCTCTTTTATTCCTCCTTCATTTATAAAATAAAAACTTCATTCCCTTCATACTACCTATTGTTTATATACACAAGCCCACGGAGGTATCATCTACTTATAATATTCGTGTGTGAGTTAGTGTGTTTGAAGAATGTATGAGGAAGGTATTGTAGCTCTTGGGTTGGGCTGTTTTTTAGGATGAGCATGAAAGGAAGAGGGTAGCCGCACGTGAAGGAAAAAGGGGAGTTCAGGGCCTTGGATCATGACTTGGTTGGAGCTCATGTGTGTGAGTAGGTGGTGGAATGTGTGTCGGGGTGTAGAGGAGTCGATGGCGAGGCAAGTGGCACTGAGGTCGGGAGCTAAAGGTAGCCAAGGGCGGTGGAATGGCAGTGGTGGCATAGGCCATAGATAGGCCGAGGCATTGTACCTGGAGGCTTGCGTTTGCATAGAATAGAGAGAGAGGAATTGTGTGCTACTGTTCATTGTGCTAGGATTTGCAAATAAGTCCTAGAAAATATGGACAATCGCATGTGGGAGAATATGGAAACTAAAGATTGCAAGCTGTTCTGGTATATGCTCTTTGATCTTGTGGGCCGAGCCCATGTTGCATTTGGGTAAGGATAATTTCTATTTAATTTTTTTTTAATTTGTTTAAAGTGTGTTTGAACTTAAAATTTTAATATCTCATCCGTTTTAAGTCCGATTGACACATGGGTTGTGTTAGACTCTTCTAGTCGAGTACAACATTGTAGTTTAATTTGTTGATAGATTTGGTTGTGTATAAATTTATGACACAATAATAGGGTTTGAATTTAATTACATTATTTTTAATTAATAATAATGTCGTTAAATTAATTATACCTTATTGATGACGTATATTTGGCCAAATAAAACACCAATCTATTAAATTAAATTTAATAGATTATTTTGGACATCTATTTAGTGGAATAAAACATTGTCTGTTATTAGTAAATTGTGTAGATTTTTGATGACCTCTATTTAGTAGAATAAATCCCCATTCTGCTACTATATTAAATTGGACATTTATTCATATACCAGTCAATTAATATATGGATTAATTAATACTAGATAAGTGATGGATTAACCAGTGATTATGAATTGATGGCTATATTATATGATGCTTATGTAAATATCAGTTATGTGACTTGAAAGGTCAATTTGAATTTTTTGGTAGTTTGATTAAGTACCATTGTGGTCATTAAGCCCTTTTCGAATTTGTTTAAGTTATGGATATGAATTTAACTCCAAGTTTATAACAATTTAATATTAAGTGTTTATTCAATTTATAAATGATTTTCATATTCTTTATTTAAGATGTTTATGTAATTTAAATTAATTTTGTTATCAATGTTATTTGAGGTTATTTAATTTTATTATCAATATTGGTTTTAGTTAATCAATTGACTTAATTATGGTTAAAGCTAATTAATTATTTTGATTCATAATGTTTTAAAACTAATTACTATTTATTTCATAATGATATTTAAAGGTTCAATAAATAATTTTATTTATGACATCTTAATAAAATTAACTATTTAATTAATGGTATTTAGATTTAATTAAGTGATGTGATTAATGATGATTAAATGTTAATTAATTGATTTAAGTAGTTGTGTTTGAATTAATAATATAATTTAAATAAATAGAGTTATATAAGAAATTTTACTTAATGAAAAGGGGTTTAGCAAAGGAGTTTATAAATGATATTTTGTAAAAGAGATTTTAGATGATATTTTGAAGGAGAGATTTATAAATGGTAATTTATAAATATAAGAATGTATGTATAAAGTGATATTTTAAAGATAACAAAGATTGTGTTAAATATAGATATAAGATTTATAAAAATGGGTTTTTGGATTATAAAATAACTTTTATAAAGAAATTTGTACAAATATTTGTATAAAAGTGTTCATAAATTGAACAAGTTTTATAAATCGAAGGAATTTTATAAATCATTTTTGTGATTTGTAAAAGAAGTTTTTATGAATTAGTTTGGAGATTTATAAAGGTATTTGTAAATATGAAATGGGATTATGAAAATTGAATTTTACGAGTTTTGTTTATCAGTCCTTTTTAGTTATGGTGGTATGGAAACATTCTTTCTATATTTAACACCGAAGGGTAAGTGGCTTGGTTTTATAGTAAGTAATATTTTAATGAAATTTGTTTGGCTCATTTAAATATGAATTTGGAAAGAGAAAAACCTTTCTTAAGTTTTGTAAATATGTTTATACGTTGAGATAAGTATATGGTTATATTTTCTTAGTATTGAAAATTTAATGGTTTGTAATATACTTATACCAATGAGATAAGTATATGAATGTTTTTCAAGTATTAGGAGCACAAGGGGTTTGTGAAAATATCTTTTGTAATAGTATTTTGAATCAAAAATTTAGAAGGTGATTTGATTAATAAAAGATTTATTAATAGAGGCTTAGTGGATCCCATATGGACTTAATTCTATGATGGTTGTTGTTTATTTGATAGTTAAATAACCGACTATCAAATCTTGGTCAAAATATGACTCTGGAAATATCTAGGAGAAACATGGGAGTTATATGGCACAGTCATCTTCAATGATGTTGTACTGTGCCTATAAATTTTATTTTGTTCTCCTAGGACAAAGATAAGGAGATCCTCCAACTTAAACAGTTAGGGGGTGATCCCTACTTCTATATATTGTCTATATTTCCAAAAGAATTGGAGTTGAGTATACCGGAAACCAGCGAATGTTTGTTCGAAGTGACCAGGATCAGATAAGTATGAATTATCTGAAATCCACTTCGATCCAACTCAAGCATTCGAATTGAAGACATCATGAAGACAATGGGATCGAAGAGGTAGCTCTTGAAGTACAAGGGCTACTTGCTACTAATTCTGAGGTTGATTCCAAAATGGATGTTGTAGAAGTAGTGTCTTCGGTTTGCAACTTGTATGGATGAATGCTTGGTATTGCATTGGCGCTTGGAAGGCAGTGTTAGCATTCCAAGTGGGAATCGCTAAGAGAGGAAAAAGTAATCATGAGCTCACAAGCCTCATAACCAGGTGATGACTAAAACATGGGTATGCACCAGAGCTATGTAGTTTGCTACCGTTAGGAGCAGTCATTCCTCAATATAAAATCGATATCTATAGATTTGATAAGCATGCGAGAGTCGGGCCATGGCTGGTGCACTTTGTTTTTGAGTTCTGGTCAGAGGGAATGATCTAATCTAGCCTGTCATGTTAAGGGGCAGTTGGCTTTGTGTTGGCAGGGGGTCCATGTATGGCCCTTAATACATCGTTCTAGAGGTGTCGTGTGGTGGGCGGTACCCTAGTAGCCCAGTCATTGATGGAAATCCAATCTCCAGTACGTGCCTTTTGGTTTTGATTGTAGAACTTATTACTGTTGAATGTAATTATGGTAACCATTCTAGATATTTTATATATTTATTTTCTCCCTTAGACATTATTATAATATCACACAAGGTTTTCTGTAGAAATGTTTTGGTTTTCGTAAGGTAAAACTCGTCCGTGTTTATGTGCGGCGTGGTCTTACGAGATACCTATATTTCAAAAGATTTTATGACATTAAGTAACCCATTTGATTGTGTTTCTCACACTGGTTTTACTAGACTGACCTGGGCATTATTTTCCTATAATGCTCCGGTCAGCCCGAGCATATTTTTCTAGATTTAGCTGGACATTTTGGAGATTTCAGAGGACGAGCTAGATGCCTCCAAGGCGTACTTTCGTATTTTTTTTTATCTTCCGCTATTTGTTCTTGTTGTATTTATCGGCAATTATAAGGATATATTTTTTTAACTTTAATATATGTATATTAAAGTTTAGTTTTTCTTTTGTAAAGATCATTTGTATATTAAATATTACTCGTCACGTTTGTGTGATATTTTATTCTGTCTTTTCTTTCTTTCACCCCAATGATCTGTCTTTCCGGTGCTTAGATGTTCAACACTTGAATACCATGAATGTATTAATTTCGACTTCTAGGGATCGAAAAGACGAGTTGTTGCAGATTTGGATTTGGATTTATAATTTACCTTGGCTTTGGCAATTTGATTTGATCTTATTCTTCTTCTCTATTATTCTCCACTATTCTTCATATATATAGATATAGTTTATACAGATTTTAGAATTTGTGGAGAAAAGAAAATGGTTTAGCTTCGCCGTAGCTTTAGAAAATATGAGAAGAAAATTGAGGGTTAGGCCTGTATTCATAGGGGTTCCAATCAATGCCGGTCGTTATATTAGATTACATCAAATCTAGGTCGTCTGGCCTATGTTCAATACACAGCTGCTATCCTACCATCGGTCGACCCCTATAATACTTCTGGTCGACTGCTAACGGTCGACCGTCCTAATAAGGAATCAACCGGTTGCCTATTTATGTTAGTCACTGATTTTTGTATGTTTTTTCACTAACTGAAACGATTTGGTCGTTCTGATTAAACGTTAATTCTTCTTAAACGTTAAGTAACTGTTAACGTTAACTATGTTAATCAATTATATTTATTTCTCTAATTGCATATATAATTATTTCGATCTAAATTCTTCAAACATTGATAACTTTCAGTTTGGATTCCGATCATTTATGCATGAAAATTGATCAAAAAATCGCCACTAGCAACCCGTTGCAAGTTTCGTAGCAAATTTTGACGTTTGTGAAAATCCATCTGATCTAAATTCTTTAAACATTGATAACTTTTCAGTTTGGACTCCGATCATTTATGCATGAAAATTGATCAAGAAATTGCCACGAGAAACCCATTGCAAGTTTCGTACCAAATTTTGACATTTGTGAAAATCCATTTTCGGCTCTAGTTATTATTATTTAATTTCTTTTGAAATTAATTATCGTTTAATTTACGGGGTCTTACATTGTCTCTGCATCATTTCTCAACTCCTCCATATAAGGGAAAATTAGATGTCCCCACACTCATAAGGGAAAGGCTGTACACAATAGTTATAAAAGTAACATCGTCATAATGGGTGTTGGGTAAATGGAAACCCTTCTTACCCAGTCATCTTGCACCCCATGTTACAAAGTCCAATTTTTTGGTCTTCGGCTAAAATTTACAAACAAAATATCTTTTAATAAAATACATTTTAACTAACACCTCCAAATTTCGATAAATATTTTACATTTTCAACCATTTACTTCTAAATCATACATTCTCGTCTTAGTAGAATATTTTCTTAAAGTATTGTAAAGCTAGGTATTTTATAAAACATCCTTTCTCAATAATATATTCTCAAATATATCTGCAATTAATATTTTTAATTTTAGGTCCTTTTCAATTAAAGCTTTTTAAAAATGTTAAATTTTCAAAACATAATTTATCAAGAATACTTTTTAAGAGAAAATCTTTACAATAAAAATCAATTTCCAAAAAAACTTTTTTGAAATCAAATATACTTCTTTGATAAAACTTTTCACTTGAATAAATATTTTATCGCATTTTTGAATAAAAATGCACTTCTCAAATAAAAATACTTCCATCAAACTATTTCAAATATTTCCACCAATAAAATAATTTCTTAATCAAGTATATTTCACCATATTATTTTCAAATACTTCTATTGAGAAATATAATTCCTTCAAAATAAAATATCATATTGTGAAGTATGCTTCTTGTGAAATACTTTTAAAGTAAATCTTCTCCAAATTATATAATTTTCATCGTAAAGAATGTTCCAACAAAATATTCATGTTTTTAAATAAAGATTCTCATTAGATGTTTACTTAACAAGGTACCTTTAACAAAAACATTTTAAACCTTATATTATCATCAAAAATAGTTTTCTCCCTTAAAAAATATTTTTCAATAAATACTCCTCAAACCTTTTAGTATATATTCCAGAATATCCTTTAATAGAATATTTCTTTCCATAACATCCTTCAACAAAATACTTTTCCAAAGCATTCTAAATCGTAAGGAGGTTACAAAATACCTTTCAATATATATCATTTTAAAGGATGTTACCAAACAAAATAATAATTTTCAATTAAAGTAATCTCGTTAAAATAGTTCTGTCAGAATAAAATATTTTAAACAAAACATCCTTTCATAAAAGTATTTTCAAATAAAATACTAATCAATGAAAAATTATATTTTCGTAGGTGAAATTTTCCATTATTAATAAGTGTTTCCAAATCTTAATACCATTATAGAAAAACGTTCCAAAGGATATTTTAAAAACAAACAAATTTCTCACACTAACATATCTCTTCAAAGACTGAATTCTACTTCCAATATCTAATAAAAACACCTTTTTACTAGAACACTTCAAATAAAATATTTTTTGTAATATTCAGTCTTTCTTACAAAAATATCTTCGTAATAAAATATTTTATTTTCTAAAGTTAAATACTTTATCTTTTAGCACAATTTTTAAAAAATCACTTTATGTCCAAAAATAGGGAATTTTTCCATTTCAATAAAATATCTTTAGAATCCGAAACTTATACTTTGTAAAAATTCCAAACAAATATTATTCACTTAAAATAAAAGTGATTCCATCTTATTAAAGTTAATTTCAATTATAATTAACATCGAGTATGTCACTCGGGTTGCAACTAACACTTAACCCCTAATATAAGTTTTCTTCCTATCCTACTCCTATTTTATTATCTTCCATACAAAGTGTCATAAATAAACATCATTTTAGGGAGAGGTAATGTCAGTTAAAAAAACAACCCATGCATAAAAAGCATACAATTATCAATCAATATTGTAACAACCTGGCGTTTTACCTAGTCGGTTATTGTCATTAGACGATTAAAAATTTCTATCATGTTGCTATTGGAATTTAAATCAAGTTGAGATTCTTTTATAAAGTGTTAAATGAGTGAAGTGGGCTTTACATTTCGAATCTAGCCCACGTCTACGTTGCTAAGGTATCATTCTCTTTTAATTGATTCGAAGACCCGACCCCCCTTATTGATTTTCTCGTTCATTTTCAAACCTAATCAAAAAACAAAGAAAGAAAAAAATATGGCGGCTCCGATTTTCGTTCGCGTGTTCCTCTTTCTTCGACAACTAGGGTTTTCGAGTAAACAGTGGTCGCCGACCTCAAACATTCGCTTGAATGGGATTTCCTTGCTCGAGGTGTTGATCGTCTCTTTAAATCGTTTGGCCGCTCGATTAGAGTTCGCTTTTGCTTCGATTCTGCTGCAAATTGGCTTCATACTCTTCGACCAAAGGTGAGTAAATTCGATTACTCACATCTAATTCGCTCTACCGGTTATATTGATTTGGGGCATTGATTTTTGTTGATCTGAAATCCTTCACTAGATGATTTCTGATTTTATTCGAATTCATATGTTTTCTGATTCGTTTAAGCTTGGGGTTTTCGAGTTGGATTAAATGATGCTCACAGTTATGACTTCTGTTTTTGTTCGCTTCCTAGATACTTACGGCTTTGAATTGCCTTACTCGTCATGGTTTTGAATTTGCTAGTTCGACGTTGTCATTGACTTGCGTACTGTTGGCCCTGGCATTTATTGACAGTTGATTATGTTTTGATGTTGGGGGGGTTTTCTCTGATTTAAACAAAATTTCATAGAAGGTGATACTGATTGTTCAGTTTTACGGCTTTGGTTTACTAGTGACTTTTGTTTGTATGTTCACCCCAGTAGCATACTTGACTTGTGCGATTTCTACTTGCTGCTCCATGACCTTAGTCAGTCGAAGCTATTTTGAGCTCAACCCTGTCTTGATTATGGGATAGTGTTAGATCACTTGTTGTTGCAGTTTTAACTTGTTAATTGCTGCTTTGAGGATTGGTTGCATGTGTTTTGGTATAACTGCTGTTAATTGCATAATTAATATGCAGATAGACCTGAGCATTTTTATAGTTTCACTACAACTTTTGTTGCATATTTTAAATGCAGATACACCTGAGCATTTTGTAGTTTCACTGCAACTTTTGTTTGCACAATTTAAATGCAGATATTTCATTTGATATTGACATGTATGTGTGTACATATATATATGCATACATGTACAATTGAATTTGATTAGCTGTGGAATCATTCGAACTTGATAGATCTTTTCATTTCATTTTATCTTATTTGAAACTGCTGCTTCACGAATTTAATTGTAAATTGCTACTTGGTGTTTTATTTGATCGGTCTGATTGTTATTGAGTTTCTGCACATCGCTGTAGTATTGAGTATGGCTTCATGCCTGAACTTGGTTGGCAGTAGTCTTTTTGTCACTGCTGTTTACATGTTGACTTTGGTATCACCCTGTTTCACTGGGACATGTACCTTTGTGTCTGCACTTTTGTATAGCCTGCACATGTTACTTATATCACTGGTTCTGCCTTCACATATATATTCCTCTGGTACATTTGTCCTTGTTAGAACCTTGGCTTTTGATGGTTCATCTTGTTGGTTGGTTTAGGGTGCACTTGCTTGACCATTGTGTACTTCTGTCCTTTGTTTGGTTCTGGTCCTTGCTTTGTGACATGTTGGACTTGGTTCATTTTCTGGTCATGTTGCTGCATTCATACCTGGGGTTGTTACTGTAATTGTTTCAGGTGACAATCCATATCAGTGTTGTAATTGCTATATTGTGTTCATTTAAGTATCATTTCCCTGATCTTTGATCCCTGTTGCACTCACTTCCGGTCTTTGATACTTGTACTACCTGGTCTGGTCATTTGTAGCATGTTGTTCATTTGAGTTTCAGGTGCATTGACTTATAGCTGTGCATTCATGTCATTGTGCATTAGTTGGTTGCCAGTTCCTTGGTCATTGATTAAAGTTTGTTTGCATGCTGTTGCCTTGACACTTGAACTACTCTCATGTTATCTAGACTTGTTCATTTGAACTGGTGCACTTGTATCTAGTCGCACTCGAACCCCTTTAGTCACTTGGTTGTACTGCGCCTTGGATAGTCTCATTTGCATGCTGATGGTCTTTGAATCGTACAGTTTCACTTGTAGTTTGTATTGAATCTGGCATCATTCCTTGGGACAGTTTGAATATTGTCCCACTTCGATTTTAGTCTTGGCTTCGAGCTTGTGGACTTTGTCTTGTGATCTATTTTGTTGGTTATTGATTGTTTCAAGTTGATTTGTGAAATTTTACAGCGAGTTGAATCCGGTCTCAAAGACCCGGGTTTGACCCTGTACACGAATGTAGACTTTCGGTGTACATTCGTGTATGATTCATTCCTCTTGATTTGAGATAGTGCATGTTGTTTTGGTTTATTTATGTTGACTTCTACAGTTTTAATTGCTGTTAGTTTTCACCGTCGCGATGATTTCGCGCACTGTGTGGCGAAGCAGTGCACGCGTGCGTGTACTGCAGCCACATAGAAAGTTGATTTGACTGACCTTTTTGAGATTGCTGATTTGTTGATTTACACTGTTTAGTTTTATATCTACCGTTACCCGATTCTCGTATTGAGAAGTCGGATATACGTGATTTCTGTGACTGTCATCTATTTGAGATTATTATTGCTTCTATGCACTAATAACTGAGTTTGAATTAGACTGACCCGTGTATTATTTTCTTTTGAATGTAATACTCGGGTCAGACCCGAGTTATTTCAGGTTGTAGATTTCCTTCTTTGAGTTGCTGTTCGGGATTTGAAGACTTTTCACATCTTCTGAAGTTGTCAGTGTCATTTTGTAGTAGTCGTGTCATTGTATAGAACGATATGTATTCATGTATATTAGTCGATAATGTACTTGTATATATAACTTCTAGAGTCGACAGTTGTAGTTGTACCATATGTATTGTGTCAACTATGTATTAACTGACATCAGTTATATATATATGAGACTTTTGTTTTTATCCGTGTTCCGCATTTATATTATCTGTGTTATTGTTATATCTAATGTCCTAAACTATTATGAACCGTCGTAGTTCGTTTTATACTAGTATTGGGTGTGTCGATGGGAGTAAATAAATAATAGATGAAAAATAAAAAGTATATACTACTTCTATCGAGATAACCAATATTAGTGTAAGACCAATTACGGATGGTCGCTCCTATCCAGCCTTATTCTTCGTAATAATAGACAGTATTCCTTTTAATACTCTTTGTTATTATGAGCATAGAGGTGGGGCGTTACAGTTGGTATCAAAGCTTGGGGTTTATGGACATAATATAAAACATAACTTGGATGGAACATATCTTACAACTATTAGTCGACGTTTTATCTGTGATTTGAGTCAAAACTAAAGTTTTGAAATTCTGATAAAATTTTTAAAAATCGTTATTTAAAAATAAAAGTGGAATTGTGTTTTGTTGTTTGGATGAAATTGTGTTCTGATGATTTGATTGATTTGTGTTCTATTTATCAGAGTGCGCAGCGGAAACAGTGAAACTGTCTTCGCTGAGTACAACTGACAATCTTTTGATTTAAAAATCAAAACCCAAAATTGATATGAATTCCAATTGTTGTTTACATAGCTGTAATTATTTGTTTCTTTGAGAATTTCGAATCCAAATTGAGGATTCGAAGAAATTGCAGATATGTGATTTTTGTTGAGATTTTTGGCTGGTTTCTTTTGAGCTAATCATATATTGATTAGATTTTTGGCTGTTTTGAATTATTCTCGTTGAAGAGATATTTGAATGATTTCTTTATTTATATTGTAATGAACGTGCAAAATTTGAGTTGCACGTCATTGCATTTATTTTACGTTGAACCGATGCTTGGTTATGATACGTATTTTGTTGCCGTTATTTTTATAACGGGATTTTTACACCAATGCTGAATTTTTGAGGCACGGTGTTTTGTTGACAGTTTTAATAAATGAAAATTCTCTGATATTACATTTTGATGTAAATTGTTTTGATGTGATTTTGACGTTTTAAAATTACTGTCGCTTTGGCTTCAGTAACCGTCAAATTTTAAAAGTGGATTTTCAAGCGGTTATTCCGCAATGCTGATTTGTAACCGTTTTTACGGTATTTTGAGAAGTACAATTTCCTTTTCGAAATTGTTACTAATATAGTTGCTTTAATCACGTGATTGGAAAATCGTTTTAAAATGAAAATTGTTTTATAAATTTTTAACAGTTTACGTTTTCAAAAGAATGAGAAAGCGACTTAAACGATTCAGCAAAATCGAGGATTATGACCCCTTTCTTTTACTGTTTCGCTTAACTCCGGACTTGTCCAGTTGAGAATGTGAATTGTTATTTTACAAAATAAATAAAATTGTTTTCAGAAATTTTAACAGTTTGCGCTTTCAAAAGAATGAGGAAGCGATTTAAACGTTTCAGCAAAATCGAGGACTATGACCCCTTTCTTTTACTGATTCGCTTAATTCCGGACTTGTCCGTTTGAGAATGTAAAGTGTATTTTTACGAAATACACAATTTTGCACTTTCAAGGAAACGAAGAAGAGATTTAAACGATTTAGCAAAAGTGCGGAGTATGGAACCACACTTTTACTTTTTCGGTTAATTCCGGACTCGTTAATTGAATATCTGCTGTTTTGATGATTTTGATGAATTTCACACTTTCAAGGAAACGATGAAGAGAATCAAACGATTTAGTAAAACACGTGGTATGGGACATGTGCGTTTGCTATTTCGGTTAATTCCGGACTCGTTAATTGAAATATTTGATGCTTTCGTGTGCTTTCGAGCCACTATGATGGACCTTCGGGTCATATGATGGACCTTCGGGTCATATGATGGACCTTCGAGTCAAATACCAGTACTAGACCTTCGGGTCACTCTGCGGACCTTCGGGTCAATCTGATGGGCGCCAAAATTATGTTGAGTACTTGGTAGGCTTCGGCCATTTGTTGATGCACGTGCGGCGAATTAAAAACTCGCCATCTAATGGGATCGATCCAAGCTTTTATGTTGATTTTCTAGTCTTCTTAATTGATTTCTAGATATTTGTTGTTTCCAATTATCTGCAGGTAATTGGATATTTGTTGTTTCTAATTATCGCTTGTGATAATTGGATATTTGTTGATATGAGTTCTGATTATCGTTTTTGATAATCAGATATTTGTTGTTTCTAATTATCGCTTGTGATAATTGGATATTTGTTGATATGAGTTCTGATTATCGTTTTTGATAATCAGATATTTGTTGTTTCTAATTATCGCTTGTGATAATTAGATATTTGTTGATATGAGTTCTGGTTATCGTTTTGATAATTAGATATTTGTTGTTTTTAATTATCGCTGTTAGATAATTAAATATTTGTTGATATGAGATTTAATTATCGCTTTTGATAATTAAATATTTATTGGTTTGAGATTTAATTATCGCTGTTAGATAATTAAATATTTGTTGATTTGAGATTTAATTATCGTCTTTGATAATTAAATATTTGTTGATTTTAGATTTAATTATCGCTGTTAGATAATTAAATATTTGTTGATATGAGATTTAATTATCGCTTTTGATAATTAAATATTTATTGGTTTGAGATTTAATTATCGCTGTTAGATAATTAAATATTTGTTGATTTGAGATTTAATTATCGTCTTTGATAATTAAATATTTGTTGATTTTAGATTTAATTATCGCTGTTAGATAATTAAATATTTGTTGATATGAGATTTAATTATCGCTTTTGATAATTAAATATTTATTAGTTTGAGATTTAATTATCGCTTTTCATAATTGAATATTTGTTGAATTTGAAATTTGATTATCGTTTGTGATAATCGAATATTTGTTGATTTGATAAATTTGATTATCATTTTTGATAATTGAATATTTGTTTTCTGATTATCGTTTGAGATAAGTAAATATTTGCGATTTGAAAATTCAATTATCGTTTTTGATGATTGAATATTTGCGACTTTTGAGATTTGAGCTTCGTCTTTTTCTCTGGCGATTCAGGTGAGTAATTTGATTTACTCACATTCAATTCGTGCTCTGTATGGGATTTCTGCTCTGTTTTTCTGTAACGACCCGTATTTTTACGGATCAAAACATTCTAAAATGATTGACCTTTGGCTGTATTGTTGTTAAGTCATTTCAGGTTTTAGCAGAATTTTTCTTAAGTCTTAAGTCGTAGCCGACTTAGGAAGTTTGGACGAGTTAAGAAATAGGTCTGGACGGGTTAATGACTAAGTGGTAGGTCGGCGACGACCTAAGGAAGATAGGGGAGTGGTTTAAGTCGGTTGATAGTTTAGGACGACCTAAGGGATTAACTGGGTTAAGGAAGTTAAGTCATAGGGTGGCTTAGGTCGAGTGACCGACTTAAGAGAGTAGCCTATCTAAGAAGTTGACCGACTTATAGTATTAACCGACTTAAGGATAGTGGTGGGTTAAGTGTTAAGTCGGCTAACGAGTTAAGATAGTGGTCGACTTAAGACCTGGACGACTTAGTAGTTAGCATGTCTGACAAGTTATTTGTTAAGTCGTTGCCGAGTTAAGGAAGTGGGGTTGACCGACTTAAGAGGTTAGGGCGACCTAAGGAAGAATAGTAGGCAGCCTAAGTATTCTGGAGTAGAGTTAGGTCGGCAACGACCTAAGGACATGTTGTGAGCGACCTAAGAGTTTGGGTGTTAAGTGTTAGGTCGGCAGTGTGTGTTGAGTTATGAGTCGGTAGGTCGTCTCCTGTGTTAAGTTGTTGAGTCGTCAACCGACTTAGGACTTGGGTTTTGCGGCAGTATGATGAGTCTGCTTCGTTGGGTCGGTCATATGGTTAAGTCGTAGGTCGGCGAGGCAGTTAAGTCGTTAGGTCGTATAGGATGGTTAACTCGGCATAGTAGTAAGTCGTAAGTCGTCTAACTAGTTAAGGCGCGTGCGCATTAAGTCGTAGACAGGGTTCGTATATGCGCAAGTGTTGAGTCGGAGGTTGCTAGGTCGGCAGAAGCTTAAGTGTTAAGTCGGCACCGACTTAAGGAGATAGCCGAGTTACGACTTAGAGCAGTTTTCAGCTATAAATAGGAGGGGTTGTTCTCACTTTTTGGGATCCGGATTTTGAAGCGACGAAGTGCTGCCATTTTGAGAGCTCGACTTCTACACTTCTTCACTTCTTTTCTCCACTCTAATCTAGTGCTTCCATCCATCCAAATCGAAGATCAAGATTGAAGATTCAAGAGCTTAGATTGAAGATCTTCATCTTTTCAAGAGAGATTTCTTCATTTGAAGCGGATTTGTGGTAGATCTAGCTTCATCCTTCGCTGTCCAGATCTGGAGTGTGTTGATTTGAGGTTGTTTAGGTGATTTGGTGAGTGGTGATTATCTCTCACACGGATCCAAAAGAGTAGATCGGATTGTTGGCTCGATTTGGTGTTAAATTAGTGATTTCCATGCATTTTCTTCATCCTATGTATAGATCCATGTAGATCCATTGTTCATGATGATGTTGCATCCATTTTATCATATGTTAACCTATGCAAGTTCATTCATCAAGTTTGTAGAGATATAATCCATGTTTTCATGCTTATTGGACTTTCAACTCTTTAATTACGAAAATGCCATTATTGTTATAATTGTCTACTTAGATCATATTTGAATGCTTGATTGCTTGGATTGATGTTTGATTTGATTGCTTGTTATGAACTGGATGATTGATGATTAGATTTAGATCGAAGATGATTCAAAAGCTAAGGGAAAGGCTCTTGAAATGGAAAAGCTGCTCGTGGCATATGTAGCGGGATGATGAAGCTCTTATGCATAGATTTGATGATGTAATGATGAGATGAGGCTTTGCGAGGATGTAATGAAGCGAGGCAATCATGTGGTGAAGACTTGGTCTAATCCAGACGGGATCATTCCAAGCATGTTGATAACTCGGTGATATGATTCGAGTTGAAGATAATGAATGGATATGAGAATAGTCGTCGAGGAGGATGACTAGGAGGCTTGGATAGCATCGTTGTTGAAGGTTCTAGCATGCTCTAAGCAAGAGTACGTTTGGGCAGATTCGATAGTCCCAACGGCCAACTGTTGATGGTCGAGTACTCTGGGCAGATTCGATAGTCCTAGGCACGGGCTGCGACGACGTGCGGGAGTTATGTCTAGAACCGGGGTTTCCATTAGCCCTTGACGGACGGCTGAAAGAATGTGCCGGTCATTCAATTAACGGTGATATCGAAGCAATGATAACAGTGATAGCCAGAGTCATGGATGTTTGGTTGTATCGTCATTCGGACTCAAGAGCGGTATTTTCTGGGTGCTTATCTGATTTAGGCCTTGGTACTTGGAAAACATCGCCCTTGACTCGAGTGATAGTAGCTTTACTTTAAATTGTATGCTCTGCTATGTTTGCTTCTGCTTAGTGTGTGTCTGGGGGCTATCACTGTAGAATGAGGTTGGAGTGGGAGGGTTGTATTCCTATTCCTTTTCCTTTATGCTCTTTTGGTATGTTGTTAGTTGATTTACTGCTCACTAAGACTGTTGTCTGACTCAAGGCTTTATGTTTTTAATTCTTATTGCCTTGGGCTGTTCGTCCATTTTGGGACGGGCAGACTAGGTAGCAGGTGACAGGTGCTGTTCTCTTCTCACGATGCTGATATCGAAGACGAGCTAGAGGGTTGCATATTATCTTCTTATATGTACTGGATATTCCGCTGTTTTGTATTCTCTGAGAGATATGTAGTGAGGCTTGATGTATTGACTATGTGGATGCTTGTATTCAACTATTATGGAGTTTTATATGATGTCACTTTGTTCTGTAAAGCTTCACTATACTTATGTTCTATTGTATTTTGTCCATGCGCTGTGAGTAATACGATAGATTCTGTTGTTTTAAATTCTTACCTTGACAATCGTCCATGGTCGCCTGGCACACTTTACAGCTCTTTATCTCTAGATTCGGTGCAGGGGTCATGGGCGGTCGTCACATTTGGTATCAGAGCATTGGTTAATCGATTTTACCCAACGCTCGCTGAAGTAACTACGTATGAGAGACGTAATTGTATTTTGATGGATGAATACTATAAATAATATAGTAGCTTAGTAGAGTTTGAGTCCTTTATGCAGTTGTTTCTCTAGAAGTTCTAATCATTCCTTTTTATAGATATTGAGAATGAGTCGAAGAGGGAGACCAGCTGCTAGGGAAGGCCGTGCTACTGAAGAGACTGCTGATTATGCAGCCATGTTCGAAGCTATGATGACTTCGATCATGAGAAGGATACCAGTTCCGGGGGCAGCAGTCGATGTTGGAGTTCAAGTTCAAACTCCGAAACCAGTGGATTTTGCTAAGCTGTGCAAGGATTATACTGCTCTTGGAGGGAAGGTTTTCTTGGGAACAGAATCTACCATTGAGGTCCAGAGGTGGATAGATGCTTGTAGAAGGATCTTTGGTGATTTGGGAATTGATGATGCAACTAAGAGGAAGTTGGCATCAAGGCAGCTTCAAGGGAGAGCTTCTGATTGGTGGAACTCTATTACCATCAATACTGCGGAGGAAGAGATTACTTGGGAGCAATTCCAAGCTAGATTTGAAGCTAAGTTCATTTCTACAGCTCAGAAGTCTGTTCTGTTCAAGAAGTTTGTGGAGCTCAAGCAGGGTGGAAGATCTGTTCTTGAGTATGTTTCTGAGTTTGAAGCTTTGTCCAAGTATGCCCGGTCATATATTGAGTCTGCTTATCAGAAGAACGAGAAGTTTGTGACCGGCTTGGATAGTTATCTTGGGAGACAGTTGGTGGATCATTTGGACGATTCATTTGAGAAGCTTGTGGAAAAAGCTCTTAGGCATGAGAGTCTGTTTCCTAAGGAAGGACTTGTTGTTGCTGTTACCAAGGGAGAATCTAAACCACAGCAGGGTGGAAACCAGAAGAGGAAGCAGCAGCAACAGAAGGGTAAGGATGGCCAGAAGAAGCCGAAAGGCGAGGTGACTTGCTACAATTGTCAGCAGAAGGGCCATTTCTCTAAGGATTGTAAGAATCCGAAGGCACCGATGAAGTGTCACAACTGTGACAAGCCGGGGCATTTCAGGAAGAATTGTCCAGAACCAAGGAAGGACAGGCAGATTGTGCAAGCCTATGCTTTAGGAGCTGTTCCGTCGTCTTCAAAAGCTCCTACTGCTGAAGAGAAGGGAAAGAGTGTGGTTGTTCAAGGTACTCTTTTCCTATGTGGTGTTCCGGTTAGAGTTTTGTTTGATACTGGAGCGTCGCATTCGTTTGTTTGTAATGAACTCGTAGGCCAGTTAGGTTTGGCACCGGATATTGTTGATAGGCCATTGGTTGTGACTAATCCAGTTGGGGGTTCGTCTTGTTTGTGTATGTTATGCCGTGGTCTAGTTGTGTCGAGTCATGGTTGCTCTTTTGTTTGTGATTGCTTTGTTCTGAACTTTGCGGGGTTCGGAATTATTTTGGGTATGGACTGGCTTAGGAAGTATGCGGCTAAGGTTGATTGCGAAAGGTTGGAAGTGACAGTCGAGAATGTGGAGGGGCGAAAGATTGTGATACGATGTAAGCATGAAGAAGGCGTCTTCATGAGCTTCATGTACTCGCTAGTTGTTCCACGGGATGGACTGTCATCAGTGCCGATCGCTAATGGATTCGAGGATGTCTTTGACGAAGTCAAAGGGTTGCCGCCGCATAGAGAGATCGAGTTTCGGATAGATCTAGTTGAAGGAGCCAGACCTGTTGTGATGCCTCTTAGGCGGATGGCGCCTAGGGAACAGCAGGAGTTGAGGGTGCAAGTTGATGACCTTTTACAGAAAGGATTCATTCGGCGTAGTGTGTCCGAGTGGGGTGCATCAGTTGTGTTTGCAACCAAGGCAGATGGGTCGTTGAGATTGTGTGTGGATTATCGTGAGCTGAATAAGGTGACTAAGAAGAACAAGTATCCATTGCCGAGAATAGATGACTTGTTTGATCAGCTTCACGAGGCTAAGGTGTTTTCTCAAATGGATTTGGCAACGGGATTTCACCAGTTGAGAGTGGCTAAGGATAGTGTGCCGAAGACTGCTTTTAGGACACCATCCGGGTTCTTTGAGTGGCTGGTAATGCCGTTTGGATTGACTAACGCGCCAGCATATTTTGTGGATCTTATGAATAGGGTGTTCAGAGATCAGTTGAACAAGTTCGTACTTGTGTTCGTGGATGATATTCTGATTTATTCCAGAACGGAGGAAGAGCACAAGACGCACTTGCGTATTGTTTTGGAGATCTTACGGAAACATCAGCTGAAGGCTAAGTTTTCGAAGTGTCACTTCTGGAAGAGTGAAGTGAGGTTCTTAGGCCATGTGATTTCTGGAAATGGAATAGCGGTTGATCCCGCTAAGGTGGCAGCAATCCAGGATTGGGTTAGACCTAAGAATGCATCCGATGTGAGAAGTTTTCTTGGATTAGCGGGATATTATCGACGGTTTATCAAAGACTTCTCCAAGATAGCTGCACCGTTAACAGGATTGACGAAGAAGAACCAAGTGTTCAGTTGGAATGCTAAGTGTGAGCAAGCCTTCGGAATCCTGAAAGAGAGATTGACGAGTGCTCCTGTTTTGACTATTCCAAGTGGAAATGATGAGATGGTGGTTTACACCGACGCATGTGGTACGGGACTTGGAGCAGTTCTGATGCAGAAGGATAAAGTTGTTGCGTATGCCAGTCGACAACTGAAGCCACATGAAAGGAATTACCCAACTCATGATTTGGAGTTAGCGGCGATTGTATTTGCTCTGAAGATGTGGAGACATTATCTGTTGGGAGTTCGATTCGAGTTGTTTACGGATCACAAGTCGTTGAAGTACCTTTTCTCCCAAAAGGATTTGAATCTTCGGCAGCAACGTTGGCTAGAGTTTTTGGCATCATATGATTTTGGTATAGCTTATACTCCGGGAAAAGGTAACGCAGTGGCTGATGCGTTAAGTCGAAGACATGCAGGATTGGGAGCCATGTTTTCTGAATGGAAGAGTCTCGAGTATCTAGCTGGATTTGACTTCAGGCCTAGATGCGAATTGGAACCTGAGATGCTGGCGAACTTATCAATAAGACCCACTCTTGTGGAAAGGATTGGTGAGAGCCAAAAGCGAGATGATAAGCTTGTCAAGATTATCCGTGAGTTGGAATCTGGATTGGATCCAGAAAAGGATAAAGGATTCGAGGTCGATCGAGAGGGTTGGCTTCGGAAGCAAGGACGACTAGTTGTTCCCGATATAGATGAGTTGAGGAGTGAAGTTCTGAAGGAAAGTCATCACTCGAGGTTGACAATTCATCCAGGTGGAAATAAGATGTATCGGGATATGAAGAGAACCTACTATTGGGAAGGCATGAAGAAGGATGTTGGAGATTTCATTTCCAAGTGTATGAATTGCCAGTTGGTTAAAGCCGAACAGAAGAAGCCAAGTGGATTGCTTCAGCCCTTAGAAGTTCCTACATGGAAGTGGGAACAAGTGTCGATGGATTTTATTGATGGATTGCCTAGAACCAGAACGGGAAATGAAGGAATTTGGGTCATTGTGGATCGTCTGACTAAGAGTGCACGATTCATTCCTGTCCGATCGACTAGGACTGCATCAAAGTTGGCTGAGTTGTATGTTAAGTGGATAGTTCGATTCCATGGTATTCCGAAGAGTATAGTGAGCGATCGAGACCCATTGTTCACTAGTGGATTTTGGAAGAGCTTCCAGGAAGTCTTGGGAACCGAGTTGTGTTTGAGTACAGCTTATCATCCCCAAACAGATGGTCAGACCGAGAGAGTCAACCGAGTTTTGGAAGATCTTCTCAGAGCATGTGTTTTGGACTTCGGAGGATCATGGGAAGATCACCTTCATTTGGTGGAGTTTGCGTACAACAACAGTTACCAGTCAAGTATTGGTATGGCACCATATGAGGCATTGTATGGAAGACCGTGTAACTCTCCGACATGTTGGTTGGAAACTGGGGAAAAGTTGATGCTTGGGCCAGAGATGATTCGTCAGACTTCAGATTGTATAGAGATCATTCGGCAACGAATGAAGGCAGCCCAAGATCGTCAGAAGAGTTATGCTGATAAACGTCGTAAGGATTTGGAGTTCGACGTAGGTGAAATGGTTTTTGTGAAGATTTCTCCACTGAAGAATGTTATCCGATTCGGGAAGAAAGGAAAATTGACTCCGAGATTTGTTGGACCATTCCCGGTCATCGAGCGAATTGGAAAGCTCGCCTACAGATTGGAGTTACCAGAGAAGATGTCGAGTGTGCACAATGTTTTTCATGTATCATATCTACGGAAGTATGTGCACGACTCGAGTACGGTGGTTTCTGCTGATAGCTGTGAAGACTTAGAAGTTGATCCAGTCGATAGAAGACCTCGTAAGCCGCTTCGTGTTGTTGAAACCGACACGAAACAGCTTAGGAGGAAGATAGTTAAGTTGCTCAAGATACAATGGAGTGACGATGATAACGACTGTACGTGGGAGGTGGAAGAGAGGATGAAGGCAGCTCATCCTGAACTCTTCAAGGTATGGCCCTAAGGTGTCGTGTCATCTAACGAAATTGTAACTTGTTCTAAGTCTTAGGATTCTGTACGCTAAGCTAGAATTGGATGCATGGTCTATTGATTGTTATGGATGATAGGCGTACAGAATAGCTTTGATTGCCTTGTTTGTTTGGAATTTCGGGGGCGAAATTCCTAAGGGGGAGAGAATGTAACGACCCGTATTTTTACGGATCAAAACATTCTAAAATGATTGACCTTTGGCTGTATTGTTGTTAAGTCATTTCAGGTTTTAGCAGAATTTTTCTTAAGTCTTAAGTCGTAGCCGACTTAGGAAGTTTGGACGAGTTAAGAAATAGGTCTGGACGGGTTAATGACTAAGTGGTAGGTCGGCGACGACCTAAGGAAGATAGGGGAGTGGTTTAAGTCGGTTGATAGTTTAGGACGACCTAAGGGATTAACTGGGTTAAGGAAGTTAAGTCATAGGGTGGCTTAGGTCGAGTGACCGACTTAAGGGAGTAGCCTATCTAAGAAGTTGACCGACTTATAGTATTAACCGACTTAAGGATAGTGGTGGGTTAAGTGTTAAGTCGGCTAACGAGTTAAGATAGTGGTCGACTTAAGACCTGGACGACTTAGTAGTTAGCATGTCTGACAAGTTATTTGTTAAGTCGTTGCCGAGTTAAGGAAGTGGGGTTGACCGACTTAAGAGGTTAGGGCGACCTAAGGAAGAATAGTAGGCAGCCTAAGTATTCTGGAGTAGAGTTAGGTCGGCAACGACCTAAGGACATGTTGTGAGCGACCTAAGAGTTTGGGTGTTAAGTGTTAGGTCGGCAGTGTGTGTTGAGTTATGAGTCGGTAGGTCGTCTCCTGTGTTAAGTTGTTGAGTCGTCAACCGACTTAGGACTTGGGTTTTGCGGCAGTATGATGAGTCTGCTTCGTTGGGTCGGTCATATGGTTAAGTCGTAGGTCGGCGAGGCAGTTAAGTCGTTAGGTCGTATAGGATGGTTAACTCGGCATAGCAGTAAGTCGTAAGTCGTCTAACTAGTTAAGGCGCGTGCGCATTAAGTCGTAGACAGGGTTCGTATATGCGCAAGTGTTGAGTCGGAGGTTGCTAGGTCGGCAGAAGCTTAAGTGTTAAGTCGGCACCGACTTAAGGAGATAGCCGAGTTACGACTTAGAGCAGTTTTCAGCTATAAATAGGAGGGGTTGTTCTCACTTTTTGGGATCCGGATTTTGAAGCGACGAAGTGCTGCCATTTTGAGAGCTCGACTTCTACACTTCTTCACTTCTTTTCTCCACTCTAATCTAGTGCTTCCATCCATCCAAATCGAAGATCAAGATTGAAGATTCAAGAGCTTAGATTGAAGATCTTCATCTTTTCAAGAGAGATTTCTTCATTTGAAGCGGATTTGTGGTAGATCTAGCTTCATCCTTCGCTGTCCAGATCTGGAGTGTGTTGATTTGAGGTTGTTTAGGTGATTTGGTGAGTGGTGATTATCTCTCACACGGATCCAAAAGAGTAGATCGGATTGTTGGCTCGATTTGGTGTTAAATTAGTGATTTCCATGCATTTTCTTCATCCTATGTATAGATCCATGTAGATCCATTGTTCATGATGATGTTGCATCCATTTTATCATATGTTAACCTATGCAAGTTCATTCATCAAGTTTGTAGAGATATAATCCATGTTTTCATGCTTATTGGACTTTCAACTCTTTAATTACGAAAATGCCATTATTGTTATAATTGTCTACTTAGATCATATTTGAATGCTTGATTGCTTGGATTGATGTTTGATTTGATTGCTTGTTATGAACTGGATGATTGATGATTAGATTTAGATCGAAGATGATTCAAAAGCTAAGGGAAAGGCTCTTGAAATGGAAAAGCTGCTCGTGGCATATGTAGCGGGATGATGAAGCTCTTATGCATAGATTTGATGATGTAATGATGAGATGAGGCTTTGCGAGGATGTAATGAAGCGAGGCAATCATGTGGTGAAGACTTGGTCTAATCCAGACGGGATCATTCCAAGCATGTTGATAACTCGGTGATATGATTCGAGTTGAAGATAATGAATGGATATGAGAATAGTCGTCGAGGAGGATGACTAGGAGGCTTGGATAGCATCGTTGTTGAAGGTTCTAGCATGCTCTAAGCAAGAGTACGTTTGGGCAGATTCGATAGTCCCAACGGCCAACTGTTGATGGTCGAGTACTCTGGGCAGATTCGATAGTCCTAGGCACGGGCTGCGACGACGTGCGGGAGTTATGTCTAGAACCGGGGTTTCCATTAGCCCTTGACGGACGGCTGAAAGAATGTGCCGGTCATTCAATTAACGGTGATATCGAAGCAATGATAACAGTGATAGCCAGAGTCATGGATGTTTGGTTGTATCGTCATTCGGACTCAAGAGCGGTATTTTCTGGGTGCTTATCTGATTTAGGCCTTGGTACTTGGAAAACATCGCCCTTGACTCGAGTGATAGTAGCTTTACTTTAAATTGTATGCTCTGCTATGTTTGCTTCTGCTTAGTGTGTGTCTGGGGGCTATCACTGTAGAATGAGGTTGGAGTGGGAGGGTTGTATTCCTATTCCTTTTCCTTTATGCTCTTTTGGTATGTTGTTAGTTGATTTACTGCTCACTAAGACTGTTGTCTGACTCAAGGCTTTATGTTTTTAATTCTTATTGCCTTGGGCTGTTCATCCATTTTGGGACGGGCAGACTAGGTAGCAGGTGACAGGTGCTGTTCTCTTCTCACGATGCTGATATCGAAGACGAGCTAGAGGGTTGCATATTATCTTCTTATATGTACTGGATATTCCGCTGTTTTGTATTCTCTGAGAGATATGTAGTGAGGCTTGATGTATTGACTATGTGGATGCTTGTATTCAACTATTATGGAGTTTTATATGATGTCACTTTGTTCTGTAAAGCTTCACTATACTTATGTTCTATTGTATTTTGTCCATGCGCTGTGAGTAATACGATAGATTCTGTTGTTTTAAATTCTTACCTTGACAATCGTCCATGGTCGCCTGGCACACTTTACAGCTCTTTATCTCTAGATTCGGTGCAGGGGTCATGGGCGGTCGTCACATTTTCCTTCTCTTTTAGTTGCTGGAATAGTCGTCTGATTTTGATCCCTGATTCCCTCGATGTTGATTCTTTTGATTTGAAGCAGTCGAACCTTTTGATTTCTTATCTGATACTTCCCCGTTGACATTTTCTTTGCTTATGCATTCGACATTGTCATGCTCTTATGGTTGTTACCTTTCGCCCATTTATTCCTTATGATTGCGAGGACGCAATTTCTATAAGGAGGGGAGTCTGTAACAACCTGGCGTTTTACCTAGTCGGTTATTGTCATTAGACGATTAAAAATTTCTATCATGTTGCTATTGGAATTTAAATCAAGTTGAGATTCTTTTATAAAGTGTTAAATGAGTGAAGTGGGCTTTACATTTCGAATCTAGCCCACGTCTACGTTGCTAAGGTATCATTCTCTTTTAATTGATTCGAAGACCCGACCCCCCTTATTGATTTTCTCGTTCATTTTCAAACCTAATCAAAAAACAAAGAAAGAAAAAAATATGGCGGCTCCGATTTTCGTTCGCGTGTTCCTCTTTCTTCGACAACTAGGGTTTTCGAGTAAACAGTGGTCGCCGACCTCAAACATTCGCTTGAATGGGATTTCCTTGCTCGAGGTGTTGATCGTCTCTTTAAATCGTTTGGCCGCTCGATTAGAGTTCGCTTTTGCTTCGATTCTGCTGCAAATTGGCTTCATACTCTTCGACCAAAGGTGAGTAAATTCGATTACTCACATCTAATTCGCTCTACCGGTTATATTGATTTGGGGCATTGATTTTTGTTGATCTGAAATCCTTCACTAGATGATTTCTGATTTTATTCGAATTCATATGTTTTCTGATTCGTTTAAGCTTGGGGTTTTCGAGTTGGATTAAATGATGCTCACAGTTATGACTTCTGTTTTTGTTCGCTTCCTAGATACTTACGGCTTTGAATTGCCTTACTCGTCATGGTTTTGAATTTGCTAGTTCGACGTTGTCATTGACTTGCGTACTGTTGGCCCTGGCATTTATTGACAGTTGATTATGTTTTGATGTTGGGGGGATTTTCTCTGATTTAAACAAAATTTCATAGAAGGTGATACTGATTGTTCAGTTTTACGGCTTTGGTTTACTAGTGACTTTTGTTTGTATGTTCACCCCAGTAGCATACTTGACTTGTGCGATTTCTACTTGCTGCTCCATGACCTTAGTCAGTCGAAGCTATTTTGAGCTCAACCCTGTCTTGATTATGGGATAGTGTTAGATCACTTGTTGTTGCAGTTTTAACTTGTTAATTGCTGCTTTGAGGATTGGTTGCATGTGTTTTGGTATAACTGCTGTTAATTGCATAATTAATATGCAGATAGACCTGAGCATTTTTATAGTTTCACTACAACTTTTGTTGCATATTTTAAATGCAGATACACCTGAGCATTTTGTAGTTTCACTGCAACTTTTGTTTGCACAATTTAAATGCAGATATTTCATTTGATATTGACATGTATGTGTGTACATATATATATGCATACATGTACAATTGAATTTGATTGGCTGTGGAATCATTCGAACTTGATAGATCTTTTCATTTCATTTTATCTTATTTGAAACTGCTGCTTCACGAATTTAATTGTAAATTGCTACTTGGTGTTTTATTTGATCGGTCTGATTGTTATTGAGTTTCTGCACATCGCTGTAGTATTGAGTATGGCTTCATGCCTGAACTTGGTTGGCAGTAGTCTTTTTGTCACTGCTGTTTACATGTTGACTTTGGTATCACCCTGTTTCACTGGGACATGTACCTTTGTGTCTGCACTTTTGTATAGCCTGCACATGTTACTTATATCACTGGTTCTGCCTTCACATATATATTCCTCTGGTACATTTGTCCTTGTTAGAACCTTGGCTTTTGATGGTTCATCTTGTTGGTTGGTTTAGGGTGCACTTGCTTGACCATTGTGTACTTCTGTCCTTTGTTTGGTTCTGGTCCTTGCTTTGTGACATGTTGGACTTGGTTCATTTTCTGGTCATGTTGCTGCATTCATACCTGGGGTTGTTACTGTAATTGTTTCAGGTGACAATCCATATCAGTGTTGTAATTGCTATATTGTGTTCATTTAAGTATCATTTCCCTGATCTTTGATCCCTGTTGCACTCACTTCCGGTCTTTGATACTTGTACTACCTGGTCTGGTCATTTGTAGCATGTTGTTCATTTGAGTTTCAGGTGCATTGACTTATAGCTGTGCATTCATGTCATTGTGCATTAGTTGGTTGCCAGTTCCTTGGTCATTGATTAAAGTTTGTTTGCATGCTGTTGCCTTGACACTTGAACTACTCTCATGTTATCTAGACTTGTTCATTTGAACTGGTGCACTTGTATCTAGTCGCACTCGAACCCCTTTAGTCACTTGGTTGTACTGCGCCTTGGATAGTCTCATTTGCATGCTGATGGTCTTTGAATCGTACAGTTTCACTTGTAGTTTGTATTGAATCTGGCATCATTCCTTGGGACAGTTTGAATATTGTCCCACTTCGATTTTAGTCTTGGCTTCGAGCTTGTGGACTTTGTCTTGTGATCTATTTTGTTGGTTATTGATTGTTTCAAGTTGATTTGTGAAATTTTACAGCGAGTTGAATCCGGTCTCAAAGACCCGGGTTTGACCCTGTACACGAATGTAGACTTTCGGTGTACATTCGTGTATGATTCATTCCTCTTGATTTGAGATAGTGCATGTTGTTTTGGTTTATTTATGTTGACCTCTACAGTTTTAATTGCTGTTAGTTTTCACCGTCGCGATGATTTCGCGCACTGTGTGGCGAGGCAGTGCACGCGTGCGTGTACTGCAGCCACACAGAAAGTTGATTTGACTGACCTTTTTGAGATTGCTGATTTGTTGATTTACACTGTTTAGTGTTATATCTACCGTTACCCGATTCTCGTATTGAGAAGTCGGATATACGTGATTTCTGTGACTGTCATCTATTTGAGATTATTATTGCTTCTATGCACTAATAACTGAGTTTGAATTAGACTGACCCGTGTATTATTTTCTTTTGAATGTAATACTCGGGTCAGACCCGAGTTATTTCAGGTTGTAGATTTCCTTCTTTGAGTTGCTGTTCGGGATTTGAAGACTTTTCACATCTTCTGAAGTTGTCAGTGTCATTTTGTAGTAGTCGTGTCATTGTATATAACGATATGTATTCATGTATATTAGTCGATAATGTACTTGTATATATAACTTCTAGAGTCGACAGTTGTAGTTGTACCATATGTATTGTGTCAACTATGTATTAACTGACATCAGTTATATATATATGAGACTTTTGTTTTTATCTGTGTTCCGCATTTATATTATCTGTGTTATTGTTATATCTAATGTCCTAAACTATTATGAACCGTCGTAGTTCGTTTTATACTAGTATTGGGTGTGTCGATGGGAGTAAATAAATAATAGATGAAAAATAAAAAGTATATACTACTTCTATCGAGATAACCAATATTAGTGTAAGACCAATTACGGATGGTCGCTCCTATCCAGCCTTATTCTTCGTAATAATAGACAGTATTCCTTTTAATACTCTTTGTTATTATGAGCATAGAGGTGGGGCGTTACAAATATGCTCTCTTATTCTATATTATAACCCAACCTAAGGTATAAATTAAACTATCCTAATTGGTTAAAACCTACCCAAGGCTCATAGAATCGCTAAACCTATGTTAAGATACCAAGTGCGATGTCTAGTATTTTTAACATCTAAATTCAATTATAAACAACATTGAAATATGCTTACAACCGAATTCAAATATTAAAGACAGTGGACCGTGCATATATAAAATTGAAAAGGGTGTAAAACAGTGAATATAAAAATAAAAACTCATGGTCAAATTTAAATGCAAATATCATTTCAAAGATCATCATTACAGAAATCCAACACATTCGATAATATACATATTTCAATACATCAACTATTAAAACAACAATTATGTCATTACGTTGCAAGGTATATATCTATCTATCTTGTGGATATGTGTCATCCAAGAACCCTTTGCTTTGTCCTTTATTCGTACCTACAAACTTGCAGTTGCACTATATGATAGAGGAAAAAAGGGTTTCAACTATGTTCGGACTGCGTCTGACCCTATACACTCTGACCAAGGCTTGAGAGTTATTGTATAGGAAAGGACTGTCTACGTACCTTTTTTTGAGAGTAAGCCCACATAGTTCTGTTTCCTACTCTTTTCCTACACCCAAATACTTGTTGTACATAACAACCATAGATCCATGCAACCCTTGCAACCAATGCAAATAGCACAATGATATTCTTACTTATTTATCATAAGAAATCATCATATGGAAAAAACAATAATAATAGTATACTTAGCCATTTAACATCAGCAACACACAATGCTAACCACAATCTTTAAATAAGAAAATAATAACCTCATAAATATACTTATATACATTACTAATTATCAACTATAGTAATACATCATCAATGTAAGCGTAAGTCATCAAGTGTGTACTAATCACTTCGCAATAATAATACAACTTCATCAAATGTGTACAAATCGCCCCCACGGTCGTATTGTATGTTCCTTTTAAGCATCTTTTAATATCAAAGTAATTCCAATTCTGATATTTCTGTTGGAATTGGGCCCGCATGCAGTGGAGTAAATGGGTAAAGTTCTAAATTTTTATTCCATTTTGAATTTATTGGGACTATGAAGTCTAAATTTATGTAGATCTTATCTAAATTTGTTTTAAATAAAATCAATATTTTATTTATGTTACAAATAAATTTTTAATTATTTTAAATTTAAATTATATGATATAATATGCATATTGTACACATACAGCTGTGTATGTGCACGTGCAACGTGAAATGTTTACATGGTTTTACATGCCGGTATATAGATGTTGAGATTTATACCACAATGGACACGTTAGCCCCTTTGTATACATGTGTGCTTTCAATATATATGTATATATATAGTTTATAATTTAATATAAAGAATTTATAAATTTTAAATTCAATTATTAGATTCAAAATTTAAAATTTGATCTAGATCTATAAAATGAAATATTTAGTATTTTCAAATTCAAACTAATATATTGATTTTGTGTAAATACATATATATACATACATATAATTCGAAAATCATTTTTTAATATATATATATTAAATAATATTTAGAAATACTATACATATATGTATAATGTATACTTACAAATATATTTTGTGTAAATGAATATATTTATAAATATACATGTTTTTCGGCCAAAAGAAACTCCTTTTTTTCTTTACTTTGTTTTTTTAAAAAACATTTTTTATATATATTTGATTTCTATAGGGAATTCTATAAAAAAACTCGAAAACAATATGTGTATGTATTATGTTAAATATTTATATAAACACATTTTATATAATTATAATTTATGTATATATATTTAGATATAACATTTAATTTAAATAAAATTCAATATTATATTCGAACATAAAATAATATATATATATATATATATATACGTGTGTGTGCGCGTGCACGTGTGCACGTGTGTGTATTGAAATTATAATTGTATAAATGTAAAATATTAGTGTAAAACATGTTTTACATAACAATGTTTATTTTAGATCATTTTTCTTTAGATCATTTATCAGTATTATTTTCGAAAAAAACAATTCTTTATGACTGTGAGAAATATGTATAGTTATACATATGTAAATACGCGCACATGCACACACGTAAATACACACACATACATAAAATCCATCTAATAAAGATGGCACAATGATATGCAGACTCTAGATATATTCAAATGCTATCTAAACACATATCATATAGTGAATGTTATATACATTAATATATCATTGTAAAAAGAGAATTTTACCATTCACCCAATGCCCAAATAGTATCCCTTGAAACATAGAATCAAAACTAATTGGAATGATTTCAGAATCCAGAAAACGCTACTAGACTGAATGTAGCTACCATCGTTGTTTGAATCTTATTTGATTTAAATGTTTTAAGGTTGAAAATTTTAAGGAGAAAGGATGGGAAATGGCCTACCATGGCAGTAGAAAATGGAGGATGAGAGTAAAAAATAAAATGAGGGGTTAAAGATGAATATAAAGTGTAGATCTAAGGAGAAAAAAGAGGGGGAAAAAAGAGGACCTATATCCACTTTTTTCTCTTATTTATTCATCTCTTTGAATTAAAAATACAAGCCCCCCATAGCCATCATAGGACATGACTCCCTATTCAATCATTGCACACTCAATAGGTCCCATCATGGGCCTCAAATCACTCTGAGCCCGATCAATAAATAACACATTTAAATCCAATTTAAATTCGTAACAATATTGTATATCGATTAGTGTATATGTAGCTATTATATACATACTTCAAATATTGATCAACAAATATCAAATAAATTTTACAATTAATATTTCATAAATGTTAATTAATTTATAATAATTATAATTTAATTAAATCGGGTGGTAATAGGAATATTCAATGTTTTGGTTGTGTGACGCTTATGTGTGAATTCGGCTAGCAATTAATATCAAACAGTTCAAGTATTAATGTTTACATGTCACTTAGCAGGTGATGTGACATTATGACCAAATTTATCGCTTACTTGGCTTTGGTAAAATCCAATTTTACTATATTTAAGCGTTACCCAATTGTGACAATTATTTACGCCAATTCTCTTCGTCAGAATTATACCACTATGGACTTGTGGAATTTTGTAGGGGTCAAAATTCCAATATCGTCCATATTCAACTCTATAGTTTGAACACAAGGTCCTTGGTTCAATTATAATAATTATTATTAACCGAACTACTCTAGCATGAGACTTTGACTTTGAGTTGACTTCAGTTGACCATGATACTAACCTCATATAACTAATGAGACGAATCCTTCCTTGAATAGTGTTTCACTTCCAATGCTTCCACTCGACTCAACTATAGTACTTCGACAAATGTCATACCAAGATATAACTGTAATCAAAGCAGTGTTTCCACATTGAAAATCAATAATATTCTCACGTTAGGAGTACAATGTAATTTGTCACATCGATATTTTCTATTTGAACTTAGTTATTTTAACCACCAGAAAACTATCTAGTGAATCATTCCATAGTTATCCAATAACTATCAGTACATAACTCCTTGGTGTCCCCAACAGTCATGAGTAAAACACTTCCCAACATTTGGAGAGCGTTATGTACGCTATTCTCAATGGATGCATCGATCTCCAGTCTCGATACATCTTGACTAGGAATATTTAAAACAGTATGTTTAATTTCATTGTGATCATGGTTACAACACGTTGTAATTATTGTCATTATGAATTTATAATTAGTTTTTTCTTTGGATCGTATCCAAATCCATTCTACTACCAATAATTTCTAAAAGAAATTCCTTTGTTATGAAGTTGGTATTTTTGACACAACGGTTGTTTCTCAGTGCAACAGAATATATATTCATATACACTTTATAAATTGCCTAATATATTAAACTGATTCGGCTTTAGTTTACAATACTTATGTTCAAACATAAATTAGTCGTTCAGTGACAGTCGTTCCCAAACTCCTTTTCGGGTGATTCATACAAGATCCCTTACGAACAATTATTACGTGTAGTTTTTGACTCGTGTAACCTGCCAACTACTTGACCTAGGATATATTGGGGTTCCTTATAAACCCTTATTTTGTAAACCTTTCTTTAGCTAAAATTATTTTTAACCTTGTGTGCCCTCTTAAGTATACGACTTTATAGAAACTTTTTTATTCAACTTCACTCACAATTAATTTTACTTTATCCAACAAAGCCCAATTACTCCTTATTGATACATCATTATGTATCATAGGGAGAAGTGACTTTTGAGATTGAATCTCTATTCATTTTAGGGATACATTCGGAACTCTTTCTAGTATACTTACCTAACCAATCAAATCGAATCATTTTTATTTTCCATTTTATGTTATTTTATGTACTTTCAAATTTTATATTCTATGAACTCATCATTAACATACCATATGTGTACCATATACACACGTTCACATTTGTGATAATTCATTGGTTAATACAGCAAATTATGTGGAACCGTTTTGGAATTAATAGACTTTCAATTGCGTACATATATATATATATATATCAATTCACATAGTTCGTCAACTCTTATGATGCTCCCACTTAACAGGTGCTTTACCCTTAATTGTCTGGGGTATAATTTACTAATACCATAGGATTCATAATCATATAATAAAAATTATTTCTCAAAACTATGGCTTAATCCATAATTCCAAAATTATTTGTAACAACCCGCCCTGAAATGGACCTAAATGTCGACCTAGAAAAGGCTCATTGGAACTTAGACCCATTTCAAAGCTGGCTATTGGTCGGTAAAAAGAACAATACAAAGCTATTTATCTACACATTTAAATCTCATAGCGGAATGATAAAATATAATATCAACAACACCTATTTTATTCAATTTCAAATTTCATAAAAAACAAGTACAATACCAATATTCGGATTACAATATTCCGAAATCACAACATCATTTTTATTTCATAGGTACATCAAAAATATAGAAAAATACAAGTAGATAAATAGATATTGCCACTAGTATCCTCAACATCTCTGCCTTTAGCACCGCCCTTTTTAATCTATGTTGTAATTAGGAGGGAGTCAGAACAACATAAATCTAATGAAAAAAATCTCGAGCCTTGCTATTTTAGAACTTGGGCAGTCTAACTTAAATAGGAATGCGTCTTTCATATTTTATCTATATCATAAGTTTTTCCAAATGCAAGCCCAAAGGCTTCCCGAATATTAGTCAAAAGGGCTTTCCAAATAAAAGCCCATAACTGTCTCGCTTTCAACCCAATAACCCATATCTATAGTCAATAATGTTCCATCAATGTAAGAGATAGTACGCAAGCCACTTTGTGAAGGTCCATATCTCCGTACCCTCTGAGTCGATAATAAATCCCACGTGTCCAAATTGAATGGAAATACGAATCTTTAAGGGTGGAGAAGAAAAGGGATATTAGAAAATAGAAACAACAATACACAGAATCTCACAATCGCAGCGGAATCTTATACTATAATGAAAAACCCTTGGTCAAAAGGTCAAAGTGAAGCCTTTTTTGAACTTCCCATATTGCCCACTGTTCATCAACACAAGACATCCGTGTACAAGGGCAATTCAGTCTTTTGCACTCCCATCCCACGTTGCCGACAATATTACTCCCACGTCTCCTTTCCACCCTCTTTCTTTTCCTCTCCGTCTTCCACTTTCCTCTAAACCCACTTCCCCCTTATGCGTAAAAAATGGTTGCCCCCCTCCTTCAACTGCCCACCCGCCCCTCCTTCATCGACCTATCTTTCATTCGACCGGTCCTTTCCCTCCCACTCTACTACTACATCCGCTGCCGCCGCCAATACTCTTCAGCTTGCAGGAAGATCGACTGCCTCTATATTCGCCTTTCAGCAATGAAGATGGTCGTGGAAATTAAATGAGGAGATTTAAAAATTGCATGTAAAGACAAGAAGCCCTAATTGAAAAGTAGAAGACAATCAATGATTTTAATCTTTCAACGACTTTGAGAAAGCCAGCATCGTTAGAAGGTACACAACAATCAGTCAGAAATGGTACGATTTTATTACCGTCTTAAGTTTTGACTTTCATTATGGATTTTGTTTGATTTCTTTAGATCTTGGGTTCAGTTGTAATCGCAGCAAATTCCAGTGCTTGGAACCCTAATTCCATAACGATTTCCGTGCTCCTCCAGCCCTAGATTCGCAATTTAAAGGTAATATTTTGCCTCTTATTCGACATATATTTTCTAGAGTTTGGTATTGCATAGGCCAACTGAAAGAGAGAATTGTACAAAATGAGACCACTGCTATTTGTATGCATAGTTAAATTGCCATATTACAAACCTGAAAATGGTGATGAACAAATTTGAAAAAAGTTATCCAGATAACATAACTATAATACCAATTATAGACGACACCCTTCATGTTTCTGTTTTGAATTTAGATTTTTTGTACCGATTTTTTTAAATGATTTAAAAAATTGAGACCATTGGGCTCTAACCTTAGTTTTTATTGTTCAAACAGTGAAAAGGAAGAACCAACTGAGGAATCATGCAAATGGAGACCTGTACAAGTCTTCAGTACAACGTCGAAGGCTGTCAATTTGTCCATTACTGTGGTAAGCTCTGTAAGTTGACCTGAGTTTGTTTTATATTGTCTTTGATATACTACTATTCAGTGTTTATTGTATCAGTAAATGGGAATTTAGCATACATGAATTAATAGGCTATTACCATACCTAAACCTACTATAACAATGAACTTATTTTGGACTCTATACATCCAGTTTTTGCTGGGACGGTGTGCATTCACTGCTTAATTAAAGTGAAGTTGTTTTTTCTTTTGTAATTTAACCTTTTCTTTATTGTCGCTAAGGAATTGTAATTCGATGCTTAACGTCTCAAAATATATGGGAACCCATGATTTACATTTGAAGTGCACTAAAAACATATAAGTTGTGTGATATGAGTATCTACTGCTATCTTAACAGTAAGTTTTAATACAAATAGTTTATATCTCTGCTGAAATGATTTTTCTATGAAGCAACAAATAAAAATAAGGTAATAGTGATACAACTTAAAAACTCATTTTCAAATTCAGTCAAAAAAATCATGTGTATAATAAACTCGGTTCTTTACTGATTTTCTAACCAGAAATACATGGAGTACAATAAAATACAAGTTAATCCAACCTCACAATTATCACTACGTACAGATACACTGTTGGCCACAAAAAGGGGTTCATGGCTGAACCATTTTCACTAGGAAGGATTTTACAACAGCTTGTTGTTTTGATGTTGTAAATACATAGGCCAAATGAAAGAGAGAATTGTACAAAATAAGACCAATGCTATTTGTATGCATAGTTAAATTGCCATATTACAAACCTAAAAATGGTGATGAACAAATTTGAAAACAGTTATCCAGATAACATAACTCTAATACCAATTATAGACGACACCCTTCATGTTTCTGTTTTGAATTTAGATTTTTTTTACTGATTTTTTTAAATGATTTAAAAGATTGAGACCATTGGGCTCTAACCTTAGTTTTTATTGTTCGAACAGTGAAAAGGCAGAACCAACTGAAGAATCATGCAAATGGAGACCTGTATAAGTCTTCAGTCCAACGTCGAAGGCTGTCAATTTGTCCATTACTTTGGTAAGCTCTGTAAGTTGACATGAGTTTGTTTTATATTGTCTTTGATATACTACTATTCACTGTTTATTATATCAGTAACTGGGAATTTAGCATACATGAATTAATAGGCTATTACCATACCTAAACCTACTATAACAGTAAACTTATTTTGGACTCTATACATCCAGTTTTTGCTGGGACGGTGTGCATTCACTGCTTAATTAAAGTGAAGTTGTTTTTTCTTTTGTAATTTAAACTTTTCTTTATTGTTGCTAAGGAATTGTAATTCGATGCTTAACGTCTCAAAATATATGTGAACCCATGATTTACATTTGAAGTGCACTAAAAACATATAAGTTGTGTGATATGAGTATCCACTGCTGTCTTAACAGTAAGTTTTAATACAAATAGTTTATATCTCTGCTGAAATGATTTTTCTATGAAGCAACAGATAAAAATAAGGTAATAGTGATACAACTTAAAAACTCATTTCAAATTCAGTCAAAAAAATCATGTGTATAATAAACTCGGTTCTTTATTGATTTCTAACCAGAAATACATGGAGTACAATAAAATACAAGTTAATCCAACCTCACAATTATAACTACGTACAGATACACTGTTGGCCACAGAAAGGGGTTAATGGCTGAACCATTTTCACTAGGAAGGATTTTACAACAGCTTGCTGTTTTGATGTTGTAAATACATAGGCCAAATGAAAGAGAGAATTGTACAAAATGAGACCAATGCTATTTGTATGCATAGTTAAATTGCCATATTACAAACCTGAAAATGGTGATGAACAAATTTGAAAAAAGTTATCCAGATAACTTTACTCTAATACCAATTATAGACGACACCCTTCATGTTTCTGTTTTGAATTTAGATCTTTTGTACCGATTTTTTAAATGATTTAAAAGATTGAGACCATTGGGCTCTAACCTTAGTTTTTACTGTTCGAACAGTGAAATGCAGAACCAACCGAAGAATCATGCAAATGGAGACCTGTACAAGTCTTCAGTCCAACGTCGAAGGCTGTCAATTTGTCCATTACTTTGGTAAGCTCTGTAAGTTGACATGCGTTTGTTTTATATTGTCTTTGATATACTACTATTCAGTGTTTATTATATCAGTAACTGGGAATTTAGCATACATGAATTAATAGGCTATTACCATACCTAAACCTACTATAACAGTAAACTTATTTTGGACTCTATACATCCAGTTTTTGCTGGGACGGTGTGCATTCACTGCTTAATTAAAGTGAAGTTGTTTTTTCTTTTGTAATTTAACCTTTTCTTTATTGTTGCTAAGGAATTGTAATTCGATGCTTAACGTCTCAAAATATATGTGAACCCATGATTTACATTTGAAGTGCACTAAAAACATATAAGTTGTGTGATATGAGTATCTACTGCTGTCTTAATAGTAAGTTTTAATACAAATAGTTTATATCTCCGCTGAAATGATTTTTCTATGAAGCAACAGATAAAAATAAGGTAATAGTGATACAACTTAAAAACTCATTTTCAAATTCAGTCAAAAAAATCATGTGTATAATAAACTCGGTTCTTTACTGATTTTCTAACCAGAAATACATGGAGTACAATAAAATACAAGTTAATCCAACCTCACAATTATCACTAAGTACAGATACACTGTTGGCCACAAAAAGGGGTTCATGGCTGAACCATTTTCACTAGGAAGGATTTTACAACAGCTTGCTGTTTTGATGTTGTAAATACATGCCAAATGAAAGAGAGAATTGTACAAAATGAGACCAATGCTATTTGTATGCATAGTTAAATTGCCATACTACAAACCTGAAAATGGTGATGAACAAATTTGAAAAAAGTTATCCAGATAACATAACTCTAATACCAATTATAGACGACACCCTTCATGTTTCTGTTTTGAATTTAGATTTTTTGTACCGATTTTTTTAAATGATTTAAAAGATTGAGACCATTGGGCTCTAACCTTAGTTTTTATTGTTCGAACAGTGAAATGCGGAACCAACTGAAGAATCATTCAAATGGAGACCTGTACAAGTCTTTAGTACAATGTCGAAGGCTGTCAATTTGTCCATTATTGTGGTAAGCTCTGTAAGTTGACCTGAGTTTGTTTTATATTGTCTTTGATATACTACTATTCAGTGTTTATTGTATCAGTAAATGGGAATTTAGCATACATGAATTAATAGGCTATTACCATACCTAAACCTACTATAACAGTTAACTTATTTTGGACTCTATACATCCAGTTTTTGCTGGGACAGTTAAGAAATATTTTAGCTACGAAACCCCCAACATAGGTGTGTCCATCATAATTACAGTGGTTTTCCAAAAAGTTTATCTTTTATTCACAAGAAACTCTAAAAAGTATGCATTGGTCTCAAAGCATTCCAGTTTATATGGACATGTTTCATGTCAAAATCCAATTTTGCATCTAAATTTCCTTCAAAAATTGAATGTAAATTAACCATTGTTAGCCAGAAACGAGCTAAATTTATGTATGCTTTTGTATATGAAAATTTAACTCTTTATATGCTTCATAAAAAATGTTGTGTTTATGTCGTATTACTTACTTTATGCATGTATAATAATTTATAAGGCTTGACACGTATACTTAGCTTTGATATAGGTGGCTAGATGGATTTTTGCAATATAGTAAAATACTAAAATAGTATTATCCAGAGTAGGATAAAATAGGGGCATTAAGAAATATTTTAGCTATGAAACCCCCAACATAGGTGTGTCCATCATAATTACAGTGGTTTTCCAACAAGTTTATCTTTTATTCACAAGAAACTCTAAAAAGTGTGCATTGTTTTCAAAGCATTCAAGTTTATATGGACATGTTTCATGTCAAAATCCAATTTTGCATCTAAATTTCCTTCAAAAATTGAATGTAAATTAACAATTGTTAGCCAGAAACGAGCTAAACCTCACCAAAGCATCTGAGTTGACAAATAAGTTGAAATTGTTAAGGTAAAAAAAAGTTAGGGAAATAATAGGTTTACTGCCAAAACTGGGTTGTGTTCTAATCTCAACTCTTAGCCTCGAGTATTCTTACACTGTAACATGTTTTCATCATATCGTGACAAGAAAATTATGTACTATATTGCAGGTAAGTGGAGAGAAAGGAGTAGGGCAACAAAGATGAGTCCAGATCAGTGGCAATTCCTTCCTGGTAGGTACTATTCGACAACATATTGACCTATATTATTTTCTTTGTTTTCACAAATTGTTAATCCTGCAGACTTTTGCAAGTATCAAAGGGTAGAATGATTATTGCGAACTGTATGTTCCTTTAGTTGCTGCCTTTAAAGAAGAATAAATAATCAAGCCATATGATGCAAATATCTTAAGGATAGTCATTTAGATTCAATTGACTTTCATCGACTGGAAAAAAGGTACATTTAATATGCATTTTGTTAAATGATGTAAATTATTGGTTATGGGCTGATAATATCAGTTTTGTAGTTCTATTACATGTGCTTTCCATTTTACTCTGAAATTTATGGTTATAAAGTTTTACTCTGACATTCTGAATAAACATAACTAGATTATATTTCCATTTGTAATAGGTTGGATTACATAATTAAAGAGGTGAAACATCTCAACAATACCACTTTTCTCTTAAATATAATCAGAGCTTTCAAATACTTTCAACTATTTTTTCTGGAAAGAACTTAAGTTATTTAGAATTTGGTTTATATAAAAAATGATATTTCAAACATATGTTTGAGCTGTAAGACTAAGTTAAAGTATGAAGTAAAGGGTTAGGAAATGACTGCTTTTCTCCTTTTCAATTAATTTCACATATAGTTTTTCTTCTTCCAATGGTAATTGAATATGTGGATTTGTTGTACAATTACCATTGATCCAAAAGTTCATGATGTTATTCCTTTGTATTTTCTTTTACTTATATGATATAGGCAAGTACAAAGCTTGGATTTATGTTTATATAGAAGAATGGGTTAAGGAATTAAAAGATGAATGAAAGTGGAAGAACGATTTTTTTTTTCGCAGCAATGATATTTCGTGCTCATTTTTTTTATAACTGTCTACATGTTGAAGAAATATTTTCACCTTATTTTATTTTATATTTTAAATATTTTTTTAGAAAACCTAAAAGATGGTGAAATCACAGTACAAATTGTTATAATGATGTTAACTTGAATGGAAACATTTTTGTGTTATATGCAGTGACCCAAAATGATTCAAAGTAACCCAAATTTATTTACAGTAACCCAACTACTAGATAGTCAAAACACACAAAACTCACAAACATTAAATATGCATGGCCAAATATTCACTAAATATATAGATCACTGATTTTGATTGTCATACGTTTTGTGACAAATAATTCTCACCTGAAACTTGCTCGCTCTCGCCCTCCTCCATATACTATTGCTTTATTGCTAATTATGGCTTCTATGAAATCCCTTTCATACTGAAAAATACTGTGTTGTTGACACCGTTATAAGTTCAACTACCTCCTTTATGCCACTTCCGCTTAATTTTTTTTCCCTCTGTGCACCTCCCCTGATTTTGTTACAGTTTTAGATTTATTACCGAACTTGATTACCATGGTTGCTAAATTTTACCTTCGTTTCTTATTGTTTTTACACTGTTCCAAATGACATCTACATACTATACTTTTATTGCAGATTATGCCTTCTGTGCAAGCCCCCTCCAACTTCATGCTAAAAAGCAATGTGCTGCTGACACTGTTACAGGCGATTGCAATCTTCCCCATCAGCTTCAACTCAGGTCCGCAGAGTCTTTTCAATTTTTTTTCCTACCATTTAATTTCTTTACTCCCCTACTATACACTGCAACTGATCGTTATTTTATTGAGTTGAATTTATTTAGGTGATATAATTATGGTAAAAATTAGATACTTTAGTTATAATATATTTGTTTTTTTATCGCTAAAACAAAACTATGTGCTAAGTTTTCATAACTGATCCAAAATATGTGCCACCAGTTGTATATAAATACGTTCCAATTGATTTGCTGCCCAAAACGGCTACCCTCCCTTTCACCTGCTATTAGACGTGCAGTTGGAGGTGGGGGTGATCGTCGTGCCCAGCAATGGCTTCGGTTAAAAAAAATAGTATGCTCCTTTATACTGCTTAATTAGGTATTATTCTATGTTATTGAAGTAGAACTGCAACTGAAGTACAAATCGATTTCACGTTAATATTCTCTATGTTACTGTATTGAACTGATAAAATTGCTAATGTTAGTAAATGACATCAACACCACCTAATTGCTACAATTCTCTCTATTGCAGATGATGTACAAATCTTGCTTCGACTGAGATCAAATATCCTTCAAAACAAACGGACAACGAAAAATGCAATTTAGAAATTGAAGAGGTACCTCATTTATTCCCATTTACTGCTATACGCTGTTCATTTTTTTATTCACAGTTTTACAGTGCTTATTCACTTTTTGTAATAGATGCTTAAGTTTTTTTATTCCACCTTATATGTTTTTCCCTCGATTTCTTCAGTAGTGGATATCAATAAAGTTCAACGTTTCTGCTCAATGGTTGTCGCTAATGAATATCTGTTAAGTTGCTGCTCAAGTTACAACCTGATTATATATATATTGAAATCGAAGATTCAATATGGGTGTTTAGTACTCTAAATATGTGATGAAGTTCATTGTAAAATCTGATAAACTTATTTCTAGCCAAGGTGAACATGTTAGGTGGCTTCATTTGTATTTAGAAGCAATGACCAAGCCTCTATTACCTGCGGATAAGACTTAAAATATCTTCCAACTGATTTGTTGCCCAAAACGACTACCCTCCCTTTGACCTACTACGCACTAGCCGTTAACCCCACTGTTTCAGCCACAATTACAGACCTATGACTCCTTCAAAATCTACCACATAATAATATGTCAGTTGCAAAATATCTAATCTACATGTTCGTATAAGTATGCACTTCCCACTATTCACTCACCCCACTTTTCACCTTTACTACTACCTACTATTCCACTTTCATTTCGTTAGCAATATTTTGGCATATCAGTTCAACTGCCCCACCCTCTCCACACCTTTCTTCCACCTAACTCATTTTTTCCACATCTTTATGGACCAGCAACAAAGGGAAAGACGACGTGTCACTCAACGTGCAAGGCGTCAACAAGCTAGACAGTCCGCCATCGCAAGTAGAAGGACATCCGTTGCTGCAAACCAACAGCTGGCAAATTCGACATGTACTTTCCCCCTCCCTGTCACGCTTACAACTCTTTCACATTTTAACATCTACACTTCACTATAACCAAGTACAATACACATATATGCACCATTTCTGCAATTAAGGCTGTTAACCACTTTTATACAATTACGCTTTCGACAAACATTTGTTTCTAACTCCCCAACACCAGTTTGCAACCTCAAATTTAAATGTACTATTTACCCTGACTTAGATTCATATACCATGCTTTCGGGTGGCAACCATTTTGTTTTACTACATTCTTATACGTATCCACGCTTATAAATTAAGCCCTAGGCCAACGATGAATATCACTGGGACTGAGTTTTCAAATAAAAAAACAAAAAATTGGGTAACCACCTGCAGATGAAAACTTATTCCTCTAAACAGAACATGTTTTTCGACATGCAATACTTCCAATTAAACTGCCAGACGTACATTAACCTGCTGATTTTTTACTTTCACACTTTCATACATCATTCCTTCTTCATGTTTACTGTTACCTATGTTAATACTATACTACTGCCATTTCCAGCCTACAGCAATTTTGCCCCTTTCTAAAACAAAAAAATTATACACTTACCAACAGTCCACTGTGGAAAGTGTCATGAATTACTTAGACTTCCCTTTCTGCCATGATTGCAGTTGTTCTTCCTGTATATGCGTACATTTTATAATTTTTTTTAAACTGCCGTGAAGACTTTGATTCTTTTATTTTTGAAAAATGATATTCATTATGTTTGAGAATTGCTATTACATATACTATATTCAATACAATTCTGAAAACTTAATGTTTGCTTTGATTAGTTTATAGTTAGTTGAGTTTTCAAAGTTTGTGTTTAAATAAAAAATTGTTATGGAAATTTAGTTATGTAAACAGTTAATTTTTTATACAAATTTTTTTATACATATTTACATTCACTTTATTGGAAAAGAATCATTTCAACTTTGATTTTTTAATCTTAATTAATATTTATAGGTTTGTAAATCAACAACAGTGGGTTTCCAAATCAAAAAAATTATAACCAGCTGATAACTTATTCCTCTAAACAGAACATGTTTTTCGACTTGCAATACTTCCAATTAAACTGCCAGACATACATTAAGTTGCTGATTTTTTACTTTCACACTTTCATACATCATTCCTTCTTCATGTTTACTTTCACCTATGTTAATACTATACTACTGCAATTTCCAGCCTGCAGCAATTTTGCCCCTTTTTAATACAAAAAAATTATACACTTATCAACCGTCCACTGTGGAAAGTGTCATGAATTACTTAGACTTCCCTTTCTGCCACGATTGTAATTTTTATTCCTGTATATGCGTACACTGTTAATATTCAAGAATTATAGGCGGTGTGTCTTCACGACAGTTAAAAAAAATACACAGACTCCACAATGGGTCATTGTCATTTTTTGCGATTATAACTTCATACTGAAATTGAAGAATAAGAATCATATACACATCAACTACAAAATAGTGCCCAACTCTACTAATAACTACAGTCAGACTTCGATTCTTTTATTTTTGAAAAATGATATTCATTATGTTTGAGAATTGCTATTACATATATTATACTCAAAAAAATTCTGAAAACTTAGAGTTTGCTTTGATTATTTCATAGTTAGTTGAGTTTTCAAAGTTTGTGTTTAAATAAAAAATTGTTATGGAAATTTAGTTATGTAAACAGTTCATTTTTTATACAGATTTACATTCACTTTATTGGAACAGAATCATTTCAACTTTGATTTTTTTATCTTAATTAATATTTATAGGTTTGTAAATCAATAGCAGTGGGTTTCCAAATCAAAAAAATTATAACCAATTTGGTAACAGCCTGCTCTTGATAATTTCTTCCTCTAATCAGAACATTGTTTACTGCATACAGTACTTCCACTAAAACTATCAGACATACATTAATTTGCTCATTTTTAACTTTAAACTTTTTACACGTCATTCCTTATTTACTTTTACTGTTAAATATATGTTAACACCACACTACTGCAAATTCTAGCCTTACGAAATTTTCTCCGTTTTTTAGTAAAAAGTAAATATACAATTAAGTGCAAACATTCGTGGTTTATTTTTTTTACTAATTCATACAGTTTACTTTTTATTTCTGCTCAACCTACTGCTGTTAACCAATTTTCTATACGTATGCAATACATACATTTTTTTACCTTCACATATGTTCATTCCTATTACAAGACACCTGATGGTAATATTCAGTTCTTCCTCTTATACACTTCATTCATCACTTACTTTTTCTATCCAGCATGTTATTACCTTACAGCTTGAATTTATTTGTTAACCAAATTTATATTCAATTTCCATCCCTTTTTAGGTAATAGTTTTTTAGTATTTTGAAACGTCAAATAACTTTAAATTGTAAATTCATTAACCATTCAAACAAAACAGTTGATACTGTTTCTACTGCACCAACAGCTATATCTCCTCCCTAACAACTTCCGCATCAATCTGCTCTTCCTACCCGTTATAGCTGTGGTCGAAATTTTGCTGCTCCCTAACCTTTCCTTCGCCATATTCTACCTCAACCAACTCAGTGCCGACACTGTAGTGCAAAATTATTTCCCCGTGAAACAAGTGAGAATTGTTGCTCAAGTGGTAAAGTTACCACTTCCTACCCTCTGCCACCTCCAGAACTTTTAGCTTTATTCACTGAATACAGTGATAGAGGTTTACATTTCCGAACTAACATTAGATCTTACAACAATGCTTTCGCATTCACCTCTATGGGGGCAAACATTGATCAACACTTGGCCTCCGGTCGGAACGGAATATACTCTTACCGTGCACAAGGCTCCATCTATCACAGCATTGGAAGTGTTCTGCCTCTACCGGGTAGTAGACCTAGATACCTCCAAATGTACATCTTCGATACTGATCATGAGATTGAAAATCGACAACAGGATAGTGCAATATTAAGACCAGACATCCTGCAAACATTGCAACAAATCTTAGATTTTTACAACCTTTATGTACATGTGCTGCGACAGTTGGGGCAGCGTACTGATATAGAAAATTGTAGGCTGATAATAAAAGAACTTATAGTTAATCGTCATTTTCACCAACTACCTACTACGTCACAAGTGGAGGGTATCATTGTTGGCGATGATTGCTCAAACAGTTCAAACGATAGAGAGATTATAGTTCAAACAAGATCAGGAACCTTGCAACGAGTTGCCGATACAGCTGGATTTTATGATCCACTGCAATATCCGCTTCTCCTCCCACGCGGTGAACAAGGTTGGGATCTGAAAATCCACAATACCGGTCATAACCAAATCAGCTGTAGAGCCTACTACTCTCACATGTTACAGGTTTGTACTCCCCTATGCTGAACGAAATATACAACTTTTGTATGCATACCTCAAATACATTAAATCTCCCATATACCCCCCACGCTTACCACTTTGTACACATCGTAGGTACGACCTACGGAGCAGCCTCTTCTGCTACTTGGTGGTCGCCTACTCCAACAATTTGTGGTTGATACTTTTGTCAAAATTGAAACTATGCGACTACGCTATCTTCGAGACCACCAAGGTACTATTCGAGCCGACTTATATCAGGGTTTACAAGACGCTCTAGCCAGTGGGGAGACAACTGCCGGTTCGTACTTTCCATCCCATCCATTTTCCCCATTCACAATATACATTACACACTTAAATTTTTGACACAACTCTGCTATTTGTAGGAAATGTTGGGGTTCGAAAAGTACTACCATCCTCCCATACTGGTAGCCCACGAGACATGCATCAACGGTATCAGGACGCAATGGCAATTGTACGAAGGTATGGAAAAGCCTGACTTATTTATTACTGTAACCTGTAATCCAAATTGGATTGAGATTACACAAGAGCTATTTCCCTTTCAACAGCCATATGATCGTCCTGATTTGACAACTCGAGTTTTCCGTGCAAAATTAGAACAACTTAAAGCTGATTTATTTGATAAACATGTCCTAGGTAAAGTCATTGCACATGTTCATGTGATAGAGTTTCAGAAAAGGGGATTACCACATGCTCGTATCTTACTTATTCTGGCAGACACTGATAAACTAAATACTGCCGACGATTATGATACTATGGTTAGGGCAGAAATTCCAAACATTGAATTAGAACCAGATTTGTACATGTTAGTTATTAAACACATGATTCATCATCCTTGCGGCAATTTCAACCCCACTGCCGTATGCATGCAAGATGGGATATGTAAGAAGGGATTTCCTAAACCCTTCGCCGCATCAACTTTACAAGGAGCTGATTCGTATGCCATCTACAGACGTCGTGACAGTGGAATACAGGGTCACACAAGTAATACTGCAGTTGACAATCGTTGGGTCGTTCCTTATAACCCTTATTTGCTTCTAAAATATGACTGTCATATAAACGTTGAAATTTGTTCCAGTATTAAATCTGTCAAATATCTATATAAATACGTTTACAAAGGATCAGATCGCGTATCCATAAGCGTGTCTTCTTCATCCTCCGCCATTGATGAAATTTCTCAATTCATTAATACCAGATGGATCTGCGCACCAGAGTCCCTATGGCGGATATTTAAGTTCCAACTTAGTAGCATGTCTCCGTCAGTAATAGGACTACAAATACATCTACCTAACAAGCAACATATTCAATTTAACTCAGACGAAAGCTTACAATCTATTGTAGCTGATGAACACAGAACAAAAACTATGCTTACCGAATTTTTTTTACCAAAACTTAACAAACGAGGACGCACGCCAGTACCTTTACCACGAATTCCCTGAAAAGTATTGGTGGAACAATGAACAAAAACAATGGGTACGTAGACAAATACAGCGTAAAGTAATTGGTCGGCTATACACCGTACCACCAACCGAAGGTGATCGCTACTACTTACGACTATTACTGAATCATATTCCAGGACCACTTTCTTTCGAACACTTACGCACGGTCAACGAAACTGTTTACAATACCTTCAAAGAGGCAGCCGAACACCGAGGATTTCTAGAAAACGATAACAGTATTAAGTATTGTTTAACTGATGTTCGAACACCCATATGCCTCTTGCTTTAAGGCGATTAATTGTTACCATTTTAGTCTACTGTGAACCCTGTGCTGTACGTGACATATGGGATGAATTTTGGCCGTTTCTAACTGAAGATTACCTATCCACTTCTTCTGCCTCACTTTTTGATACATATTTAGTTGGTCGATGTCTTTTTGATCTTAACAACCTTCTAAAATAGTATAATAGAACCGTATTTGATTATGATTTACCCCATAACTCCCTGCATTCAACTGACGAATACAATAATTCGACGCTTCTTTTGGAAGAACAATCAATAGAAATAACATCGTCTGATTTACAAGCAATAAATAAGTTAACCACTGAATAAAAACAAGCTTTTGACGCAATCATGGTTACGGTGGATTCGAAAAGCAGCTCAATTTATTTCATCGACGGCCCTGGAGGGACGGGAAAAACTTTTCTATACAAAGCAATTTTAGCTCTATGAAACCGAGGTCTTATCGCAATTGCTACAGCTACTTCTGGAATCGCTTCTATTGCGTTACCCGGTGGTAGAACAGCACACTCACGATTTAAAATTCCTATTAACTTACACTCTTCGTCCACCTGTCATATTGCCAAACAGTCTGATACTGCAAAACTTCTATCCGCGGCAACCGTTCTACTATGGGACGAAGCAACCATGGCTCACCGTCACGCGTTCGAAGCTTTAGACAGAACATTACGAGACTTGACCAATGTCGATGCTCCATTTGGAGGTAAAATTATGATATTAGGCGATGATTTTCGTCAAGTTTTACCGGTTGTTCCACGGGGTACTAGAGCTCCAACATCTGATGCATGTATAGTTCGTTCATATTTATGGTCAACTATTAAAGTATTTCAACTAACAAAAAATATGAGGGCACGAGCTGACCAAAGTTACGCTGACTTTGTTCTGCGCATAGGAAATGGTACTGAACCCACCGTACACGACGACATGATCAAACTACTATCGCATATTGTCGTGCGATGGGACAGCCCAACTTCGTTACACTGTTTGATTAACGAAATCTTCCCCGCATTAAATGATAATTTTAGCAATACAAAGTACATGCTGAGTAGAGCGATATTATCACCAACAAATGAAACTGCGGATGAAGTTAATAATTTGATAATAAATCAATTTCCTGGAGAACAACACATTTACTACTCTTTTGACAAAATAGAAGATGACCCGTCAAACTTATATCAAAATGAGTTCCTGAACTCGCTTAACCCAGGTGGTATGCCACCTCATAAGTTGACTCTTAAGCAAGGATGTCCAATAATGTTACTACGAAACCTTGATCCCCGAATTGGACTATGTAATGGAATGAGACTAATCTGCCATGTCTTCCATCGAAACCTTATAGACGCTGAAATTTCTTTCGGTCAATTCCAGGGTACACGGTATTTATTCCCCGTATACCGTTAAAGCCTTCTAAAAACATAAAGCTACCATTCAACTTTACCCGTAAACAATTCCCAGTTAGGCTTGCCTTTGCATTAACAATAAACAAATCCCAGGGGCAAACCATCCCACATGTTGGAATTTATCTTCCCAACCATGTTTTCAGTCATGGCCAACTTTACGTCGCTCTATCCCGTGGGATTTCAAGTAGCACAACAAAAATTTTGGTTCGAAACGGAGACCTTCGACGGAGTACAACAACACATACTCGAAATGTTGTTTACCACGATGTCTTGCAAACGTGCTCTCAAATTATGAATGTCCCCTGAGGACATCTTACCGACTCCACTTTTCAACCACCCGTTCATACACTCCTAACTTCACCCTCCCCACCTCATCCAACCCCGCTGCTGCACTTACTACGTCCTAACTTACAATCCATCTGTTTTTATTTTCCAAACAATAACCTGCTCTATTTACCATGCATTTACATTCCAACTGCAAATAATACACAAACATTGTAATAAAAATGCACATCATTCTTCTAATCATACCCCCTCACACCATTTGTTCGTCGTATAAATAATGTTCTCAGCCTTTGCATTTAACATATGACTTTCCAACCGTTGCACTGTTCTGCTTTTCTACCTACTACCAAATTTCGTTTGCTCTTTCCTGCATAACAACTGCTGCTGATTTACTTGGCAACTGCAATTTGGGTTAAATCTTCGAGCTCGAGCGAGGGGGGTAAGTGCTTAACCCAATATATCACCGGGAGTACAGAGATACAGACTTCACCGATCAATCCTGCTACACCAACGCTGTTTTCCACCCCAAAACTTCACTCACTCCTCCCAATTGAGCTGAATTACACAAAATGTAAGTGGTCAAACGGTAAGCTTGCAAATTTTACACATTATACACATCGTTCATCTAACACAATGTTCTGTTTTTATTTCCTCTGCAAGCATGATTTATGTAGTGACCCAAAAACTCGACCTTCGAAAATCGGCACCCATACTTCACTTGTACACAAAATGCCGCGGATTCAAACGCCGAATCTGGCTCTCCGGAGCTTATAACACAATTAAGTATAACAACACAGCGGAAAAAAGAAAACAATGATATCATATACAACTCCAATGAATACAATATCCAGTATGATATACAACAATGATATCAATAATACACAGCAATATCAGAGATATGATACAATGCTACAGCGGAAATAACAACAACGGAAAAGATCACTCCAAATGATCCTCAAAATAGAATGAGACCAAAAACTCCAACATCAGTCAGAGAGGCTGAGTCCAACCACTCCAATGTCAAGCTCGAACCACAAAGATAAGCAACGTCAGTCCTGATCTCCGATGAACTGAACTAGCTCCAAATAATCTACTAAACCTGACTATTTGAAAAGAAACCCAACTCTAGACCGCCCGTGTGGAAAATTATGGGCTCCCAGAGTTTAGGAAGGGAACAATAAACTCCGAGTCAGTCATGGGACTGGTGTGAGCAACAAAAACAGTTTACCCTTAAAACAAACAACAAAAGGATTTAAAACATTGAAATCCACAATGCTTTTGGAAAATGAAACTACCATAAGACCTCCCGCCACACACACAATGTAAACGCAGAATTGGAGGAGATTTCTTCTTATGATAGTCAAACATGCTTACTAAGCAAAAGGAAAACTCTTTGATATTATTGTTAGTGCATAGTGGAAAACATTTTGAAAGTATAATATTAATCTTAGCCAACATAGGCATTTCACACTATGCCTACTATAGCTACTATGTTCAATAGCAGGTTACCGCCACATTCCATAGCAGGTTATACAACTAAAACCGTACAAGGTTCGTATTGTTTCTTTGGATTTCCAACAAATGGTCAGGCTAAGGAACTTCCTACTACCAATGGGTACGCCTCTGGATGGATGTCCCGAGAAACCAACCTGGCTCTCTACCAACAGAAGGCCGAGTTACCTCTATTACTAGGTAACTACTACACGAATATGCCACCCCCCGGTCCTTTGGGACCTTTATCCGAGCGCTCGATAACCAACATCACACAGTAAAAAATATAGTGTGTCCACATGAGTAAGTATCTGGGCTCCATACCATGATACTACCCTTTTCCAGAAGGAAATGACATACCCTAAAGGGTGCGACCCTCATAACCTTGCCGCATCATTCCTGTTTCGACCATTTCCGGTCTGTGAGGTCCGACGAGGTCTCGTCCACAAAGCTACGCTTTTTCACAAAGCCATGCTTTGATCAACAAATGATCAACACACAGCAACACTCAGCATGCCACATTACCAAATTGGGAGTATATCGCTGATAACCTTCAACTACATAACCTCTGAGCTCGTACGTCTCAGAGAAGGGTGTTAAGCTAAGAGAATAAATTCTCCGCCACCAAACATAAATGTATTTGAAAGAAATCTGCTTTATATCTCAAAGTGTAGTGTCAGACATGTCACCATACAAGTCTGTTCCGGGTTCGAACAGAACCGAAGGCACTTCCGAAGAAGCCCTTGCAATCTGGGTATTCACAATCCTGATTGGATTTCCCATCACTTAAGAAATCTCTATACCGGCGCGACTCAGTGCAGAGACAATCGATAGGTTATCCTATCATTCTCGAAATACCTGGTCTTCTCCACCGGTTTTCAAATGCAATTCATATACGACGTATCATTATTCGAAATGGGTTATGTGACACAAAGGTCCTCTCCCGGCTAAACCGAATAGTGAGCGTAATATTTAAAAACATATGGATAATGGAATTTCAATTAAGTCACAACTGGTTATCCAAAACTTTCTTTCAAATGGTTTAAACACATTACCATTTTAATTTTTTTAAACAAAAGATTCAATTCACAAAGTTTACCCTGTTTCACAAAGATTCATTCACAGATTTTCCAAATAAATTTCCATTTCAATTGGATTAGCTCATTAAATCTTGAAATCAAAGTTTTAATTTATAGCTTTCAAAACACATTTCCAAAGATTTATTCATAATTTGGAAAACCATCTTCAATTCAATCTTGAAATTCCTTTAATTCAAATTGAAATCCATTTCTTATATAAGAGCTTTTATCAGTTGAAAACAATTAGTTTCCCAAATCATTGAATTCAATTCTAAATATTGAATTCAAATTTAAATCAAATTATTAAAATATCAAGGTTTATTAAGTTATTTAAAATAACTTTTACATTTGAAACTCATTTGCAAAGCTCTTAAATTACAATTTCCAAAACTATGTGGATTCAAGAATTCATTCTTTAAAATCGTCAAAAATCTGTGACTTAACTGATTTCCATGTGAAATCCATATTTGTGTGTGTATGGTGTAGTCCAGGGGTTTCACACAGTAGTGCAACATCATTCAATCATCACAGATCAAAACACAGAAATATAGTTGATAAGCGATATAAACTATAACGCTTATCGTTCATTCACAGATCACAGATATATATCGTAGATAATAAATTATATCACAGATAATTAACTACATTACAGATCACACACAAATCGTAATATGTCATAAAGCATCACAATTCAGAGATATCAAACAATTCAATTATTCAGTCAAGTCCAAACATTCACAAGTAGGATCAATTAATATCTGATTATAATTAATTTATACCAAATTAATTACTTATGAATAACTACAAATCTTGGTTAATTAATCATTAATTAATGATAAACCATTTTAATTAATTGACCTTTAATCATTTATTAATTAACCTTTAATTAATTATCCTCAAATTAATTACCTTAATTAATAAATCATATTAATTAATTAATCTTTGAACCAATTACATAAATAATTAACCCCTTAATTGCTTTCATTAAGTAATTAACAATTTACAATTTATTATCTTAATTAATTAATCTAATTTATTATCAAAATTAATCACATTAATTTAATTACTTAATAATTTCTAGTTAATTATCTTCATTAACTAATAACATTTCTTTAATTGCTTTCTTGAGAAATTATCTTAGATTAATTCATTATTAATCATTTCTAATTATAAATTAATCTAAATTATTTATTTATAAATTAAATAAATCATTCTTTAATTACCTTATTAATTTAAATCATTTTATTACCTTAATTATCTCTAAGATAATTAATTTCTTTATTAATGATTTCATTAACATTTAAGTGTATTTTAAACATTACACTTTAAATTTAAATTCAAATTCCATTTTGAATTTAAGTTTCAAAATGATTATATTTAAACATTTACCAAATTTAAATATCCACTTATAAATCTATATAAGAAAGTGCTAACTAAATTACTTAAATTTTTATTTAAAATTTAGGCTTTAAAATACATTACATTTTATCTTGAAAATTCAAGTTAAAACAATTTATTTAACTTTTCACTCAAAATCCTTTTTATAAAGGAATTTAATCAAAATCCAATTCAAATATTTATTTGAAAACAAATTACTTTAGAAAGCTATTTGATTTAACTTGGCTTTAAACTTTGATTTAAAACTTTTGATTTAAACTTGCTTTAAAACCTTGATTTTAAATTCTTAATTTAAAATCCCAATTCATTTTAAAACCTTAAGATTCAAAGTTCGTTTGAATATAAACTTCATACTAGATTTAAACTTCTTTAAATCTATCATCACAACTTTTAAATTCATTTAAATTTGCTTAAATTTAAATTCAAAAAAAAAAACAAATCAGTGACAGGTTTTATCAAAAACCTGTAACCAAATCCATACTCGAGCAAACCCAAAATTGCTTCGAGTCAAAACCTTATCTACTTCAAGTAACTACTCGAACAATTCGAGTCCAACCCGAGTTCCATTTCTCTGCACAAACAAAGTAAATCAGAAAATCAAAATGCACGGTGCACGTGCACAGAGCAACGGCGACATCGCCACCTCCGGCGACTTGCTCCACGTATCGGTAATCGACTCCATACTCGATTCTCACTTCCAAATCGACCTCACTAAGCACGAATGGAAATCGACCTTTTCAGTTGAAAACTGGAACCAGACAATGCGACAAGATTGCCTCGCACCCACGTCTTCGACCATCTGAATGCCAACACTTCCAGTCACACCATAGTCAACTCCTCTACTTCCAATCCCCAGAGTCTCATTGCACTCGATCAAATGGGGAGGTCGAATGAACAAAACATTAACCCTTGACAAAAACTAGGTTACCACACTTCAAACTACAATCCCCACCTCTACACTGATATGCACGAACATCTGGAAATTTTCCCATCAACACTGATCGCTCCTCCACCTCCAAGAGGAAGCTCTGCCTCTCCGATCAACGAGGTCAACCGTGACGACCAAAAATACATGATTCAAACAAACCCAAACTACTCTTCATTCCTTAATCTAAAAATTATGATTTTAACTTTAAAAATCATGTTTGAGTACAAGAATTCAGTTGACACACCTGAATTCGTAATTTAAAATATTTGTATTTTGACCAATTTAAAGTTTTTCTCGGTTGTCTTGATTTCCAAAGGTATTTACAAGTTGTTTTAACTAAAATAAATTTTAAAGCTTAATGCATGAACAAACAACCAATCTTTGTTTGTATTTTAAGTTCAAATAGTTATTAGATTAAGAGATAAAGATTAATTTGCAAATCTGGGTTTTAAAAAGAAACAGGAATAAAGGCATCACAATGTTACAGGCATACACAGATTCACCCATTCACATATATACACATTTCCAGATATTCATAAGCAACTAATTCAGAGACTTAAGTTTTAAAAAGGTGATGTTACTCACCTTGATTTCCAGGAAAAAAAGAAGAACAGAGTTGCTTTTATGCTTGAAACAGGCTTTTGAAAAACTGGCAGTTGAAATCTTTCTTTCTTGATTCTTTTATTGATCTAGTTTGTCTTGAATGGTATTGTTGTTTATATTGAATTAGATTACTTCAGATGCTACTCAGTTTTTTTTCTTTTTAATGATCGAACTGAGGAAAAGAAGCTCCCAAGATGATATGTATAAAGTTGAGTTTGCAGGTGATATAATTTGTTATGTACTGGAAATCCTTTGTTTATACTTTGGCCAGATATTTTTATCTCAAATTGGAGGCTGATAGATATTCGTTTGGTGGCTGAGATGATAAAACTTTGGCATGCATTAATTAGTTGTACCACATTCGTATATTTTTTCTTTTCACTTTGTACAATGCATGTCTGGTGGCTTCCTTTGCAAGTTTTATATATATTTTCTTGTTTCTAGGTTGACGAGTTTGTTTAAGTCTTTGAGATGTTGTTACTTCAGTTCTCCTTAGTAAAAAATGAACGAAATTTAGATAAAGTTGATATATAAATGAATTTATAGAAAATAGGTATTTGTATGCTAAAGATATTGCATTACAATATAAATAAATTACTATTTTAGTTTGTTATTAGATTTTATTTATTCGGCTGTACAAAATGAGATGATTGTGATGGCTTCCTTTTACAAGCTTTCACACTTGTATTTTATCTTGTTTTTGTTTCATATGTATTTTGTTTCCTTAT